>JAQPZY010001226.1:142500-1342500 GCA_029931535.1 Margaritifera margaritifera | reverse complement strand
GTATAGGTGTGTTAAATATTAGTGTAAATTGTTACATATGGATGGGGATCACACGTGAGAATTTTTTTTAGCTATGGTTTGGCTTTATTTGGATATCGAAAGATGTTAAAAGTGTTAGTGTATTTGTAACATCATTTTCTCAGAGACTGAAGGATTGCGTAAGTTAAAATTGGCATGATAATATAACACAGTCGTAAAATTGTAGGTACTATTAAAATTATAAAATATACCATTTAATGTCCGTAAAGCTCTCCAGAGACTGGTAGACAGGATGGTGTTACTGCATCATATCATTTGTGTAATTTTTATTATCGTAGTAATTTATCGTTTTTAGAGGATGAATATCATGCATTTGTTTTATTTGTAAATATCATCAAGATCTAAGTGAAAAGTATTTAGACAAACCCTTGGTATACTAATCCATCTCAAGAAAAATGCTATGACTTTATGTCAAAAAAAAATACTTTTGTTATTCACAGAGTTGCATTATTTATCTACCATTTGATGCGTCGACAAGAAAATGCATACAATGTTTGGTATAGACACGGTATGTATATGTGTGCTTCAGGTCATTTATTTAGCCTTTGGATATATTGTAGCACGAAAGGGGTATCAATACCGGGCGAATCAAATAACACCTGTGTGAGTCTGACATCAGGTCCATTGCTTTCCTTATTTCCAAGGACCTTAAGACAACAGTCGTTGTCAATTGAAGGGTTCTTAAACACGCAAATACTACAAACAACTTTTCCCTAATCACCTAATGACCACGCATCACGAAACTCACACTTGGATAAATTTTTCACACTTGGATAAATTTTTATGCTTTACATTTGTATGACCCATCAGTAAGCCTTTCCAAGCTGAAGATTCGTACTTTACTCTATACACCATAAAACACGATCCAAACACCTAATACAACGAATTATTTTTATCTCAAATTGCCTGACACTTATACATTAGAACATCCTGAGAATTCCTTTTATTAGGAAATTCGGGGAACGTCTCATTTTAGGAAACTAATCCATACGACCATAAAGTCTCGTGAATTCTTTACATTATGACGTCTACTCCAAGAAATTGGCCGATAACTCGGTTTGAGAAATATGTTCGCAACACTGACTCCCCATAATCCACAAATAATCACTAAAATCTAACAAAACGATGAACGGAAATATACATACAAGTAGCACGTACCCTAGGTTTATTACAATATTATTGTATTATGGGCCGGTGACTTAGGTTACCAATCAAAGAATCTTGAATATTATTGCATTATGGGCAGGTGGTTTTGATTACCATTCAAAGAATCTTGAATATTATTTTATTATGAGTAGCTGTCTTAGATTACCGATTAAAAATACTGAATATTATTTGTTTTACTTTACACTCCCTTTTTCCATTTCGTGTTTCCATTATCTCTACCATTTGTTCTCTGTTGCATTTATAACATTTTATAACTGATTGGATTTCGTACACAATGTCCAATATTGATTGTACCATTTATATACGTAGTTTACTTTCAGTTACTACTAGATGTCAAATTAAAGTTCTGCGTAAAATGTACATTGAAAATCTGTATATCTACATATTGGGTTTACATTAATTCACTTGGTGTAAAACTATTAAACCCTTCATATATTAACTGAGTAGGTGGAGTATGTTGTAATTATTTGCGACAGAAGATTTGATGGATGCATTTAAATTGTGCAGTTTAAAAATCCATCCGATATAATGCATAGTTGAAACTGTAAATGCACGGTTGATATATACCTTGAAATGAAATTCAAGAGAAGTTTAAATGTCCTCATAATTGCATCAACATTTATAGGATTTTCATTACCAGTTATTTCGTTCAAAATCCCATAGACCTTATATTTCCTTTCTTACAGCATATTTGAGACATAAACCAGACCGTATAAGTTCACACTAATTATTCAATGTTCATGAAAAATTAAAAAGAGGTGCTTTGTACATTGTGTTAATACACTGATACATTTTCATAACATGACCATACGTAACCTATATTGTTTGTCTTAAGATGTATGAACCACTTTATACATTGTATCAATAGATTGATGCACTTTTATGGCATACTGTACAATACTGTATATTTAGTGCATTTCTGTCCAATTTATTTTATTATGCTTTGTTTACCCTCGGACTATGAAGGGTGTTTAATGACTTCGTCAGTCTTACAAATGTGTGTTTGCATACAGGTGTTGTATATTGAGGTAAATAAGTTGTTTATATATCTCATTATAAACAACGACGTAATTCACATAACAATAACGTCAAATTATTTCTTTACAAAAATACTTTGAAAATAATATTTTCCACCAAATTGTATCGAAATCAAACACTTGTAACAGATGACCGAAGAAGACAAGATGGTTTCAAATCCTGGCATTAAATGTATTATCTTTCTTTATAAAATAGTTATGCCGTTTGTAGATTTCATATATAAAATGTGCCCCAAAAAAAGAGATATCTTTTGACGCGAAGCGATTGCTTAAATTAAAATGATGTGACTAAAATCCTATCTAAGTCTCTATAATAATAATAATAATAATAATAATAATAATAATAATAATAATAATATCAATACAACTACTACTGCTACTACCAATAAAACTTAAATAATTATGGCATTGACTGATTAGTTAATTTATTACTCATACAACATCCATCCAAAGTTGGTCTGAGATCGTTCACCTAGCGTTTGGTCAAGAAATCTAATATAGTCAAATGATTCCGTAAAATTAGGTCAACTTCCGTTGATCGTATTTTGTCAGAATAAGTCTTTCACGTTTTTTCTATTACTTTATGTATATCTAATAGTGCATCAGCATTTCATGTACAAAGTTCAAAAACCGTCTATCCAAACTAATCCAATTATGTTGAACTATTTTTAAACGGAGTCGTTTGATGATTTATCTGTTTTTTTAGTAATTGTAGCCATAGTTGATTGGCATCATTTGTAATTTTTTGAAAAACTAATGCCAGAATAATATCTGTTGAAATTGATTGAATTCTATCGAGCAATGTTTGAAAACATGTCGCTTGAAGGGTCTTTGTTTCTCTAGATTGAGTAGCAGCGACCATTTTTGATGTTGGATCGGCATCATGTGTAATATCTTCCCTGGTTTTTGCTCTCAGGATGCTTGCGTACATTCTCGTAAATTTTTATCAAACGATTTCTTAAAACGAAGAAAATGTGAAACGTGTTTGTTTTTTCTTCTTCTAATTTAGTAACGACGGCCATATTTAATAGCAGATCAGCATAGTTTGTACAAATCTGAGTCTTTTTCATTAAGATTTGCTTGACATTGAATAATTTGTGTTTGAGAAGAAAAAGACCTAGTCACCTCGGAAAATAGACTATGGTATGTATGTTTTTTGCTGCATGGTCTGAAGTATTATATCGTTTGCATCCAGCATGCGCAATACATTCATGTCACAATACCTTTATCTTGATTGAGTAGGCCATAGTAATTTTTCGCATGAAAAATCAATGAAATCGGCTGTAGTGATTTGAATTTAAGGAAATTGAATCCCTTCCATTTTATTGCCAATGCTTTTCGTTTTGTCAAACATCAGACTAATTACGATATGACGTTACACCAATCAGTCAGCTCCTAGTATAGCATACGACGTGATTTGTGACACAACATCGAGGATAACATCTGTCAAGTTAGCGATTAACTTTGATAGTTTGTCTTTTCAATTTACAGCATTTATCTTTAAGACGATCTTCGATGAAAGCAAATATACAATAATGAAGTACATTTAGCAACCAATGTCAAGTGTTTTAAACGACTTAATATTTATTTATTTACATCCCAGACTGCATCTAAGATACTACTTCAATGTTCTGTAATTTTTAGAAATAATTCTAACTATTATAACGAAAATAAAAATTAATATTGCGCAGAACGTTATGTATGGTACGAAATCGAGTTTTCGAGAAAGTGGTTGACAACCGGGATTCGTTTGCATAGAGTTGAAACGGTATCATTTGTTTAAATACGTTACTCTTAACTGAATAACGGCCTTTGAGAATACACAATATAGTTTCTTTATTGGTATTGATTCATGTAATTAAAGAACAAGATGTATTTTTGCTACGACTGATAAATCCACCCTCTCGCCCCTAAATCCATAGAAATAAAAGTTGTGAGTATAAGTGCACAAAGCTAGAGTTAGCCACGCAACAATTTTAGACAGACTATAATATATACATGCCTTAAGAATAACTCTCAATATGCTTCTATGAAGATATCATAATCAGTCTTAAATATTTATTTTCCCATAGTAGGATCAGTCGGATCCTTGTGTGTCCAGATATTCCACTTGACAGTAGTATTATGTGTCAACCAACGAAGCTTATTCAGTCCTACCTTTTATTATCGTTACTGTTTTCCAAAAATGGAAGAGAAGCGATCTGCATTAAGGCCTAATATTTAAGTTTTGATATTATTTCAACCCACATCGATTGATCGCATCATTTCAGATCTGGTTTTAATACATTCTGAGGGATGCCGGACACGACCCGTATGATGGTTTCATAATCCGGATATTATACCGGAAGGCTAATGCGGCCATTATCTGCAATGATATCACCAGTCAAATGAACTTTGACAAGGCCATATACATATTAAGGGAGGATGTTGGTAAATGAAGTTTTCATGCTAATTGAAATGTACGTAGCATGAATATACGTCCTTTCCTGTATACGATTGCCCTCTCTTTTATACACACTTACAAAGGGATCAGTGAGCTGACATTACATGAGTTTAATTGGCTTAACTTTTTCATAATTTCAATACGTATGATTGAATTATGAAAGATTTTCAGTCCAATATATAGGAGATATTTACATTACACTCGAGACTTATTGGACTTATTTGCGTGTTGTTTGAAGTGCAAAGTAAAATGGATTGATTTGATTTTTTTGTAAAGGTTTCATTGACATAAAGATAGATGACACATACATGTAATACATATATATTGTGACAATATTTCAACTATTTTACTGTAAGACAAAAAAATATGCAGTTCTAGACAATTACTTTGCGTTATTGTAAGATGAAAGATATAGACACACACACACACACACACATATATATATATATATATATATATATATATATATATATATATATGCACACACATACACACAATAACAATGAAGAAACTAAACCTTTGATTTTGAACAATACTTTTTTGACACAGACGATGTCCAACACTGCCCTGAAAATTGATATATCCAATCATGACTTTTTGCTTTTCCTGCACTGCCCTGAAAATTGATATGGCCAATCATGACTTTTTGCTTTTCCCGCACTGCCCTGAAAATTGATATGGCCAATCATGACTTTTCTGACATAGAGAACATATCTTTGCTTTCTAAAAACTTAGGCAATGAGTAATGGGAAATTCAAAGACCTGAAGAAAGAGTGAATACAATATTGTATGATTATATTAGCTGTTTGTACAATAACCATCTATTGTCCAACCTTTCACATTTATAGTTTTTATAAGAACTATATTTTTCTACATTAAAATTAAAGGAAACAATTGTTTTGAACTGAGACAAAATTGGTCTTTCTCTATTAAGAGTAAAGTTATCAATATATTGTGTTGCATATAGAATTGTCAAATTAATTACATCATCAACCTGAGTTTTTTTTTATTACCAAAGGTAATAATTATGCTTGTGAATTTCAAATTATTATTTGACTACACTTACTTTTTATCCCAAGAGATATGATAAATTGTCTCTGCATGTAAAAATAATTTCATTACTTTTGAGAAATGCATTCACAAATACTATCAATACAGCTTCCGAAAAGAATTTGCAGTCAACATATTAGGGTAGAAACTCATTCTCTGAAAAGTTGTATTGGTGCAATAGATTTAGGGATGAGTCAAAATCTGCCAAAAAAAAGCATGTCCCAACGTGCATCGATGATAGTCATTCTGCACTTTATGTTTCAGATGCAGCTAATGTTCCAAAAAATTTCCAGAGTAAAATAAAGTCAACTTTTATTCTAGAGTATGATTATAACACCGTTTTCTTCTTTGTAAAACGCACATTTTAGCACATTTCTTAGGTTTAAGTGTTTATTTCATCTAGACATAATCATTCATATGTCCGGAAATTTTCATATCACTGGTTAATTAAATGCACATTGGTAGAGGTCATTGTGCCCGATGATACTTGGTTTAATCTATTCCATTTTATTATACAATGTCAGCATGTACCTGAGATTTCCAGTCCAAAATACTGATGTAAATCAATAGTTTCCAAATACTTTGTTAAAGTCAATTCAGAGACTAAGATAACAACAAACCATTTTTGATGTCAATTCCGGGACAATATGACTCTGAAAGCCTCAAAAGATAAAACTGTATGGGTTATACTTCACATCAAATGTCATCACATTTAGAAAAATCAATATTATCTTAAAATGGATTTAAGCGGGCAGTTGGAATCAACAAGGGGTTGTTAATTTTATAATTGGAAAACTTCGCTAATTCTGAATTGTAGATAAATATCATTTAAGCACTACATAACAAATCCTTAAAGATAGTGGTTTATTGGCAATTATATATTATACCCAAATGGACAAGATTCCTTAAAATTTACAAAATTTCATTATGCGTTATAGATAAAATATACAAGTAATTGACAAGATTTGTATTATAGAATTATTATGCCAATACATGTATTTTGATACAACAATAATAAAATGAATAGATGAGATGAAATTATGTACAGATTATAAAACCACAAAAGGGAAAATACATAGGTATACATAATAACATAATATGAATTTTGAACACTTGGAAATGTCCAGCAAATCCGAAAGACAAAGGACATATGAATGTATGATATGAAACTCAAACTCTTGAAACCATAAAAAATCCGCAACCAAAAAATAGCTAGACAATTACTAGCTAAAGAAGTATACTTCAATGACCCATAAGCGGGTAAAAAAGGCAGCTTAATGGCATTAACATGTATCAGCACAATAAGTATAACTGTGAAGGAAGTCATATTGAGATTTGTGATATTTATAATTGCTAATTGAAGAAAAGCTATCAAACCTGCTTTTAAGATCTTTAGATCTTAGTTTTTTTCAGTGGTCAAAAAAATTATTTATCCATTAGGAAAAATAACAGGAATTAAAAGTTTGGGATTCCCACAAATTGCTCATTTATCAATATCACTACCCAACCATTCTTCAATAATATTACAAGACATGAATTTACTTTTGTATTAGTTTGTTTGAAATGGGAATAAGGACAAAATCAAAAGAAACATAAATGCTGCATATTGCAGGGAAGGTGGTTTGAAAATGCTAAATATACATGTATTGAAAGACTCTCCTAAAATTATCTGGACAAGAAGACTCATAAAAACCGAACCAAACTTGAAAAATATCTTCACAGCCTCATCGCCTCATGTAAACAACTCCTTTCTACTGGGGATGGATATCGTTAAGACTATATATAAACCATTCAACACATTCAGGGTACCGTATGTACAGGCTTATAAGTCGAGCCCAACTGCGAACAAAATAACCCATCCTCTGCCGTCGCATAACGCGCCGACAGATACAGGTCTATGTTGTTTTTTCTACTGATTACTCATAACAAACTGCATTAACTCAAATACGTCGGTGCATTATGCGACGGGAAATCTGAATCTGTACATTTTGCAGCTGAATTCGACTTATTAGCGAGTATATAGGTAGATTCATTCTCTGTTTATTTTCAATTACGCAACAAATTTCAAGTATAATAAGGAGGATTATATTGAGGCTTATATATGGTTTAATCCGAATATTAGGATACGGGGCTCGAGTATTTAAAAAAAAAAACACAATGGGTTTGAAAAAGATATATTGTATCTGAACAATTTTGTATATGACGATGGTTCTTGGCTTACATTTGCAAACTTAGTTAAGAGATTCATAGTTTAAACATTGTTCTTTAGTTTTCCGGAGTGTTTTAAATGCAGTAAAATCTTACAAAGAAAACAAATCAACTTAAAACTTTATATTAATATAAACCGCCTTTTTTGATTCCTTGATTAGGTATGAATATTAGTTATTATATGCTTCAGTTATTTATGCATGATATGGAGAGATTAAAGGGTAACAGATAAACAAAAATGTGTAAGTATGTATGTATGTACTAATATTTGTTTGCATGTAGACAGACAAACATTACCGAGCTGTATCCCCAATGCAGGTGTAATTCTGGCAGTATATGGAGAAAATATGTAAAATGTATTTATTTTTATGATATAAAACTTGAGTTTGTGTATTTTATATACACTGAATTAATGAAACAATTTTTCTTGAAAATCATTTTTACCTTAAAAACGAGTATTTTCAGCTAGATATTGTATAGATGAGCGCCTTAGTTAGGTGGTTGGTGGGTGGTGATTAATAGGCTCAAGCTGTTTGCAGCTCCCAGTCACAAATGGAGTCACGCAAGGATGTGATGGCCCCAACCCTCTTCACTATGATGTTCTATGCCATGCTTACTGATGTCTTCCGTGACTATGACACTGGGATTGACATCAGATACCGGACTGATGGCAAGCTCTTCAACCTGAGGAGACTACAGGAAAAGACTAAATTACAGAAAATGACTGCTTGTGATCTCTTGTTTGCTGACGACTGTTCCCTGAATGCCAAATTTGAGTCAGACATGCAACAGAGTATGGACCATGTCTCTTCAGCTTGCGACAATGTCGGTCTCACAATCAGTATAAAGAAGACAGAGGTATAGCACCAGCCTGCACCAGGCAAGCATTACGAAGAGCACACCATGACAGTAAATGGCCAAACCCTCCTTGCAGTGGACAAGTTCTCTTATCTCGGCAGTACACTGTCACATGCAGTCCACATCGATGATGAAACCAACGCATGAATTGCTGAAAGAAGTGTTGGTCTTTGGCAGACGACACGGAAATGTGTGGGAGCGCAGAGGCATCAGTCTGCAAACAAAACTGAAGGTCTACAAAGCCATTGTGTTACCGACCCTGCTGTATGCATGCGAAACCTGGAAGATGTACAGATGCCATGCCAAGAAGCTGAACTATTTTCACATGGGCTGCCTTACTAAACTGATGAGAGTAAGATGACAGGACACTGAGGTTCTCACAAGGGCAGGCATTCCAAGCATCCACACTCTGCTAATGAAATCATAGATAAGATGGGCAGGCCATGTTACCAGGATGCCAGAAGAGCGACTACGAAAGAAGATCTTCTACGGTGAGCTGAAGGAGGGAAAGCTATCTCATGATGGTCAGAAGAAACGCCTCAAAGGTTCCCTCATATCATCCTTGAAACATTTTAACAATGACCCTGAGTCTTGGGAAGAGCTCGGACAGAATCGCTCCACCTGGCGCAGTCTCATCCATACTGGTGCTACAGACTTTGAACTGAGGAGAATTGCAGAGGTAGTGCAGAAGCACGAGCAGCGTAAATCTCTGAACAGCAGCACGTCCTCTATTAATCAAGCAGCCCCAAGCGGCATCTCCTGTCCAGTGTGCCACGGACAGTTCAGAGCACAAATTGGCCTGATCATCCACTCACGTACTCACAGAAACCAAGCCAGTTAGTCATGTCATGGTCATCTTGGAATTCGAAGGACGAACAACAACAACAACAACAGACTCAAGCTAGTAGGAAGGAAACTTACGTTGTATACAAAAACAGAATTGTAGCAGACATGTATCTATAATGGATATACTATGACATTTTGCTTGAGAATTAATGGAAAGATTGTATAGAATAAGAAGAATTGAATCGATGCTTATAATCCATATCAGTTTAAATATTTAGGTTAATTAACTTGTAAATGAAGCAGCTGATAAATACATAGTCTTCTTACTATCTCTATTTCTTTAACGTTTCTACATTCCTTGTTTTCTTTCCTTAATCGATAAAATTAACCCAGACAAACCAAACATTGTTCTACCTGTTCATATGTTCCGCGACATGCGTGTTTTCTTTTTTAGAAAATAATAATATTAAATAATACTCAATTCAGGTTTGTTAGTCACATTTTTCTTGCAAGTAGTGAGCCCAAGGCTCCCCAACCTTATCACCTTGTATGCCTGGGGCAATAACAAGTTTGTACAGGTGGGAAAAAAAACCCCCAGACCCCCCCCCACAAATAACCAAAACAACCCACAAAAACCCATGAAAGAAAGACAAATGATATAGTTATATAATATGAAATTCTAACATTTTAAAACATCCAATGAAGCCGCCATTCCGAGGACCTGCAAAAAGAAGCTCTACTATTGTAATGACCAGTCAGAATTAAGTTGCTATGTTTATTGAGTCCAATAAATAAATTACTGTCAAATAAAAATCTGTCACTATGTTATTGCTGCAACTACCAAAGTGTAATATATTTATTTAGCAAAAATGCCATAGGATAAAGAGTACATTGGCATGTTCGAATAATTTCCAAATGGAGATGCATATAAATCTTCTTCAAAGGTAAAAATCAGTATTTGAAAATAGAAAATTATTAGGACAAACAAAATAAGAAAATAAGAAAATTAATGTGAATGTTTTAATTAGCTGATAAATGAATGGTGGTAACAACCCATGGCCTGCTTAATCAGACTAGCAAGTCAAGTAACCCAATAGATGCCTGCTGTTCCACTGAAAGTTACTCAGGCTAAATTCGAATCAGAAATAATTGTTTACATTTTACATGCAAGAAAGGTTAAAATACAGAGTAAAACAAAGACAATCTGCAAGAACTTTTAGTTTTTTTTTCGAAACAAAATTGGATATATTTTTTGAATTTTCTGGCAATAAGGAAAAAGACAAATACCAATAGATACCAAAATATAGTTTCAACCGGCTGCCTTAATTGCATCCTATTTGCATTTTTAAGGAACAATGGGGACTCAATCTTCGGACTCCTTTTAAGCATACATTTATTTCATACTAATTTACACCTGACTAGTCCAATTACAGAAGACCGTGCATGCTCTCAACACGTGCTCAACAATTCTTTATTGAATCTACTGATATAAAGAAACGAGAAAAATAAAACAATTAAAGGAATAATATCAATTATGTCAGTCTATTGGGAAAGGATTGAATGCAAAATTGCTGGATAAAAGTAGACAAGTTTTGCATTGAATTTTTAACTTTTTTGAATGTATTATTTGCAAAGGCCGATTACGGGAAGGTTTTGGATAATCTTTCAGTACCCTGAGATGGCGATCTTAAATTAGAATTACCAATCATTAGTGAAAGCGAAATGATCTGATAGTAGAATCCATTGTGTAATAACGCTATCAAACGTCAATGTTGAAATTTCCCTCTGTAAAACCATATTTTTCTAAGCCAAAATTGTACGACTGTACATCTAACTTCTCCTGAATTAATTACATTTACCGTTCTTTGCTTGTTACAGACCCCCCCCCCCTACGCAGACAAGAATAAAACAAAAAACCACCACCAAAAAAAAAAAACAAAAAGACAGACAAATAAAAAAAACAAAGTAACAAACAAAAAAGAAAAAAGGCAAATAATACTACTTAGTAATTCTAAAACATCTATATGGAGACTTTCATCCAGAATGAATGCAGAAAGCTATTTGCGAAAGACATTTCCTCGATATAATTCCCAACAGCCATTGCGACGAGCATCTATTTCTGCTTCAGTACTGGATAGGACCTTTGATATACATCACGTTCAGTGACGACAGCAGCATTAAATGTTAATGATGCGCACAATTTAGATACTTCACCGTTTAGAGACGAATTCAGATGAATAATATTGCATCTGGATAAGACCATAAGACCGTTAATGATCCTTCTTAGTAAGAAACAGCCATTTAATTTGTGCGTAATTAAGCTGTCTAAATCATTAACGTGTAATCTACTATGTTGCCTAGGTGATGATCTTTATCAGTATCCTCATGTGCAGAAAATCAAATGATTGTCTTCTCATTTGAGACTCTTTTTGGCACTCAAGTCAAAGGTGTAATTAACCCAGGTGCAGCCAAATGTTTGGAAAAATTTTGCTTTTACAAAAATTAGTTCACTCTTAAAAGGAGGGACACATAGCTTTACGCAAACAATAATGCCTAATATTTCTAAAGCAACGAAATGTAGTCTTTGATCAAGAATAAATGCGGGAAATTCGCTGCGAAAGACATTTCCTTGATAAAGTCCCCAACAGTCTTGCAAACAAGCATATATATCTAGTTCAGCACTGCACAGGGAACTTTTACATTCATCACGTCCAACGATACCAGCAACATTGAATATCAAATGCATTCATCAATACATATATCCATACATGTATACTTACATGTCGATCTTCTATCCTTTCCTTCATGCATGCATGCATGCTTGCATATATACATACTTATGTACATGCATGCATGCTCTATAAAATCTTTAATCCATCAGTCCATTCACACATAACATCGATCCAGCCATAGATTCATACATAGAAACATATTATAACCGGTTTGGCAGTATTGTACTTCGTTTCTCTGATACCTTTTAATACAACAAACTACTGACACTTTAGTTGTAAAATCTTATTGCAGTGAACTTGATAAGCGTAAGACAGTCACAGACTTTAAAATTCACACACAGAATGAAAATAAAATATACATCAACAAATCAAACAATCAGTAATAATCATGATTTTTGGGAATACTTCACGCGAACTTTGAAATGAGATAAAGATATTCGGGTATTTTATCGTACGGACGATTCTTGTTTTTTTTTTGCAGTAAAATCGCTAAATTTTTGCATATTTTGTGACTTTAATCTCAGTAAATTTATCTTTCCCTATTATAAGTATGTGGATAAAAAGATAAAATGGGGCGGGGGTGGGGGTGGGATGCGTGGATGACGGATTGAAAGGATTCTTTTTGTTAGTATAATTGATAATCTAAGGCAGATAACAATTTTATTTCTTGAAATATTTGCTGATAACGATCACTGGAATTCCTGGGACAGCACTAGATCTAAGAAGACAACTTATTATGTGACTGTTTACAAGCTACAAAATAATTGATTGCTACACTTTAAGTACTGTATCTAGAGAAATAGTACGTTCGCCAGAAGAAAAAAACAAACAAACTCAGAAATTCATGACATTGAGAGACATTGAGAGTTTCAGACGTAGAGCGTGTGACATTTAAGGAGAAAAATTCTCTTTGGATGATCACATATATTTATAGAATGAAATAAGTGTGATATAAGGAGATACCTATTCTCATTCAATAACCACGCACATTTGATAAAGGTAAAAGTGTGGTATGTAAAGGAAAAATCAACTAGTTAAACAAGCAGACCCAAATTAATAAGAAAGAGGTTATATTTACTACGAAAACATCACCAATGAAGACCCAAGCAAAGATATCTAATTGCAATTCCTCTCGACGTCAAGGCGAATGTTTCCAGAAATAAAAGTCTTAAATTCACTTGATAAATTTGATTACTGAGATTATTGTTCAGATTTTTAAAAAATCTCAGCTAAATAGATACTAAAATGTCAGCTGGTTTAGTTCCACTTTTAAATTAAATAATTTCAGAATAAATACAAAATAAATGACAGAAGTAGGTAAATCAAAATTTAAAGTAAAAACCTGTCAGGCTGTTTTGTGGATTTCTTTGCTGTTAAATCCGCACATGCCCGTCCCTTTGCTGTTTCATGTGAACAAGCAGTGCCACTATATTATCTTCCACCACCCACTAAATTAAAAAAAACAAAACACAAAAAAACCCCATAGCACCACCACCTTTACAATAAAAGTTTTGAAAACAAAACCCCTAACTACCATCCTCAAATAGCAACACCCAACCACCCAACCCAAAAACTTTACATACCGAAACAAATTTGGCACAATTTCCCGTCTACCTAAACCGTACCCTCTCGAAACAAAATGTTACAAACACCACCTTATCCCCTCAAAGATTATTACAAAAAAAAGAAGGAAAAACCAAAACCTAAAAAAAGCCACCCCACTCTACCACTCATTCTGCTGCTGCACTTAATTCTTTTTACAACATTTGCCCGCTCAACAATCATTTGATATTGCGTTCGTCAAAAATATACCTTAAAAAAAGAAGCAACAAAAAAGACAAAAAATAAATTATGAACTCTGGTCAACTTCCCGCCAGTAAATTTAAATTATGACTTAAAATTAGGCAATAGTAACAACGGATAATCTAGCTCTGAACTCCGAAGCTGCAAAGAAGCGGTAATTCGAGTCAAGCCCATTAGTATTGCGCAGCAACGCTATAAAACATGTAAACAACAATATAATTTAGAAAATACACCACTACATTTAAAGTATAATATATAAAGTATGCAGTTTTAAGGAAAAAATAGACAATATTTAAAACGAACAGTCCAGCTATGAATGATGTTTATGTTGCCAAGAAACATCAAAGAACCTCCCTACCTCATTTTTACATAAAGTATAAGATGTAAACAAGTAAACAGCAATGTGAAAGAAATAAAACATTTAAAAATAATTAATCGGAAATGGACGAATGTAATTACTGAGCAGACAAATATAAAAAATGCAAACAGGAAATACAAATTAGTATAGAAAATGGGACAAGAAAATAACGGAGGAAAAAAGACCCCCCCCCACCAAAAGAAAAAAAAAACCATAAAAAAACAACAGAAAAACACCAACTGACAATGAGTTGGAAAAATGGACGGAGAGCAAATAAATAGACAAATTAGAAGTCAATGCAAGATCAAATTAAATATCGAAGTCAGATGTTGTTATACAAGCAATAACATCTATAATGAGTAAATTTCTAACATTTGGTGTCTTGATGATTGAAATGAATTACGTAGAGAGTTAAAATGAGATCACAAGACAACAAATGACATTATATACTTTATTGGATTTCTATCATTTAGGTTGCAATTACCTCTGTTTGCACTGAGTACTAGAGTGATAGCATTTGACCCATTCATTTTACAAAGTCATCAGAGGAAAAACAGAACGTTTAAAAACAAGCAACTGAAAATAATAGCAGATAAATGTTAATTTTTGTGGTATGTAATCGACTCATATTTTCCACATAGTTAAACATTCTAGGAAAACAAAATTAGAAATAAAACAGACTAAACATGTGATTCAAAATGTAATAATGATAATGTTAGCAGTTTTAATAATGAATTATTCTCGCCAATTATTAAAATATTTATTTTTTTCTTAGCACCGATTTTTAAGTACCTTTATTTTGATTTGTCAGCTTTTTCATGTACTCTCTTGCGCAAAGTTTGCAGTAACAATCACCATGTTGAATTCAGTTATCTGCATTTCTATTTCACATTTTGCGCATGTCTTGGTCTCCATTTATATTTATTCTATTCTACACAATTAATTTTATACTACTCAAATTTTAATTCTGTCATATCTTAACATGTTCATGAGATGCGTTTATGTCGAAAATAAGTGAAAATATGGCGATGAATAATTAGCAACTAAGCTTAAAATCATATTAACACTCACCTGAATAATGTTTGCTGCAAATCAATGGAAGCTGATGAAAGCAAAATTTAAGAAACTCCTAATGTTGACAAATCACCAAAGAAGTTGACTTCACAAAAGAAGAAAGATCCACTTAGAGCTGAACTTGGTAAACAACTTGGAAAACGTTCACAAGAATTTAAAAATGTTAAATAAGTGGGGTTAAAACATAATCAAGATAAAACTGCCAGCAAAACACAAATGAAGGTCAAACAAGATGTTTGACTTGATGGTGGTATTTGTGTATTAGGTTTGGTATTGATGTAAACAAAATTTACGGCTGTCTCTGTTAAAACAAATGTTAAAGAACAAACAGTTAAATTAGTTACTGTACCAAAAGGACAGACAGTTTTCAGTACGTTGAACAATATTTATGATATGGTGAGTAAGGCAATAAACAATAAAGAAAGAAATCATCAGGAATTTAATTTAATAATTACTTAGAACAACAGATACAAGTAGATACAGAATACAGAGAGGAAAAAAGTTAGCTAGACAGAAAGTTAAGATATTTATTACCTTAAAAGCCTTTTACAAAGAAGAGAAAGGAAAGAAAAGAACGAAATTTAAGAAAAGCTTGCAACAAACTGCAAGTCTAGAATTACAACAACGTGGGTTACGAAGCAAATGCAAGCAGTGTAGGTAACAACATCATGCAAGAATAGATAGTGAATAGAGACAATTTAACTCCCGGCTGTATACATTTTTCCTACAGAAATGGAAAGGTAAATTGCAATACACGGACAACCTGAGAAATAAATCTATTTTACGAATCCATTTGATAACATACATGGTAATCTATCCATGTCAATACAGAGAATGGATTTTTTTTGTATTTTGTTATTACAATATTTACAATAAAGTAAACAGCAACATATTCTATTACATCAACAACAAAAATGAAACAAATTTCCTTTACTTTCAGATGGCTTTATAACCTTGAAATGAACATGAACAAAGTTAAAGAGGGTACGTTTACTGATAATGCTAATGTCGAAAGGATTGATATCGAGTGTTTAAAACACAACTCAAAAGTTCTCGTTACCCCGAGCAATTACTACACAGTGCACATAACCAACTATAAGTCTAAATTGCTAGGATTCAATAGTCAGATACATATACCAACATTCACTGAATAATTTGTTAATTTTTGTAATAAGAAAATGTATACATTTTCTCCATCAGATCAATAACGCGAAAGATTACTAAAGTGGCTCTTTATTCATATTTACTAGAGTATCTACCTGTTGAAAATGCTTTTAATTATGACTTTGTTTCATGCAATGTTAATGGACATTACAAGCAATTACAAAGAGATACCATACACAGATTAAATATCAGTATTAAAGATCAAGTTAGAAAAGTAATAGATATCCAAGGTATGCCAGTAACATATATTTTTCTCATAACTCAGACTCCACGAAGCTACTAATATGACGTTAAGTAGATAAGTCAATGGTAAAAATATCTTAAGGCGGTCCTAGTGATTTTAGTTTTAAATCCGTAGAAATGAAGAGGAGAAAGATGTGGTACTAGGTTAGTCAATAAACATGACATAAACTTGAATAACAACCGTATAACAACTTCAGGTCATCCAGTAAAAACAACTGCAGCAACTAGACATTTTGTACAGCAACGTGTTGAGGATAATAACCTAAAAGATATAAAACATGAAAGGAACGAGTAGACAACACAATATCTTCTATTGAACAGAGTGGTATTGACATAGTAAACAAAAGACAAGAGTTGCAAAATCAGCTTTACGATAACAGGAAACATATTTCAGATGCGCAAAACGTCTTTAAACAGAGACTTAATACTTCATCAAATTTTATACTATCATTGCAAAATGTAAAAAAGGAACCAAACACATGATAGATACCTAACATTCAATAGTACTCATAACCAATGAAACAAAATATAAACTCTTAGATAGATGCATTAAAGAGTGACATTGAGGAAACAAAGACATCACATGAAGAATACAATGATTTACAATCGCAGTTAGAACGGCTAAGAAAAGACTTAAACATTGAAAAGCAAGAAAACGATCAAGAGATAAAAAATCTTAATTAGAGATTTTAAAAGTTCTGTAATAATATTGGAAGATAATATAACTGCTAACACTAATATTTTATCACAGTTATAGAAGAAGAATGATTTAACCGAAATAACCAAAAAGGTACATGAAAGCACAAACAAAATAAATGTAAATGAAAGTATAATCAGAACTATGAAAACGAATTGCGATTTAATAGATACTAATTTAAACGGCAAAATCAAAATGTTTAAAAATCAGCCGCTACCAATTCCCAAATATGATCTTACAGCTGGAATAGAAAAATAAAAAACATATATCAATGAATACACTGATCAAGAAATGACTAAAACCACGATTAAACGATTGATACAAGATGTAAATGACACAGAACAAAAGTTTACAACGGAAACGGACGCATTCAAGACTTGAGTTGACAAAAGACTCTTAGGCTGAGCGAAAGAATTAATACAAATAGTCTCAGAAATATACGAAAACATAGAGACATTTAAAAATGATTTTATCGAGCAAATGGGTATCAATAAATTACGTTGTTCGGTAGAATTAGAACATTGAATGAGGAAATAGATAAAACCCAAAAAGTGTTTGATGATAAAAACAAAAAAGTGATGACAACATAAAACTAATAGCGGACTATATTTCTTCACGAATTTTGTGTGTCAGATCAGACTGATGAAAGTTACCCAATCGCTTATGACTATATCAATGAAAGGTTGATTATTTTCTACGATATCGATCAAATTAAACGATCACAAGAGGGGTTTTATAGAAATGTTCATATATTAAACCTCATTATTGCACCATCAACATTTACTAAAGTGAGACAAAAGTAGAAACAAACGCCATTCAAATAAAGATATCAGGTTTTAATGCGATATTTTTTCCTTAGAGTTTGAAATAAATTTAGATTAGGATTACAAAATTTTAATTTACACTGGATTATTTGTGAAAAGTCAGCGTTTTGATATTCACCGGTTGTGATTCATGGATATAAAAAACATCATGACAGTTTTAACGATTCTCGGACATCATATATATACAAAATTACACTTTGGTATTAATTTTGTTCAAAATGTTACATTTTCTTCTTGTCTCAAACATAGAATATGTATAATAATGTGTTACCAATAAATAAAATGGAAACATCAGTAGTTATGATTGATGGTGCAATTGCAAACCGCTTAACATTCACAAGAAGTAAGAATTGGTTCAAGTTATCTGATCCTAATAGATCTGGATATCAGAGAAAAAGGCACCAAAACCCATTAGAGAAACTACAGAAGAAAACTAAGGAGTTAAACGAGAACAGATCAAAAATACTCGACTAACTGAATAAAGGAATGAGAGAACAAGGTTTGGTTACTCAGATGTTGAATAATTTGCATGATGCTTTCGCTTTCTATTCTTTTACTCACACTGATGCTGTTTTATAGAAATCTAGAAAACCATCATTAATTTAAGCAAAACCAGTTAATATGGAAGGAATTTAGTTTTGGCATTAAGGTTAAGAACAATATATATTTTGATACCTCCTTTACTACAGAGAGAAAATCAAATATAATATTTTATATCCTCATAGAATTTTATCTGGCATTTAAATAACGCGAGCTTCAAAAAGGTTTCACACTAAAATATTGTATTTGAAAGAAGCATATAATTTGATTATATGTGGTGTTACAAATTGTGGAAAGACAAAGTTTTCAGTATATTTGATCAAAACTGAATATAAACATTTATTTCACTTTGTTGTCATCATCTGTACAACCATTATGTTCAACAAGAATTTAAGCAGGAGAATGCTTTTATAGACAAAAATGTAATTGTATTTGATCCTGATGATAACATTAAATAAAGGTTAGAAATACTCATTAGTTTTTACCAGAAAACTAAGACTTTGTTCTGATAGATGACTGTGCCAACATTGAGGATGTAAAAAAGAAGCACTAAAATCGTACTCAGATCCATGGATTGAAAGCTCTCTGGACCAAAATGTATTTTCCCGAAAAGAGGACGAAAAAAAAAGAAAGAAAAGACAAACTGTTTGTGTTTGTTTTAATAATATATGCAATGTCGTCATAGTCCATGCTTACTTAGGCCAATTAGGATATACTCTATCTATTAATTTAAAGCACACATTACATCTGATTAGTCCAAATCCAAACGACAGTGCATTTTTAACACCTTTTAAGAATCCTGTATTGATTCATATGATGCAAGGAAGCGAGATAAAATTGAACAAATACATGTAATTTATAAATGTTTGTTGGAATGGGATTGATTGCAAAATATTTGAATACAATATTTAGAGATACTGTCGGCAAAAACCAATTTATGGAATGTTTTAGATTGTTTTCCAGGGTATTAAGATGGTGATCTGAAATTTGGATTACCCATCATTAGTTAAACCGAAATGATCCCGTCTATGAGAAGGGTCTGCATTCAAATACGAAAAATGGTGATACAATCAATTTTGCACACAATCTGGATATCTTGTCCTAACTTTTCCGTCAAACTTGACACTACAAAAAACATATTTCTCTTAGACAAGACAGCACGAATTGTACATCTGGATGTTCCTGAGATAACTGCATATACTGATGTGTGGTGTTTACAATATATGTATATATTAATAATGCTAAGCATTGATATGGGGTCTTTGGTCAAGAATAAATGCGGAAAATTCTATGTGAAAGTAATTGCATTGATAAAATCCTACACGCCGAAGCAAATAAGCATCAACTTCTACTTCATTAATGGACAGTGCCCTTTTACACGCATCAAGTCTGGAAACACCAGCAACATTGAATATTAATGGTATTTATAATTTCGATGCTTCTCCGTTTGGAGACAAGTTCCGAGGAACAATATTGCCTCGGGATAAAATGATTCCTCAATCGTAATTTTTGACACTTAGCTTTACAAAAGAACATATCAATTCCAACATTTAAGATCTTTACTTAGTGACACTGACTCAAGTTTAGATGTCACAACTCCCCCTCGCTCAACCCCCCCCCCAAAAAAAAAAAGAAAAAAGAAAGAAGAAAAGAACAAAAAAATACTTTATTTAAATCTTCCAAGGATAGACCAATAGCTCTCGGCAAATAATGATGATCAATAAATCTAAAGAATTGATATGCAGTTTTAATTAATGATAAATGCGGGAGATCTCCAGTGAAGTAAATGTCCTTGACAAAATCCTTCTCAGTTACTCTAAAGGATATGCTTCTGCTACAATACTGGATTAGGCACTTTTACACGCATATCTGCCAGTCACAACTGCAACATTGAATATTAATGAAATTTATAATTTTGATGCTAAACTGTTTGGAGACAAGTGCAGAGAAAACAAACGTGCATCGGGATAAGACCATTCCTCTATCAAACGTTAATCTTGCACATTCCAATCTATAAGAAGGATTTTGCACACCATCTAGGTATTTTGCTCTAATTTCACGCTGCAATATGGCACTTAAAACACATACTTCTCTAAAACAAGATTGCAAGAATGTAAACCTGGCTGCACCTGAGTTAATTAAGCTCATTGATGTTTGGTTGTCACAAAATAAAATACTCTTCAAAAGAAATATCCATAGTTTTAGGCAAACAATAATGCTTCATATTTCTAAAGAAACGATATGTAGTCTTTGATTAAGAATAAATCGAAGAAATTCGCCGTAAAATAAATTTCTTTGATAAAATGCCCACCTGTCATGCAAAGAAGATTCTACTTCTATTTCTGTACTGAACTAGGCACTTTTACATGTATCATATCCAATGTGATCAGCGGCAATGAGAAATAAAGGTATTAATAATTTTGATATTGCTCTGTCTGGGGACAGGTTCTGGGGTAAATCATTGCACTGAGATAAGTCAAATTCATCTATCATCACAATTATAGTCAATCCGTTGTGGAAAGGAAGATAATTAGCATTCCATTCTTTGAGATCTTTTCTGATATAATGAGGAACCGTACATTCTAAATTTGGGGACGAATACATTTGTCCGAGTTTTTGTATTATGCGATATACATGTATAAATATTCATCCTGATTTGAGACAGTAATACAATTGTTTTAAAGTGGTATTTCTGATTGAAGACATATGAAAAAAAGGGATTTTAACTTGTTGACAAATTTAAGCTGTGTTTCTCAGACATATAGATCAGACTGTGTCAAAATATATATTTACTCTCCATTTGAAATCTACCAAGTCATAATCTCCTGGATCAATCGTGGTGTGCCTGTAGGTTCTTTTAAGATTCTTTCTTAAAGAGCAAATAACCTCTTCCTTTTTTCGTTGTCTGATGGACCAAATCATAAAGTTTTTAATAAATGAGATCTACTATATTGCTTAGGTCATGGTCGTTGTCAATAAAGTCATTTACAGAAAATCATTTTAGCAATTTAAATGTATAATAATTCTCCTCTGAATACAATATTTTGTTGGCACTGATTCAAAAGCTGAGATTCTAATTTCATAATTTAAATGATTGACCATATAAGGCGCAATTACAGTATTAGCTTCTATATCTTTCTGCAAATACTTTTCCATAGGCTTTGGAAAATCCCTAGTTCCACTGTGAATCTATCACATTGATAAGATGAAGCTGAAAAAGAATGTGACTTATTATTAACATGTGACAATCTATAGGACCTAAGGGGAATCCAAATTCAAAAAATGTACTCTTTTTATCAGGGTAGTCTTGCAAAAGAAATTCAATTAATTACATATTCATTCTGAAATTAATTGAAATCCTGCTGAAATCCACCCCCACCCCGAGGTAACGAAAGTATCGTCAGTAGAAAAATATAACATTCTAAAAACAAGACGCCATTGGATGGATGGGTACGAGATCTCTCATATGATAGTTATTTGGTCGAGTAATCTTTGCTCAGGTGAGTAAAGACAAATTGTGTTTTGGCTTAGATTTAAGAGACTCAGTCCACATCATTACTTCCGATACACAAGTTATTGTTTTTCAAATGTTACAAATCATGTTTTGGCTGAGATTTAAGACATACAGTGGTAAATGTTACTGCCGATACACAATATTATGCTGTTACATTTTTAGGTGTGTGTGCGTTGGGGGGGGGGGGGGGCTGAATGAAGTTAAGATTTCTGGTAAAGTTGTGAGTTTGTGTTTGTTTGAAAATCATGTCAGTTTATTTCCTGTGACAAATTGGATATAATTCTTTTCGCCAAGCTAAATATTTATTGTCACATTTATCAGTTGCAGTTTTGAAAACGGAGAAACTAGTGTAACATAGTCTTCTATTTCAAATAATCATTATGACTACAGCAAATTTCAAGTACAGTACAGTAAGTCTTTATGATATACATAACAGAGAGAGAGAGAGAGAGAGAGTCCATACTTTTTTCAAAACCTAAATGACCCTTTTCAAGCCTGCCTCGTTTAGATAAGCTATCTGTAATAGGTCACCATTTTGAGGATTTATATTGACAACGGGAAATTCAATGTTAAGACATGTTCATATGTTTAACAATAATGATCTCTAGTTGACATTTATACCAACTAGAGCACATCATTGTTAAAAGTGGTTGAGCTCAAATGGGACCCTACGACCTTTAACAGGAATGAACACTGCGCCTTAGGGTTAACATATTTGGGTCTCTATCGATAACTGTAAATATAATGTTAAAACTACACCATTCAACGCACCATTAGGAGTGATCATCATCACTCATATACTGATCACACAGGCTAGGACGTACAAGAAGGGTATACGCATTTTTTTTAAATATAAAAAACAAATAGAAATTAAATCGCTCATAGATAGAACTACCACTCTTTGCTCCACATGCTTTGATGAACAGAGAGAGAGAGAGAGAGAGAGAGAGAGAGAGAGAGAGAGAGGGGGGGTTGGGGGGTTGGGGGAAGAAACTAAAATATGCATACAAAACAGATTCAATACCATTTTTGTCATTAAGCCAGTAAAAGTAGATATATATGGAAAATTCTGAGCCACTTGATATTTTTAAAACTGCTTTCTGAATTTACACTCACCCTCCCCTCTGGAAAAAAAAGAAGAAAAGAAAAGAAAGAAGAACAAAAATGAGTAAAATACAAAAGATATTAGAGCCGTTTGATCAGTTTCGCTGCTACAAAAATCCTATGCATGGGCCTCTATGGGGTCTAACGGGAATTTAACATTACACTGATAGTCCATAGGTTTAACATGTGTGGACATATATGGAATATAACTTAAATTTAATATTATGCTTTTAATCTATAGGTTTCACATGTATGCGGTTTAACTGAAATTTAACATTAAGCCCTTAGTCAATAGTTTTAATATTATGATTTTACGTGACAACAAGGGAAAAGGTATGTTAAAAAACGTCAACATATTCAACATGTGTGGTTCTGTATAGGGTCTAACGGAAATTAAATATTATGCCTTTAGTTGATAGGTTTAACATGTGTGGTTATGTATGGGATCAAACAGTGAATTAACATTACATCATAGGTTTAACATGTGGAGGCCTTTATAGTGTCTAGCGGGAAATGTAATGTTAAAAATGTCTATAGCATTAATATGTGTGAGCTTCTATACAGTCTAGTGTGCGATGGGCGATACTAATATCTGCTTCTGTTAACTGCATCTTTACTTTGTTTTTCACGAGGTTAACGACCCTCTCCACACAGCTTTCTGCAGATTCGTTTCTATCTCTGTCATCTACACCATATATTATTATGTTGTTTTTCCTGGTGTACTGTTCAAGGGCCTCCAGAGACTTTCTTAAGGACTTATTCTTGGCCTGCGGGCCATCAATAGTGTCTAATCAGCACTGCGCCTAAGTTCTAATACGCAGAGCATCTCTGTCAGTTTTTCACGTTCTGTCCGCGATTAAAAGAGTTCGCTACTCATCCTTTCAACCTCTTCTCTGATTTCCTGCACCTTCCTCACGATGTCGTCAGTGATCTTCTTTGAGACAAGGGTAGATTTAAGAGTAGCTTTCGTGATGAGGTGTTTCAGCTGCTTGTCAATATAATCTTTATATGTCATTTGTTTCCAAACATTCTGCCAACTTATCGAGCTTTCTCTGTATAATAACCGCCCTCCAAGAATAGCCCCTGCCTGCCTCCATCCAATTCAAAGCTTTGTATACTATTTGTATTTGTTTCTGGCACCTCTATAGTCTTAGATCTCCTTGATCAAATCAATATGTATCTTGTTTTTCTTTTGCTGTCTAAAAGTAAGACGCTATAGGCTATGCAGGACAAACGATGGAACACCTGGAACTGTTTGACTTATGTAAATGTATTATGTATGTATGTATGTATGTATGTATGTATGTATGTATGTATGTATGTATATATATATATATATATATATATATATATATATATATATATATATATATATATATATATACCGGTTTAACGACTATCAAGATTGAGCTTTTACAGTATAATCTAAGCCTTCCAATAATAGCCCCGGCCTCATAGAACTGCCTCATTGAACTTTGACGAGGGGATACCATGCTCTCTACTGCACGTGAACACACATCACCTCCTCGTTTCTTTCTGTTTCCCTGACTGTGAACCAGTTTTTCATCCTCGCCCCGGCATGTTTGAAAAGCTATTGCACAAAGAAAAACAAGGTGAAAGTATGCCTCTTGCACTCGAGGTAAATTATGCGGCCCACTCACTACATGAACGGCGACATGTATCTTCCTATGCACCAGCCATTTTGGTCGTGCACTTATGTGCGCATCGCGAGAAAAGGTTCAAAATGACAATGATAACTTACGTAAAAGTGTCAGAGATAGAAACCTCCGTCGTCAGGAGTCACTTAGAATGGTATATCGCTCACCGGAATTATCCCAAATGATCTTAATACATTCAAGCCAGGTATTTTTATACCGCTGCTAATCACGTACTGTCGTTCCCAGTGAAGATTTATTTGCATATTGCAACTGGACGTCAGGATAAATTGCAGTTATATATTCTTGTTTGAGTGATCATTGGCGATGCTTTGTATCAGATATCACCTCTTTCTCATTAATTTGTATGTGGCCATTGAACGAGTCAATTTTCTCTTCACTTACCACAATTTTACCTTTATAAAATGTGTGTAGTCAATGGATGAGAATATTTCCCTCCTTATATTGCATTTATTCCATTCTATAAATATATGTGTGATCATCGAATGAGTATATTTCTCTTCAAATAACACTCTTTCCACGACCGAAACTCTTAATTTCATGAATTTCTGCGTTTTTTGGCCGAACGTATTATTTCTTCAGATACAGTGCTTAAAATAGCAGTCATATAGCATAAAGTTCAAGGAACACAACTTTCTTCTATCTTTTAACAAAGTCACATAATAAGTTGTCTCCCTTGTTCTTGTGCTCGCAGTAATTCCAGTAGTCATTATCAGCAAGAATATCAATCAATACAATCGTTTTCTGCACAATATTATAAATTATACTAATAAAATGAATCCCACAACCACCACCAACACCATCACACCGCTGCAATTTTATCCACATGCTTATAATAGGGAAAGATAAACTTGGTAGGATTCAAGTCACACAAATATAGAAACTCGAGGTAATCGGATTTCTTCTGACTGCATTGATGACTGCGTAAAAGTAGAAGAATCGTACGTACGAGAAAATATTCGAATATCTGACTTAATGTCAAAGTTATCGTCTCCGAAGCTATGAAGAATTCGCAGAAATTCTAATGCTTACTGATTCTTTGGTTTATTGCTGTATATATTTTTTCTTCATTTTGCATCTTGAATAAATGTGTATTGCGTGAATTTAAATGCCTGACACTGTCATAAGCTTATCCAGTATGACTGATTGACTGACTTTCTTTATTTCCTCTTCAAAAGAGATTACTTTCACTTATTATCATTATTATATTATAGTAATAAGAACATTAAAGTAACATTAATGAATACACAAGCCATTAAATATGTAAATATATTTACAATGTACAATAATTGTCATTAGACCTCCGCATTAAGATTGTATAGTACGACGCCACTGACAGCAGTATCCGGGCTACACAAAACCCCAGAGTGCGGCGACTCCTCGTACGCAGGTCTACAGCTGAAGATTGCTTCAGTAAAGTGGACAGCTTCCTGACGAGACTCATCTGTATTGTGATGATGCAGAGAGAATTTGGGCTATAAATACCCTAATTGTTGTCAAATCCACGGTCAGAGAACTCGAGGTAATAAGATTTCTTGCCGCCGGCAGGTTTCGCGTGCAACAATGGGTGAACGGAACTCAGTATTGTGAAATTGCAGTGGCTGAAAATATGCCCCCGCTCTTTACCCCCCCCCCGTAACGCTGTACGCGGCAACAAATCCCACGTACAATTTTGTTCATATATTATTTTAGTACACACACTTTCGTGACAATAGATTTCTATCATAGGTATTTATGAAGTATAAATACAATAATATTAGTAGCAATTCTATCTTTTAGATGTATTTCAGGCAACCTCAAATGCTACATATCACAAGGTCTTCATAAAAAATGTATAATATCAAAGTTCGAAAATATGTATAGATAAGAGAATTATTTGCTGTAATAGCATGAAAGTCTAATCGGGTTATCTGTATACTCATACAAATAAGCTTAATAATTGCATGTGCCTGTCTTCAGTGGTTTGTGTGCAATCTTGCCAAAGAACTAGTCGGGATGGATTCTCAGTAGCAGAAGGCTCCTCTAAACCATAGCTATAAGATTTGTTTGATATTAGAAAACATATCATGTCTTTCCTTTTTGCATATTATTCAAAGAACAGGCAGAGTAATGCGGGAAGAATTTACACGATAAATTGTTAGGAATAAAATTCAAACGCTTGTCTCTAACGAATCAATAAAATATTTTGACTACACGTTTGGTATGCGTATAAAAAAAGAAAAGAAACAATAATAATACATATGTCGCTGTGATCATGTTCACTATGCATGTACGAAATTGTTCGCATGTCATTAAAGTATTTTCGAAAACAGTGTGGCATAGAAGTTTCATACAGATTCTGAAAAGGTTTCTTCACATAAATTTCACTTTAGAATTATTAAACATTCTTGTTTGCCTAGAGCTATGGAGCTCCCTTTGAAGGTAAGAGAACTCCTGTTTTTTTGTGGCAACCAAGCATCAGTGAGGATTGATACGTAATCTTAGATTAAGCATAAGTGCGGTAAATTCGCTGTGAAAGAAACTTCCTTGATAAAATCGCCCACAGACATAAAAATAAGCATGAACTTCTACTTCAGTATTGGACTATACGCTTTTACATGCATCACTTCCATTCATACCAGCAACATAAAAAACTGATGGCATTTAGAGTTCTGACGTTTCTCTATTTGGAGACAATTTCCGAAGAAACAAATTGTAAGTTCAAACCATTTGTGTATCGTCATTATTGACATTCATTTGTAGAAAGAACAATATGTATTCCATTATTTAAGATATTTTCTGACATACTCAGGAACGAGAAATTCTAAATATTGGCAAGAATGAATTTGTCCGAGAAATGTTATGCTAGACATAAACATTCGTCTTGGTCTAACGCATGGCGATGCAAAAGTTAGTTTACCAAGAAGTGACTGAATTTCTTTCCTTTATGCCTCTTTATTGTGACTTTTAATTTCGTCACGTCTTTCTGGAGCAATTACTAATGCCATGCTGATTGTGTCAAATATGATTCCTACAAATGACTTTCTTGTAGAAGGCGAATGCTTTTATATATGACTTGTTCAACTCCACATGTTACTAAGATTACCTAAATGTTGTATGCTATTAAGCAATATACATGATACATTTTAGGATCAACTGTTCACCAAGTTGACCTTTACCAAGATTCGGATTGATCTGAGAATTCGCTGACAACTGCGTTACTCTTCCGGTGCTCGTGAGACCGCAGAGAACCAGCATCCTCCATCTTAGTGGAAGTTCTGAATCGCTGTTCCTTTTCCTATGATGCATCGCGCCCATTAGTCTGGTTGTATGTTATCTATGCTCCCAGCTACTGACTCCGCTACATGACTAACTCATAGTGTGACACAGGTTTTACTAGTTACCGGCTTATGATACTGGATTGCCAATTTTGGCCGTGCACCAGTGAAATCCGAGAAGGTCTCTAACGAGAACTATCACACCTAGAATTTCGAAGGAACACTTGACATCCAAAATAAGTTTGATGATCTTGTTTTGTTTTTAAAGAATTAAGTAATTCGTCATCTTGTGAAAAAAAACTTTTTTTCCCATTTTTAACTTGAAGATTGTCGCCATGGCTCAAATGTCTTATTGAGGAAAATCTATTCCCATAAAGGCTGAAGGAGTTTCCTCGATGCTAAAAATAGCTGATTCAATAAAGAGAAAATATTCTGACGCGACTGGGTTTTGAAGGTCAGAAAAAACACCTCAACAAAAAACAGGGAGGTAAAAACCCCAACAAAATTAAAAGATAAAGTAAATTAGTTCAGGATTGCAATTATAAGAGTTTTGTATATTTGTTCCTGGGTTTATCGTGGTATATGCTGTTAGTTGCCGAATCACACAGCTTACATAACGCCCTTCGGGACTTTGGGCGTTATGTAACTTGTGTGATTCGGCAACCGAGAGTTTTTATAAATGTAGACATAAACAACATTAAATTAATCTTAAATATTCAGCTCTAGTACTAATCGATTTTTCTTTTGTTTTCACAAATATAATGAGCTTAACCTGTGTGGAGGACCGATGTGGCTGTTGAAAGAGCTATCTGTACCCCACGGAAATAGGTGTCTCTGATTACCAGTATATATATATATATATATATATATATATATATATATATATATATATATATATATATATATATATATATATATATATTCTGAAATTCATTGCGTAGTTATGTATGACAATTAAAACTTTGATACCAGTAGTCATATTTGGGTTGGGTTAGTAGATTTTTAGAAAAGTTGAAAAAGCCAGGTTCATTTCTGGATCAAACGGACTTGATCAGTGTACGGAAAGTGTAACATCCATTATGGACATGCTGATTTGGAACTCACCATAAGAACTTCGTGCCAGGCAAAGATCACATTCCTTCGTGGATACGGGTATACCGACTAGCCCTCATCAAAGAGATCGAACATTTGAAAACAAACGCTATATCATGAGGGGCTAGTCTCTATCAAACTTACGCATTTCTCTAAATAATCCTTTCTTTCCTCAAAATATTCTCAAATGTTGGACTTTTAGTTGCAGATATATAAATGTTTTCATCTATTATTTCTTAAAAAAATAATCAACGACAAAAACATTATTTAAGTGGCACTATTCAAGCTATTCATCAGATATATCCACAAACTGCGTTTGTGTTATCATGCTTTCAAACCAATTTCAGCTACAAACTTGAGTCAAGACCTTTGACCTCGAAATCAATGTCAGACAGCTGACTATCAACTTGTTTATTAGAACGAAACTAAATCCAAAGTCTGGTCAAAATTTATTTATATATGTACAAGTCACTGTGTTCATGAGCTCAATGAAGTACAAAAAGGCAAGCAATGAAATTTGGCTAGACCCAAGGTTTATAAGGTCTGGTTTTCAAAGCTCCTTCACAGAAGTGCCGATGTGTTGGTTTTCAGATCTGCACCGTTTTCATTTAGAACCAATTCAATATTGCAAGTAGTGTTTTAGTGAAAACCCCATGTCAATGCCATAATTCACGTAAGAGTAGAACAAAAAGTTTCAAGATGGCCACTATAGTGTCGTGTTGGAGGTGAGATGAGCACCATTTTCATTTAGAACTAGTTACAGCTATAATAGAGTTTCAGTAAAAAGCCCATGTTGATTTTTGCTGTTATTGATTTTAACGACACTTTTAACACGTTATTGGCAATATCATGGCGAGGATTTGGGAGCTAATTGCCTTACCCAAGGACACACCGAGGCAACCGACCCAGGCTGGTGTGGGCGGGTATCGAACCCACGACCCATGGATTGCGAGTCTAACGCTCTACCATCTAAATTCTCGCGGCTCCCCATGTTGATAAGACCATCTGTCAAAGCGAAGTAGTCATGCACAAATTTTCGGGATTTCGTCATAACAGCCATTATTGAAGTATAAATTAGGATAATTTTAATATTTAAATAACTATATATTCAAAGAGATTTTCCTTTATTTAAATGTCCGTATGGCCATTCGTTTAGATCACAGTGACATCATTTTCATTTAAGACCAACTACATGTAGTAAGAAATGTTTCAGTGAAAACTCCATGCCGATACGAACATCCCATAAAAAGGATTAGTTATAGCAAGATTATTAAGATGGTCATAATCAATCATCAAAATATTTATATTTAAGACCAACAAGAAGTCTTTCAGTGGAGACCCCATATCTATAGGACATTCTGTTCAGAAGAAGTAGTTCTAGTATAGTGGCCATATTGTTTATCTGATCGGCACCATTTTCATTTAGGACCACCTACATATCATCGGAAGTCTTTTAGTGAAATCCCCATGTTACTACAACTGATGAAGTAGCGATAACAAGATTGTCAAGCCGGCTACCATGGCCATGAAATTGGATGTCTGATTATGACATTTCATTAAAGACTAACTAAGCATTATACAATTCTTGCTGGATGTCCGAGTGACTGCACTTTCATTTAGAACAAAGTAAACATACCAGTAGCCTTTTAGCCAAACCCTTATGTGGATATAACCATCCGCTCATGAAAAGTAGGGATAACACGAATTTCAGGATGGCCCCAGTGGCGGGCATATTGGATGCCTGAGAAACATTATATATATTCAGGACCAACTCTACATCATAATAAGTCTTTAATTGTAAACCACGTGTTAGTAATAGCATTCATTTAGGAGGAGTAGCAAAACCAAGACTTTCAAGATGTCCGCTGTGGTGGCCATATTGTATGCCAGCTCGGTACCATTTTCCTTTAAGAGCAACTAGACATCTTAAGAAGTGTTTTGGTCAACAACATATGTCAATATGACAGTCTGGTCAGGAGGAGTATCAATACAAGTATTTTTAAGATGGTCACCATGGAGGATATATTAAATATCTGATTGATACCATTTTCATTTAGAATCAACTAGACATCATAAAAAGTCTTTTGGATAAAACCATATGTCGATATGACTATCCATTTCGAAGGAGTCCTGATAACTTGATGTCTGAGCAGCAACATTTTCATTTAGAACAAACTAAACGTTATAGCAAGTCTTTTAATGAACACTTCAAGTCGATATTACTATCCGTTCAGGAGAAGTAACGATAACCATATTTTCAGGATGGCCGCAGTGGCCGCCATGCTAGATGTCGGATCAGCACTATTTTCGTTTTGAACCAACTATACATAAAAATAGGTCTTTTAGTGAACATTTCAGGTTGATATGTCCTTCCGATCAGGAGATGTAGCAGTACATATATTTTCAAGATGGCCATATTGGATGTCTGAGCACCATTTTCATTTAGGACTAACTAGACCTTGGGTTGAACGCGCCCGCGCGCGCGCGTGTGTGTGTGTGTAAAGTTTCATGGCAATCTCTAATTAGTTTATGAGAATTAGCGATATTGTGCTGTAGGACGGACAACGGACAACAGGCCTTTGCATAGTTATTTCTAGTCTTTGTTAAGTAGAACTAAAAATATAAATAGGGAAGCTATGCACTGATTTTGCCGTTCTTGTATATTATGAGTAAGAAACGGAAAGTCCTATATTAAATATGACAAATCAACCCTATATAGAATTGGGTAGAGCTGATATCAACGACTCTTCCATAATCTATAAGTAATGATAGGGTTAATTTCTGTATTGTTTGTTAGGAATCTATAACTTGATTATCTTTGTCACTCAACGTCAGGCAGTCACTTTGAATATTCATAAGAAAACAGCGACGAAGAATCGCGAGTCACTTCAAATCCTTCATTTTTTAACAGTGGTAAAACTTTGCCTGGAAATAGGGCTAATCTTGAAATCTGGCAATAAGGCTAACCTTGAAATCTGGCAATAAGGTAAGGTTTTGTGAAGTATGGTATCAAAATTGCATGTTTTGGTGTATTATTCTATTAATTTATCACGTGTGACCTGAACAACCAATACTTATGACGTATATAACTTTACATTACTGTTGAAACTAATAAAACAGGTAAATGCGTTTATTTCCAGCATACTCAGGACTGGGGTTGCTGGTCCTTAGCAACAAAGTACATTACCTGTACACGAGGCAGACGCACACACGAGAGAGAGAGAGAGAGAGAGAGAGAGAGAGAGAGAGAGAGAGAGAGAGATGGAAAACCTGCAGACTTAAATTGTTAGGGTAATGTTATTGTTCTGCACTTGACTTTAGAAATTTACATATATCTTGATCTAAACTAAAATAAAACCTAGTTTCAGACTAATGAACTTGATACAAAACTGTCAAACATGTCAGATGACATTATTTTGAATGCAGACTTATTTCATTTACCGAGGAAGTAAAAACACACGTATGTGATCATGACAAGATTTAATCAAAGAGCGAATAAGTACAATCACAGATAAACGAATACAAGAAATAAGCACCCACAAACCTTTTTCTCCTGTTAAAACAATGATCTGAGCAATCAGAGATATTGACAAAGACAACGATAGATAATGGCAGAATTTGTTTTAGTAAGTGCAATAAAAAATTAATAGTCTGTACCAATGTTACTGGATAAAATAGTTGACAAATAGCACGTGGGAACTACATTGAAGTTTTAATACGAATCATATCAGTTCATCAAAGCTGTTAATATCTAAAGCATGTTAGAATATATTAATTTGAAAGTATTTAATCCAGTTTTCAATAGTATACATTTTATTGGCTCCAGGGACAATTATTAATAAAGATCCATAAGTACAAAAAGGACAAACCCCACAAGCATCTATTTACATTATTCTCATATGGGAATGAAAATTAATGATATGAATTAAACAATGACATTTACACGTGCAAGGATTAAGAATATTTGTAACGAGTGAAAGTGAGTGACAATAAAGACAGTTTAAATGGGACCTGAATGGCGTGACAAAATGGTTTACAAACAGCACTTTGAAAAGAACCAATGTTTATGACAAAGAGTAAATTAATAGGTGATCACAATATGATAAGAGAACAGAACCTAGGTATATACAAAATACATTCTCAGAATTCATCTAGGTCAAGAATACGTGTCAGTATTCAAAACAATTCTACTATGCAATGCGTACATATAGTGTAGATTCAACACTATTATAAGATCTTTTCTGTCTCCAATTGTTTAGTTTAGAAGAAAAATAAATCACCAAAATGCAACGAATTAGATGATTCATATATTTGTTCACCCTGCCTAAATCATCGACGGTCATTATCAACAATATATTTGTCAGCGTCAGACATTAATAGTCTTAAATAAAAACAATATGTAAGAAAAAGAATAAAACTAGGATAGAACTGAATTAAAATATGTTAAAAAACAATGAAATAAGAAAGTAATTCGAAACAACGTAATATTATTAATTAATTTGTGGATAAATGAGGTAAATAGTTAAGTTTGCAGTCTGCTTGAATATTGTTAAAACCTATTTTTTATTCATATATGTTCAAGACAAATATTCTAAATTATTCCTTTAAGCTTTGCACATAATTGATAAAAGTGACGGTCTTAGTGTCTCAGTAGACGCACTAAGGGTTGAGATTCAAAATAATTCCAAAGTAAAAGAAAGTTGCTTTCAAAAAGGGTGCAAAAGTTTTTGATAGTTTAAATATATCCTCCTTTTATAGTTTCAGTGTCCGTAGCTCAGTAATTTAAAATGATGAATAGAATTTTCGTGATGTTTCTTGCAATTGATATGATAGTGAATAGTAGCAAAAGATTCTGCAAGATGACACACGTTAAAAGACCATCACTATTTATGCATACAGTAGTATTGAGATTAAAATCACAAAAATATTCTTTTTACAATGAACTCTTCTCACTTATCACACCAGATAATAAAGTCATGCATGAAAGTCATAGCTTGATTCAGCGAAAAAATATAACTACATCATATTTCCCTTTATGCTTTCGTTAGTATCTTCTCCTGTATGAATTTCTTGTAAATGATTTCGTGTGACTCGGTCTTTCCCTTATGGCTTTCAGAAATCGTGCGTTCAGGGCAAAGCAGACGAAGATACTGAACCCTTGAAGTCCGTTGAAAACAATATGGATATACCATAGCTCTGGAATGTCCACAAACATGGCAGTGATTCCTGCAAACCAAGACAAACCCAGGATGACAGTTAACTTAAAGTATACCAAACAATATGCCCTATCTTTCCGTGATCTGACTAGCTCCGTCGTCTTCTTAGCTCTTTCGATGGCAACAATTGTTATCCCAAGCAGAATGATGTTGATCGATACGGATACCATTATTGGAGCCAGGAAAAAAACAGTGACTGCCTCCTGGTTTCCGAGCCAACATTGATCGTTCTTTCCATATTCTATATCAATTGGACCATGAAGGATGTGGAAGAGTACAGATATTGTCACAAGCATCAACGGTATTCCAAATGCCACCATGAGATACCTCCGAAAAAGTCGTGTTAAACCAAATAAGACACTAATCCTACCCAAATAAAATGTCCTTGTCACATCAAACCCGATAATGTTCATCCAGGCAAAAACAGACATCCATTGGAAGTGCAGAAGGACTCCAGTCACCTGACAGGCACTTCCGGTCGGGATGTGGTAAACAAAATGAAGACCATGTGCAAGTAAAAGTGTCGCAGACAAAACCGTCAGATTAAGACCGTGCAAATTTCTCAGATTTGGAAACATGATATGAAAAACTATTATTGCCACAAGTGCTACCATAGAAAGTGCTTTGGTCACCACAGATAGAATGTATTGATAAGGGGAATAGTCAAACATTTTAAATATTTTCTCAAACCCTACCAATGTATCGACACAGACAAAAGCACCCCTGTCCTCTAGTATAAAAGTTCCATTTCTATACACTTTGGTGGTATTAATCAAGTACAATAAGCCGTTCTCTAAACGATATTCATTTTTATCTAGCAAAACTATCTGACAGTTTAGAATACTGGTCTGATTTATTTTACAGTAAGAAACAGATTCTGTCTTCGTATCCGTGGGAAACAGTGATAACTTAAAACGGACCTGGGAAATATCTGCCTGTGACTTTAAATCATACAAGTATACCGTTGTGGTGTTCTTTTCATGATTCAATATAAACGCACTTGTGGTCATTAGATAACCAACACTGCAATGCAATCTACTCTCGTCTACATAGTTTTTTTTAACAAAATAGACTTAAACGCAGTTTTAAAAAACACCTCTTCTCTGGAACTTACAGTGTCCATCATGGCTAGTAATTGAGATAAATTAACTAGAGAAGACATGGAAGCTGTGATTTTCAAGGATACGTTAAACGCGTTTGTCTGAAATACAAAATCACTAGCATTAATATTTAAGCTTTTAGCAAATTCCAGCCTGTGCCTAGTTTTTTCTATTTCAGATGTGTAAAATTCAATGTCAACATTTGTAATATCGCTAAAATTTCCGATCATCTCAAAAACTAGAATAAACACATCTGGATTTGTTAAGAATGGCTCCACGTCGGGTAGAGCTATAGGGACTGTGACAAAGAATCGAGATACACAGTCGTCCATGGCGGTTTGCTCATTATGACAATAAATTGTTCGACATGTTCTACTTATGCAATCATACATTTGTTTTTCTTTACATTGAATTCTCTTCGTCGGACTGCATGGAACAATTACACTCAATCCCTCTTTTGGGCTGAAATCAAACAAAACCTTCAGGTCTTCATTGACGAATCCTAAATTAGAGATATCGGTAAGCCCTAGTAAACAGATGTTTTTTGACAGGAATTCCCTTTCTTCCGTAGAACAGGCAGCACAATGCATATTCCTATATCTGACACTTTCCTGCGTTATTGGTGAAATATAGGACTGACATAATGAAACAAAGTTCTGGTCTCTAACATTACTAATTTGGGTCCTCTCTGTCTCACATTCACGCAGGGGGAAATCATTTGGTATACATGTTCTAATGTCTGAATCAGAGCCTTCCGGTGGCTTTATTAGAAACTTGCATTTGTTCAGAATATCAAGATAGGTAAAATTATCAGGTAATCTCTCTTCACAGCCTGCTGTAACATCCCAGAATGTAACTTCGAGGACAGATACGTTATGGCAAATGGCACAATACACATTTTTGAAGTGAACATGAATTCCAGATAGGTCGTCCTTCTGTACAACAGGAACGTTTCTAATGCTGACCTTGTCCTATGCCATCTCACACTTTAGTTTTTCTTCCTCATTAGAAAATAAGGCCGGACACAATCCAATGATTAATACACGCTTTTCTGTTGACAGAATACACCTGCTATGAGAACTTATAAATGTGTGCTTTCGGTATACTTTTTTCGGGTAACTTTCAATGAGACGGTTCTGAATGACTTCCAGTCCATGTATTATATCAACGATCGCCAAGTCATGATCACTTACATTTGCGAGCATCGAAAATATGTATGACGAATAGCAGTCTTTGTAAATGAGACATTCTTTGTCACACGTGCAGAGATGTGACACATCCAGGCAGTCTGCAGACAGGCAGACTGGACCAGAAACATTTGCGATGGTAATATACTTTATCTTGTCTCTATCTTGTACAGAAGAGGAGCTGTCGCATTTGAGTTTCGATGGTGCGCATTCAGCAGATGAGATGTTAGCTTTCTTTTCTGTAGTTACGAGAAGGGAATCGCTAGAACCTACCACACTGTCACCAAAGAGTAAGTTTGCTTCCAAGACATTTTTAGTATTCGAAATTGAACTTTCTTCAGTAGGGTTAGGATTCTGTGATAAGCCCTTACAATTAGATAAATTGTTCATTTGTATAGCTTGGTGACTGTCGGTGTTATTTACAGGATAACTGCTCTCTAACAAAAAATCTCTAAAAGCGCAATCAACGTTTAGACCCTTGAAGCTTTGGTTTGAATATTGTAATGCTGAATTAAGATTTAATGCATCTGTCAAATTTTCTGAAAGAGTTACATTAGAAGAATCTGTTTCGTTTGTTGGGAAATCATCTTTTGGATAGCTTCCAGATAAAAACGTAGATATCAAACTATGGCTATCACTTACCACGCCGGCGAAATATCTGGAAGATTTAGATATACAAGTGCCTGTGCACACTGCAGTAGAATCCATTTCCATAATCCAAGACACTAATCCATTTTGAAGAAGGAGCTCTGTAGATCTAACAAAAGGAGAATCTGGAATAGCTTGGAATGACTCAGTATAATGAATCTGCGACAAAATGGCTGAATTAAATAATTGTGTTGCCATGAAGGTGGAGAGAAAGCTACTTTGCAAGTCACCGTCATCCTTAGCGTCTATAGCTGACGTAGAAGGGATAACTGTAAGAGAATAAACTTTTTCAAAACAGATTCTTCCATTAATCATATAGACGCCATGCAAGTGTGGTTTACAGTGAAGAAATTGTGAACATTTTGCTGAGTGTTTGTCATTTTAAAATCGCAAAAGCCATTGGGTTATATATGTGACAAAAACTTGACAAGGTCTCAGCAGGAATGGCTACCAAATAAAGCAAGAAACTATCTTCAATTAGCTTACTTATTTTATCTTCTGTTATCAACACCAGCATGAAATTGATTTACCTATTAAGATGCAACTATACGTTAGTTTAAGAAATAGAGTAAACAAAATATTTTGGATAATGTTATCAGCATAAACCATCCCGTGGACCGGTACATGTATATCATTTCGGTGATATGAGCTCAATACGACTGATTGCAGATAGTTACTCTTCAAGTTTGGAAAATGTTTAGTTTGCTCAGATAGTGGGAAGCGGGTCTAAAGAAGACCTTTCGTACTGCACATACAACCAATGTAAATATACCGTTCATCAACAATGAGGAATAATAACTTAAGTTGTTAGAGATTACTCATTTAGGTACTGCGGCTAAATGAGTAGACATCCCCCCACCCCCAAACGAACAACCTTTTGAATTAACGTCCGTAAACCTAACAGACGCTATAAAAGCGTTCTTACTCTCTATACATCATGAAAACCGACCACACAGAAATGTTTTAGCAAAAAACATGACTGTGGTGAATGTTACATAGAAGCGCATAATACAGAATTGTATACTAATATGCTTGCCATAAAATTTGATAACAAATGGAGATCAGGCACAGATGTCATTAAATTATTCCCATAGTCAAACTTAGACTTAAATGAGAATGCTGGCGTTTGACTGGCTAATCTCAAACCATTGGACCAATCAGACGTGAGAACGGGTTGTTTCAGAGTCTGAGCATGAGAATGCCTTTACGAGTAAGACCTTGAGGTGCCAGTTTACGAAATACACTTGGGCGCGTGTAAATATTTATATATTTCGCCTTTGATCACTTTTACGACCTTTTGGCACTTCTGGTTGAAATAAAATAACTGCATAGATTCAGGCAATGTTTAAGCCGTCCTTTTTTACCATCCGTAATTTCTATTGTATCTCTACATGGCTATCGTTGGTTATTTTTCCAGTGTCACATGACACTAATGCTTGGTCATCTTGACATCGCGAAAATCGAAAAGTTAAAACAAGATATATCATTAAACTTACCGATGGATAGAATCAATAACCACCGAAAGCCTCTATTCTGTCTTGAGAACATCTTTGATGGCTCTATCTCTCGCTATGTAGATAGGACTAAATCTATCTAGCAGCTCTCTGCAGTTTTACACTGTCTTGCAATTACCACTTCTATTGTGCTCAGCTACGATTGGCAGCAAAACCTTCCGGTCATGCGTGCATATGATAAACATTATTTGTAAAGGATACATACAAGAAATTTAACAGTGAACAATCAATAAGTTTTTTGGCGTGTCAGTTTATTACATAATCTGTTAGTTAGAGATAATTCAGATCACAATAGGTACAGATTTCTTGCGATCGATCGATCGATCCATCGATCGAGAGAGTTTGTCCAAAATAGTATGGTGAAACATCATTAGCGAGAAGAACAGAGACTTTGCATTAAAAGCTATTGATTGACTAGAAAGATAAAAGTGATGGTCAATACATAGGCAAGTATCTGGTTTTCTCAATGAAAGTAAAGTTGATTTATCGTTTTATCCTTCCGTTTTCGGAAAGAAATATTGGGATTATGATGTTATCTTGTCGGTATATGTCCCTATGTGCTTGCGTGAGTGCTTTTGAAAGTAAATGCAATATAACTTACTTCTGTGTCTTTATAAACTGTTTAATAAATATAGATACATATTGAAACTTATGGAAATGGATGGACCTGCTTCGTCTGTGTACTTCAGTGGCATCGAATATTGATCCTGTTCCAAAACTCAGGTGTTGAACTGGCATGTTGGGGTTACCTTTTAAAAGCTACCATATATTTGTCATCAATAGCTTGTCTAGAATCTCCAGAGTTTGCTATATATAACCATTCAAACAAAATACATTGCACATAACATGGTTTTTAAAGTTCCTTTCCTTGGTCTCGCTCAAAAAGAGGTGGTGGTCGGGAGGAGGTCGAAGTGAGAACCGTATATCGTGCACACGTAGGTCAACGGTGATATTATGATCGACGTTTACAAGGACAGAAGAGTTCGGATCGACAAGAGCATAGGCAGCACGTTGGAGATGATAAGATATTCAAAATTGTAACTATGCTACTACATGCCATGACTTTACCTTGATTTTCCAGGGTGGTAATTTCGGCTGCACTATCCAGAAAAGAATTCTACAGATTTGTAGTGTTACGACCTTGAATTCATACTTTCAAGTGGTTTCGTCGATATTTGAATCCCCTGATGTGCCTAAATATCGTTTTCTGCTTGTACCCTGTATTGCGTAGACAAGATCACGTCCCTAAAGTATGGATAGGTACCTGATGCCCAAGAATTAAAAATTAAAATCTCATTAAATATCGTCACCTGACTGCAAAGTTTATGTAACTAGACTATTGTAGACTGAATGAAACCTATTGGTTACTTAACAATTTCAAATTTGTTTAAGTTGGCAACCAATTGTATGAGTTTACAATCTAAATAAGTCGCATAATATGTCATACAGCACTAACATAAAACAACCATAATACAAACACACATAAAGCACATGTATGACTAAAACAGTACATTACACAAATATTTCAACACATACATTAGCAATACGATACCTTTTCAGATTAAAACAATCAATGTTTGCTTTAAAATAAATAAAGAAGCGAAAAAATAAGAATAGAAAAATATTTGAATCCACCAACGATGTCAATAAAAGTTGAGTTTACAATGGTAGTCCAGTAATGTACACATTGTTCTGATCTTTTTGCTGTGTCTAATAAGTATAATAACCTTATTCACTCACTCACTCACTTCTTGATGATTGCTCAAAATGTCGTTAAACATAACATCCTTTAATCACACACCACAAAATGTGTTTGCACACTGTTATCAGTCGATGAAAAGATGCACAAGTGCGTTCGCTTTTGTTTGAAGCAAGTCTCAAAGAAGTGTTGTGTTGTTATACTTTGTCAGTACGTAAGTTAAACAAAAGCAAGGAAAAAAAAAAAAAAAAAAAAAAAGAAACAAACCAACAAAAAAAAAATTACAAAGGAAAACAGAAACAAACCCAAAACCAAGAAGACTAAATGAATTACCACGACGAGAAAAGACAATACATCTCACAGGAAACAAACAAGACAACGAGAAAGACAAAGAACAAAATGAAAACGGCAAAAGAGACGACAGTCATCACCCACAAAAGAAAGATAGGCACTACAGCCAGAACGCACACGTAACCGGGGAAACCTCAACCAGCAGTCACTCCTTTCCTTTGTTGTTGATGATCCCCAAGAAACCCGATTTAAGAAAAGTGTTGCCCGATCTGTTGAAAAAGTCCCAGAAATGGGCATCTGTTTCTAAAGCTACTTCTCTTCTTCCTACTTCGTCTTCTTCTTTTGTGGTTGCTGCTGTTGCAGCGAGTAAAATAGCACATGCCAGGTTAAAAGTACAAGACATAACGGATGTATAACAAATTTCAATCGATCTCTCAAACAAGAACTCAATTTAGTCAGTTAAAAACTCCTACGTTTTATTCTCGTAGTCGAGTGTCCAAGGTAAAGCATGTACGACGTGCCAACAACATGTAGATACGATTTATTATATAAAAGAAGACGGTTGGATATGGGTTGTCTCAGTTACCTTGACACGATGCCATCCCGAAAGATCTCATGGTATTGTAGTTATTATCATTGTCGTCAAAAGATTCCCACAAAAAGTGGAACAAATTCAACACCGCTCCCCTTCTTTAGCTTAACATTGGGATGTGTTGACTGTGGTAACTAAAGCTAAATCACCAAAGGACAAATCTTCCAAAGATTGTATTGATACTTTATGTGAATGTTGTTTGAACATATTGAATGGAACTGTTCTATTGACTAGGACACGGAAACAGCGATTGGGATAACATCATCTCATTCTTTGAAACATGGTGCGAAGAAAATTGTTGTCACTTAAAATGAAAAAGTGCTCGTTCATTGAAGATGGTTTTTTTCCATGATGATGTCTTCAAAGACAATGCATCGCAAAGGCAAATTGAAGAAAGCGTTCTCAAAAAGAATGCACAGGAGAACAGGTTTGCTCCTATGCGTTCTCAACCAAGATCCTTACCTGTTCTACGACAAAACAACATCGTTTGGTGTATCAAAGAAAACCTCTTTCCACATCTAATGTGACAGATTAGATCAACGACGCTCTTTTATGCCGTCAACAACCTGTACCTATGGAATGGCAACCAACGTGCCTCAAGATGCAGTAGACAATCCACAACAATGGCGGTGGATTCAATGTCATCAAATTTTACAATCAATGTCTATTTTGGGAGAGAGTGAGGAACCCGAGCAAGACCAACCACTCCAAATTCCTCCCGCTTAAACATCCATGGCATCCAGTCTTGCCGGCACGTCGACACCTACACCCATTCAATAAAAATAAAAGCATGGTTGAAAAGATGATGTCGACGCCATCCCCATCAAAGCCAGAAAATAAGTAAAAGTAAATAAGGTTTTTAAAAAAGTGCTGATCACACCAGTTGGAACATTATCGTCCATTCCTTTTGTTCGTCGTAGACGTAAAGTCTCGAAACCAAAATTACCACAAGTTCAGACGAGCATCGGAAGTTGGGTGGCTTATTGAGCAGCATGCACACACGTTTGGCAGGCATTTACTAAACCCTGCGCATGCTGTCTACAGAGTAATTCAAAAATTGCATCATGCTACTAAAGCAAAACTCAACAGTGTACGCCTCCATGATGTACGAGGATGGTTGCAATAGCAGTCGATGTACACGTTACATAAACGAATTTGACACCAATTTTAAAGAAGTCAAACGGTATTTGCTGGTATTCACCATCAATAGCAAACCGATTTGGCTGATATTTCCCACTTGGCTTCGTACAAAGAGGTTACACGTATTTGCTTTGTGTGATCGATGTGTATTAAAGGTCTGCTTGGGTTATGTACCTCTGATATTAAATATAGGTTCTGAGTTAGTGCGATATTTGAAAGCTGTGTTGAAACATAATGGTCGACACCCATTGTGCGATGACAACATACAAAAGAATGAACTTCTTAGTAAACAGGTTCCAAACTAATTGAAGCAACGACCAATTTGATTCCTAGATTGATTCTCCTAATTTGATTCCTAGCTTGGGTTAAAACAAAAATTCCCATACGTCCTTACTCGAAGGACATAAACAACAACAGATTTTCCAAGTATTTTTGATACCCCATCGCACTTAATGAAGAAGTCAATTTGATGTTTGTGTATTCCGCTGTGGTAGAATGCAACTTGGTGGAAAATACTTCTACTCTGTTGCTAAGAATCATTCCCTTCAAAGTGGATTTTGCCGCTTTCAACAGTGATGACCAAGAAGAAGGAAACGCGTATCGCTTCCACCGAGAATTTGTTCATATGTAATATCTTCCGGTCAGTGAATTGCATTTTGGCAGTGTGAATATTGGTATAAAATGAGATCTCAGACAAGGTATATTATTTGCCTAAGGACAAATGGTCATGAAACTTTAGTTAACCAAACGATTCTCTAATGAGTTGTAAGTCATGTATTCCAATAAGGAAGAGGAGTAGCTCCACAACCAGGACATATTTTGGAGACTATGTTCAAATCGTTTTTAAGTTGTGCAGCACCAATCGTGAAACCTTTTTGCTCACCAAGGCTACCATGTTTGAAATCTTATGCCCTGTCGGAAGGAAAACAACCCATCCGAAATGTGATGATCGTCAAAAAAAGAAAAAAAATCCAAGCATGCGTTACTGAGTGCTTGGAAAAATGAGTGGATCCAGACAGGAAAAGAGCTCTGTTAAAAATTGTTTCGACATCCGATGTGCCGCAAAAGTAAAGGCAGGAAGAGACGTAAAAAAACATAAAAACAACAGTGACACGTCAAGATAAAGAGACGCGTAATAGTCAGAGACCTGGGCATTTTTTGTTACTATATTAAAAAGTCAAAGATGATGTACCAAGACTACCAGAAATGTTCCAAGACGGAACTTTATCTGTTTGCCATGCGACTCATGATGATTACGATGCAAGAATCCCATTGGGTAGAATACCATCCAGTGTCGTCCATTACGATAGCTTTTATCGAGTTTGGAATCAAAGTGCAAACCAAAGAATACTTTGACCTGAATAGTAGTTACATGTAACTCAAAGTGAAAGTGATCCAAACGGAGAATGTAAATACAGGCGCAGATACCAGAATGGCCACCGTCAAAAATGTCACGCATTCTTTGTTCATTGAAAAGAATTTGTACCTGAACAACAAAGTAGTCAGCAACATCCTTACCGACTATACCTAGAAAGTCTACTCATGTACGGACAAGAAGCCAAGAACACACACTTAGATGCATCTGTAGTGTAGAAACCCAACACGCTCAGCAAGTTCAACAACACGGCTTTGTGTGAGAATGATGACACAGAACACAAGAAGGAGTTAACGACCGACAATAAAAAATCAGACAAGGTCGCAGTTGGAAATGATGAATCATTTGCACTTGGACATTTGATAGCAAGATATGTATTTGTTGAACGGCGTGTATGTATGTCTCAGACGGAATGGAATTAGTGAGGAAAGAAAGTTGAAGGACTATCTTGCGGAAAATTGGACTCTCACCGAAGAAAAGACAATTTTGAACGAGTGGTATCAAGACTTGATAAAAGATTCTAAATCACCATTAGCTAACACTGAAATAGAACCCATCGAAGCCCCCTTACATCAGAACACGAATCCTACCTTCACCTCTAAGTACCAGTGTAAAACAAATCACTTGTTTAAAATCACTCTCGATGATTACCTGTGAAGTTTGATACTGGTCTAAGAATGAATACCTGGGAATATCATTACCCACTCACACACAGCCAAAGATAAACTTCCTCATCGAAAACCCCAAAGACGTTCAAGCCTGTGTCATCAATACAGACGACAGTCATTGACTGGAGAACAGTCGGTAACTGTCTATTTTCCAAACGATGATATGGTAGTATATTTTCATTCGTATGGATCGAAGAAGATATCACAGACTTTATGAGAAGAGAGACTGTTTCTAACGAATTAAATAATTACAAAGGATCAGATTCCATGGCGTGTGAACACTATTATGTGCAGTAGTGTTCATCTATGAAGTCTCGTATTCCCTTTAGCACATTTACTGTCTTCTTTTGGACACTGTTTCTCTAAAAACGATGAAAAAGTGCAAAAATGGTTCATGATCATAATGGTTATTTCTTCTTTTTTTTTTTAGCTAGAAAAGGTAGTTTAAGTTGGTGGCAAGATGAAACCGTCCTTGAAGACTGGAACCCAAATCATTTGTACCAATATCGTCAACTCTGTGAATATGTTCACTATTACAATTTTGTATTGTACTTGTATAGTAGATTGTTTTGTTTCTCTAGTGAGAACTTAGTTATTATACATGAATTGTAGGTGCTACCTACCTCTCAGTCTTCACTGAACCAGTTAAGTGCAGCTTATAACATGTATTTAAAAAATCTCAAAATAAAACAAAATAAACAAACCAAAAACAAAACAAAACAAAATATCGTTTTGTGTGATTCTTTGTTTCATTCTGAATTTCTCTGTCTCTCTTTTGATCGAAAGATCTCTCTTTCTCTTGAGGGATGATTTCTTTTACATTCGCATGACTAATCTTTACATGCTAAACCTAGTTCCTCAAGTTCGTGCCTCCAGTATATAAATCGGAAAGTTCGCCTGTCTTCTCGTTCATAATTATCCAGAGAAACACGAGGAAGCACTAGCAACAGATTAACCCTAGCTTTGATCCATTTGAAAAATTAGAAGCATCTCCTAGACCGGATAGTGGAACTGGAGTTTCTTCCATGGAGAAGATTTGTAAAGAGAAGTGTTGTCTACTTCAGAATGACCAAAGAGCTTGTAAAATATGTCATAGAAAAGAAGAAAGAAAGGGAGTAACAGGAATTGGAAAAGTAGTAGGAGTCACTATAACAGTAGAGGCAGGAGATGCAGCAACTCTGAAAGGAACAATGGGAACCGCCACCACCACAAGACGAAGAAGAAGCATCCTTCATCCCAAGGGTGGAAGATTGGGAAAGTGCGGCTAATCAGCTTCACTTTAGTTTCTCTGCCACAGTAGATTTGTTGTAGAATGATCGATGTGAGAGGGATGAGAGAAATGTTGCAAGTGGAGCCCGGCCTGGCCTGTGCGGCCACTGAAAAGAAGAACCTTTTCAGGGTTGTAACAAGCGGTCCTTTTCAGGGCCACCTCAGTATTCTATAAAAGGATAATAGTTATTTATTGCCAAGTTCTCTATGTTTGTGTGTATATTGCCTGTACAAAATTATGTGTATGAGAAAAAATCTAAACAAACAGGCTATACCATTTTACTTGGTGTATGTGTAATGGTGTATTTTAATAAAATATTGACCCCTCCTCCCTCTTTTTTGTATGTGCGATGGTGTGTGTATGTATGACAAGAAATAATATAGCCACCTCGCTATGCATGACTGATAGTGTTTTGAGCAGTATGTCTAATTACACTGGTCTAGAATTTTTTAGAACTCGTCTGCTTCAGATATAAAATGTGCTATTTATTAGGGATTTTTATGTGCTGAATTCAAATATGACAATTAAAACAACTGATTGGCTACTGTTTCCAAGATATTTAAGTTTTTACATTTTACGTCTATGTATATTGTGTACATAGTAGAGTTTTAATCATAAATTGCAAACCTAGGGCTTTTCATGTGTTTATGGTTGCTTTACATGATAATATTTCACCTGTCCTGTTTATATAACACTTTAAAAAACAGCAAAAATGTTATATAAATAAAAAATATATTGAAACAAAAGTAACAAAATTATTATGTATATATAAGTACATAGTTTAGTCCTTATTCAGTGACTACTCGGCGCTTCTTGGCTTGTCTCTTGTATTCATTAAATGGAGGATCTCTTGTCACTGTCCAGCAATAGTCTGCAAGCATTGATGGGCTCCATTTGTCCTGATAGCGTTTCTCCATTGTTACAATGTCCTGGTGAAATCGCTCGCCGTGCTCGTCGCTCACTGCTCCGCAGTTCGGTGGAAAAAAATCTAGATGAAAGTGCAAAAAATGTATCTTTAGTGACATGTTGCAAAAGGCTTTTGTATGCCTTGAGGAGGTTTTCCATCAACTTCCTGTAGTTGTCTGCCTTGTAGTTTCCGAGAAAATTTGTTGCCACTAACTAGAAGGCTTTCCATGCCGTCTTTTCCTTGCCATGCAGTGTACGGTGAAATGCATGATCTCGAAGAAGTTCACGAATCTGAGGACCAACAAAGACACCTTCCTTTATCTTAGCTTCACTTAACCTTTGAAATTTTCCACGGAGGTACTTGAAAGCTGCTTGTGTTTTGTCCATGGCCTCTACAAAGTTCTACATCAGACCCAGCTTGATGTGCAAGGGTGGTAGCAAAATCTTTCTTGATTGAACAATTGGTGGATGCTGAACACTTTTCATCCCAGGCTCCAATGACTGTAGGAGTGGCCAATCGCTCTTGATGTAGTGGGAATCTCTCTCACGACTATTCCATTCGCAGAGAAAACAGCAGTACTTTGTGTATCCAGTCTGCAAACCAAGCAAGAAAGCAAGAACCTTGAAATCGCCACAAAGCTGCCACTGATGTTGGTCATAGTTCATGCACCTCAAAAGTTGTTTCATGTTTTAATAGGTTTCCTTCATATGGATTGCATGACCAACTGGAATTGATGGCAAAACACTGCCATTATGCAGAAAAACAGCTTTAAGACTCGTCTTCGATGAATCAATGAACAGTCTCCACTCATCTAGATCATGAACGATGTTGAGGGCTGCCATCACACCATCGATGTTGTTGCAGGCTACAAGATCACCTTCCATGAAGCAGAATGGGACAAGATTCTTTTGACGGTCACGGAACATGGTAACACTAACATCACCTGCCAGGAGATTCCACTGCTGTAGTCTGGAGCCCAACAGCTTTGCCTTACTCGTGGGTAGCTCCAAATCCCTGACAAGGTCATTCAGTTCACCTTGTGTTATGAAGTGTGGTTCAGAGGAGGAGGATGGGAGAAAATATGGGTCATGTGACATTGATGGTTCAGGACTAGAAGTTTTATCCTCTTCCTCGTCTGACTCAAGTGAGAATGATTCTGGTGCATCAGGAATGTTTGGATAATGCACAGTCCACTTTTCCTTCTTTTGACACACCTTTCCCAACTGGAGGCACCATGCAGAAGTAACAATTGCTGATATGATCTGTTAGCTCTCTCCAAATCATTGGCACTACAAAAGGCACAGATTTCCTTTTCCTGTGCAACCACTGGCGAAGATTTGTTGCACAAGTGTTGCAGCATATGTGTGGGGCCCACATTTTGTCCTGATCTCCAATTTTGCAGCCAAAATAAAGGTGATAGGCTTTCTTAACCATAGTGATTATACTGCGCTTTTGTGATGCAAATGTCACTTCATGACAAACATAGCAGAAGTTATCTGCATTGTTCACACAAGTACGAGGCATCTCTGCTCACTTTGGCTAAACAGAAATGTGTCCCTTTGCAAAATCAAACACTGACAAATAAGAGAGCATGTCACTATGATTTGTAGAGCTGATATAGGGCAATTTCTTCAGCAGAGTGATGTAAGCTTAGTTATGATTGCATCATCCTAGGAATAACATGATGCAATTCATATCATGTATGATGCAATACCAGCTTCAGATTGCATCATTCATTGTTTTGCCTAAAAAGCAAGTACTGTCCAAACCCAGTCATAGATTTATTCATAGATCCAGTCAAAGATGTATTTTAGTCATTTCTGGTTTAAATTGAGATCCCTTACCTTTATAACTCACTTATCCTCCGACATTCCCAAGTCAAGGGTCATATATACTGACCCAGTATAATATCTTTAAAACTAGAGCCAATCAACAATTTTAAGCATCATTTTCGTTCTCGGTGACACAGAATTAGTAAAGTTTGACAACATTTATTGTGGTTGCATTTTGGCTGTAGACCAGTATATAGCCCCTTCCCTTTGTATGTCTGATGGTATGTTGGATATAATGTCTAATTATGTAAGCTTCCCCCTTCAGTTTGTATGTGTTATGGTGTGTTGGATAGTAAGTCTAAATATGTGAGCTACTCCCTGCCCATTGTATCTGTGATGGTAAGTTGGATTGTTACTCTAATTATGTGAGTCAGCCTATCCGCATTTATGTATGTGTTTAATGTATGTGCTTTTCCTGTCCAATGATGTTTGTCTGCTTTAGTGGGTTTCTCCATTTGTTTATCCATCTATGTTCAATTTCCATAGAGCTCCATAGTAGCCAATGATATTTAATTTCCATAGGATCCCATGCCAATCCATAATGTTAAATTTTCCTCAGTTCCCGTAGCAGCGCATAATGTGTAAATTTCCATGGGTTCCCTTGCCAGCCTTAATTTTAAGCTTTCTTATGTCCCCACACCAGCCTACTAATGTTAAATTCCCATTAGTCCTCATACCAGCCCTGAGGTTCCCTTATTGGTCCCCATAAGTACTATGGTATTCAAATTTACTTTATTAGTAAATATAGATCAAAATTATACTACTGTGTGTGTGTGTGTGTGTGTGTACGGATTACAGAGATGCATTCTTACCATTTTGCCTCTGTACACACATACAATCTGGACATCTAGATCACTTTACACGAGCTTCATTTATGTTCTTCATAATCAATTTGCGATACTTATATCTGAATAATTCACGTTATTCTATAGAAAATGCATTATTTTCCAAATAATAGTACTGGCTGGTGACTTTATAGAATTATTAGCGACTTCTGCAATTTAAACAAAAAACCCAATTCGTTTAGTAAATAGGCACCTCAGCACAAATGTCTCTCACTTTAGGAGAAGAGTTTTTAGTTGGTTTGAACATATTTTTTGTAGTACGTAGCACAAATAGGCTGAGACAACACGCTCTCTCAGCTTAAAGTTGGTAGATGTTTCCTTCATGTTCATGTTTAAGATTTAACTTAAATTCACAAATAATACTAACACAACTTTTCCAACAGCTCCTGTTCAGTTAGAATCTCGTTCTTAGAACAAACCGATTGTTTCTATGAATTTAGGGGTAAGTCTGAACCTGCAAGCGTGTTTTTTCGGTCTCTTTGGATATTTTAATGGAATATTTTGCAGCAAATAGTATAGACCAGTCTTCCATGAACATGTCTCAGAGTGATTTCATGGTGGGAGCCTTGCGTTTAGGCTTCAGGTTTAAACTTAGGTTCATGAAAGAATTTTCGAGATTAAAAATACAAAACAAGACTCTAATTGATCATAAAGCCCGATGAAAGTACACTATAGCCCAGTTCTGAAAATATACTTTTCTGTATTGTTCTTCACATTGATGCCGTTACCTTTGTGTTATTATTTACATCAAATGTCGTCACAGTTAAAAACGTCAATACTATCGTAAACTGGATTCAAACAACCGGCTTGAATAAACTAGGGGCTGTTCATTTGACAATTGGACAAGTTCACAAATTGTTTAAATGTAAACAATAATTAATTTTGTTGAAAGTAAATGTTCGTGTGGTACCTCATTACTATTTCGAGCCTTAGACACCATTAGTCAGATCTTAAGTTCCATTATTTATGCAGTACAAATAGCTGGCCATTACGTTTATGCAGTACAAATAGCTGGCCATTACGTTTATTCAGATCGTTAGAAAATAGAAGATTACTTCAACAATAATGAAGGTCGAGGGGCAGGTTATTTTTTAAACATATATCAGATTTATCCAAAACAGTGCATCATATTGCACAAAAGAGAATTAAAGCGTGAAGCCGGGAACTTCCGACTTACTTTATGATCATGTGAATATAATTCAAAGTTTACTCGCAAGAGTTCAAAAAACAAAGAAATATTTGAATTCATTTTAGAAGCAGATGAAATAAAACCACTTACGTACGATTCAGATTAAACAGATTTCACGAAGTGATGCAGTGTTTTATGACTAAGATTTTAGAAAGTTTATACAAAATTAATTTTTTGCTACTAATTTGGGAAACAAGTACAAACCCAAACTTTCTTGCATTAGAAAATTCTTCCTATTATTCATACCATTATACAAAATAGTACAAGCCCGATCTTTTCTAGTTGAAAAACGACAAGAACCATTCAAATGTCTACCAGCACAGAGTTTCTTCTTCTTTATGTTGTTGCTTTATTTGTTGAAAGGTCGCATTGCAGCTCGAAGAATATTTATTTGATGACAAACTTAGATCTCAGGTGGTACGATTGACGCTTTTAAAGAAGACCATTATCTGATATAGTTCTCCGTAGCAATATAAAAACAAATCCTAAAGCAGCAGGGAACACATACGTTCTGATCCTTCTGTTTTGCTGGATAAAGAGCCTTAATAGAAACTTTCAAGAGATAAATCATCTGATTGATAACTTTAGTATCATGCACCACCTGCCAATAATTATCATCATTTGTTGTTGCATTAGCTTCCGTCTAAAATGATTTCCTCCAGAGAGCAGAAACAAAATAATGATCTTCCTTTTTTGCCAAATAAGATCTTTGGCTGCTGAGGTATCCAGCGAGTGCCATTAGTAGACGGTAAACGGTGGACACGCTCATTTCAACAATGAGCTAATCCTCGTACCTCGGATATCCGAGGTACAAAGATTAGTGTGACGGTGGCATGGGAATGCCTGTAAGATGATTCTGACCGGGATGTATTGCTTCAGACCTGGCACTAAGACTGTTGACCACTACCCTTGGGCACGGGGCAAATTTGAGGGCTCACATCTACATCTGAGAAACAACACATTAAAGCTATATTCTAAAGATCTTCTCTGTGATACTGATAATTTAATGTGTGGGAGAAGTTCTTTATTTTATAATACTAATAACCATGCCGTTTTGTGTCTATTTATTTCTTCGTCAACTCCATCGGGATCAAATAGTCTCCACAGAAAGTTGCTCTCTGCAAATGCTAGACGGTGGTCATAAAATAATTACTTTTGCTGCTGACATTTTTCTTTTGTATTTAAGAGTAAAACATTTTGGTACTACAACCAGGTTTGATAATATTGACTTTATTGTAACGATAATGACGGTTATGAACAGGAAATATAATTTTCCAAACTTTCAGCCTAAAAGTAAAACATCGTTCTCTTTCAGATAAAAGGTACGTAATTCAATTATTCTGTAAAGATTATATTCTTTTAAAATATCTTTTGTGTAAGTTAAACATTGATTGACTATCCATATTTCTATATGAAATTCAATGTTTCCTTTATCTTCAATGTACAAGCTTAAAACAAAATGTGTTTATAGACCATATTGCTTCTTTTAATAGCTCCTAACGGATCTTCTGGATCAATAAATTTTAGTGCGTGTATTAAATTTTGACAGAGCATATTTACAAAAATAAATATCGGATCAATTTGAAATTAAAATACCTTCAAAAAGGTATAAAACTGGAATAATTCATTTAGAACCTTCAATAACCATGCTTGATGTTGAATTCATTATAAAATGTAATAGCTTTTTCAAAGCTAGGCTTGATGGTTGAATCCATTATAAAATGTAATAGCTTTTTCAATGGCATACTGTAGGCAACTGTTAGAGCCAAGTTTAAGTATGCATTATAAATTGTGTTGATAATTGTTTCTCATCGCAGTCGATCTTTGTCTGTAGGTAGAGGCTATTTATTATCCAATTAAAAGAATACGTTGAGCACTGTAAGTTTGATTTTACCTTTCTTTGAACAGTGGCAACAATTTTGTCAAGTAAACGTACATGTTCTGTGAACTGACTAATTGATAAAGAAATAATAAGTTTTGCAACTTTTGCGATATCCATGTTTTATGGCAGAACTTTTGACATCTTTACTACATATTTCAAAGCATAACATATTTAACTGTACCAGTATATTTTATGTTGCATGATAAATTTTGGTGATATTTTTCTTTGTTTCAATCGATGTCTGTCTTTCGGTGAAACCTATGGTGTTTATGAATATTTCAGGGACTGGGATGTAAGATGTTTACATGCTTTCATCTTCCTGTTGTTTTGTTTTTTGTGGTGCTCTGCACAGCTTTGCCGTTGTTCTTTAGTGGTGCTTGAGTTTTGCGGTTTCTAGTGTTTTGTTTTTTTCCCCAGGTTTTATCATTTCATCAACTTTAGAAACAAAAACGGCTTTGACTTTTGAAAAAGTTAACAAAATACCTAAAACAGCTATACCATCATCTATCACAAAAAATGAAAATGTGGATCGTTTCGTTCTTGTGAGTGTACTTATTCTAGTGATTGGTCAATCTTATTTTTATTACCGGTTGTAATTCTTTTTACCTTCAATTTAATTGCAATGAAATTTGAAACGTTCCATCAATATAATTTGAAGAGATTTAAAGGTAGCTTGTAACTCATCTTAAAATGTTACTTTGAGTAGTGAAAAATAATTTGAAATTTATGTGGGTAAATCAAAGGAGTAGATTTCAAGACATCAAAGTTCTTGATCAGCACAAGGAAGACATACATGAAGGTATTGGGATAACTCAATTACAACACAACTTGAAAAGAGAACTTTAGAAAATACAACTAAATTCTTTATCATATAACGGTAAGGCGTTTCAGATCACATGGAAAGGCAACAAAGAAACAATGCTAGCACCCGACTTTCGCATCGCAACAGCCGATCTTCTATAAGGAAAATAACCATTATGTTTCATTTTCCCTAAATTAGTTTTCTTTACTTTGTCTTCCTTGTTGTCCTTTACAGTTTCTTGTCGTACTGTCACATATTGTTTATTAGTTTTAGGAATAGTGGTTGTTTTTTTTTACTACATCAGTATTTAAAGTAGGATTTAATCCATATTTAATCGAGTCACTGGATTTCTGTAAATTGTTGCTGTCTGCAACGATACTACGCATTTTCATAATCTTACCACTAGTTAACACAAGGATACCGTCACCACTAATAGGACAGTCTAATTTGACTTTCGAATCTAGTATGTATTGTTGAAAACTGTTCTCAGTCTTTTCATCGCAGTCCACATCTGGCTGCCCTAAAATTAATAGCTCCAGAAACTTCTTAGTAAAAAAAAAAAAAAAAATGTGTGATAGATGTTTTGTTTCCAAGTTGTGCACTTAGTATTACAATGCCTTGATCTGATGATTTGATTGAATCCGGCAATACCTTTATCTGTGAGCCTACATCCATATTGCAAAAAACAAAATTCACTTATCCTGTTTTCTCATATTTGTTTGTCATAGATTTAATTTGATTATGTGACAATTTTCTCCAGTTTTCAACAGTATAGGCTCCATACTTATAATATCTCTTGTAGCAGCAAAAACAATAGCTGTAATAGTTTTTTTTTGGTGTACAGTTTTATGCTTTATATTCTTCGATCCCATTATCGATCAAGTATTTGTTTTTGAGCTTGAGGTATCCCTCGTTATGATTTGGTGGAGTGTTAAAATTGTTGCAGATCAAATTAAATTGTTTTAAGTTAATGTTATTGTTGTTATAGTAAAACAAAAAAGGTATTTTACTTACAGATAGCAGCTTGCTTATTTGAAGTAAACATGACATGTGTAAATAGATTTGACTAAATCTTGAACACTATGATATTTTGAATACTAGTAAAAATTCCCACATCCAATTGTCGCCGTCAACACTGTCCAGTTTAGTTGATTATTCCAAAATTCCATTTTACACTGTTCCCTGTCTCTGTTCATAGAGTGTTCATTGCCAAATTTAAAGTAATTTTTTTATTATCTTATTAAACAATTTTGCGCTGCCCAGGTCACCCGGCGAGTTAAACTCAGTTGGTTGACAAGGACAAGGTGCTTGAATATCATTTAGAAACAATAATCTGAAGCCCAATTCAGCTAGAGCTGATTTGGTGGTGGAGGCAATAATTTATAATTATGAGGGTTTGCGTTTCTTTCCATGAAATGCTTCTTGCCATCTGGTACTAGCATTAAATTGAAGATCTCTAGTATCATACTATTTACCATCAATATAAACTGGAAATTAATGTATAAATTTAAAAACTTTATCATATAAATCGTTTGTAAAATTTCATGGTAATATGGTAATATCTTTTAAAATACTAATCTACCACATAAACATGATGTATTGTATTTATTTGCATACATTTATGTGAAATGGGATTTTCTTGTGTAAATACATTGAGCATCTATTTAGTGTTTTTCCACATGTACACGTAATTTTGTTTTGATTTATCTTAATTTTTTCCACTGTAATACTATTTTAATCTCCTTCACTTTCCATAATCTTTGCATCTTTTGTGTTTTGCATTTGCTTTGGGGTTGTTGGGACGAATTTGATAACTTTTTACTGGATAGTCACATTTTGGTAGTATAAGAACAAAGTGTTCTGTTAGGAGTAGAAACAACGGTGGTGTCTCTGTTTCTGTTAAAGGTAAGTTATTATAATCTGGTGTTGTGAAACGCATATTTTCAGAATCTGACAATTGCCTGTTTATTATTTTTGGATGCAATGTTTTTCAAGTTGATAAAGCTATATTTACATGTTGTTTATACATTTCTCCAGAAGGATCCACTTTATATGACCAAAGTGAAGAGAAAGATGATGCCAAGTTGTTCAAATCATACTTACTGAGAGTAAGATCACTCTTTTCAGATGCATTATTGTTTTGGCAGGCGATTGTAAAGCAAGAATTAAAGATTTATTAGACTTTATCCTTGATGAGAAATTATATTTTCTTTTTGGTGATGTACTGTACGAAAGTGACTCGTTTTCAGTACCACGAAATCGTAAAGCTCATGAGAGGTATCACAATTTCTGTAAATTGTTTGTACAAATGTGTTGTACATTTGGAATACACGTTTTAAACGGCAGTTTGCGCTTGATTTTATTATCAGTTTGACATGTTTAGCTAACGAAGGTCTAAATGAACCATAAATTTAAATGAACTTGTATACAGTATACTTAGACTCAAATCTAGAAAAGCTTGTAACTCAGATGGAATAGAAATTTACTTTTTCAAGTGTACTATGCCGCTTTTCACACCATTGTTAGTAGCAATTTTTAACAAAGTCGTTAATACTAGTATTTTTCCTAGTTTATGGGGAGAAGGCATTATATAGCCATTACATAAAAAGTCTCTTTGAACGATCGTAATAATTGTAAGAGTATATTTTTGATTAATGCTATGTGTAAGGTCTCTACCTCTATTTTAAACAATGGACTAAAATTAATTGCATTATTGACGAAGTACAAGCTGGGTTTCGGCGGGGATATTCCACTACAGATAACATATTCACTTTTCAATCTGTCATACAGAAATATATATCAAAAAGGTGTGTGTGTGTGTGTGTGTGGTACTGTTCGTATGTCGATTTTTCTAAATCGTTTGACAAGATGTAGATGTGCCTTGCTTCAAAAGGAATCAATGGGAATTTGTAACCATTTTAAATTCAATTTAGTATAACTTGCGACCATGTGTAAAGTCAAGCCAATGTTTAACCGAATACTTTGATTGTACGGTGGGGACAAGGCAAAGCTATGTTTTGAGTCCATTATTAGTTTCCTTGTTTATTCACGATTTGATTCGGTTACTGAGAGAAAATTGTGGTAGAGAGATTTTTATATCAGATAATGTCCCTGATCTTTTAGCACTTTTATTTGCTGATGATGTAGCTAATTGCACTGACAAAGCAAATATCATTTCAAATAAAAGATACGGATAATGAAACGTTTTTTTTAATAGCACTGGAAGGTGGTTAACTTGGATAAGACAACAATAATTGTGTTTCTGAATGGAGGACCTGTAAGAAAGTATGAAAAGTGATTTTCTAACAGGGCACAAATTGGTACACTTTCATATTACAGATATATGGGTCTTGTGTTTAGACCCAGATTGTCATGGACGAAGACCAAAGAAACATTAGTAGCTCAGAGTAATAAATCTTTTATGTCTATTTGTTTACTACAATAGGACATATTGATACCTTAGTTGTGAAGGTGCCTTTAAAAAGGTTGATACTATGGTACAACCGATATTATGTTATGGTTGTGAAGGTGCCTTTAAAATGGTTGATACTATGGTACAACCGATATTATGTTATGCTTATGAAATTTGGGGCCACACGTATTCAGAATATATTGAATGTGCTCAAAGTCTCTTCTGTAAGTAATATCTATCTACCTAACGTAATGTGAATAATTATGTTACCCTTGCGGAGTGTGGCAGGCTACAGTTGTGTATTACATATTACTATAGGTGAGTTAAATATTGGTGTAAATTTTTACATATGGATAGGGACATATATCTATTAAAGGGTTCTTAAACGCGCAAATGCTACAAATAACTTTCCTCTAATCACCTAATGCCCACGCATCACGAAACTCTTATTTCACACTTGGATAGATTTTTATGCTTTACATTTGTATGACCCATTACTAAGCCCTTCCAAGCTGAAGATTCGTACTTTACTCCATACACCAAAAAAAATGACCCAAACACCTAATACAAAGAATTATTCTTATCTCAAATTACCTAACACTTTTACATTAGAATATCCTGATAATTCCTTATGTTAAGAAATTCGGTCTCATTTTAGAAAACTAATCCATGTTACCATAAAGTCTCGTGAATACTGTACATTATGATGTCTGCACCTCCAAATTGGCCAATTACTCGGTTTGAGAAATATGTTCATAACACCGTCTCGCCATAATCCATAAATAATCACTAAAATCTAACAAAGCTATAAACAGAGACGTAAATACAAATAACACGTATACTAGGTTCATTACAATATTATTGTATTATGGGCCGGTGACCCAGATTACCAATCAAAGAATCTTGAATATTATTGTAGTATGAGCAGGTGGCCAAGATTACCAATTAAAGAACCTGAATATTATTTTTTATTTGCTCGTTTTTTTCTATTTCGTGTTTCCATTATCTCTACCATTTGTTCTCTGTCACATTTATAACATTTTATAACTGATTGGATTTCTTGCACAATATCCAATATTGATTGTACCATGTATTTATGTAGTTCACTTTCAGCTACTACTAGATGTCAAATGAAAGTTCTGCGAAAATTGAATCTTGCAAATCTGTATATCTACATAATGGGTTCTAATTCATTCACTTGGTGTAAAACTATTAAACCCTTCATATATCAACTGAGTAGGTGGAGTATGTTGTAATTATTTGCGACAGAAGATTTATGGATGCATTTAAATTGTGCAGTGGATGCATAGTTTAAACTGTAAAAGCACGGTTGATATATTCCTTGAAATGAAATTCGAGAGAAATTTAAATGTCCTTGTGATTGCATCGACATTTGTTTGATTTTCTGTACCAGTTATTTCGTTCAAAATCTCATAGACTAGCTTATAGTATTTTACCTTCTATTTCTTTTGTTTTAGCATATTTGAGACATAGACCAGACCTTAAGAGTTCACACTAATTATTTCATATTCATACAATATTAAAAAGTTTTTTTTTGTACATTGTGTTAATACACTGATACATTTTCATAACATGACCATACGTAACCTATATTTGTACTGACTGAGAAATAAGGATCAGTACGGATGTCATCGACTCGTACAGTTCTTCTCTTTGAAATAATCAAACAATTGTAAATATATTGACATGCTAAATTATATAATTGCTCAATAGGTTGAAAAGATGAATACTGCATATATCAACGACTATAATACTTTTATTAAGCCAGTGACGTTGAAATGGATTCAGGTCATCCACATATGCATATATACATGCATCTTACCGTTCATTTACCTATGACAAGAGGCTTTTGCTACATAGGTTCCGACAAAAGTCTAAGTCAGAAAGTAAAAATAAAAAACCTAAATATAAAAAATAGTATTACTGTTGTATTGCCATGAGCATTTAACCAGGTAATATAAAAGTGTATACAAACATGCCTATGAAATTTTATTTGCCTGTGTCAAACGTTTCTTGTGCAATCTAGCTAACAAGGTTTTAGCACAAAAAAGTCCAAGTCTGAAAAGTTAAACTATCTACAAATATGGAACAATTGTTTTAGTGGCCTGAAATGTTAATCAGGTCATTTATAGAAGCATGCAAATATGCCAATCAAATTTCATTTGTCTATATAAAGTCGTTTTTGCGAAATTGTGCTAACGAGATTAGCTGTGCAAACGGACTTGCAGACATACAGTCGTAATCCCGAACTGAGGGACAGAACTAAATCAAGTTGGCGGTTATACAATTTGTCAAAAATGTCAAAAATGTCATAGGAAGATGTATTCTGCATGTTATTTAGACGGAAATGTGCCTTTGTCAGATTCCAGTCAGCGAGATCTCTGACAAGCAAGAGGTGATTGCGTAACAGCTGTCAGTTGCCTAGCAGCCTGATTAGTCAGAGATCCTGTGAGATCATCGATATGCATAAATTGACTGACAGTTTTTAACTTGTCAGTTAGCCGATTATATAAGATTTACTCTGCTCTTACGATGCTGAAACAAGATGGACGATAACTTTGAAGACATCAGAGGCAGAGTCTGACTCAAGCCGTCAGGAGGAGGATACTGGGATTATGACATCAGAGGCAGAGTCTGAATCAAGCTGAATCAAGCCATCACGAGAACGATACTGGGATTATGACATCAGAGGCAGAGTCTGAATCAAGCTGAATCAAGCCATCACGAGAACGATACTGGGATTATGATATCAGAGGCAGAGTCTGACTTAAGCCATCATGAGAACGATACTGGGATTATGACTAAGTTCTCTGGGAATGTTAAAAAGTTTGTAATAAAAAGGGAAATAGGGTCTATTGTATCAGAAAAACAAATTAGATTACAGAATCACTTTACACATCATCACAATGAACATTATTCACATTGTCTCAATCTGAGTGCTTACTCTATTAAAAAGAAAATTGGATTCTTCGCTAAATTTTATTGGAAACAAACACTTGTAACAGATGATCAAATAAGATAAGATGGTTTCAAATCCTTGCATTAAATGTATTATCTGTCTTCATAAAATATGTATACGCTTTGCAGATTTCATATATGTGCCCAAAATAGAGATATCTTTTGGCGCGAGGCGATCGCTTAAATTAAATGATGCGACTGAAATCCTATATAAGTCTGTATAATAATAATAATAATAATAATAATAATAATAATAATAATAATAATAATAAAAATAATAATAATAATAATAATAATCATCATCAGGATCATCAGCATCATCATCAGTTAAATCATCATCATCATCAGCAGCAGCATCATAATAATAAATTAAATAATTGAGACATTGACTGACTAGTTAATTTATTACTCATACACCATCCATAAAATAGTCGGTTTGAGATCGTTCACTTAGCTGACTTCAGTCAAAAAGGCCTATGCACGAGCGTTTGGCCAAGAAATCAAAGATAGTCAAATGATTCCGTAAAATTAGGTCAACTTTCGTTCACCGTGTTTTGTCAGAATAAGTCTTTCACCTATTTTTCTATTACTTTATCTATATTTAATAGTGCATCAGCATCGCTTGTACAAAGATCAAAGGCCATCTATCCAATCTTATTAAATGTTATGTTGAGCTATTTTTTAAACGGAGTCGTTTGATGATTTTTCTGTTTTTCTAGTAACTATAGCGATCGTTGTCGACGGATTGGCATTATTTGTAATTATTTGAAAAACTAATGGCACAATGATTTCTGTTGAAATCGATTGAATTCTATCGAGCAATGTTTGAAAACATGTCTCTTGGAAGGTCTTTGTTTCTCTAGATTGAGTAGCAGCGACCATATTTTGATGTTGGATCGGCATCATTTGTATAATCATCCAAGGATTTTGCTGTCAGGATGCTTACGTAAATTCGCGTTAATTTCTATCAAACGATCTCTTAGAGAATCAAACGTGATTTTCTTCTTCTTATTTAATAACGACAGACATATTTGATAGCAGATCAGCATAATTAGCACAAATTTGAGTCTTTTCTTATTAAGATTTGATTGACATTGAATAAGAGGGGGGGGGGTTGAGAAGAAAAGGGCCTAGTCCACTCGGAAAATAGACTATGGTGTGTATGGTTTTTTGCTTGCATGGTCTGAAGAATTATATCGTTTGATCCAGCAGACACAATGTATTCATGTCACAATACCTTTCTCTCCATTGACTAGGGTCTAGTAATTATTCGCATGAAAAATCAAAGAAAACGGCTGTAGTGATTTAATTTTATAACTAAGGAAATTGAATGCCCTCCAATTTATTGCCAATACTTTCGTTTTGTCAAGCATCAGGCAAATTACGATATGACGTTACACACCAATCAGTCAGCCTCTAGTATAGCAAACAACGTTGAGGATAATATCTTGCCATGTAAAGTTGAAGATTAACTTTGATAGTGTGTCATTTCAATTTACTGCGTTTATCTTTCAGACGATTTTCGATGAAAGCAAATATACAAAAAAGAAGTGAAACAAAAAAGAACTGTTTGTGAAGTGTACTAATCTGTCGCAGTACACACCATGGACTACCAAGTAAATATTCAGCAGATGAAGAGATGCAAAAACACTTGAACAATTATATGTTCGATATCATACATAAGTTAATCTTGTGGTGGATAGGGGAAGAATATACAATACTTTACATTCACCAAACAATGTAAAGTATTTTAAACGATATAATATTTATATATTTACATTCCAGACTTCATATAAGATACTACTTTAATGTTCTGTCACTTTTGCGAATAATTCTAATTAGTATAACAAAAATAAAAATGAATATTGCGTAGAACGTTATGTATTGTATGAAATCGAGGTTTCGAGAAAGTGGTTGACAATCAAGATTCGTTCGCACAGAGTTTAAACGGTATCATTTGTTTAAATACGTTACTCTTAGCTGAATAACAGCCTTTGAAAATACACAATATAATTTCTTCATTGATGTTGTTTCATGTAATTAAAAGAAAAACAAGATAAATATTTGCTACGACTGATAAATCCACCCTCTCGCCCATAAATTCAAAAAAATAAAAATTGTGAGCGTTCTTGCACAAAGCTGGAGTTAGTCAAGGCAACAGGTTTAGACAGACTGTACCATATACATGCCTTATGAATAACTCTCAATATGCTTCTATGAAAATATAATTATTCTTAAATATTTATTTTCTCATAGTCGGCCCAGGCGGTCCCTTGTGCGTCAGGTAGGACTGATAGTGATTATTTATAATGCAATGCTACAGTATTATTGATTTCATCATTGATTGAATTTTAGTTCACGATTATTGTGCAAAAATAGAGCACACTCATAAATATACCATTCCCCTATTTGCTTAGTGAAATATCTTCGCCTGGTCGATGTTTATTATTTATTTAGAGAAAACCTTATGATAGTACTATTTAGCTGTATGAACACTTATTCATAAGATCTAGCATTTAATGAAATGTTCTCCGCATTAAAAGCAATGGCAAAAAGGTTGAATGCTAAGAATCCAGATATTCTTCTTGACAGTTGTCTTATGTGTCAACCAATGAATCTTATTCAGTCCTACCTTTTATTACGAAGGAAGACTAACACTGTTTTCCAAAAATGGACGAGAAGCGATCTGCATTAAGGCGTAATATATAAGTTTTTATATTATTGCAAAGCGCATCGATTGATAGCATCATTTCAAATCTGGTTTTATTACATCCTGAAGGATGCCGGATACGATCCGTATGGTGGTTTCATAACCCTGATGTTATCCTGGAAGGCTAATGCGGCCATTACCTGTCATGACATCACCAACCAAATGAACTTTGACAGGACCCGCTACGTATTAAGGCAGGAGGTTAGTAAGTGAAGTTTTCATGCTAATTGAAATGTACGTAGCATGAAGATACATCCTTTCCTGTATACTATTGCCCTCTCGTTTGTACACACTTACAATCTGAACAGTAAGCTTTTTCATAATTACAATACGTATGATTGAATAATGAAAGATATTCAATCCAAAATATAGGACATATTTACATTACACTCGAGACTTATTGGACTTATTTGAGTGTTGTTTGATGTGCAAATAGAAATAGATTTATTTGATTTTTTTTAAAAGGTTTTATTGACATAAAGATAGAGGACACATACATTTAATACATAGATATTGGGACAATATTTAAACTATTTTACTGTAAGACAAAAAATCTATACAGTTCTAGACAATTCCTTTGCGTTACTGTAAGATGAAAGAAATATATTACATATATATATATATATATATATATATATATATATATATATATATATATATAATAATAATAATAATAATAATAATAATAACAATGAAGAAACTGAACCTTTTATTTGAACAAACCTTTCTTGGCCCAGATTAGGTCTAACACTGCCTTGAAAATTCATATGGCCATGTATATCTTTTTGCTTTTCCCGCGCAAGTATTTCAGAAGCATTGGTAAAATATTTCCTTTTGGTATCCCAATGTTTTCTTCATCTTAAATATGAAAAAATCTCATAATATAGCAGGATCTTATATGCAAATGTATGTATATATGATACAGATAGGAAGTTGCCTAACATTATGTATCGGATTCAATCTTTTCTGACAGGTAATCTATTATAGAGAACATATGTTTGCTTGCCACTGTAACAATTTAGGAAATGGACAATGGGAAATTCAAAGGCCTGAATAAAGAGTAAATACAATACTGTATGATTCTATTTGCTGTACAATAACCATCTATTGTCCAACGTTTCCCATTTACTGTTTTTATAAGCACTATATGTTTATACATTAAAACCAAAAGCAACATTTGTTTTGAACTGAGACAAAATTGGGCTTTCTCTGTTAAGTCTAAAGTTATCAATATATTGTTTTGCACAGACAACTGTCAAATTAAAATTACACCATCAACCTGAGCTTTGTCTTTAATAACAAAGATAGTATTTATGCTTGTGAATTACTAATTATTACTTGACTACACTTACTTTTTATCCCAAGAGATATGAGAAATTGTCTCTGTATGTAGCATACAAAAAGAGCATAGCCCGTTTAAAATTAATTTAATTTCTTTTGAGAAATGCATTCGTGGACAAAATTTTATGTAATATTTTCAGCTGCAACCATCTAAAATTTATACATTTTGAAGTTTTATATAGTAGCAAGAATAATTGCTGCCAGTCGTTATCTTCTAAATTGCCAAATTATAAATTCCATTTCCTTCTATTAATGATTCATATATATCTCTACATGTTTTGCATTTCTTACAATGATATACACATCAATATTTATAAAATAATTTGCAGTAGATTTGAATAATACTTGATACTAACTTAATTTTTATATATCTTTATAGCTGCAACCATGCTTTGAAAATCTATGAAATTAATGTTGACAGAATATCTTTTTTAAAACTTTCAAAACCAATCCATATCCAGAAACCATCCTCATTAATAAAATAATAAAATCATAGACAAATATAAACCGTGTTTTGTAATACGCACTTATTCCATCTTTTGTAATATAAGGATTAAATCCTATTTGTATTTTTAACAAATGTTCAGTTGTAAACATTTTTAATGGTCTAGTGAGTTCTCAATGTGCTAGAAAAAACGTCAATGAGGTAAGATAATATGAAAAAAGGATATTATACATTTTTGGAAATTGTAATAAACTTTTTCATTAAAACTCATTCGACGACGTTTTTCCAAGCCATGTAATTTTCAAAGCATTCACAAACTTAAATATAATAAACATATTTAATCCCCCCCCCCCATGATAATCCTCCATGGTAATATTTATTTCTTGAATTTATCCTATGACCCATGCCGTACAAACTTGGAAAAAAGTGTTTTTAGTTTACTAAGAACCTCTTAGATGGATTTGGTAATGACGATAAAAGATGATTACTTTTAGAGAGAGCTTATCGTATTTTTTATCACAGTTATCCGTCCAAATTGCGTTAAAGATCTCTTATTCCACTGAATTAGTAGGTTCTTAATTTCCAGAATTTTAAATGGATAATTAAGAGTTGTAATCTTTTTCAACATTACACCTATGACAATAAACTCAGTGCAACCCCAAATAAGTGTATATTCTGGACAGTATTTCTTGTTGCTACAAGTTCTACTTCTGATCCACGCTACCTTTCTTTTTTTCAATACTTATACTAAGATCAGAAAATTTGAAATATTGATATAAAAGATGTAAACGAGACATTAGAGTTTGTCTGAACCATGAAGAGCATGTGATGTATCATAAGCATACTGAGAAAGAACATAGGTTATATTACCTATATTTATTCCACTAATATTTTCATATCATATGGGCTAAATTCTCTGAACACAGGATACAGATATATGGGTAGAGTGGATATCCCCGTTTACACCCTCTTTCGATACAAAACCAATTAAAGAATTTACCGTTAATAGTTACACAAGATTTGATGTTTTGGTCAAAGAGTTTTATTCAATTTATTATTGGATTTATTCAAATTAAATTGTGCTTTTTGGTATCAAATATTAAATCATATAAGTTTCTTATGTTCTCGCTGGTGTATTGTTCTTTTAGAAACCATGTTCCATTCTTATGTATCGTTGTGAGTTGCACAGTTTTATGCATTAAATTATTTAATACATAACCAAATTATCACCAATGTCTCTTAGAGAGCGAAAAGTAGTTTTTGGTGCTTTAAACATAATTTATAGCCAAATGTTCTGCAAGTAGGATAGGGCAAAACGTTTTTACAACTTTCAGTTTGAAGTATTTTGTGTTCATTTTGAATTTCAAGATTTAATCTTAATTTAAAAATACTATCAATACAGCTTTCCGAAAAGGACTTCCAGTCAACATATTTGGGTAGAAACTCATTCTGTGAAAAGTTGTATTGTTGCAATAGATTTAGAGATGAGTCAAAATCTACAAAAGCCTGTCTCAAGGTCAATCCATGACAGTTGTCCTGCACTTTATCTTTTAAACACTTTATCTTTTAAAGGAAGCAAATGTTGAAAACAAATTTTCCATAGTAATATAAAGTCGACTTTTATCCAAGAGTGTGATTATAACACCGCTTTCTTTTGTAGAACGCGCATTTTAGCACATTTCTTAGGTTTAAGGTTTTGTTTCATCTTGACATAATTATTCACATGTCAGGAAATTTCCATATCAATGGTCAATCAAATGCACATTGGTAGAGGCCATTGTGCCCGATGATACTTGGTTTAATCTATTACATTTTATTATACAATGTTAGCATGTACCTGAGGTTTCTAGTCCAAAAATACTGATGCAAATCAATAGTTCTCAAATTCTTGTTAAATTCATTATAAAGACTAAGATAACACCAAACCATGTTTGATGTCAATTCCTGAACAATATGACTCAGGAAACCCCAAAAGATAAAACCGTATGGGTTAAACTTCACATCAAATGTCATCACATTTAGAAAAATCAATATCACCTCAAAATGGTTTCAAGCGGAGAGTTGGAATCAGCAATGGGATGTTCATTTGATAATTAGACTAGTACACTAATTCCGAAATGCAGATAAATATCATTTAAGCACAACATAACAAATCCATAAAGATAGCGGTTTATTGTCAATTATATATTATACCCAAATGGACAAGATTCCTTACGAAATTTACGAAATTTCATTATGCATTATAGATAAAATACAGAAGTAATTGACAAGATTTGTATTACAGAATATATATGCCAATACATATATTTAGATACATCAATAACAATAGGAATAGATGAAATGAAATTATATACAGATTATAAAACCACGAAAGGCAAAATGCATTGGTATACATAATATGAAATTTGAACACTTGGAAATGTCCAGTAAATCCGTAAGACAAAGGACATATGAATGTATGAAATGAAACTCAAACTCTTGAAACCATTAAAAAAAAATCCGCAACCAAAAATAGCTAGACAGTTACTAGCTAAAAAGGTATACTTCAATGACCTATAAGCCGGTAGAAAAGTCAGCTTAATGGCATTAGTGCAATAAATGTAATTTTAAAGGAAGTCATATTAAGAGTTTTGATACTTATAATTTCTAATTTAAGACAATTACTAGATAAAGAAGTATACTTCAATGACCTATAAGCGGGTAAAAAAAGGCAGCTTAATGGCATTAACATGTATCAGTGAAATAAGTATAATTGTGAAGGAAGTCATATTGAGATTTGTGATATTTATAATTGCTAATTGAAGAAATGCTATCAAACCTGCTTTTAAGATCTTAAGATCTTAGTTTTTATCAGTGGTCAAAAAGATCATTTATCCCATTAGGAAAAATAACAGCAATTAAAAGTTTGGGATTACCACAAACTGCTCATGTATCAATATCAGTATCCAACCATTCTTCAATAATATTACAAGATATGAATTTACTTTTGTATTAGTTTGTTTATAAATGGGAATAAAGACATAATCAAAAGAAACATAAATGCTGCATATTGCAGTGAATGGGGTTTGAAAATGTACATGTATTGAAAGACTCTCTTAAACTAACCTGGATAAGAAGACTCACACAAACCGAACCAAACTTGAAAAATATCTTTACAGCCTCATAGCCGCATGTAAACAGCTCCTTCCTACTGGAGATGGACATCGTTAAGACTATATATAAACAACTCAACACATTTTGGGTACCGTATGTACATGCTTATAAGTCGAGTCCAACTGCAAACAAAATAACCCTGATCTGCCGTCGCATAATGCGCCGCCAGATAAAGGTCAATGATGTTTGTTCTACTGATTACTCATAAACAAACTGCAAAGACCCAAATATGTCGGTACATTATGCGACGGCAGATCTGGGTCCGTACAATTTGCAGCTGGATTCGACTTATTAGCGGGTATATAGGTAGATTTGTTCTCTGCTTATTTTCAAATATGCAACAGATTGCTAGTATAATAAGGAAGATTATCTCCAGGCTTATACATGGCTTAATCCTAATATTAAGATAGGAGGCTCTAGTATTTTGTTTCTAAATTTTTTATTAAACACAATGGGTTTAAAAGGATATATTGTATCTGAACAATTTTGTACATGATAATGGTTCTTGGGTTATATTTGCAAACTTTGTTAACAAATTCATAGTTTAAACAATTTTCTTTAGTTTTCCGAAGTGTTGTAAAAGTAGTAAAATCTTGCACATAAAACAAATCAGCTTAAAACTTTATATTAATATACACCGTCTTTGTAAACACCCAGCCATTACCTCAAAAGTAGGAGATAGATAGTGGCAGAATTTCCTCAAAACTGGTTTGTAATGAAAATCAACTAATGTGTAAGATCAAATAAAGTTATGAATTTGATGGCATATAACATTAATTGCATACACACTTTTATATTTACATTTTGTGTAACAAAATGTCCAATATTACCATGGTTGCAGTTTAAGATTTTGCATTTAAATTTGGTCACAATTAAGTTTCTAAATAAATCGGAAACATTGCATGCAATATATGTAATCTTTGTACAAATGTAGTAGAAACAGTGACATAATTTCTGGATTGTTCTAAAATAAGCACTGTTATTCATGGTCTCTTGCGCTGGATAAAATTTGAGTGCTATAATTTATCAAATTTTAGTCTTACAAAGCAAAATATGTTACTTGGAAAAAATGGACACAACAGAAATTGATGATATTAATTTATTCATTTTACAAATAAAGCAGTATGTTGATGGAAGCTGATTATGCTAATGTATCACCAAATATGTCACATTTAAAAAGGAAAATAAGGTACAGTTTTTAGCTTTAAAATTTTGCTTTTGTAAATGACGCTTGGGATGCTTTGAAAAAAGATAGATATTATATAAAAGACTCTTTGATTAGGATTGAATATTAGTTAATTTATGCTTCAGTTATTTATGCGTGATATGGAGAGATAAATGGGTAACAGAGAAAACAAAAATGTGTAAGTATGTATGCATGTATGTATGTATGTATGTATGTATGTGATAATATTTGTTTGCATGTAGGCAGACTTAGATTAGTGAGCTGTCTCCCCGTTGCTGGTGTAATTCTGGCAGTATATAGAGAACATATGTAAAATGTATTTATTTTTATGATATAAAAACTTGCGTTTGCGTATTTTATATAAACTGAATTAATTAAAAATTTATTCTTGAAAATCATTTTTACCGTAAAAGCGACTAGTTACGGCTAGATATTGTATAGACGAGCTCCTTATTTCGGCTGAAGTTGTTTGCAGCTCCCAGTCACAAATGTAGTCACGCAAGGCTGTGTGCTTGCCCCAACCCTCTTCAGTATGATGTTCTTTGCAATGCTTACTGATGCCTTCCGTGACTATGACAATGGGATTGACATCAGATACCGGACGGATTGGCAAGCTCTTCAAGCTGAGGAGACTACAGGCAAAGACTATGTTACAGGAAGTGACTGTTGGTGATCTCCTGTTTGCTGACGACTGTTTGCTAAATGCCAAATCTGAGTCTGACAAGTAACAGAGTATGGACCATTCCTTTTCAGCTTGCGACAATGTCGGCCCCACAATCAGTATAAAGAAAACAAAGGTGATGCACCAAACTGCACCAGGAAAGAAAAAGATTTACGTAGAGCCAACCATCACAGTAAATGGCCAAACCCTCCTTGAACTTGACAAGTTCACCTATCTCAGCAGTAAATTGTCACATACAGTCCACATCGATGATGAAGCCAACGCATGAATTGCTGAAGCTAGTGGAGCCTTTGGCAGACTAGGCGCAAATGTGTGGGAGCGCAGAGGCATCAATCGGCAAATAAAACTGCAGGTCTACAAAGCCATTGTGTTACCGACCCTGCTGTATGCATGCGAAACCTGGACGGTGTACAGATGCCATGCCAAGAAGCTGAACTATTTTCACATGGACAGCCTGAGGAAACTGATGAGGGTAAGATGGTAGGACAGGGTCCCAGACACTGAGGTTCTCATAAGGGCAGGCATTTCAAACATCCACACACTACTGATGAAATCATAGATGAGATGGGCAGGCCATGTTACCAGGACGTCAGAAGAGCGACTACCAAAGACGATCTACTACGGTGAACTGAAGGAGAGAAAGCCATCTCAGGATGATCAGAAGAAACACCTGAAAGGTTCCCTCATATCATCCTTGAAACATTCCAACATTGATGCTAAGTCTTGGAAAGATCTCGCACAAAATCGCTCAACCTGGCGCAGTCTCTTCCATACTGGTGCTACAGACCGTGAACTGAGGAGAATTGCAGAGTTAGCGCAGAAGCACGAGCTGGGTAAATCTCAGAACTGCAGAACGTCCTCTATTGATCAAGCAACCACAAGCGGCATCTCCTGTTCAGTGTGCCACAGACAGTTAAGAGCACAAATTGGCCTGATCAGTCACTCACATACTCACAGAAACCAAGTCAGTTAGTGATGTCATGGTTATCTTAGAAATCGAAGGACGAACAACAACAACAACAGGCTCAAGCTAGAAGAGGAGGCAAATTACGTTGTATATAAAACAGAATTGTAGCAGACATGTATCTGCAATGAATATACTATGGTATTTTGCTTGAGAATTAATGAAAAGAATGTATACAATAAGAAGAATTAAATTGATGCCTATAATCCATATCAGTTTAAATATTTAGGTTAGTGAACTTGTAGATGAAGCAGCTGATAAGTACATAGTCTTATTACTATCTATATTTCTTTATCTTTTCTACATTCCTTCTTTTAATTTTTTAATCCATAAAATTGTCCCAGACAAACTAAATTATTTGTTCTACCTTTTCATCTGTTGCGCGACGTGTGTGTTTACCTCTTCAGAAAATAATAATATTCAATAATACTAGTAATACTCGATAATACTCAATTTCCCAACCCTACCACCTTGTATGCCTGCGGCAATAAAAAAAGTTTGAGTAGGTGGGAAACCCCCCAACCTCCCAACCCCCACCAAAACAAACCACAAAAAACAATGAAAAAACAAATGATATAGATATTAATAATATGCAATTCAAACACTTTAAAACATTCAGTGAAACCGCCATTCCGAGGACCTGCAAAAAGAATCTCTTCTATTGTAATGAACAGTTAGAATTAAGTTGCTATGTTTATTGAGTCCAATGAATACATTGCTGTCAAATACAATTATGTCACTATGTTATTGTTGCAACCACAAAGTGTAATATATTTTTAGCAAAGATGCCATAGGATAAAGTCTTCAATGACATGTTAGAATACTTTTCAAATGGAGATGCACATAAACCTGCATCGAAGGTGAAAATCATGATATGAAAATAGGAAACTATTAGGACATAAAGAAAGAAAAATTAGGAAAATTAATGTGAATGTTTTAATTAGCTGATAAATGAATGATGGTAACAACCCATGCCCTGCTCAATCAGACATAGCAAGTCAAGTAACCCAATAGATGCCTACTGTTCCACTGAAAATTACTCAGGCTCAATTCGAATCAGAAATAATTGTTTACATGTTACCTGCAAGAAAGGTTAAAATATAGAGTAAAACAAAGACAATCTGCAAGAACTTTTAGCTTTTTCTTTGAAACAAAAATTGGATTAATTTTTTGAATTTTCTGGCAAGAAGGAAAAAGACAAATATCAATAGGTACCAAAATGTAATTTCGACCGGCTTCCTTAATTGCATCCGATTGGCATTTTTTAAGAACAATTCCACAGTCATACATTCTGACTGCTTGGAGCAATTGGGACTCAATCTTCGGACTCCTTTTAAGCACACATTTTACATACTGATTGACATCTGACTAGTCTAATTCCAGAAGACTGTGCTCAACAATTCTTTATTGAATCCACTGATATATAGAAACGATATTTTTTTAAACAGCAAATAGAAATTATTTCTGTCTATTGGGAAAGGATTGAATGCAAAATTGTTTGATAAAAGAAAACAAGTTTTGTATTGAATTTTAACATTTTTAAATGTATCATCTGCAAAGGTCGATTACGGGAATGTTTTGTATAGTCTTTTAGTGCCTTGAGATGGCGATCTTAAATTAAAATTACCAATCATTAGTGAAAACGAAACGACCTGATAGTAGGATCCATTGTGTAATAATGCTATCAGACGTCAATGTTGAAATTTCAGCCTGTAAAAAACCTATTTTTCTAAGCCAAAACTTTTCCAACTTTTCCTGAATTAATTGCATTGACTTATCTTTGCCTGTTGCAACCCCCAACCCCCCGCAGACAATAATAACAAAACAACAAGCAAACAAACAGACAAGCAAACAAACAAACATCAAAAATTAAACAACAAAACCGAAATAAGAAAAAGAACACAAAAAAAACAAAACAGAATTATCTTTCCCTGCAAAAGAGGGCCTCATAACTGCAGGCAAACAATAATACTTAATTGTACTAAACATCTATATGGAGACTTTCATCCAGAAGAAATGCAGGAAATTTATTATGAAAGATATTTCCTTGATAAAAGTCCCAACAGCCATCGGGACGAGCATTTATTTCTACTTCAGTATTGGACAGGACCCTTTTACATACATCACGTCCAGTGACGACAGCAACATTATATATTAATGATGTTTATAATTTAGTTGCTTCACGTTTTGGATTCGAGTTCAGAGGAATAATATTGCATCTGGATAAGACGATTCGTCTGTCATCATTATTAACACTTCGCTGTATAATTTAGTTGCTTCACATTTTGGAGCCGAGTTCAGAGGAATAATATTGCATCTGGATAAGACGATTCGTCTGTCATCATTATTGACACTTAGCTGTAGGAAGGAGGATATAATTTCGAATATTTTATATCTTGACTTAGTTACACTCACTGACGTTTGGTTTTCACAGAAAAGGGAAAGTATAAAGAATTATCTAACTCTTCAAAAGAGAGTCCAGTAGCCATAGGTAGACAATACTCCTTACTAATTATAAAGCATTGATATGTAGTCTTCGATCAAGGATAAATGCGGGAAATTCGCTGTGAACGAAATTTCCTTGACAAAGTCCACCACAGCGATGCCAACATTTATCTACTTATTCTACAGTACGGAACTAGGCACTTTTACATGCATCACATCAGGTCACACCAGCAACCTAATTAAACATTAATGATTTTTCTAATTTTGATGCTTCACTGTTTGGAGAAAAGTTCAGAGGAAAAACATTGCATCGGGTTAAGACCATTCGTTTTGTCATCATTAGTTACAAACTGTTGTAGAAAGGAAAATGCGAATTTCACTATTTTAGATCTTTGATGAAGTAAACATGAGCAGTAAATGATACGTTTTGAGAAGAATATATTTCTCGGAGCGAGATTTCTATTAAGCGAGATAGCGAGAGCGAGATTTCTATTATGCGAGATAGCGAAATTTGTCCTGGTTTGACGCAAAACAATAGAAAATTAAGTTTTTCAAGGAGGGAATTAATTTCTTTCCTAAATGCCTTTACTTTACTGATTCAATATTGAACAGGACTTTTAATTGAATCAAGTCTTTCCGGGGTGTAATTTCTAATTTTATGGTTATTATGTCCTACAAATGACATTCTTGCAGAAAGTAGATGGTGTTTTTCTATGGCTTCTTCAATTGCACAGTTTTTGAACATATTGCCTAAAATATCGCATACTATGATACATTTGTACCTTATTTTGGCACCGCAAAATCGACTAGTAAATGGTTTTAAAATGCTTCCTAATTGAAGAAAAAGTATAGAAATAACATTTGTTTAAATTGCTGACACGTGTGAGCTGCGCTTGACAGACCCATAAATAAACCGGTGTCAAATTATACATTTCCTCTCCGTTTTTTTAACCTAATAAGTATAATTTTCTGGATCAATAGGGGTTTGCCTGTATGCGCATTAATAATCCTTATTAAAGAGCAAACTGACGTTTCATTGTTTCGTAATTAAGCGGATTAAATCATCAACGTTTGGATGCATGCGATCTACTATGTTGCATAGGTGATGGTCTTTATCAGTATCCTCATGTACAGAAAATCAAATGATTCTCTTCTCATTAGAAATTCCTTTTGGCACTCAAGTCAAAGGTGTAATAAACTCATGTGCAGCCAGATGTTTGGTTGTCACGTACTAAATATTTTTTAAAATAAATTAGCTTACTCTCAAAAGGAGGGACACATAGCTTTACGCAAACTATAATGTCTAATATTTCTAAAGCAAAGATATGTAGTCTTTGATCAAGAATAAATGCGGGAAATTTGCTGTGAAAGAAATTTCCGTTATAAAATGCCCAACAGTCATGCAAACAAGCATATCTTTCTACTTCAGCACTGGACAGGGAACTTTTACATTTATCTCGGCCAACGACACCAGCAACATTGAATATCAAATGCATCCATCACGACATCCATACATACATATATACATACATGTAGATCTTCTATCCTTTCCTACATACATGTATGCATGCTTGCATATATAAATACTTATGTACATACATGCATTCTTTATAAAGTCTTTAATACATCAGTTCATCCACACAAAACATCGATCCAGCCATCCGTTCATACATGCATACATATTATAAGGGGTTTGGCCGCATGGTATATAGTTTCTCGGATACCTTTGAATACAACAACCGCGAGAAACTACTGACACTTTAGTTGTAAAAAACTTATTGCAGTAAACTTGATAAGCCTATGACAGTGTCAGAATTTAAATTCACACACAAAATGAAAAAAAGAGAACAAAATACACAGAAACAAATCAAATAATCAGTAATAATCAGGATTTCTGGGAATTCTTCACCATGGTTGACGCCCGAACTTTGACATCAGATAATGATATTCGGGTATTTTCTCGTATGGACGATTCGTTTTATTTTTGGTAGTAATATCGCCAACCTTTTGTATATTTGTGACTTTAATCCTAGTCAATTTATCTTTACCTATTATAAGTATGTGGATAAAAAGATAAAATGAGGTGTGGTGGGGGTGGTAGTGGGTGGATGAAGGGTTGAAAGGATTATTTTTATCAGTATAATTGATAATCTAAGGCAGAGGACAATTTTATTTCTTGATATTTTTGCTGATAACAATCACTAGAAGTACTGGGACAGCACTAGATCTAGGGAGTCATCTTATTCTGTGATTGTTTATAAGATACAAAAGAGTTGATTGCTACACTTTAAGTGCCGTATCTAGAGAAAAAATACGTTCGCCCGAAAAAAACTCGAAATTTCATGATATTGAGAGACATTGAGAGTTTCAGACTTAGAGCGAGTGACATTCAAAGAGAAATATACTCACTGGATGATCACACATATATTCTCATTCAATGACCACACACATTTGATAAAGGTAAAAGTGTGGTATATGAAGAGAAAATCGACTAGTTAAATGACCACACACAAATTAATAAGAAAGATGCGATATATGCGAAGAAAACTTCACCATTGAACTCCAAAATAACGATATCTAACTGCAATGCCTCTCGACGTCAAGGCGAATGTTTCAGAAAATAAAAGTCTTGACTTCACTTGATAAATTAGCTAAGCTAAATAAATACTAAAAATGTCAGCTGCTTCAATTGGATTTTATAATAAAATAATTTCAGAATAAATACTAAATAAATGAAAGAAGTAACTAAAATCACAATTTAAAGTAAAAACCTATGTCAAGCTGTTTTGTGGATTTTAGTATCTAAAGCTTAGCTGTTACATCCGCACATGCCCGGCCAATATATACCTCCTTCCGCCCTAGGCTGTTTCGTCTGAACAAGCACTGCCACTATATCCGATGCCCACACCAAGTAAATTATAAAAACAACATAGCAGCCCCACCTTTACAATAAAAGTTTTGAAAACAAAACCCTTAACTACCATCCTCAAAAATATATATTTTTAAAACAACACTCAACCACCTGGCCCAAAAAGTTTACATACCGAAAAAATTTGAACAAAATTTCCCGGACACCTAAACCATACCCCCTTAAAAATCAAATGTTGCAAACAACACCCTATCCCCTCAAATATTATTAGTAAACAAAATAATTAAATTAAAACACACACAAAAAAACCAAAGACCAAACAACAAAACACCCTATCACCCATGATGTTGCACAACATTTGTTTTACAAACTTTCCCCGGTCAACAACCATGTGCTATTGCATTCGTTAAAAACAAGCCTTAGAAAGAAAACAAAAAAAAAAAAACAGAAAAAAAAAAAAAAAAGCCACATTCTACACCCAGAGAGACAAAAATAAACTATGAACTCTGGTCAACTTGCCACCAGTAAATTTAAATTATGACTTAAAATTAGACTATATTAAAAACGAACAACCCTGCACTGAACTAGGTAGCTACATGAGACCCCGAAGCTGCAAAGAAGCGTGAAGTCGAGTCAAGCCCATTTGTATTGGGAAGAAACGCTATTAAACATGTAAACAACGATATAATTTAGAAGATACCACCACTCAATTTAAAGTATAATATACAAAATATGCAGTTTTAAGGAAAAATTAGACAATTTTTAAAACGAGCAATCCAGCTCTTAATGATGTAGCATTGTCTCTTGTTTATGTTGCGATGCAACATCAATGAACCTCTCTACCTCATTTGTACATAGCAATATAAGATGTAAACATGTAAATAGCAATAAGGTGAAACAAATAAAAAAAAAATAAAAAAAACCCTAAATGTAAGAAATGTAATTTCTAAGCAGACAAATATTCTTGTCCTGCAAATCAGTTTAACACACCAGTTAATAAAGACATAACACAAATATTTCAGGAGATCAAAATATACTATACGGAAAACAACTATTTTGCATACAACCCATTACACATGTTTGATAAATACACTTATAAATTTGACAATGATGTGTCAATTAACAGATACAGAGCACAGTGTGATACGAAATTCTGACAAGCTAAACTAAATTGGGCACTATGGATGGCAACAGCAGAGTGACGAATATCTTACTGGCATTTAGCAGTTGAACTTGAGTTAGTAAAATCAATATATAGGTTTCTCATTAAGTTTCAGATAAGAAAACTGTTGTTGGAATACTCAATACCATTACCTGATGATGAAGCTTTTAATCCACAAGCAATAATATAGATCTAAAATAACTTTGGTATAATCTGTGATAACTTTATTATTACTCCTCATCATGACTAGAAATGTATTAATGGAAAACAATAATATCTTATTGACAATGGCTCTGATAAACATAAAACTGTGCGTCTGCGTTTTGGAGAACCTACACCAGCTGATGTGAAAGATGCTTACAAACGGCATATAGTTATGACCCTGGAACAGTTGAACGGTTGAATACAGCAGAAAAATGCCTGCTGTAGAAAAAAATTCATTGACAATAGCACAGGCAATGAAAATATATTAGGATGAGGGTATCTGTTCTGCAAGATAGAAACTGACTAACAAAAGAAGAAATATTTAGACTGAATCAAAGTATCAGGTCTTATGTGATATCTTTGTTAGGAGCTGAGGTACAAAATAGAACATCTATTAAAATGTTTTTTCCATAGTTCAATATACTGTAAAACATTGATTGCAAAATTAATTTCACAGGATATGACTCAGATGAAAATATTACAATAAGATTTCAGCACTATATTTCAAAAACAAAACCACTTAACCACTGTCGCTCATGTCTCCATTAGTCGCCTCTTACGACATATAGGATGCCGTATTAGATCTATTCTACATCCAGGAGGGCTCAGGGAGATTGTAGTAATGTCACTGGTGGATAAAATCATCTTTGAATATTATTGAAATATATTTGTGATGGTAAAACCTTCATATATGTGAGGTATATGTGTCATTCAGGTAGTTACATAATTGGTGTGCTAATTTTCAAGGATGATGTACCTTTAAAGGTTATTCATTTGAGATGAATGATTGCAAATGTTTTCAGCCTTTGTTCCTCGTTAACCACTTCCATGTAATAAGTAAGCAGTCAAAGGTACCAACGTATTAATGAAAGCTTAATACGTAAGCAGTCAAAGGTGCCAACATTTTAATGAAAGAGTAAAAATGCAAAGTAGAACAAATATAAACGTAAATATAATAATGCATTATTTAAGCAGACAAAAATAAAAAATAAAAAGGCATTAAGGAAAACACGTAAAATCAGAAAACATGCATATGAAGCACAAAGGTCTATTTTTTAATCTACTATTGCGTTGAATCCGGTTAGCCACAGATGTTCCGATTAAACGCTCATAACATATGAGCTAAACTTAATAGAATACAATTGAGATGATCTAATTTAAATTACACGATAAGTGGTTAATGATTTAGTTTAGTTCGTCATGAAGAACATACAACTGTATATCAGGGATTTGCAGAACCTACACCAGCTGATGTGAAAGATGCTTACAAACGGCATTGTAATTATGACCCTGGAACAGTTGAATACTGCAGAAAAATGCCTGCTGAAGAAATAAATTCATTGATGGCATCAGCAAAGCCTACCCAAAACAAAGGCTGTGTAAAATTGGATGGGCTTATCTGTTCTACAGGATAGCAACGGACTAACAAAAGAGGAAGCATCTAGACTAAATTAAAGTATCAAGTCTGATGTGATATCTATTTTAGGAACTCAAGTACAAAATACAACATTATTTCGTAATCATTTTCCACAGTTAAAGACACTTTGAAAAAGTTGTTTCAAAAATTTATTTTAAGTGAAGAAGGATATGGCTCAAATGAAAACATTACAATAAGATTTCAGCAATATATTTCAGAATCAAAAGTTAGAAGTTAGATTCAACTAGGTTATTGGTGCTGATTATACACCACAGCAAATGATTTAAAATACATAGATCAGCAAATAAAACAAGAGAATGTGAGAAAGACTTATGCAAACAAGAATGGCACCAAATGTTGGGAGTCTTATCATCACAACAACAAAAGATTTAAAAAACATGATCACAAAACAAATATGCAAATATAATCACAGCAGCAAATAATTTAAAATACATAGATCATGAAACAAATATGCAAACGTTTATAGTTTTGTCTATGGTTTCAGGAGTTGGTTAACTTAATTTGTTTTTAAATGAACTATTTTTATTTTATTCGTCTTGCCATTTTCTTTGTGTCCTCTTACTTGCTAATTATCAACTTTTATCTACGATTACAAAGAACAAGGTAATTATTGTTACAATAAGCAAAAATAAATTATCAGCCAAGAAATAATGAACATGTTTGCTGTGGTTAGACCAAGAGTTGCTGCTATCATATATATATATATATATATATATATATATATATATATATATATATATATATATATATATATATATATAACAGTAAAAATAGTAAGACTGTAATTGTTACACTTTTTATTTACCAGTTGTTTTTAGTCTTTCATCAAATGGTAAATTTTTTCTAAATTTCGATTCAATGTTATTAAAAAATAAATATGTTATGTCTCCAACTACTTATGCTCTTTCACATTGATAAGATTGCAATATTTTTTTTGAAATTTACTTTTGTTTGTTGCATCTTGTGCTTTGATAATAGCTCTTTTTTATTTCCTCTCTATATTTGTCATATCTTTCAACGTCTGATTTCACTTCTTTTATTTATCAACAGCGTTTACTTAACCGCTTCTTTTCTTTTTCTTCCAAAGTAATGTTTGTTAAGATCTTCTTTAGGCTTTATCTATTTTATTTTAAAATTTCATTAAAAGAAATCATTATTTTAGGTAAGTATCTATTTTTATATTTGTCTAATTTCTTCCAGTCTGTTTCAGCATACATTTTATTGACTGCCTGTTTGTAACTACTGGCTCTAATGACTTGTTTGTTTTGATTTTTTGCTATTTCTTCACACATTCTGATTGGCTGGCTGAATGTAACTGCATGCTCTAAATGTTGTGATAAACCTGTAGATTTATAATTTGGTTGTACATAGGCTTTACAAATTCATTTATATCTATTAATGTAGCTATAGAGTTAGGTACTAACTTCATACTTGGATTATCCTTTTTAGAAATTGATATTGGATCGCATACGTCTTGTTAATACAAAGTTTTTCTTTCAATTTTAAAATGAGGCTTAATTGCAAAATGTTGCGTTTCAGCTATGTTTAAACCATGTTTAATATTTTCTTTGTATTCATCAATTAAAGTCACCTTTTGCCAGTTTTACCTATTTAAATGGATCAAACAGAATCTAAAAAGATTTGGTTTTTGTAGAAGCTAAAATTAATAGTGAAAGCATTGATGAAGAAGAAGATCATAAACAGGAATAACAAAATTGTATATGCAAATGGGACATACAATATATTAACGGGTAAAACTTCGACAATGAGTTGCGAAAAGATCAACTAAAAGCAAATCTAGAAAACATATACCACTTTTATAAATGACAGATCAGCCAGTATATCCAAACCATAGTCAGATGTAGTAAGACCAGTAATAACATCTCTCTCAGGAGTAAATTATTACCAATTGATGATTGAATGAATTACAGTCAGAGTTGAAACAAGATTACATAACAACAAACAAATTTACATACACTACTGGGTGTTATAATTTAGGTTGGAATGACCTATTTTTGCATTGAAAGCAAGTTTGCTGACATGTAAACGCTCAAATTTTCAAGAAATCAGCATGAGAGAATAACAATGAAAATACAGAATACATAGACTATGTACTGGATGCTTTGTAATCGATGCATTTTTCCAATTAGCCATGGTTGTAACAAGCGTTGTTACATGAGTGTATATCTATTATGTTGTAAATCTTTCAATCAGGATATAAAACATGCTATTTTAAAACAGATTAAAACATGTGATTCAAAATCTTATGAATGATAAAGGTACCAGTTTTAAAAGCTTTGAATGTTTCATAGTGTTTTTCTTTTTCTTTTTTGTTTTTATAGAATGTTACCATTTTTAGACCTGTTGTCTCAAACTCTCATATATCCAGTGTTTGACCTGTTATCTCAAACTCTCATATATCCAGTGTTTGACGAGTGAACCCATTTTTCTGTTCGTTTAGGATCAGTAAAGTCAAAAAGAGGCATAATGAATAACATGATTTCTATCGAAATCTCATTCATCAACGCTTTCTGGTTTCGTGAAGTTTAACCGTCCCATACTTAACCATCCACTGCAAATTTCAAGTAATGGAACATAGAGTATTTCTCACTTTGTATTTCGATTCATCATCCTTAAAATTGTAACCCTTGTCAAGTGAATTAGTTTGAGATTTCCATCGTTGTGGTATCTTCGTTTATTGTATTTATTCCTGTATTTTTTAAAATGTTTTTGTGCTTTTTTTCTCGCCAATTGTTAAAATATGTATTAAAACAAGGCGTACAATAAGTGTGTCTGTTGAACTCAGTAACAACTTGTTTGTGCTCCATTTTGAGCATCATTTACTTGTTCTGCAATCTGAGAATGTTTTGGTTTCCATTTATTGTGTATTAGTTTTTCAATTAATGTTTACTATCCAAATTCTACTACTGTCATCTTTCAACATAAGGCTAAAATGAGTTAAAGATGAAAGAAAAAACCTTAGTTGAAACATGGTGTTGAATAATGTGCTACAAATCTTAAAATCTTGTTTACATTATCTGTGAGTTTTGTTGCAAAATAAAGGGAAGGTGGTGAGAGAAAAACTGAATTAACTTCTAAGGTAGTCAAATCACCAGAAAAAGTAGGTTCATTAAAGAAGAAAGCTCAACGTAAAGTTGAACTTGGAAAACAACTTGGGAAACGTTAACAAGAATTTTTAAATGCCAAAGGAGAAAAGTTAAAACAAGAGCAAGATAAAACTAAATATGTGATTGAGGAAACTCAAGATGATTTAAATAGCTCAAAGAAAATGTATTACTCGCTGTGGGCCTAATTATTGTATTAGGATTACGTATTAAATTGATGTTTTGAAAAGAGATTTTTTTTTAAAACTTATATACCTAAAACGTCACCTCAAAGAGAACCAGTTAAATTAGTCAGAGAACAGGCAAATTCATTTCCAGATTTGCTGTCATGGAAGCAAAATTATATGAAATTCAAACACTTTAAAACGTCAAATGAAGCCGCCATTCCGAGGACCTGCAAAAAGAATCTCTACTATTGTAATGACCAGTCAGAATTAAGTTGCAATGTTTATTGAGTCCAATAAATACATTACTGTCAAATAAAAGTCTATCACTATGTTATTGATGTAACTACCAAAGTGTAATATATTTATTTAGTAAAAATGCCATAGGATAAAATGTACATTGGCATGTTCGAATAATTTCCAAATGGAGATGCATATAAATCTGCTTAAAAGGTAAAAATCATTATTTGAAAATAGAAAATTATTAGGAAAATTAAATAACGATAATTAATGTGAATATTTTAATTAGCTGATACATGAATTATGGCAACAACCCATGGCCTGCTTAATCAGACTAGCAAGTCAAGTAACCCAATAGATGCCTGCTGTTCCACTGAAAGTTACTCAGGCTAAATTCGAATCAGAAATAATTGTTTACATTTTACCTGCAAGAAAAGGTTAAAATACAGAGTAAAACAAAGACAATCTGCAAGAACTTTTAGTTTTTTCTTCGAAACAAAATTGGATATATTTTTTGAATTTCCTGGCAATAAGGAAAAAGACAAATACCAATAGATTCCAAAATATAGTTTCAACCGGCTGCTTTAATTACATCCTATTTGCATTTTTGAGGAACAATTCCACAGCCATACGCTCTGACTGCTTGGGGCAATTGGGACTCAATCTTCGGACTCCTTTTAAGCATACATTTATTTCATACTAATTTACACCTGACTAGTCTAATTCCAAAAGACTGTGCATGCTCTCAACACGTGCTCAACAATTCTTTATTGAATCTACTAATATAAAGGAACGAGAAAAATAAAAAATTAAAGAAATAATATCAATTATTTATGTCTATTGGGAAAGGATTGAATGCAAAATTGCTGGATAAAAGTAGACAAGTTCTGCATTGAATTTTAACGTTTTTGAATGTATTATCTGCAAAGGCCGATTACGGGAACGTTTTGGAAAGTCTTTCAGTGCCTTGAGATGGCGATCTTAAATTAGAATTACCAATCATTAGTGAAAGCGAAATGATCTAATAGTAGGATCCATTATGTAATAACAGACGCCAATGTTGAAATTCCTCTCTGCAAAACCATATTTTTCTAAGCCAAAATTGTACGACTGTACATCTAACTTCTCCTGAATTAATTACATTTACCGTTCTTTGCTTGTTACAGACCCCCCTCCCCGCAGACAAGAATAAAAAGAAAACACCCCCAAAAACCCACCACCACCACAAAAAAAGACAATCAAATAAAGAAAACAAAGTAACAAAGAAAAAAGAAAAAAGGCAAACAATACTACTTAATAATTCTAAAGCATCTATATGGAGACTTTCATCCAGAATGAATGCAGAAAGCTTTTTGCGAAAGACATTTCCTCGATAAAATTCCCAACAGCCATTTCGACGAGATTCTATTTCTGCTTCAGTAATGGATAGGACCTTTGACATACATCACGTACAGTGACGACAGCAGCATTAAATGTTAATTATGCGCACAATTTAGATACTTCACCGTTTAGAGACGAATTCAGATGAATAATATTGCATCTGGATAAGACCGTAAGACCGTTAATGATCCTTCTTAATAAGAAACAGCCATTTAATTTGTGCGTAATTAAGCTGTCTAAATCATCAACGTGTAATCTACTATGTTGCCTAGGTGATGGTCTTTATCAGTATCCTCATGTGCAGAAAATCAAATGATTGTCTTCTCATTTGAGATTCTTTTTGGCACTCAAGTCAAACGTGTAATTAACCCAGGTGCAGCCAAATGTTTGGTTGTCACGAGCTAAAAAATTTGGCTTTTACAAGAATTAGTTCACTTTTAAAAGGAGGGACACAGCTTTACGCAAACAATAATGCCTAATATTTCTAAAGCAACGAAATGTTGTCTTTGATCAAGAATAAATGCGGGAAATTCGCTGTGAAAGACATTTCCTTGATAAAATCCCCAAAAGTCTTGCAAACAAGCATATATATCTACTTCAGCACTAGACAGGGAACGTTTGCATTCATCGCGTCCAACTATACCAGCAACATTGAATATCAAATGCATCCATCAAGACATATATTCATACATGTAGATCTTCTATCTTTTCCTTCATGGATGCATATATACATACTTATGTACATACATGCATGCTCTATAAAATCTTTAATCCATCAGTCCATTCACACATAACATCGATCCAGCCATCGATTCATACATAGATACATATTATAACTGGTTTGGCATTATAGTACCTAGTTTCTCTTATACCTTTTAATACAACAAACTACTGACACTTTAGTTGTAAAATCTTATTGCAGTGAACTTGATAAGCGTATGACAGTCACATACTTTAAAATTCACACACAGAATGAAAACAAAATATACATCAACAAATCAAACAATCAGTAATAATCATGATTTTTGGGAATACTTCACGCGAACTTTGAAATGAGATAAAGATATTCGGGTATTTTATTCTACGGACGATTCTTGTTTTTTTTTTTGCAGTAAAATAGCTAAATTTGTGTATATTTTGTGATTTTAATCCCATTACATTTATCTTTCCCTATTATAAGTATGTGGATAAAAAGATAAAATGGGGCGGGGGTGGGGGTGGGGTGCGTGGATGACGGGTTTAAAGGATTCTTTTTGTTAGTATAATTGATAATCTAAGGCAGAGAACAATTTTATTTCTTGAAATATTTGCTGATAACGATCACTGGAATTACAGGGACAGCACTAGGTCTAAGAAGACAACTTATTATGTGACTGTTTACAAGCTACAAAAGAATGGATTGCTACACTTTAAGTGCTGTATCTAGAGAAATAGTACCTGCGCCAAAAAAAAAAAAAAATAACGTAGAAATTCATGACATTGAGAGACATTTCGAGTTTCAGACGTGGAGCGAGTGACATTTAAAGAGAACTATTCTCATTGGATGATCACACATATATTTATAGAATGGAATAAGTGTGATATAAGGAGATTCCTATTCTCATTCAATAACCACGCACATTTGACAAAGGTAAAAGTGTGGTATGTAAAGGGAAAATCAAATAGTTAAACGAGCACACGCACATTAATAAGAAAGAGGTGAGATATGCTACGAAAACATCACCAATGAACACCCAAGCAAGGACATCTAATTGCAATTCCTCTCGACGTCAAGGCGAATGTTTCCAGAAAACAAAAGTCTTAAATTCACTTGATAAATTAGATTACTGAGATTATAGTTCAGATTTGATTTTTTTTAACAACTCAGCTAAATAGATATTAAAATGTCAGTTCGTTTAGTTGCACTTTTAAATTAAATAATTTCAGAATAAACACAAAATAAATGACAGAAGTAGCTAAAATCAAAATTTAAAGTAAAAACCTGTCAGTCTGTTTTGTGGCTTTCGTAGCTGTTAAATCTGCACATGCCCGGCCCTTTGCTGTTTCATCTGAACATGCAGTGTCACTATATTCTCTTCCACCACCCACTAAGTTAAAAAACCCACATAAAACACCATAGCACCACCACCTTCACAATAAAAGTTTTGAAAACAAAACCATTAGCTACCATCCTCAAAAATATATATATATATATTTGTCAAAAGCAACACCCAACCACCCAACCCAAAATGTTTACATACCTAAACAAATTTTGCAAAATTTCCCGTCTACCTAAACCGTACCCTCTCGAAACAAAATGTTACAAACACCATCCTATCCCCTCAAAGATTATTACAAAAAAAGGTAAAAACCAAAACCTAAAAATAACCCCCACTCTACCATTCATTCTGTTGCTGCACATAATTCTTTTGCAACATTTGCCCGCTCAACAATCATTTGATATTGCGTTCGTCAAAAATATGCCTTAAAAAAAGAAACAACAAAAAAGACAAAAAATAAATTATGAATTCTGGTCAACTTCCCACAAGTAAATTTAAATTATGACTTAAAATTAGAGAATAGTAAAAACGGATAAGCCAGCTCTGACCTCCGAAGCTGCAAAGAAGTGGTAATTCGAGTCAAGGCCATTAGTATTGCGCAGCAACGCTATAAAACATGTAAACAACAATATAATCTAGAAAATACCACCACTAAATTTAAAGTATAATATATAAAATATGCAGTTTTAAGGAAAAAATAGACAATATTTAAAACGAACGGTCCAGCTATGAATGGTGTAGCACAGCGCCTTGTTTATGTTGCCAGCAACATCAAGGAACCTCCCTACCTCATTTGTACATAGAATATAAGATGTAAACATGTAAACAGCAATATGAAAGAAATAAAAAAATAATAAACAATTAAACGAAACTGTACGAATGTAATTACTGAGCGGACAAATATAAAAAAATGCAAACAAGAAATACAAATTAGTATAGAAAATGGGACAAGAAAATAACTGAGGAAAAAAAGACCGCCCCCCCCCCAAAAAAAAAAAAAACCCGTAAAAGAAACAACAGAAAAACATCAACTGACAATGAGTTGGAAAAATGGACGGAGAGCAAACAAATAGACCATATGAGAAGTCAATGCAAGATCAGATTAAATATCGAAGTCAGATGTTCTTATACAAGCAATAACATCTCTAATGATTAGAATTCTACCAATTGGTGTCTTGATGATTGAAATGAATTACGTAGAGAGTTAAAATGAGATCACAAGACAACAAATGGCATTATATACTTTATTGGGTTTCTATCATTTAGGTTTCAATTCCCTCTATTTGCACTGAGTACTAATAGTGATAGCATTTGACCCATTCATTTTACAAAGTCATCAGAGGAAAAACAGAACGTTTAAAAACAAGCAACTGAAAATAACAGCAGATAAATGTGTATTTAATGCTATGTAATCGACTCATATTTTCCTTTGACCGTGGATGTAGCAGCTACCACATAGTTAAACATTCCAGGAAAACAAAATAAGAAATAAAACAGACTTAAACATGTGATTCAAAATGTTATAATGATAACGTTAGCAGTTTTAATTATGAATTATTCTCGCCAATTTTAAAAATATTTATTAATTTCTTAGCACCGATTTTTAAATACGTTTATTTTGATTTGTCAACTTTTTCATGTACTCTCTCGTGCAAAGTTTGCAGTAACCATCACCATGCTGAATTCAGATATGTGTATTCCAATTTCACATTTTGCGCATGTCTTGGTCTCCATTTATATTTGTTCTATTCTACACAATTAATTTTATACTACTCAAATTTTAATACTGCCATATCTTAACATGATCATGAGATGCGTTGATGTCGAAAATAAGTGAGTTAAAATATGGTGATGAATAATTAGCAACTAAGCTTAAAATCATAATTACATTCACCTGAATAATGTTTGCTGCAAATCAATGGAAGCTGAGGAAAGCAAAATTGAAGAAACTCCTAATGTTGACAAATCACCAAAAAAGTTGACTTCACAAACGAAGAAAGATCCACTTAGAGCTGAACTTGGTAAACAACTTGGAAAACGTTCACAAGAATTTAAAAATGCTAAAGCAGTGGGGTTAAAACATAATCAAGATAAAACTGCCAGCAAAACACAAATGAAGCTCAAACAAGATGTTTGACTTGATGGTGGTATTTGTGTATTCGGTTTGGTATTGATGTAACAAAATTTACGGCTGTCTCTGTTAAAACAAATGTTAAAGAACAAACAGTTAAATTAGTTACTGTACCAAAAGGACAGACAGTTTTCAGTACGTTGAACAATATTGATGATATGGTGAGTAAGGCAATAAACAATAAAGAAAGAAATCATCAGGAATTTAATTCAATAATTACCTAGAACAACAGATACAAGTAGATAAAGAATACAGCGTTAGCTACGCAGAAAGTCAAGATATTCATGACCTTAAAAGCCTTTTACAAAGAAGAGAAGGAAATAAAAGAACGAAATTTTAGAAAAACTTGCAACAAACTGGAAGTCTAGAATTGCAGCAACTTGGGTTACGAAGCAAATACAAGCAGTGTAGGTAACAACATCATGCAAGAATAGATAGTGAATAGAGACAATTTAACTCCCGGCTGTATACATTTCTCCTACAGAAATGGAAAGGTAAATTGCAATACACGGACAACCTGAGAAATAAATCTATTTTACGAATCCATTTGATAACATACATGGTAATCTATCCATATCAATACAGAGAATGGATTTTGTATTTTGTTATTACAATATTTACAATAAAGTAAACAGCAACATATTCTATTACGTCAACAACAAAAATGAAACAAATTTCCATTACTTTCAGATGGTTTTATAACCTTGAAATGAACATGACCATAGTTAAAGAGGGTATGTTTACTGATAATACTAATGTCGAAAGGATTGATATCGAGTGTTTAAAACACAACTCAAAAGTTCTCGTTACCCCGAGCAATTACTACACAGTGTACATAGCCAACTGTAAGTCTAAATTACTAGGATTCAATAGTCAGATACATATACGACATTCACTGAAGAGTTTGTCGATTTTTGTATTCTAAAAATGTATACATTTTCTCCATCAGATCAATAACGCAAAAGATTACTAAAGTGGCTCTTTATTCATATTTACTAGAGTATCTACCTGTTGAAACTGCTTTTAATTGTGACTTTGTTTCATGCAATGTTAATGGACATTACAAGCAATTACAAAGAGATACCATACACAGATTAAATATCAGTATTAAAGATCAAGTTAGAAAAGTAATAGATATCCAAGGTATGCGAGTAACGTATATTTTTCACATAACTCGGACTACACGAAGCTACTAATATGACGTTAAGCAGATAAGTCAATGGTAAAAATATCTTAAGGCGGTCCTAGTGATTTTAGTTTTAAATTGAAATGAAGAGGAGAAAGATGTTGTACTGGGTTAGTCAATAAACATGACATAAACTTGAATAACAACCGTATCACAACTTCAGGTCATCCAGTAAAAACAACTGCAGCAACTAGACATTTTGTACAGCAACGTGTTGAGGATAATAACCTAAAAGATATAAAACATGAAAGGAACGAGAAGACAACAAAATATCTTCTATTGAACAGAGTGGTATTGACATAGTTAACAAAAGACAAGAGTTGCAAAATCAGCTTTACGATAACAGGTAACAGATTTCAGATGCGCAAAACATCTTTAAACAGAGACTTAATACTTCATCAAATGCTATACTATCATTGCAAAATGTAAAAAAGGAACCAAACACAGGATAAATACCTAACATTCAACAGTACTCATAACCAATTGAACCAAATAAAAACTCTGAGATAGATGCATTAAAGAGTGACATAGAGGAAACAAAGACATCATAATAACAATACAATGATTTACAATCGCAGTTAGAATGGCTAAGAAAAGACTTAAACATTGAAAAGCAAGAAAACGGTCGAGGCATAAAAATTCTTAATTAGTGATTTTGAAAGTTCTGTAATAATATTGGAAGATAATATAACTGCTAAGACTAATGTTTTGTCACAGTTACAGAAGAAGAATGATTTAACCGAAATAACCAAAAATGGTAGATGACAGCACAAACAAAATAAATGGAAATGAAAGTATAATCAGAACTAAGAAAACGACTTGCGATTTATTAATTACTGATTTAAACGGCAAAATTAAAATGTTTAAAAAACAGCCGCTACCAATTCCCAAATATGATCTTACAGCTGGATTAGAAAATAAAAAAAAACATATATCAATAAATACACTGATCAAGAAAGTATTAATACCATGATTAAACGATTGATACAAGATGTAAATGACACGGAACAAAAGTTTACAACGGAAACGGACGCATTCAAGACTTAAGTGGACAAAAGACTCTTAGACTGAGCGAAAGAATTAATACAGATAATCTTAGAAATGTAAGAAAACATAGAGACATTTAAAAATGATTTTATCGCGCAAATGGGTATCAATAAAATTACGTTGTTCGGTGGAATTAGAACATTAAATGAGGAACTAGATAAAACCCCAAAAGTGTTTGGTGATAAAAACAAAAAGTGTTTGATGACAAAATAAAACTAATAGCGGACTATATTACTTCACGAATTTTGTGTGCCAGATCAGCCTGATGAAACTCTCCCGATCGCTTATGACTATATCAATGAAAGGTCGATTATTTTCATCGATATCGATCAAATTAAACGATCACAAGAGGGGTTTTATAGAAATGTTCAGATATTAAACCTCATCTATGCACCATCAACATTTTCTAAAGTAAGACAAAAGTAGGAACAAACGCCATTCAAATAAAGATGTCAGGTTTTAATGCAATATTTTTTCCTTAGAATTTGAAATAAATTTAGATTAGGATTACATAATTTGAATTTACACTGGATTATTTGTGAAAAGTCAGCGTTTTGATATTCACCAGTTGTGATTCATGGATATAAAAAAACGTCATGACAGTTTTAACGATTCTCGGACATCATATTTATACAAAATTACACTTTGGTATTAATTTTGTTCAAAATGTTACGTTTTCTTCTTGTGTCAAACATAGAATAAGTATAATAATGTTTTACCAATAAATAAAATGGAAACATCAGTAGTTATGATTGATGGTGCAATTGCAAACCGCTTAACATTCACAAGAAGTAAGTATTTGTTCAAGTTATCTGATCCTAATGGATCTGGTTATCAGAGAAAAAGGCACCAAAACCCATTAGAGAAACTACAGAAGAAAACTAAGGAGATGAACGAGAACAGATCAAAAATACTCGACTAACTGAATAAAGGAATGAGAGAACACGGTTTGTTTACTCATATGTTGAATAATTTGCATGATGCTTTCGCTTTCTATTCTTTAACTTACACTGATGCTGTTTTAGAGAAATCTAGAAAACCATTATAAATTTAAGCAAAACCAATTCATAGGGAAGGAATTCAGTTTTGGCATTAAGGATAAGAACAATATATATTTTGATACCTCCTTTACTAAAGAGAGAAAATCAAATATAATATTTTATATCCTCATAGAGTTTTATCTGGCATTTAAATAACGCGAGCTTTTAAAAGGGTTCACACTAAAATATTGTATTTGAAAGAAGCATATAATTTGATTATATGTGGTGTGACAAGTTGTGGAAAGACAAAGTTTTCAGTATATTTGATCAAAACTGAATATAAACATTTGTTTGACTTTGTTGTCATCATCTGTACAACCATTATGTTCAACAAGATTTTCAGCAGGAGAATGCTTTTATAGACAAAAATGTAATTGTATTTAATCCTGATGATAACATTAAATAAAGGTTAGAAATACTCATTAGTTTTTACCAGAAAACTAAGACTTTGTTCTGATAGATGACTGTGCCAATACTGATGATGTAAAAAAGAAGCACTAAAATCGTACTCAGATCCATGGATTGAATGCTCTCTGGACCAAAATGTATTTTCCGGAAAAAAGGAAAAAAAAAAGAAAAGACAAACTGGTTGTGTTAATTGCATAATATATGCAATGTCGTCATAGTCCCTGCTTACTTAGGCCAATTTGGATATTCTCTATCTATTCTTTTAAAGCATACATTCAGTTTATATTGATTTACATCTGATTAGTCCAAATCCAAACGACAGTGTATTTTTAACACCTGCTAAAGAATCCTGTATTGATTCATATGATGCAAGGAAGCGAGATAAAATTGAAGAAATACATGTAATTTATTTATGTTTGTTAGAATGGGATTGATTGCAAAATATTTGAATAAAATATTTAGAGATGGTGTCAGTAAAAACCAATTTCAGGAATGTTTTAAATTGTTTTCCAGGGTATTAAGATGGTGATCTGAAATTTGGATTACCCATCATTAGTTAAACCGAAATGTTCCCGTCTATGAGAAGGGTCTGCATTCAAATACGAAAAATGGTGAGACAATCAATTTTGCACATAATCTGAATATCTTGTCCTAATTTTTCTGTCAAACTTGACACTGTTAAAAACATATTTCTCTAAGACAAGACAGCACGAATTGTACATCTGGATGTTCCTGAGATAACTGCATACGCAATATATGTATATATTAATAATGATAAGCATTGATATAGTGTCTTTGGTCAAGAATAAATGCTGGAAATTCGCTGTGAAAGTAATTGCATTGATAAAATCCTACACGCCGAAGCAAATAAGCATCAACTTCTACTTCATTACTGGATAGTGCCCTTTCACACCCATCACGTCTGGTAACACCAGCAACATTGAATATTAATGGTATTTCTAATTTCGATGCTTCTCTGTTTGGAGATAAGTTCAGAGGAACAATATTGCCTCGGGATAAAACGATTCCTCAATCGTAATTTTTGACAATCAGCTTTACAAAAGAACATATCAATTCCAACATTTAAGATCTTGACTTTGTGACACTGACTCAAATTTAGATGTCACAACTCCCCCTCGCTCACCCTCCCCCCCCCAAAAAAAAAAAAAGAAAGAAGAAAGAAGAAAATAACAAAAAAATAATTTTTAAAAATCTTCCAAAGATAGACCAATAGCTCTAGGCAAATAATGATCGACAATAAATCTAAAGTATTGATATGCAGTTTTAATTAAGGATAAATGCGGGAGATCTCCAGTGAAGTAAATGTCCTTGACAAAATCCTTCTCAGTCACTCTAAAGGATATGCTTTTGCTACAATACTGGATTAGGCACTTTTACATGCATATCTGCCAGTCACAACTGCAACACTGAATATTAATGAAATTTATAATTTTGATGCTACACTGTTTGGAGACAAGTGCAGAGAAAAAAGAAACCTGCATCGGGATAAGACCAGTCCTCTATCAAACATTAATCTTGCACATTCCAATCTATAAGAAGGATTTACATTCGAATGAGACAAATTTACATTCGAATGAGACAAATTTACATTCGAATGAGACAAATTTACATTCGAATGAGACCAATCTTCAAATAGGCCATTTTGCACACCATCTAGGTATTTTGCTCTAAATTCACGTTGCAATATGGCACTGAAAAAACATACTTCTCTAAAACAAGATTGCAAGAATGTAAACCTGGCTGCATCTGAGTTAATTACGCTCATTGATGTTTGGTTGTCACAAAATAAAATACTATTCAAAAGAAATATCCATAGTTTTAGGCAAACAATAATGCTTCATATTTCTAAAGCAACGATAAGTAGTCTTTGATTAAGAATAAATCCGAGAAATTCGCCGTAAAATAAATTTCTTTGATAAAATGCCCACCTGTCATGCAAAGAAGATTCTACTTCTATTTCTGTACTGAATTAAGCACTTTTACATGTATCATATCCAATGTGATCAGCGGCAATGAGAAATAAACGTACTTATAATTTTGATATTGCTCTGTCTTAGACAGGTTCTGTGGTAAATCATTGAATTGAGATAAGTCAAATTCATCTATCATCACTATTATAGTCAGTCCGTTGTGGAAAGGAAGATAATTAACATTCCTTTCTTTGAGATCTTTTCTGATATAACGAGGAACGGTACATTCTAAATTTGGGGACGAATACATCTGTCCGAGTTTTTGTATTATGCGATATACATGTATAAATATTCAGCCTGATTTGAGACAATAATAACATTGTTTTAAAGTGGTATTTCTGATTAAAGAAATACGAAAAAAAGGGATTTTAACTTGTTGACAAATGTAAGCTGTGTTTCTCAGACACATAGATCAGACTGTGTCAAAATATATATTTACTCTCTATTTGAAACCTACCAAGTCATAATCTCCTGGATCAATCGTGGTGTGCCTGTAGGTTCGTTTAAGATTCTTTCTTAAAGAGCAAATAACCTCTTCCTTCTTTCGTTGTCTGATGGACCAAATCATAAAGTTTTTAATAAATGAGATCTACTATATTGCTTAGGTCATGGTCGTTGTCAATAAAGTCATTTATAGAAAATCATTTTAGAAATTTAAATCAATAATAATTCTCCTCTGAATATAATATTTTGTTGGCACTGATTCAAAAGGTGAGATTCTAATTTCATAATTTAAATGATTGACCATATAAGGCGCAATTACAGCATTAGCTTCTATATCTTTCTGCAAATACTTTTCCATAGGCTTTGGAAAATCCCTAGCACCACTGTGAATCTATCACATTGATAAGATGAAGCTGAAAAAGAATGTGACTTATTATTAAGATGTGATAATCTATAAGATCTAAGGGGAATCCAAATTCAAAAAATGTACTCTTTTTATCAGGGTAGTCTTGCAAAAGAAATTCAATTAATTACATATTCATTCTGAAATTAATTGAAATCCTGCTGAAATCCACCCCCTCCCCACGGTAACGAACGTATCGTCAGTAGAAAAATATAACATTCTAAAAACAAGACGCCATTGGATGGATGGGTACGAGATCGCTCACATGATAGCTATTTGGTCGAGTAATCTTTGCTCAGGTGAGTAAAAACAAATTGTGTTTTGGCTTAGATTTAAGACACTCAGTGGACACCATCACCTCCGATACACAAGTTATTTTTTTTCAAATGTTACAAAATGTTACAAATCATGTTTTGGATGAGATTTAAGACATACAGTGGTAAATGTTACTGCCGATACACAATATTATGCTGTTACATTTTTAGTTGTGTGTGTGTGTGTGTGCGGGGGGGGGGGGGGCTGTATGAAGTTAAGATTTCTGGTAAAGTTGTGAGTTTGTGTTTGCTTGAAAATCATGTCAGTTCATTTCCGGTGACAAATTGGATATAATTTTTATCGCCAAACTAAAGATTTATTTTAACATTTATCAGTTGCAGTTTTGAAAACGGCGAAACTAGTGTAACATAGCCTTCTATTTCAAATAATCATTATGACTACAGCAAATTCAAGTACAGTAAGTCTTTATGATATACATAAACAGAGAGAGAGAGAGAGAGAGAGAGAGAGAGAGAGAGAGAGAGAGAGAGAGAGAGACAGACAGAGAATCCATAATTTTTTCAAAACCCAAATGACCCTTTTCACAGCTTGCCTCGTTTAGATAGCCTATCTGTAATACGTCAGCATTTTGATGATATATATTGACAACGGGAAATTCAATGTTAAGACATGTTCATATGTTTAACAATATGGATCTCTAGTTGACATTTATACCAGCTACAGCACATCATTGTTAGAAGTGGTTGAGCTCAAATGGGACCGTACGACCTTTAACAGGAATGAACACTGCGCCTTAGGCTCAACATGTTTGGGTCTCTGTAGATAACTGTAAATATAATGTTAAAACTACACCATTCAACGCACCATTAGGAGTGATCATCATCACTCATATACTGATCACACAGGCTACGATGTACAAGAAGGGTATACATATTTTTTTAAATATATAAAACAAATAGAAATTAAATCCCTCATAGATAGAACTACCACTCTTTGCTCCACATGCTTTGATGAACAGAGAGAGAGAGAGAGAGAGAGAGAGAGAGAGAGAGAGAGAGGGTGGGGGAAGAAAGTAAAACAGATTAAATACCATTTTTGTCATCAAGCCAGTAAAAGTAGATATATATGGAAAATTCTGAGCCACTTGATATTTTTAAAACTGCTTTCTGAATTTACACTCCACCTCCCACCTCGAAAAAAAAAGAAGGAAAAAAAATGGAAAAAAAAATCAATAAAATAAAATGAGTAAAATACAAAAGATATTAGAGCCGTTTGATCAGTTTCGCTGCTACAAAAATCCTATGCATGGGCCTCTATGGGGTCTAACGGGAATTTAACATTACACTGATAGTCCATAGGTTTAACATGGGTGGACATGTATGGAATATAACTGAAATTTAATATTATGCTTTTAATCTATAGGTTTCACATGCATGCGGTTTAACTGAAATTTAACATTACGCACTTAGTCAATAGTTTTAACATTATGATTTTACGTGACAACAAGGGAAAACGTAATGTTAAAAAACGTCTACATGTTTAACATGTGTGGTTCTGTATAGGGTCTAACGGAAATTTAATATTATGCCTTTAGTTCATAGGTTTAACATGTGTGGTTATGTACCCTGCTCTCTACTGCACGTGTACACACATCACCTGTGACCTCATCGCTCCTCGTTGCTTTCTGTTACCCTGACTGTGCACCAGTTGTTCCTCCTGGCTCTGGCATATCTGAAAAGCTATTGCACAAAGAAAAACAAGGTGAAAGTATGCCTCTTGCACTCGAGGTAAATTGTGCGGCCCACTAACTGCATGAACGGCGACATGTATCTTCCTATGCACCGGCCATTTTGGTCGTGCACTTATGTGCGCATCGCGAGAAAAGGTTCAAAATGACAATGATAACTTACGTAAAAGTGTCAGAGATGGAAACCTCCGTCGTCAGGAGTCACTTAGAATGTTCTATCGCTCACCGGAATTATCCCAAATGATCTTAATACATTCAAACCAGGTATTTTTATACCGCTGCTAATCACGTACTGTCGTTCCCAGAGAAGATTTATTTGCATCTTGCAACTGGACGTCGGGATAAATTGCAGTTATATATTCTTGTTTGGGTGATCATTGGCGATGCTTTGTATCAGATATCACCTCTTTCTCATTAATTTGTATGTGGCCATTGAACGAGTCAATTTTCTCTTCACATACCACAATTTTACCTTTATAAAATGTGTGTAGTCAATGGATGAGAATATTTCCCTCCTTATATTGCATTTATTCCATTCTATAAATATATGTGTGATCATCGAATGAGTATATTTCTCTTCAAATAACACACTTTCCACGACCGAAACTCTTAATTTCATGAATTTCTGTGTTTTTTTTTTTTGGCCGAACGTATTATTTCTTCAGATACAGTACTTAAAATAGCAGTCATATAGCATAAAATTCAAGGAACACAACTTTCTTCTATCTTGCAACAAAGTCACAGAATAAGTTGTCTCCCTTGTTGTTGCGCTCTCGCAGTAATTCCAGTAGTCATTATAAGCAAGAATATTAATCAATACAATCGTTTTCTGCACAATATTATAAATTATACTAATAAAATTAATCCCACCACCACCATCACGCCGCTGCAATTTTATCCACATGCTTATAATAGGGAAAGATAAACTTGGTAGGATTCAAGTGACACAAATATAGAAACTCGAGGTAATCGGATTTCTTCTGCGCATTGATGACTGCGAAAAAGTAGAAGAATCGTCCGTACGAGAAAATATCCGAATATCTGACTTAATGTCAAAGTTATCGTCTCCGAAGCTATGAAGAATACGCAGAAATTCTAATGCTTACTGATTCTTTGGTTTATTGCTGTATATATTTTTTCTTCATTTTGCATCTTGAATAAATGTGTATTGCGTGAATTTAAATGCCTGACACTGTCATAAGCTTATCCAGTATGACTGATTGACTGACTTTCTTTATTTCCTCTTAAAAAGAGATTACTTTCACTTATTATCATTATTATATTATAGTAATAAGAACATTAAAGTAACATTAATGAATACACAAGCCACTAAATATGTAAATATATTTACAAAGTACAATAATTGTCATTAGACCTCCGCATTAAGATTGTATAGTACGTCGCCACTGACAGCAGTATCCGGGTTACACAAAACCCCAGAGTGCGGCGACTCCTCGTACGCAGGTCTACAGCTGACGATTGCTTCAGTAAAGTGGACAGCTTCCTGACAAGACTCATCTGTATTGTGATGATGCAGAGAGAATTTGGGCTATAAGTACCCTAATTGTTGTCAAATGCACGGTCAGAGAACTCAAGGTAATAAGATTTCTTGCCGCCGGCAGGTTTCGCGTGCAACAATGGGTGAACAGAACTCAGTATTGTGCAATTGCAATAGCTGAAAATATGCCCCCGCTCTTTATCCCCTCCCCCCCCCCGCAACGATGTACGCGGCAACAAATCCCACGTACATTTTCGTTCATATATTATTTTAGTACACACTTTCGTGACAATAGATTTCAATCATAGGTATTTATGAAGTATAAATACAATAATATTAGTAGCAATTCTATCTTTTAGATGTATTTTAGGCAACCTCAAATGCTACATATCACAAGGTCTTCATTCAAAATGTATAATATCAAAGTTCGAATATAAGTATAGATAAGAGAATTATTTGCTGTAATAGCATGAAAGTCTAATTGCATGTGCCTGTCTTCAGTGGTTTGTGTGCAATCTTGCCAAAGAAATAGTCGGGATGGATTCTCAGTAGCAGAAGGCTCATCTAAACCATAGCTATAAGATTTGTTTGATATTAGAAAACATAGCATGTCTTTCCTATTTGCATATTATTCCAAGAACAGGCAGAGTACTGCGGGAAGGATTTACACGATAAATTGTAAGGAATAAAATTCAAACGCTTGTCTCTAAAGAATCAATAAAATATTTTTAGTACACATTTGGTATGCTTATAAAAAAGAAAAGAAACAATAATAATAGATATGTCGCTGTGATCATGTTCACTATGCATGTACGAAATTGTTCGCATTACATTAAAGTATTTTCGAAAACAGTGTGGCATAGAAGTTTCATACAGACTCTGAAAAGGTCTGTTCACATAAATTTCGCTTTAGAATTATTAAACATTCTTGTTTGCCTAGAGCTATGGAGCTCCCTTTTGAAAGGTAAGAGAATTCCTGTTTTTTGTGACAACCAAGCATCAGTGAGGATTGATATGTAATCTTAGATTAAGCATAAATGCGGTACATTCGCTTTGAAAGAAACTTCCTTGATAAAATCGCCCACAGACATACAAACAAACATGAACTTCTACTTCAGTATTGGACTATACACTTTTACATGCATCACTTCCATTCATACCAGCAACATTAAAAACTGATGACATTTAGATTTTTGACGTTTCTCTATTTGGAGACAATTTTCGAAGAAACAAATTGTAAGTTCAAACCATTTGTATATCGTCATTGTTGACATTCATTTGTGGAAAGAATAATATGTATTCCATCATTTAAGATCTTTTCTGACATACTCAGGAACGATAAATTCTAAATATTGGTAAGAATAAATTTATCCGAAAAATGTTATGCTAGATATAAACAATCGTCTTGGTCTAATGCATGGCGATGCAAAAGTTAATTTACCAAGAAGGGGCAGAATTTCTTTCCTTGATGCCTCTTTATGATGACTTTTAATTTCGTCACGTCTTTCTGGAGCTATTACTAATGCCATGCTGATTGTGTCAAATAAGATTCCTACAAATGTCATTCTTGTAGAAGGCGAATGCTTTTATATATGATTTCTTCAATTCCACATGTTACTATGATTACCTAAATGTTGTATGCTATTAAGCTATATACAGGATACATTTTAGGATCGACTGGTTACCAAAGTTGATTTTTACCAAGATTCGGATTGATCTGAGAATTCGCTGACAACTGCGTTACTCTTCCGGTGCTCGTGAGACTGCAGAGAACCATCATCCTCCATCTTAGTGAAAGTTCTGAATCGGTGTACCTTTTCCCCATGATGCACCGCGCCCATTAGTCTGGTTGTATGTTATCGTATTCTCCCTGCTACTGACTCCGCTACATGACTAACTCATAGTGTGACACAGATTTTACTAGTTACCGGCTCATGAATTTCGAAGGAACACTTGACATCGAAAATCAGTTTGATAATTTTGTTTTGTTTTTAAAGAATTAAGTATTTCGTCACCTTGTGAAAAACTACTTTTCTCCCCATTTCCAACTTGCTAATTTGAAGATTGTCAACGTGGCTCAAATGTTTAATTGAGAAAAATCTATTCCCATAAAGGCTGAAGGAGTTTCCTCGATGCTAAAAATAGCTGATTCAAAAAAGAGAAAATATTCTGACGCGACTGGGTTTTGAAGGTCAGAAAAAACACCTCAACAAAAAACGGGGAGGTAAAAACCCCAACAAAATTAAAAGATAAAGTAAATTAGTTCAGGATTGCAATTATAAGAGTTTAATATATTTGTTCCTGCGTTTATCGTGGTATAAGCTGTTAGTTGCCGAATCGCACAGCTTACATAACACCTTTTGGGACTTCGGACGTTATGTAAGTTGTGTGATTCTGCAACCGAGAGTTTTTTTTTTTATAAATGTAGACATAAACACAATTAAATTATTCTTAAATATTCAGCTCTAGAGCTAATCGATTTTCACTTTGTGTCATTGCATATGCACCAACTTCCCATTAGGTGATTTTTTTTGTTTTCACAAATAGAATGAGCTTAACCTGTATGGAGGACCGATGTGGATGTTGAAAGAGTTATCTGTACCCATGGAAATAGGTGTCTCTGATTACCAGTATATATATATATATATATATATATATATATATATATATATATATATATATATATATATATATATATATATATAGTCAAAATACCATTAATTCTGAAATTCATTGCGTAGTTATGTATGACAATTAAAACTTTGATGCCATTAGTCATATTTGGGTTGGGTTAGTAGCTTTTTAGAAAAGTTGAAAAGCCAGGTTCACTTCTGGATCAAACGGACTTTATCAGTGTACGGAAAGTGTAACATCCATTATGAACATGCTGATTTGGAACTCACTATAAGAACTTCGTGCCAGGCAAAGATCACATTCCTTTGTGGATACTGGTATACCGACTAGTCCTCATCAAAGAGATCGAACATTTGAAAACAAACGCTATATCATGAGGGTCTGGTCTCTATCAAACTTACGCATTTCTCTAAATAATCCTTTCATTCCTCAAAATATTCTCAAATGATGGACTTTTAGTTGCAGATATATAAATGTTTTCATCTATTATTTCTTTAAAAAAAATAATCAACGACAAAACATTTATTTAAGTGGCACCATTCAAGCTATTCATCAGATATATCCACAAAATGCGTTTGATACAAATCCAGTCATACTTATTTGTGTTATCATTCTTCAAAGCCATTTCAGCTACAAACTTGTGTTAAGACCTTTGACCTCGAAATCAATGTCACTCAGCTGACTATCAACTTGTTTATTGGAACGAAACTAAATCCAAAGTCTGGTCAAAATGTATTTATATATGTACAAGTCGCTGTGTTCATAAGCTCAATGAAGTAAAAAAATGCAAGCAATGACATTTGGCTAGACCCAGGGTTTATAAGGTCTGGTTTTAAAAACTCCTTCACAGAAGTGCCGATATGTTTGTTATCAGATCTGCACCGTTTTCATCAATATTGCAAGTAGTGTTTTAGTGAAAACCCCACGTCAATGCCATAATTCAGGTAAGAGTAGATGTGGTAACGAAAAGTTTCAAGATGGCCACTATAGTGTCGTGTTGGAGGTGGGATGAGCACCATTTTCATTTAGAACTAGTTACAGCTATAATAGAGCCATTATATTAGTATAAATAAGGATACTTTTAATATATAAATAACTATATATTGCAAGAGATTTTCCTTTATTCAAATGTCCGTATTGCGATCCGTTTAATAGAAGTATCCGTTGAGAGATTTTTTCATAAATTTGGAAGATCACAGTGGCATCATTTTCATTTAAGACCAACTACATCTAGTACGAAATGTTTCAGTGAAAACTTCATGCCGATACGACCATCCCATAAAAAGGATTAGTTATAGCAAGATTATTAAAATGGTCACCATCAATCATCAAAATATTTCTATTTAAGACCAACTCGAAGTTTTTCAGTGAAGACCCCATGTCTATAGGACCATCTGTTCAGAAGAAGTAGTTCTAGTATAGTGGCCATATTGTAGATCTGATCGGCACTATGTTTATTTAGGACCACCTACATATCATAGGAAGTTTTTCAGTGAAACCCTAAGGTTACTACGACTGATGAAGTAGCGATAACAAGATTGTCAAGCCGGCTACTATGGCCTTGAAATTGGATGTCTGTTTAAGACATTTTCGTTTAAGACTAACTAAACAATATACATTTCTTGCTGGATGTCCGAGTGACTGCATTTTCAATTAGAACAAAGTAAACACTACCAGAAGCCTTTTATGGATATAACCATCCGTTCATGAAAAGTAGTGATAACACGAATTTCAAGATGGCCGCAGTGGCGGGCTAATTGGATGCCTGCTAAACACCATATATATTCAGGACCAACTCTACATCATAATAAGTCTTTAATTGTAAACCACGTGTTAGTAAGATCATTCATTTAGGAGGAGTAGCAAAACCAAGACTTTCGAGATGGCCGCTGTGGTGGCCATATTGTATGCCAGATCGGTATCGTTTTCCTTTAAGACCAACTAGACATCTTAAGAAGTACTTTGGACAAAAACATATGTCAATATGACAATCCGGTCAGGAGGAGTATCAATAAAAGTATTTGTAAGATGGCAACCATTGAGGATATATTAAATATCTGATTGACACCATTTTCATTTAGAATCAACTAGACATCATAAAAGGTCTTTTGGAGAAAACCATATGTCGATATGACTATCCGTTTAGGAGGAGTTCTGATAACTTGATGTCTGAGCAGCAACATTTTCATTTAGAACAAACTAAAAGTTATAGCAAGTCTTTTGATGAACACCTCAAGTCGATATGACTATCCATTCAGGAGGAGTAACGATAACCAGATTTTCAGGATATCCGCAGTGGCCGCCATGCTAGATGTCGGATCAGCACTATTTTCGTTTTGAATCAACTATACATGAAAAGAGGTCTTTTAGTAAACATTTCATGTCGATATGTCCTTCCGACCAGGAGATGTAGCAATACAAATATTTTCAAGATTTCCATATTGGATATCTGAGCACGATTTTCATTTAGGACTAACTAGACCTCGGGATGAAGCGCGCGCGCGCGTGTGTGTGTGTGTAAAGTTTCATGGCAATCTCCAAGAAGTTTATGAATAGTAGCGATATTGTGCTGTAGGACGGACAACGGACAACATGCCATCGCATAAGTATTTCTATTCTTTGTTAAGTAGAAATAAAAATAGAAGTAGGAAAGCTATGGACTGATATTTCCGTTCTTGTATATCATGATCAAGTAACGGAAAGTCCTATATTAAAGATGACAAATCAACCCTATATAGGATCGGGTAGAGCTGATATCAACGACTCTTCCACAATCTATAAGTTATAATAGGGTTAATTTCTGTATTCTTTGTTAGGAAAACTATAACTTGATTATCTTTGACACTCAACGTCAGGCTGTCACTTTGAATATTTAGAAGAAAATAGCGACGAAGAATCGCGAGTCACTTCAAATCCTTCCTTTATTAACAGCGGTAAAACTTTGCCTGGCAATAAGGCTAACCTTGAAATCTGGCAATAAGGTAAGGTTTTGTGAAGTATGGTATCAAAATTTCATGTGTTGGTGTATTATTCTATTCATTTATCACGTGTGACCTGAACAACCGCCACTTATGACGTTTATAAATTGACATTAATGTTGAAACTAATAAAACAGGTAAATGCGTTTATTTCCAGCGTACTCTGGACTGGAGTTTCTGGTCCTTAGCAACAAAGTACATTACCTTTATACGAGGCAGACGCACACACGAGAGAGAGAGAGAGAGAGAGAGAGAGAGAGAGAGAGAGAGAGAGAGAGAGAGAGAGAGAGAGAGAGAGAGAATGTTAGTATCTGGAAAACCTGCAAACGTAAATTGGTAGGGTAATGTTATTGTTCTGCAATTGGCTTTAGAATTTTACATATATCTTCGTCCAAACTAAAATAAAACCTAGTTTCAGACTAATGAACTTGATACAAAACTGTCAAACATGTCAGATGACAATATTTTGAATGAAGACTTATTTCATAAACCGAGGAAGTCAAAACATGTGATCATGACAAGATTTAATCAAAAAGCGTATGAGTACAATCAAAGATAAACAAATACAAGAAATAAGCACCTACATACATTTTTCTCCTGTTAAAACAATGAGCTGAGCAATTAGAGATGCCGACAAAGACAACGATAGATAATGGCTGAAATGTGTTTTAGTAAGTGCAATAAAGAAGTAGCTTGAATAGTCTGTACCAATGTTACTGGATATATTAGTTGACAAATAGCACGTGGAAACTACATTGATTTTTTAATACGAATCATATCAGTTCATCAAAGCAGTTAATATCTAAAGCCTGTTAGAATATATGAATTTGAAAGTATTCAATCCAATTTTCAGTAGTATACATTTCATTGGCTCCAGGGACAATTATTAATAAAGATCCATAAGTACAAAAAGGACAAAACCCCACAAGCAGCTATTTAAATTCTTCTCTTATGGGAATAAAAATAAATGATATGAATTAAACACTGACATTTACACGTGCAAGGATTAACAATATTTGTAACGAGTGAAAGTGACTGACAATTCAGACAGAGTTAAAATGGGACGTGAATGGCGCGACAACGTGGTTTACAAACAGCACTTGGCAAAGAACAAACGTTTATGACAAAGAATAAGTTTGTAGGTGATCAAAATATGATATGAGAACGGAACCTAGGTATATACAAAATACATTCTCAGGTCAAGAACACGTGTCAGTATGTATAACATTTCTACTATGCAATGCATAATTATAGTGTAGATTCAACACTATTATAAGATGTTTTCTGTCTCCAATTTCTAATTTTAGAAGAAAAAAAAAATCCCCAAAATGCAAGGAATTAAATGATTCATATATCTGTTCACTCTGCGTAAATCATCGACGGGCATTATTAACAATATATTTGTCAGCGTCAGACAATAATAGTCTTAATTAAATAGAAAATGTAAGAAAAAGAATAAAACTGGGATAGAACTGAATTAAAATATGTGAAAAAAACAATGAAATAAAAAAGTAATTCGAAACAACGTAATATTATAAATTAATTTGTGGATAAATGAGGTAAATATTTATGGGTGAAGTCTGCCTGAATATTGCTAAAGCCTAATTTTTATTCATATATGTTCAAGAAAAAGATTCTAAATTATTCGTTTAAGCCTTGCACATAATTGATAAATGTGTTGGTCTTAGTGTCACTGCAGACACACTAAGGGTTGAGATTCAAAATGATTCCAAAGTAAACGAAAGTTGCTTTCAAAAAGGGTGTAAAAGTTTTTGATAGTTTAAATATATCCCCCTTTTATAGTTTCAGTGTCCGTAGCTCAGTCATTTAAAATGATGAATAGAATTTTCGTGATTTTTATGAAAAAAGATGTTTCCTGTAATTGATATGATAGTGAATAGTAGCAAAAGATTCTGCAAGATTACACACGTTAAAAGACCATCACTATTTATGTCTACAATAGTACTGAGATTAAAATCACAAAAATATTCTTTTTACAATGAACTCTTCTCACTTATCACACCAGATAATAAAGTCATGCATGAAAGTCATAGCTTGTTTCAGCGAAAAAATATAACTACATCATATTTCCCTTTCTGCTTTCGTTAATATCTTCTCCTGTCTGAATTTCTTGTAGTTGATTTCGTGTGACTCGGTCTTTCCCTCATGGCTTTCAGGAATCGTGCGTTCAGTGCAAAGCAGATGAAGATACTGAGCCCTTGAAGTCCGTTGAAAACAATATGGATATACCATAGCTCTGGAATGTCCACAAATACGGCAGTGATTCCTGCAAACCAAGACAAACCCAGGATGACAGTTAACTTAAAATATACCAAACAATATGCCCTATCTTTCCGTGATCTGACTAGCTCCGTCGTCTTCTTAGCTCTTTCGATGGCAACAATTGTTATCCCTAGCAGAATGATGTTGATCGATACGGATACAATTATTGGAGCCATGAAAAAGACAGTGACTGCCTCCTGATTTCCGAGCCAACATTGATCGTTCTTTCCATAATCTATATCAATTGGACCATGAAAGATGTCGAAGAGTACAGATATTGTCACAAGCATCAACGGTATTCCAAATGCCACCACGAGATACCTCCGAAAAAGCCGTGTTACACCAAATAAGACACTAATCCTACCCGAATAAAATGTCCTTGTCACATCAAACCCGATAATGTTCATCCAGGAAAAAACAGACAGCCATAGGAAGTGCAGAAGGACTCCAGTCACCTGACAGGCACTTCCGGTCGGGATGTGGTAAACAAAAAGAAGACCATGTGCAAGTAAAAGTGTCGCAGACAAAGCCGTCAGATTAAGACCGTGCAAATTTCTCAGATTTGGAAACATGATATGGAAAACGATTATTGCCACAAGTGCTACCATAGAAAGTGCTTTGGTCACCACAAATAGAATGTATTGATGAGGTGAATAGTCAAACATTTTAAATATTTTATCGAACCCTACCAATGTATCGACACAGACAAAAGCACCCCTGTCCTCTAGTATAAAAGTTCCATTTCTATACACTTTGGTGGTATTAATCAAGTACAATAAGCCGTTCTCTAAACGATATTCATTTTTATCTAGCAAAACTGTCTGACAGTTTAGTATACTGGTCTGATTAATTTCACAGTAAGAAACAGATTCTGTCTTCGTATCCGTGGGAAACAGTGATAACGTAAAACGGACTTGGGAAATATCTGCCTGTGACTTTAAATCATACAAGTATATCGTTGTGGTGTTCTCATGATTCAATATAAACGCACTTGTGGTCTTTAGATAACCGACACTGCAATGCAATCTACTCTCGTGTACATAGTTTTTTAACAAGATAGACTTAAACACAGATTTAAAAAACACCTTTTCTCTGGAACTTACAATGTCCTTCATGGCTAGTAATTGAGATAAATTAACTAGAGAAGACATGGAAGCTGTAATTTTCAAGGATACGTTCAACGTGTTTGACTCAAACACAAAATCACTAGCAATAATCTTTAAGCTTTTAGCAAATTCCAGCCTGTGCCTAGTTTTTTCTATTTCAGATGTGTAATGTTCAATGTCAACATCTGTAATATCGCTAAAATTTCCGATCATCTCAAAAACTAGAATAAACACATCTGGATTTGTTAAGAATGGTTCAGCGTCGGGTAGAGCTATAGGGACTGTGACAACAAATCGAGGTACACAGTCGTCCATGGCGGTTTGTTGATTCTGACAATAAATTGTTCGACATGTTCTACTTATGCAGTCATACATTTGTTTCTGTTTACATTGAAATCTCTTCGTCGGGCTGCATGGAACAATTACACTCAATCCCTCTTTTGGGCTGAAATCAAACAAAACCTTCAGTTGATTGGGGTATAATTCTTGAAACGTGATATTAAAGACACTGGTAAGGTCTGATAAACAGATGTCTTTTGAAAAGAATTCCCTTTCTCCCGTAGAACAGGCAGCACAGTGCATGTTCCTATAGGTGACACTTTCGTACGTTATTGGTGACATATAGGACTGACATAATGAAACAAGGTTCTGGTCTCTAACATTACTAATTTGGGTTTTTTCTGTCTCACATTCACGCAGGGGAAAATTTTGTGGCATACATGTTCTAATGTCTGAATCAGAGCCTTCCGGTGGCGTTATTAGAAACGCACATTTCTTCAGCATATCAGAATACGTAAAATTATCAGGTAACCCCCATTTCGAGCTTGCTATAACATCCCAGAACGTGACTTCCAGGATAGATATGTTATGGCAAAGGGCGCAATACACATTTTTGAAGTCAACATGAATTCCGGATAGATCGTCCTTCTGTACAACAGGAACGTTTCTAATGCTGACCTTGTCCTCTGCCATCTCACATTTTAGTTTGTCTTCCTCATTAGAAAATAAGGCCGGACACAATCCAATCATTAATACACGCTGTTCTCCTGACAGAACACACCTGCCATAAGAACTTATAAATGTGTGTTTTCGGTATACTGTTTTCGGGTAACTTTCAATGAGACGGTCCCGAATGACTTCCAGTCCATGTATTATATCAACGGTCGCCAAGTTTTGATCACTTACAGTAGCGAGCATCGAAAATATGTATGACGAACAGCAGTCTTTGTAAATGAGACATTCTTGGTTACACATGCAGAGCTGTAACAAATTCAGGCAGTTTGCAGACAGGCAGTCCGGACCAGAAACATTTGCGATGGTAATATACTGTGTCTTGTTTCTATCTTGTACAGAAGAGGGGCTGTCGCATTCGAGTTTCCATGGTGTGCATTCAGCAGTACTCGTAGATGAGATGTTAACTTTCTTTTCTGTGGTTAAGAAAAGGGAATCGCTAGAATCTACCACACGGTCACCAAAGAGTATGTTTGGTCCCAAGACATTTTTAGTATTCCAAGTTGAACTTTCTTCAGTAGGGTTGTGATTTTGTGATAAACCGTTACAATTAGATAAATTGTTCATTTGCATGGCTTTGTGATTGCCGGTGTTATTTACAGGATAACTGCCCTCTAACAAAATATCCTCTCTAAATGCGCAAATAATGCTTTGGTTTGAATATTGCAATGCTGAATTAAGATTTAATGCATCTGTCAAATATTCTGAAAGAGTTACATTAGAAGAATCTGTTTCATTTGTTGGGAAATCATTTCTTGGATAGCTTCCATATAAAAACGTAGATATCAAACTATGGCTATCACTTACCACGCCGGCGAAATATCTGGAATATTTAGATATATATGTGCCTGAGTACACTGCTGTAGAATCCATTTCGATACTCAAAGACACCAATCCATTTTGTAGAAGGTGCACTGTAGATCTAACAACAGGAGACTCCGAAGTACCTTGGAATGACTCAGTATAATGAATCTGCGACAGAATGGCTGAATTAAATAATTGTGTTGTCATGAAGGTGGAGAGAAAGCTACTTTGCAAGTCACCGTCATCCTTAGCGTCTACAGCTGACGTAGAAGGGATAACTGGAAGAGAATAAACTTTTTCAATTAAGATTCTTCAATTAATCATATAAACACCATGCAAGTGTGGTTTACAGTGAAGAAATTGTGAACCTTTTGGTCAGTGTTTCGATATTTGTAATTTTAAAATCGTCATAGTCATTGGGTTATATATGTGACAAAAACTTGACTACCAACTAATGCAAGAAGCCATCTTCACTTAGCTTACTTATTTTATCTTATGTTGGCATCACCAGCATGAAATTGATTTTCCTATTAAGATGCAACAATACATTAGTTTAAGAGAATAGAGTGAACTAAACATTTTGGATAATGTTATCAACATAAATTATCCCGTGGAGCGGTACCTGCATATCATTTCGGTGATATTAGCTCACTACGACTGATTGCGGATAGTTACTCTTCAAGTTTGGAAAATGTTTAGTTTGCTCACATAGTGGAAGGCAGGCCTAAAGAAGACCTTTCGTATTGCACATACAATTAATGTACAGATAACGTTCATCAACAATGAGGAAGATTAACTTAAGTTGTTCTAACTCTCTATACAAAATAAAAATCGACGACACATAAATGTTTTAGTAAATAAAGAAGACTGTGGTAAATGTTACATAGAAGCGCATACTAGAGAATTGTATACTGATATGCTTGCCATAAAATTTGATAGCAAACGGAGATCAGGCACAGATGTTATGAAATTATTCCCATGTTCAAACTTAGAATAAAATGAGAATACTGGCGTTTGACTGACTAATCTCAAACCACTGGACCAATCAGGTTATTTTTCCAGTGTCACATGACGCTAATGCTAGGTCATCTTGACATCGCGAAAATCGAAAAGTTAAAACAATATGTATCATTGAACTTACTGATGGATAGAATCAACAACCACTGAAAGCCTCTATTCTGTCTTGAGAACATCTTTGATGCTTCTCTCTCTCGCTATGTTGATAGGACTAAATCTATCTAGCAGCGCTCGGCAGTTTTACACTGTCTTGCAATTACCACTTCTATTGTGCTCAGCTACGATTGGCAGCAACACCTTCCTGTCATGCGTGCATACGATAAACATTATTTGTAAAGGATACATACAAGAAATTTAACAGTGGAAAATCTATAAGTTATTTGGCGTGTCAGTTTATTACATAATCTGTTAGTTAGATATAATTCAGATCACAATAGGTACAGATTTCTTGCGATCGATCCATCGATCGAGACAGTTTGTCCAAAATAGTATGGTGAAATCCCATTAACGAGAAGAACAGAGACTTTGCATTAAAAGATAATTGATTAACAAAGAAGATAAAACTGATTGTCAACACATAGGCAAGTATCTGGTTTTCTCAATGAGAGTAAAGTTGACTTATCGTTTTATCTTTCCGTTTTCGGAAAGAAATATTGGGATTATGATGTTATCTGGTCGGTATATGTCCCTATGTGCTTGCGTGAGTGCTTTGGAGAGTACATGCAATATAATTTAACTTCTGTGTCTTTATAAACTGTTTAATAAATATAGATATTTATTGAACTTATGGAAATGGATGGACCTGCTTCGTCTGTGTACTTCAGTGGCATCGAATATTGATCTTGTTCTAAAACACGTAGGTCAACGGTGACATTATGACCGACGTTTACAAAGACAGAAGAGTTCGGATCGACTAGAGCATAGGAAGCACGTTGGAGATCATAAGATATTAAAAATTGTAACTATGCCACTACATGCAATGACTTTATCTTGATTTTCCAGAGTGGTAGTTTCAGCCGCACTACCCAGAAAAGGTTATTACAGATTTGTAGTACTACGACCTTGAATTCATACTTTCAAGTGGTTTCGTCGATATTTAAATCCTCGAATTACAATCTCATTAAATATCGTCACCCGATTGCAATATTTGGATCCACCAAGGATGTCCTTAAAAGTTTGGTTTACAATGGTGATCCAGTGATGTACACATTGTCCTGATCTGTTTGCAGTGTCTGACAAGTATAATAACCTTATTCATTCACTCACTCACACACTTCTCGATGATTGCTCAAAATGTCGTTAAACATAACATCCTTTAATCACACACCAAAAAATGTGTTTGGACACTGTTATTAGTCGATGAAAATATGCACAAGTGCGTTCGCATTTGTTTGAAGCAAGTCTCAAAGAAGTGTTGTGTTGTTATATTTTGTCAGTACGTCATTTACTACAAGAAATTATTCAGATTCCAAACCAAACACACCGTGTTTCAGAAAAGCATAAAGTGTGATTGATACATCTCGCAGATCCAAGAACAGAGACCTGTACCAAGAAACAAGTCATCTTGAAACCAAGTGGTAATGAATTTCTTGGTGGAGTCATTTATTCTTTCGTTTATTCGACCAGATCCCAATGGCAGTCGCAAAGGCAAACAAAGAAAAGCAAGGAACCACCCCCCCCCCACCCCACCCAAAAAAAAAATTATAAAGAAAAACAGAAACAAACCCAACACCAAGAGGAAGATAAAATTCATTACCGCGACGAGAACAGACAAAACATCTCACAGGAAACAAACAAGACAATGAGAAAGACAAAGAACAAAATGAAAACGGCAAAAGAGACGATAACCATCACCCACAAAAGAAAGATAGGCACTGCAGCCAGAACGCACACATAACCAGGGAAACCTCAATCAGCAGTCACTCCTTTCCTTTGTTGTTGATGATCCCCAAGAAACCCGATTTGAGAAAAGTGTTGCCAGATCTGTTGAAAAAGTCCCAGAAATGGACATCTGTTTCTAAAGCTACTTCTCTTCTTTCTACTTCGTCTTCTTCTTTTGTGGCTGCTGCTGTTGCAGCGAGTAAAATAGCGCAGACCAGGTTAAAAGTACAAGACATAACGGATGTATAACAAATTTTAATCGATCTGTCAAACAAGAACTCAATTTGTCAGTTAAAAACTCCTTCGTTTTATCCTCGTAGTCGAGTGTCCAATTTAAAGCTTGTACGACGTGCCAACAATATGTAGATACCATATATTGTATAAAAGAAGACATTTGGACATGGGTTGTTTCAGTTACCTTGACACGATGCCATCCCGAAAGATCTCATGGTATTGTCGTTATTATCATTGTCGTCAAAAGATTCCCACAAAAAGTGGAACCAATTTAACACCGCTCCCCTTCTTTAGCTAAACATTGGGATGTGTTGACTTTGTTAACTAAAGCTAAAGCACCAAAGGAAAAATCTTCCAAAGATTGTAGTGATACTTTATGTGAATGTTGTTTGAACATATTGAATGGAACTGTTCTATTTACTAGGACACGGAAACAGCGATTGGGATAACATCATCTCATTCTTTGAAACATGGTGCAAAGAAAATTGTAGTCACTTAAAATGAAAAAGTGCTCGTTCATCGAGGATGGTTTCTTTCGACGATGTGTCTTCAAAGACAATACATCGCAAAGGCAAGTTGAAGAAAGCGTTCTCAAAAAGAATGCACAGGAGAACAGGTTTGCTCCTATGCGTTCTCAACCAAGATCCTTGTCTGTTCTACGACAAAACAACATCGTTTGGTGTATCAAAGAAAACCGCTTTCTTACATCTAATGTGGCAGATTAGATCAACGACTCTTTTTTATGCCGTCAACAATCTGTAATTATGGAATGGCAACCAGCATGCATCAAGATGCAGTAGACAATCCACAACAATGGCGGTGGATTCAATGTCATCAAATTTTACAATCAAGGTCTTTTTTGTGAGAGAGTTAGGAACCCGAGCAAGACCAACCACTCCAAATTCCTCCCGCTAAAACATCCATGACATCCACTCTTCCCGCCACGTCGACACCTACACTCATTCAATAAAAATAAAAGCATGGTTGAAAAGATGATGTCAACGCCATCCCTATCAAAACCGGAAAATAAGTAAGTGAATAAAGTTTTTAAAAAAGTGCTGATCACATCTGTTGGAACATTATCGTCCATTCCTATTGTTCGTCGTACACGTAAAGTCTCGAAACCAAAATTACCACAAGTTCAGACGAGCATCGGAAGTTGGGTGGCTTATTGAGCAGCATGCACACACTTTCGGCAGGTATTTACTAAACCCTGCACATGCTGCTGGCTACAGAGGAATTAAAAAATTGCATCATGCTACTAAAGCAAAACTCAACAGTGTACGCCTCCATGATGTACGATGATGGTTGCAATAACAGTCGATGTACAGGTTACATAAACGAATTTGACAAAAATTTTAAAGAAGTCTAACGGTATTTGCTGGTATTCACCATCAAAAGCAAACCGATTTGGCTGATATTTCCCACTTGGCTTCGTACAAAGTGGTTACACGTATTTGCTTTGTGTGATCGATGTGTATTAAAGGTCTGCTTGAGTTATGTACCTCTGATATTAAATATAGGTTCTGAGTTAGTGCGACATTTGAAAGCGGTGTTGAAACATAATGGTCGACACCCACATTGCAATGACAACAGACAAAAAAAAATAAACTTCTCAATGGACAGGTTCCAAACTAATTGAAGCAACGACCAATTTGATTCCTAGATTGATTCTCCTAATTTGATTCCTAGTTTGGGTTAAAAAAAACTTCCCATAGATCCCTACTCGAAGGACATGAACAACAACAGATTTTTCAAGTATTTTTGATACCCCATCGCACTTAATGAAAAAGTAAATTTGATGTTTGTGTACTCCGCTGTGGTAGAATGCAACGTGGTGGAAAATACTTCTACTCTGTTGCTAAGAGTCATTCCCTTCAAAGTGGATTTTGCCGCTTCCAACAGTGATGACCAAGAAGAAGGAAACACGTATCGCTTCCACCGAGAATTTGTTCATCTGTGATATCTTCCGGTCAGTGAATTGTATTTTGGCAGTGTGAATATTGGTATAAAAGGAGATCTCAGACAAGGTATATTATTTGCCTAAGGACAAATGGTTCTGAAACGCAAGTTAACCAGACGATTCTCTAATGAGTTGTAAGTCATGTATTCCCATAGGAAGAGGAGTAGCTCCACAACCTGGACATATTTTGGAGACTATGTTCAAATCGCTTTTAAGTTGTGCCGCACTAATCGTGCAACCTTTTGCTCACCAAGGCTAGCATGTTTGAAATCTTATGCCCTGTCGGAAGGAAAACAACTCATCCGAAATGTGATGATCGTAAAAAAATAATAATAATAAAAAAAAATCCAAGCATGCGTTACTGAGTGCTGGGAAAAATGAGTGCATCCAGACCGGAAAAGAACTCTGTGAAAAGTTATTTCGACATCCGATGTGCCGCAAAGTAAAGGCAGGAATGGACGTAAAAAAAAAACATAAATACAACAGGGACACGTCAAGATAAAGAGACGTGTAACAGTCAGAGACATGGGCATTTTTGGTTACTAAATTAAAAAGTAAAAGATGATGTACCAAGACTACCACAAATGTTCCAAGACGGAACTTCATATGTTTGCCATGCGACTCATGATGAGTACGATGCAAGAATCCCATTGGGCAAAATACCATCCAGTGTCATCCATTACGACAGCTCTTATCGAGTTTGGAATCAAAGTGCAAACCAAAGAATACTTTGACCTGAATAGCAGTTGCATGTAACTCAAAGTAAAAGTGATCAAAACGGAGAATGTAAATACAGACGCTTACCAGAATGGCCACCGTCAACAATTTCATGCATTCTTTGTTCATTGAAAAGAATTTGTACCTGAACAACAAACTAGTCAGCAACATCCTTACCGACTCTACCTAGAAAGTCTACTCACGTACGGACAAGAAGCCAAGAACACACACTTAGATGCATCTGTAGTGTAGAAACCCAACACGCTCAGTAAGTTCAACGACACGGCTTTGTGTGAGAAGGATGACACAGAACACAAGAAGGAGTTAACGACCGACAATACAAAATCAGACAAGGTCGCAGTTGGAAATGATAGATCATTTGAACTTGGACATTTGATAGCATTTGTTGAACGGCGTGGATGTATGTCTCAGACGGAATGGAAGTAGTGAGGAAGGAAAGTTGAAGGACTATCTTGCGAAAAATTGGACTCTCCCCGAAGAAAAGAAAATTTTGAACGAGTTGTATCAAGACTTGATAAATGATTCTAAATCACCATTAACTAACACTGAAATGGAACCCATCGAAGCCCTCTTGCATCAGAACACGAATCCTACCTTCACCTCTACGTACCTGATGGACTAGTGTAAAAAAAATCACTTGTTTGAAATCACTCTCTATGATCACCTGTGAAGTTTGATACTGGTCTAAGAATGAATACCTGGGAATATCATTACCCACTCACACACAGCCAAAGATAAACTTACTCATGGAAAACACCAAAGACGTTCAAGCCTGTGTCATCAATACAGACGACATTCATTGACTGGAAAACAGTGGGTAACTGTCTACTTTCCAAACGATGATATGGTAGAATACTTTGATTCGTATGGATCAAAGAAGATATCACAGACTTTATGAGAAGAACACTATTATGTGTAGTTTATTCATCTACGAAGTCTTGTATTCCCTTTAGCACATTTACTGTCTTCTTTTGGATACCGGTTCTCTAAAAACGATGAAAAAGTGCAAAAATGGTTCATGATCATAATGGTTATTTTTTCTTCTTTACTTTTTAGCTAGCGAAGGTAGTTTAAGTTAGTGGCAAGATGAAACCGTCCTTGAAGACTGGGACCAAAGCCATTTGTACCAATATCGTCAACTCGATGAATATGTTCACTATTAAATTCTTTTATTGTATTTTTATAGTAGATTGTTTTCATTCCCCAGTGAGAACTTAGTTATTATACATGAATTGTAGGTGCTACCTACCTCTCAGTCTTCACTGAACCAGTTAAGTGCAGCTAAAAATCTCAAAATAAAACAAAATAAACAAACCAAAAACAAAACAACATATCGGCTTGTGTGATTCTTTGTTTCATTCTGAATTTCTCTCTCTGTCTCTCTTTCGATCAAAAGATCTCTCTTTCTCTTGAGGGATGATGTCTTTTACATTCGCATGACTAATCTTTACATACCAAAAATAGTTCCTCAAGTTCGTGCCTCCAATATACAAATCGGAAAGTTCGACTGTCTTCTCGTTCATAATCATCCCGAGAAACACGAGGAAGCACTAACAACAGATTAACAGCAGCTTTGATCCATTTTATAAATTAGAAGCACCTCCAAAACCGAATAGTGGAACTGGAGTTTCTTCCAAGGAAAAGATTTGTAAAGAGAAGTGTTGTCTACTTCAGAATGACCAAAGAGCTTGTGAAATATGCCCTAGAAAAGGAGAAAGAAAGGGAGTAACAAAAATTGGAAAAGTAGTAGGAGTCACTACAACAGCAGAGGAAGGAGATGCAACAACTCTGAAAGGAACAATGACAGCAGTGGTAGCAACAACAGCAGCAACCGCCACCACAACAAAACGAAGAAGAAGCATCCTTCATCCCAAGGGTGGAATATTGGGAAAGTGCAGCTAATCAGCGTCACTTTAGTTTCTCTGCCACAGTAGATTTGTAGGAGAATTATCGATGTAAGAAGGGTGAGAGATGTGCTGCAAGTGGAGCCCGGCCTGGCCTGTGCGGCCACTGAAAAGAAAAACCTTTTCAGGGTTGTAACAAACGGTCTTTTTCAGGGCCACCTCAGTATTCTAGAAAAAGGATAATAGTTATTTATTGCCAACTTCTCTATGTTTGTGTGTATGTTGCTTGTACAAAAGTATGTTTGTGAGAAAAAATCCAAACAAACAGGCTATACCATTTTACTTGGTGTATGTGTAATGGTGTATTTTAATAAAATATTGACCCCTCCTCCCTCTTTTTTGTATGTACGATGGTGTGTGTATGTACGACAAGAAATACTATACCCACCTCGCTATTCACGAGTGATAGTGTTTTGAGCAGTAAGTCTAATTATGTAATCTAGCTCGTTTACTTTGTATGTCTGATGGTATGTTGGATAGTATGTCTAATTATGTAAGCTTCCCCCTTCCGTTTGTATGTCTTATAGTGTGTTGGATAGTAAGTCTAAATATCGGAGCCACTCCCTGCCCTTTGTATCTGTGATGGTAAGTTGGATCGTTACTCTAATTATGTGAGTCAGCCTATTCGCACTTATGTATGTGTTTAATGTATGTGTTTGTCCTGTCCAATGACGTTTGTCTGCTTTAGTGCGTCTCTCCCTTTGTTTATCCATCTATGTCCAATTTCCATAGGGCTCCATAGTAGCCAATCATTTTTAATTTCCATTTGATCCCATGCCAATCCATAATGTTAAATTTCCCTCAGTCCAATGACGTTTGTCTGCTTTAGTGCGTCTCTCCGTTTGTTTATCCATCTATGTCCAATTTCCATAGGGCTCCATAGTAGCCAATCATTTTTAATTTCCATAGGATCCCATGCCAATCCATAATGTTAAATTTCCCTCAGTCCCCTTAGCAGCCCATAATGTGTAAATTTCCATGGGTTCCCATGCCAGCCTTAATATTAAGCTTTTTTATGTCCCCACACCATCCCACTAAGGTTAAATTCCCATTAGTTCTCATACCAGCCCACAGGTTCCCATATCGGTCCCCATAAGTACTATGGTATTCAAATTTTCTTTATTAGTAAATATAGATCAAAATTATACTACGGTTTGTGTCATGTCTTAGCTCATTAATCCACTTCCATCCTGCATGCAATTATGTGTGTGTGTGTGTGTGTGTGTGTGTGTGTGTGTGTACGGATTACAGAGATGCATTCTATCCATTTTGCCTCTGTACACACATACAATCTGGACATCTAGATCACTTTACACGAGCTTCATTTATGTTCTTCATAATCAATTTTAGATACTCATATCTGAATAATTCATGTCATTCTATAGAAAATGCATTATTTTCAAAAAATAGTACTGGCTGGAGACTTTATAGAATTATTAGCGACTTCTGCAATTAAAACAAAAAACCCAATCAGTTTAGTAAATAGACAACTCAGCACAAATGTCTCTCACTTTAGGAGAAAAGTTTTTAGTTTTTTTGAACATATTTATTGTAGTATGTAGCACAAATAGGTTTAGACAACAAGCTCTCTCAGCTTAAAGTTGGTAGATTTTTCCTTCATGTTCATGTTTAAGATTTAACTTAAATTCACAGATAATATTAACACAACTTTTCCAACATGTCATGTTCATTTAGAAACTCGTTTTCAGAACAAACCGATTGTTTCCATGGATTTAGGGGTAAGTCTGAACCTGCAAGCGTGTTTTTTCGGTCTTATGGGATATTTGAATGGAATATTTTGCAGCAAATAGTATAGACCAGTCTTCCATGAACATGTCTCAGAGTGATTTCATGGTGGGAGACTTGCGTTTAGGCTTCAGGTTTAAACTTAGGTTCATGACAGAAGTTTCGAGATTAAAAATACAAAACAATACTCTAATTGAACATAAAGCCCGATGAAAGTACACTATATCCCAGTTCTGAAAATATACTTTTCTGTATTGTTCTTCACATTGATGCCATTACCTTTGTGCTATTATTTACATCAAATGTCGTCACAGTTAGAAAAGTCAATACTATCGTAAACTGGATTCAAACAACCGGCTTGAATAAACTAGGGTCTGTTCATTTGACAATTGGACAAATTTACCAATTGTTTAAATGTAAACAATAATTAATTTTGTTAAAAGCAAATGTTCGTGGGGGACTTCATTACTATTTCGAGCCTTAGACACCATTAGTCAGATCTTAAGTTCCATTATTTATGCAGTACAAATAGCTGGCCATTACGTTTATGCGGTAAAAATAGCTGGCCATTACGTTTATTCAGATCGTTAGATAATAGAAGATTACTTCCACAATAATGAAGGTCGAAGGGCTGGTTATTTTTTTAAACATATATCAGATTTATCAAAGATAAAAGCGTATCATATAGCACAAAAGAGAATTAAAAAATGAAGCCGGGAACTTCCGACTTACTTTAAGATCATGTGAATATGATTCAAAATTTACTCGCAAGAGTTGAAAAAACAAAGAAATATTTGAATTAATTTTTGAAGTAGATGTAATAAAACCACTTACGTACGATTCAGATTATACAGATTTCACGAAGTGATACAATGTTTTATGGCTAGAGATTTTAGAAAGGTAACTAAAAAGCAAGTCAATATTTAAATTGGTAGAACACTAAACTTAAGTTTATAAAAAATTAATTTTCTGCTACTAATTTGGGAAAAAGGTACAAACCCAAACCTTTTTGCATTAGAAAATTCTTCCTATTATTCATACCATTATACAAAATGGTACAAGCCCGATCTTTTCTAGTTGAAAAACGACAAGAACCATTCAAATGCGTACCAGCACAGAGTTTTTACTTCTTGATGTTGTTGCTTTATTTGTTGAAAAGTCGTATTGCAGCTCGAAGAATATTTATTTGATGACAAACTTAGATCTCAGGTGGTACGATTGACGCTTTTTAAAAAAAACATTATCTGATATAATCCTAAAGCAGCAGGGAACACATACGTTCTGATCCTTCTGTTTTGCTGGATAAAGAGCCTTAATAGAAGCTTTCAAGAGATAAATCATCTGATTGATAACTTTAGTATCATGCACCACCTGCCAATAATTATTATCATTTGTTGTTGCAATAGCTTCCGTCTAAAACGATTTCCTCCAGAGAACAGAAACAAATTAATGATGGACAGGGATTACGCATATAAGTACAAATGAAATATCTACCTTTTTTTGTCAAATAAGATCTTTGGCTGCTGAGGTATCCAACGAATGCCATTAGTAGACCGTAACCGGCAGACATGCTCATTTCAACAATGGGCACATCATCGTACCTAGGATATCCGAGGTACAAATAATAGTGTGTCGGTGGAAAGGGAATGCCGGGAAGTTGATTCTGACTGGGATGTATTGCTTTAGACCTGGCACAAGAACTGTTGACCACTACCCTTGGGTACGGGCCAAATTTGAGGGCTCACATCTACATCTGAGAAACAACACATTAAAGCTATATTCTAAAGATCTTTTCTGTAATACTGATAATTTAATGTGTGGGAGAAGTTCTTTATTTTATTATCCTAATAACCATGCCGTTTTGTGTCAAGTTATTTCTTCGTCAACTCCATCGGGATCAAATAGTCTCCACAGAAAGTTGCTCTCTGCAAATGCTAGACGGTGGTCATAAAATAATTACTTTAGCTGCTGACATTTTTCTTTTGTATTTAACAGTAAAATATTTGGGTACTACAACCAGGTTTGATAATATTGACTTTATTGTAACGATAATGACGGTTATTAACCGGTAATATAATTTTCCAAAATTTCATCCTAAAAGTAAAACATCGTTCTCTTTCAGATAATATGTACGTAATTCAATTATTCTGTAAAGATTATATTCTTTTGAAATATCTTTTGTGTAAGTTAAACGTGATTGGCTTACCATATTTCTATATGAAATTCAATGTTTCCTTTATCTTCAATGTACAAGCTTAAAACAAAATGTGTTTATAGACCATATTGCTTCTTTTAATAGCTCCTAACGGATCTTCTGGATCAATAAATTTTAGTGCGTGTATTAAATTGTGACAGAGCACATTTAAAAACATAAATATAGCGGATCAATTTGAAATTGGTATCACAAAGGTATAAAACTGGAATAATTCATTTAGAACCTTCAATAACCATGAATAATGTTGAATCCATTATAAAATGTAATAGCTTTTTCAAAGCTAGGCTTGATGGTTGAATCCATTATAAAATGTAATAGCTTTTTCAATGGCATACTGTCGGCAACTGTTAGAGCCAAGATTAAGTATGCATTATAAATTGTGTTCATAATTGTTTCTCATCTCAGTCGATCTTTGTCTGTAGGTAGAGGCTATTTATTATCCAATCAAAAGAATACATTTAGCAGTCTAAGTTTGATTTTACCTATATTTTTACAGTGGCAACAATTTTGTCAAGTAAACGTCCATGTTCTGTGAACTGACTAATTGATAAAGAAATAATAAGTTTTGCAACTTCTGCGATATCCATGTTTTATGGTGGAACTTTTGACATCTTTACCAACATATTTCAAAGCATAACATATTTAGCTGTACCAGTAGACTTTATGTTGCATGATAAATTTTGGTGATATTTTTCTTTGTTTCAATCGATGTCTGTCTTTCGGTGAAACCTATGGTGTTTATGAATATTTCAGGGACTGGGATGTAAGATGTTTACATGCTTTCATCTTCCTGTTTTTTTTTTTTTTTTTTTTTTGCTTTTTTTGTGGTACTTTGCAGAGCTTTGCAGTTGTTCTTTAGTGGTGCTGGATTTTTGAGGTCTCTAGCGTTATGTTTTTTCCAGGTTTTTTCATTTCCTCAACTTTAGAAACAGGCAAAGCTAACAGAATACCTAAAACAGCTATACCATCATCTATCACAAAATATTTAAATGTGGATCTTTTTGTTCTTGTGAATTTACTTTTTCTAGCGATTGGTAAATCTTATTTTTATTATCGTTTTTAATTGTTTTTACCTTTAATTTAATTGCAATGAAATTTGAAAAGTTCCATCAGTATAATTTAAGGTGATTTAAAGGTGGCTTGTAAGTCATTTTAAAATGTTATTTTGAGTAGTGAAAAATAATCTGAAATTTATTTGGGCAAATCAAAAGAAAAGATTTCAAGTCACCAAAGTTCTTGATCAGAACAAGGAAGACATACAGGAAGGTATTGGGATAAATCAATTACAACACAACTTGAAGAGAGAACATTAGAAAATACGACTAAATGCTTTATCATATAATGGTAAGGCGTTTCAGATCACAAGGACAATCAACAAAGAAACAATGCTAACACCCGACTTTCTCATTGCAACAGCAGATCTTCTATAAGGACAATCACCACCATATTTCATTTTCAACACATTAGTTTTCTTTACTTTGTCTTCCTTGTTGTCCTCTACAGTTTCTTATCGTACTGTCACATATTGTTTATTAGTTTTATGAATAGTTGTTGTTTTCGTTTTACTACATTAGTAATTAAAGTAGGATTTAATCTATATTTAATCGAGTCACTGGATTTCTGTAAATTGTTGCTGTATGGAACGATACTTCGCATTTTCATAACGTTATCACTAGTTAACAGAAGGATACCGTCACCACTAATAGGATAGTCTAATTTGACTTTCGAATCTATTATGTATTGTTGAAAACTGTTCTCAGTCTTTTCATCGCGGTCCACATTTGGCTGCCCTAAAATTAATAGCTCCAGAAACTTGTTAGCAAAAACAAACTGTGTGATAGATGTTTTGTTTCCAAGTTGTGCACTTAGTATGCATAATGCCTTGATCTGATGATTTGATTGAATCTGGCAATACCTTTATCTGTGAGTCTACATCCATTTTACAAGAAAAAAATTTCACTTATCCTGTTTTCTCACATTTGTCTGCCATAGATTTAATTTGATTATGTGGCAATTTTCTCAAGTTTTCAACAGTATAGGCTCCATACTTATAATATCCCTTATAGCAGCAAAAACAATAACAGTCGTAGGTTTCTTTGGTGTACAGTTTTATGCTTTATATTCTTCGATCCCATTATTGATCAAGTATTTGTTTTTGAGCTTGAGGTATCCCTCGTTATGATTTGGTGGAGTGTTAAAATTGTTGCAGATCAAATTAAATTGTTTTAAGTTAATGTTATTGTTGTTAGAGTAAAACAAAAAAGGTATTTTACATATAGATAGCAGTTTGCTTATTTGAAGTAAACATGACATGTGTAAATAGATTTGACTAAGTCTGGAATACTATGATATTTTGAATACTAGTAAAAATTCCCACATCCAATTGTCGCCGTCAACACTGTCCAGTTTATTTGATTATTCCAAAAATCCATGTTACACTGTTCCCTGCCTCTGTTCATAGAGTGTTCATTGCCAAATTTAAAGTCTATTTCGGAAACAAAATGTTTCATGCTTTGTATGTGAAAGATTGAGTTTCATAGTAATAATTTTTTTTTATCTTATGAAACAATTTTGCACTGCCCAGGTCACCCGGCGAGTTAAACTCAGTTGGTTGACAAGGACAAGGTGCTCGAATAGCATTTAGACAAAAAATCTGAAGCCCATTTCAGCTAGAACTGATTTGGTGGTGGAGTCAATAATTCATAATTATGAGGGTTGGCCTTTCTTTCCATGCAATGCTTCTTGCCATCTGGTACTAGCATTAATTTTAAGATCTCTAGTATCATACTATTTTCCATCAATATAAACTGAAAATTATTGTATAAATTTAAAAACTTTATCATATAAATCGTTTGTAAAATTTCATGGTAATATCTTTTAAAATACTAATCTACCACATAAACGTGATGTATTGTATTTATTTGCTATACATTAATGTGAAATGGAATTTTCTTGTGTAAATACATTGAGCATCTATTTAGTGTTTTCCCACATGTACATGTAATTCTGTTTTGATTTATCTTCATTTTTCCACTGTAATACTATTTTAATCTCCTTCACTTTCCATAATCTTTGCATCTTTTGTATTTTGCATTTGCTTTGGGGCAGTAGGGACGAATTTGATAACTTTTTACTGGATAGTCACATTTTGATAGTATAAGAAGAAAGCGTTCTGTTAGGGGTAGAAACAAAGGTGTTATTAAAGGTAAGTTACTGAAATCTGGTGTTGTGAAACGCATATTGTCTGAATCTGACAATTACCTGTTTATAATTTTTAATGCAATGTTTTTGAAGTTGATAAAGCTATACTTGTGTATACATTTCTCCAGAAGGATCCACTGTATATGACCAAAGTGAAGAGAAAGATGATGTTAAGTTGTTCGAATCATACTTACTGAGAGTAAGATCACTTTTTTCAGATGCACTATTGTTTTGGCAGGCGATTGTAATGCAAGAATTAAAGATTTAATAGACTTTATCCATGATGAGAACTTATATTTTCTTTTTGGTGATGTACTATACGAAAATGACTCGTTTTCAGTACCACGAAAACGTAAAGCTCATGAGAGGTATCACAATTTCTGTAAATTGTTTGTACAAATGATGTATTACATTTGGAATACACGTTTTAAATGGCAGTTTGCGGTTGATTTTATTATCAATTTGACATGTTTAGCTAACGAAGGTCTAAATGAACAATAAATTTAGAGGAAGTTGTATACAGTATACTTAGACTCAAATCTAGAAAGGCTTGTAACTCAGATGGAATAGAAATTTACTTTTTCAAGTGTACTATGCCGCTTATCGCACCATTGTTAGTAGCAATTTTTAACAAAGTTGTTAATACTAGTATTTTTCCTAGTTTATGGGGAGAAGGCATTATATAGCCATTACATAAAAAGTCTCTTTGCACGATCCTAATAATTGTAAGAGTATATCTTTGATTAATGCTGTATGTAAGATCTCTACCTCTATTTTAAACAAGCGTATATATGAACGGACTAAAATTAATTCCATTATTGACGATTTACAAGCTGGGTTTCGGCGGAGATATTCCACTACAGATAACATATTCACTCTTCAATCTGTCATACAGAAATATATATCAAAAATGTGTGTGTGTGTGGTACTGTTCGTATGTGAATTTTTCTAAAACTTTTGACAAGATGTAGATGTGCCTTGCTTCAAAAGGAATCAATGGGAATTTGTAACCATTTTAAATTCAAGTTAGTATAACACGATAGACGATAACTTTGAAGACATCAGAGGCAGAGTCTGACTCAAGCCATCAGGAAGACGATACTGGGGTTATGACATCAGAGGCAGAGTCTCACTCAAGCCATCAGGAGGACGATACTGGGATTATGACATCAGAGTTCTCTGAGAATGTTAAAAAGTTTGTAATAAAAAGGGAAATAGGGTCTATTGTATCAGAAAAACAAATTAGATTACAAAATCACTTTACGCATCATCCGAATGGACATTATTCACATTGTCTCAATCTGAGTGCTTACCTTATTAAAACGAAAATTATAGTCTCCGCTAAATTTTATCGAAAACAAACACTTGTAACAGATGATCAAATAAGACAAGATGGTTTCAAATCCTTGCATTAAATGTATTATCTGCCTTCATAAAATATGTATACGCTTTCCAGATTTCATATATGTGCCCAAAATAGATATCTTTTGGCGCGAGGCGATCGCTTAAATTAAATGATACGACTGAAATCCTATATAAGTCTGTATAATAATAATAATAATAATAATAATAATAATAATAATAATAATCATCATCATCTTCATCAGCATCATCAGCATCATCATCATCATCATCAGCAGCAGCAGCATCATAATAAATTAAATAATTGAGACAAGGACTGACTAGTTAATTTATTACTCATAAACCATCCATACAAAGTCGGTTTGAGATCGTTCACTTAGCTGACATCAGTCAAAAAGGCCTATGTACGAGAGTTTGGCCAAGAAATTAAAGATAGTCAAATGATTCCGTAAAATTAGGCCAACTTTAGTTCACCGTGTTTTGTCAGAATAAGTCTTTCACCTTTTTTCTATTTCTTTATCTATATTTATTAGAGCATCTGCATCGCTTATACAATGTTCAAAGGCCATCTATCCAAACTAATCAAATTTTTTGTTAAGCTATTTTTTAAACGGAGCCGTTTGATGATTTTTGTGTTTTTCTAGTAACTATAGCCATAGTTGTCGACGGATCGGCATCATTTTATAATAATTTGAAAAACTAATGCCACAATGATGTCTGTTGAAATCGATTGAATTATATCGAGCATGTTTGAAAACATGTCTCTTGGAAGGTCTTTGTTTCTCTAGATTGAGTAGTAGCGACCATATTTTGATGTTGGATCGGCATCATTTGTATAATCTTCCCTGGCTTTTGCTGTCATGATGCTTACGTAAATTTGCGTTAATTTCTATCAAACGATTTCTTAAAGAGACAGTCATATTTGATAGCAGATCAGCATAATTAGTACAAATTTGAGTCTTTTCTTATTAAGATTTGATTGACATTGAAAAATGGGGGGGGGGGGGATGGGAAGAAAAGGGCCTAGTCCACTCGGAAAATAGACTATGGTGTGTATGTTTTTTTGCTTGCATGGTCTGAAGAATTATATAGCTTGATCCAGCAGACACAATGCATTCATGTCACAATACCTTTCTCTCCATTGACTAGGCTCCATTGACTAGGCTCTAGCAATTATTCGCATGAAAAATCAAAGAAAACGGCTGTATTGATTTAATTTTATAACTAAGGAAATTGAATGCCCTCCAATTTATTGCCAATACTTTCGTTTTGTCAAGCATCAGGCAAATTACGATATGACGTTACACACCAATCAGTCAGCTTCTAGTATAGCATACAACGTTGAGGATAATATCTTGCCATGTAAAGTTGGTAATTAACTTTGATAGTTTGTCCTTTCAATTTACAGCGTTTATCTTTCAGACGATCTTGAAGTGATACCCAAAAAAAAATAACTGTATGTGAAGTGTGCTAATCTGTCGTAGTACACACCATGGACTATCAAGTAAATATTCAGCAGATGAAGAGATGCAAAAAACAATTGAGCAATTATATGTTCGATAGCATACTCAAGTTAAATATGTTTTGACTATACTCTTGTGGTGGATAGGATAAGGATATACAATACGTTACATTCATCAAACAATGTCAAGTGTTTTAAACGATTTAATATTTATATATTTACATTCCAGACTGCATATATGATACTACTTTAATGTTCTGTCATTTTTGAAAATAATTATAATTAGTATGACAAAAATAAAAATTAATATTGAATTCTAAGAATCCAGATATTCCTCTTGACAGTAGTCGTATGTGTCTACCTTTTATTACGAAAGAAGACTGACACTGTTTTCCAAAAATGGACGAGAAGCGATCTGCATTAAGGCGTAATATATAAGTTTTTATATTATTGCAAAGCGCATCGATTGATCGCATCATTTCAAATCTGGGTTTATTACATCCTGACGGATGCCGGATACGATCCGTATGGTGGTTTCATATCCCGGATTTTATACCGGAAGGCTAATGCGGCCATTACCTGTCATGACATCACCAACCAAATGAACTTTGACAGGACCCGCTACGTATTAAGGCAGGATGTTAGTAAGTGATGTTTTCATGCTAATTGAAATGTACGCAGCATGTAGATACGTCCTTTCCTGTATACGATTCCCTCTCTTTTATACACACTTACAATGGGAACAGTGAGCTAACATGACATAAGTTTAATTGACTTAACATTTTCATAATTACAATACGTATGATTGAATAATGAAAGATATTCAATCCAAAATATGGGATATATATACATTACACATTTAAACTATTTTAATGTAAGACAAAAGATGTATGCAGTTCTAGACAATTACTTTGCGTTACTGTAAGATGAAAGATATATATATATATATATATATATATATATATATATATATATATATATATATATATATATATATATATATATATATATATATATATATATATATATATAATAACAATGAAGAAACTGAACCTTTTATTTGAACAAACCTTTCTTGGCACAGACTAGGTCTAACACTGCCTTGAAAATTCATATGGCCATGTATATCTTTTTGCTTTTCCCGCATAAGTATTTCAGAAACATTGGTAAAATATTTCCTTTTGATATCCCAATGTTCTTTCATCTTAAACATGAAATCATCTCATAATATAGCAGGATCTTATATGCAAATTTATGTATATATGATACAGATAGGAAGTTGCCTAACATTATGTATCGGATTCAATCTTTTCTGACGGGTAATCTACTTTAGAGAACATATGTTTGCTTGCCACTGTACAAATTTAGGCAATGGACAATGGGAAATTCAAAGGCCTGAATAAAGAGTAAATACAATACTGTATGATTCTATTAGCTGTTTGTACAACAACCATCTATTGTCCAACTTTTCCCATTTACTGTTTTTATAAGAACTATATTTTTCTACATTAAAACCAAAAGCAACATTTGTTTTGAACTGAGACAAAATTGGGCTTTCTCTGTTAAGTCTAAAGTTATCAATATATTGTTTTGCACATACAATTGTCAAATTAAAATTACATCATCAACCTGAGTTTTGTCTTTAATACCAAAGATAATATTTATGCTGGTGAATTACAAATTATTATTTGACTACATTTACTTTTTATCCCAAAAGATATGCGAAATTGTCTCTGTATGTAACATACAAAAAGAGCATAGCCCGTTTAACATTATTTTAATTTCTTTTGAGAAATGCATTCGCAGACAAAATTGTGTGTTATATTTTCAGCTGCAACCATCTAAAATTTATACATGTTAATATTGTATATAGTAGCAAGAATAATTACTGCCAGTCGTTATTTTCTTAATTGCCAAATTATAAAATCCATTTCCTTCTACTAATTAATTGTTTCCAATCAATGTTTCATATATATCTCTACTATCTCTTTTATTTCTTACAATGATATACACATTACTATTTATAATATATTGTTGTAGATTTGAATCAAAACTATCAACCCTATCCAGATACCATCCTCATTAATAAAATAATAAAATCATAGACAAATATAATGCCTTTCAGGAAAACCTTGTTTTATAATACACACTTATTCCGTCTATTGTAATATAAGGATTAAACCATATTTGTGTTTCTAACACATGTTCAGTTGTGACCATTTTTAATGGTCTAGTGAGTCCTAAATGTGATACAAAAACGTCTGTCCAAAATTGATTCAAATCCCTTTTCAATTATATAAGAACATATGAAGAAAAAAAAAAAAAAAGAAAAGAAGAAAAAGAAATCATAAATATTTTGTACTAAAAATTGTAACAAACTTTTTCATTTAAACTCATCCGATAGCGTTTTTCTTAGCCATGTAATTTGCAAAGCATTCACAAACTTAAATATAATAATCATATTTAATCACTCCCCCCCCCCCGATAATTCTTCATGGTAATATTTATTTCTAGATTTTTCCTTTGATCCATGCCGTATAAACTTGTAAAACAGTATTTTTAGTTAACTAAGAACCTCTTTGATGCATTTGGTAATGACGATAAAAGATCATTAATTTTAGAGAAAGCTTAACTTTTTTTATCACAGTTATCCTTCCAAATGGCGTTAAAGATCTCTTATTCCACTGAATTAGTAGGTTCTTAATTTCTAGAATTTTAGATGGATAATTAAGAGTTGTAATCTTGTTCAGCTTTACACCTAAGACAACAAACTCAGTGCAACCCTAAATAAGTTTATATTCTGGACAGTATTTCTTGTTGCTTCAAGTTCTACTTCAGATACACGCTACCTTTGTTAAATCAATACTTATACTAAGATCAGACAATTTAAAATATTGATATAAAAGATGTAAACCAGACATTATACATTAGTCTGAACCAGAAAGAGCAAGTGAAGTATCATAAGAATACCAAGTAGGAACATATTATATTACCTATATTTATTCTCCTAATATTGTTGTATCGTGGGGGCTAAATTCTCTGCACACAGGATATATATATATATATATATATATATATATATATATATATATATATATATATATATATATATATATATATATATATATATATGGGTAGAGTAGATCTCCCTGATTACACCCTCTTTCGATAGAATACCAATTAAAGAATTCACCATTAATAATTACACAAGATTTGATGTTTTGGTCAAAGAGTTTGATCAATAAGTAGCTATACAACTCAGTCAAATATTGTTTTTTTTTTTACAATCAAACCAAAGAAAAATACTTGGAATATTGTGCTTTTTGGTATAAACATTAAATCATATACGTTTCTCATGTTCTTGATAGTGTATTGTTCTTTTAGAAACCATGTTTGCTCCTTATGCATCTTTGTGGGTAGCAAAGTTTAATGCATTATTTTGTTAGTACATAACCAATTTGGCTCCAGTGTCTCTTGGAGAGCGAAAGGTATTTTTTGTTAGTTCAAACATTGTTTATCGTCAAATGTTTTGCAAGTGGGTTAGGGCAAAATGTTCTTACAACTTTCAGTTTGAAGTATTTTGCGTTCATTTTGAATTTCAAGATTTAATCTTAATTCACAAATGCTATCAATACAGCTTTCCGAAAAGGACTTGCAGTCAACATATTTGGGTAGAAACTCATTCTCTGAAAAGCTGTATTGGTGCCATGGATTTAGGGATGAGTCAAAACCTGCAAAAAAGCATGTCTCAAGCTCCATCTAAGATATTCGTCCTGCACTTTGTCTTTTATATGAAGCTAATGTTCAAAACACATTTTCCAGAGTAATATAAAGTCGACTTTTATTCAAAAGTATGCTTTTATAACACCGTTTTCTTTTGTAGAACGCACATTGTAGCACATTTCTTAGGTTTATGTTTTTGTTTCATCTGGACATCACGATTCACATGTCCTGAAATTTCCAAATCAATGGTCAATCAAATGCACATTGGTAGAGGCCATTGTGCCCGATATGATACTTGGTTTAATCTATTATATTTTATTATACAATGTCAGCATGTACCTGAGGTTTCCAGTCCAAAAATACTGATGCAAATCAATAGTTCTCAAATTCTTGTTAAATTCATTATAAAGACTAAGGTAATACAAAATCATGGTTGATGTCAATACCGGGACAAAATGACTCAGAAAACCCCAAAAGATAAAACCGTATGGGTTATACTTCACATCAAATGTCATCACATTTAGAAAAATCAATATTATCTTAAAATGGATTCAAGCTGACAGTTGGAATCAACAATGGGATGTTAATTTGATAATTGGACAAGTTCACTAATTCCGAAATGCAAATAAATATCATTTAAGCACGGCATAGTAAATCCATGAAGATATTGGTTTATTGGCAATTATATATTATACCCAAATGGACAAGATTCCTTTAAATTTACGAAAATTTCATTGAGCATTATAGACAAAATTCAGAATTAATTGACAGGATTTGTATTACAGAATATATATGCCAATACATATATTTAGATACATCAATAATAATGGGAATAGATTAGATGAAATTATGTACAGATTATAAAACTTCGAAAGGCAAAATACATTGGTGTACATAATATGAAATTTGAACACTTGGAAAGTCTAGTAAATCCGAAAAACAAAGGACGTATGAATGTATGATATGAAACTCAAACTCTTGAAACCATAAAAAAAATCCGCAACCAGAAATAGCGAGACAATTAGTAGCTAAAGAAATATACTTCAATGACCTATAAGCCGGTAGAAAAGGCAGCTTAATGGCATTAACATGTATCAGTGCAATAAATATAATTTTGAAGGAAGTCATATTAAGAGTTGTGATAGTTATAATTGCTAATTTAGGAAAAGCTATCAAATCTGCTTTTAAGATCTTTAGATCTTAGTTTGGTTTCAGTGGTCAAAAAGATTATTTATCCCATTAAGAAAAATAAGAGCAATTAAAAGTTTGGGATCACCACAAATTGCTCATTTATCAATATCAGTATCCAACCATTCTTCAATAATATTACAAGACATGAATTATAATTACGACCCTGGAACAGTTGAATACTGCAGAAAAATGTCTGCTGTAGAAATAAATTCATTGATAACAACGGCGAAGTCTATCCAAAGCACAAGCCATGAAAAAAATAATGAGGGTATCTGTTATGCAAGATAGCAACAGACCAACAGAACGGGAAATATCTAGACTAAATCAAAGTATCAGGTCTTATGTGATATCTTTTTTCAGGTGCTCAAGTACAAAATAGAACATCTATTACACTGTTTGTTCCACAGTTCAAGATACTGTACAAAACTATTTCCAAAATTAATTTCAAGTGAACAAGAATATGACTCATATGAAAACATTACAGTAAGATTTCAGCAATATATTTCAAAATCAAAACCACTTAACCACTGTCGCTCCAGCCTCCATTAGTCACCTCTTACGACATGTAGGATGGCTTATTGAGCCTATGCTACATCCAGGAGTGGGCAGGGGGATTGAAGTAATGACATAGAGCGAGTCATTGATGCAAATAATTATCTTTGAATATTATTGAAATATATTTGTGATGTAAAAAGCTTCATATATGAGACGTATATGTGTTATGCAGGTAGTTAAAATAATTAGTGTGCTAATTTTCAAGGGTGATGCACTTAAAAAGGTTATTAATTTGATATGAATAATTGCAAATGTTTTCAGTCATTGTTACTCGTTAATCACTTCCACTTCCATGTAATAATGTAGCAGTCAAAGGAACCAACTTATTAATGAAAACGTAATAAGTAAGCAGTGAAAGGTACCAACATTTTAATGAAGGCGCAAAAATGCAAAGTATAACAAACTGAAACGTAAATATACTAATGAATTAACTAAGCAGACAAATATAAAAATGCATTAATGAAAACACGTAAAATCAGAAAATATGCATATGAAGTATAAATATCGATCTTTTAATCTACTATTGCGTTGAGCTCGGTTAGCCACAGATGTTCCGATTAAACAGTCATAACATATGAGCTATAATAATTAATATACAATTGAGATGATATAATTTAAATTACACGATAAGTGGTTCATGCTTTAGTTTAGTTCTCCCTGAAGAACATAAAGCTGTACCTCAGGGTTTTGCAGAACTTACATCAGCTGATGTGAAAGATGCTTATAAACGGCATTATAATTATGACCCTGGAACAGTTGAATACCGCAGAAAAATGTCAGCTAAAGAAATAAATTCATTGATGACATCAGCAAAGCCTACCCAAAGCACAAGCGGTGAAAAATAGGATGGGCTTATCTGTTCTACAGGATAGCAACGGACTATCAAAAGAGGAAGCATCTAGACTAAATGAAAGTATTAAGTCTGATGTGATATCTATTTTTGGTGCTCAAGTGAAAAATACAACATTATTGCATAGTCTTTTTCCACATTTCAAGACACCGTGAAAAAAGTTGTTTCAAAAATTTATTTTAAGTGAAGAAGGATATGGCTCAGATGAAAACATTACAATAAGATTTCAGCAATATATTTCAAAATCAAAAGTTAGATTCAACTAGGTTATTGGTGCTGATTATACACCACAGCAAATGATTTAAAATACATAGATCAGCAAATAAATATGCCAGCGTTTTATAATTATATCTATAGTTTCAGGAGTTGGTTTAATTTATTTTTTAAAATGGGCTTTTATTATTTTACTCGTCTTCCCGTTTTCTTTGTGTCCTTTTTCTTGCTAATTATAAACTTGTATCTACGTTTGCAAAGAACAAGGTAATTATTGTTACAATAAGCAAAAATAAATTATCAGCCAATAAATAATGAACATGTCCAGCTAATTTTAAAACCAATTATAACAGGCAAGTCCACAACGGCTCTTTAGCTAACTGAAACAAATATTTGGCAATATTTTTCATACCTCGTTTGACTTTGTCAACGAATGACTCTATGCTACCTTTATCACCACTACAGCTACCGCTACCACCATCACCTGCTCATCCACCTCCGGTTAAACCTTTTAGAAAATTTGCTGTGGTTAGACCAAGAGTTGCTGCTATCATACCTATAACAGTAAAAATAGTACTACTGTAATTGTTACACTTTTTATTGACCAGTTGTTTTTAGTCTTTCATCTAATGATAACTTTTCTCTAACTTTGAATCAATGTTATTAATATTTTCTGTAAAGATATTCTCTAAATCTGTTATATCTCCAACAGCTTATGGTCTTTTACATTCATAAGTTTGCAATATTTATTTGAAATTTACTTTTGTTTGTTGCATCTTGTGCTTTGATAATAGCTCTTTTTATTTCCTCTGATTGTTTCTCATTCATTTCACCGTCTGATTTAATTCATTTTATTTATCGACTGCATTTACTTAGCTTCTAATTTTTGTCTCATCTTCCAGAGTAAAGAATCTTGTAACGTTTGTTAAAATTTTCTATAGGCTTTATCTATTTTATTTGAAAATTTCATTAAAAAAATTTTTTTCAGATCATTATATTTTGTTATATTTGTCAGATTTCTTCCAGTCTGTATCAGCATACATTTTTTTGACTGCCTGTTTGTTACTACTGAGTCTAATGACTCGTTTGTTTTGAATGTTTGCTATTTCTTCAGACATTCTTTTTGACTGTCTGATGATAATTGCAGGCACAAAATATTGGATATACTTGTAGATTTATCATTTGGTAGTCTATAAGCTTTAGAAATTCATTTCTATCAATTTGTGTAGCTATAGAGTTAGGTACTAACTTCATACTTGAATTATCCTTTTTAGAAATTGATATTGGATCGCATCCGTCTTGTTAATACAATGTTTTTCCCTCAATTTTTAAGCGAGGCTTAATTGTAAAATGTTGCGTTTCAGCTGTGTTTAAACCATGTTTGATATATTCTTTGTATTCATCAATTAAAGTCACCTTCTGCCAGTGTTACCTATTGAAATGGATCAAACAGAATCTAAAAAGACTTGGTTTTTGTAGAAGTTAAAATTAATAATGAGAGAAGCGTTGAAGAAGAAGATCATAAACAGGAATAACAAAATTGTTATGCAAATGGGACATACAATGAAATAACGGGTAAAACTTCGACAATGAGTTGCGAAAAGATGGACTAAAAGCAAATGAAGAAAACATATACCACTCTTGTAAATGCCAGATCAATCAGCATATACAAATCATTGTCAAATGTAGTAATACCAGTAATAACATCTATAAGGAGTAAATTATTACCAATTGATGATTGAATGAATTACAGCCAGAGTTGAAACAAGATTACATAACAAACAAAATTACATACACTACTGGGTGTTATAATTTAGGTTGGAATTACCTATTTTTGCATTGAAAGCAAGTTTGCTGACATGTAAACGCTCAAATGTTCAAGAAATCAGCATGAGAGAATAACACTGAAAATACAGAATACATAGACTATTTACTGGATTCTTTGTAATCGATGCATTTTTCCAATTGGCCAAGGTTGTAACAAGCGTTGTTACATGAGTGTATATCTATTACGTAGTAAAATCTTTCAAACAGGATATAAACCATGCTATTTTAACAGAGATTAAAACATGTGATTCAAAATCTTATGAATGACAGAGTTGGCAGTTTTAAAAGCTTCGAATGTTTTATAGTGTTCTTCTATTTATTTTTTGTTTTGATAGAATGTTACCATTTTTAGACCTGTTATCTCAAGCTCTCATATATCCAGTGTTTGACCTGTTATCTCAAGCTCTCATATATCCAGTGTTTGACCTGTTATCTCAAGCTCTCATATATCCAGTGTTTGACGAGTGAACCCATTTTTCTGTTATTTTAGAATCAGAAAAGTCAAAAAGAGGCGCAAAGAATAACATCATTTGTATCGAAATCTCATGCATCAACGCTTTAAGGTTTCGTGAAGTTTAACTGTCCCCTACTTAACCATCCATTGCAAATTTCAAAGTAATGGAACATAGAGTATTTCTCACTTTGTATTTCGATTCATCGTCTGTCAAATTATAACACTTGTCAAGCGAATTAATTTGAGATTTATATCGTTGTGGTGTCTTCGTTTATTGTATTTATTCCTGTATTTATTTACATGTTTTTCGTACTTTTTTTCTCGCCAATTGTTAAAATATGTATTAAAACAAGGCTTACAATAAGTGTGACTGTTGAACTCAGTAACGACTTGCTTGTGCTGCATTTGGAGCATGACTTGTTTGTGCTGCATTTTGAGCATGTTTTGCTTGTGCTGCAATTTGAGCATGTTTTGGTTTCCATTTATGGTGTACTAGTTTTTCAATTAATGTTTACTATCAACATAAGTTTAAAATGAGTTAAAGATGAAAACAAAAGTTTAGTTGAAACATGGTGTTGAATAATGTGCTACAAATCTTAAAATCATGTTTAGATTATCTGTAAGTTTTGTTGCAAAATAAATGGAAGGTGGTGAGAGAAAAATTGAATTAACTCCTAAGGTTGTCAAATCACCAGAAAATGTATGTTCACCAAAGAAGAAAGGTCCACGTAAAGTTGAACTTGGAAAACAATTTGGGAAACGTTAACAAGAATTTTTAAAAGCCAAAGGAGAAAAGTTAATACAAGAGCAAGAAAAAACTAAATATGTGATTGAGAGCACTCTAGATGATACAAATAGCTCAAAGAGAATGTATTACTTGCCGGTGGCGTAATTATTGTACTAGAAAATACGTATTAAATTGATGTATTAAAAGAGCTTTATTTTTAAAACTGATATACGTAAAACGTCACCTCAAAGAGAACTAGTTAAAACAGTCAGAGAACAGGCAAATTCATTTCCAGATTTGCTGTCATTGAAGCAAAATTACTAGAGAAGAAAGTAAACCTTTATTATTTAGCTGAGGTTTGAAAAATTTTAATAACTAAATAATGCACACCAGATTTTAAAAAAGGAAACAGAAAAAAACTCTCACAAACAGTATACCTGATTCTTGTCGTACAACTCATTTTAATGCTCCAGTTATCAGATAATATGAACAAATGTATCAAAAACAACATAAAGATTTCGGTTTCACGAAGATATCAGTGAAAGACAAGATAGTAGCATTGAAGAAGAATACAAACAGGAAATACAAATTAGTATAGAAAATGAGACATATAAAAAATTATAACCGAAAAAAAAAAAAAAAAAAAAAACAACTGAAAAACTTCAACTGACAAGGAGCTGGAAAAATTGGACGGAAAGCAAATAAAAAAAAACCTTTGAGATATTTGTCAATGCAAGATCAGATTAAATATCCAAGTTATATGTTCTTATACAATCAGTAACATATCTCTTGAGTAAATATTCTACCAATTGGTGTCTTGATGATGGAAATGAATTACGTAGAGAGTTATAATAAGATTACATGACAACAAATGGCTTTATATACTTTATTGGGTTTCTATCATTTAGGTTGCGATTACCTCTATTTGCACTGAGTACTAGATTGATAGCTTTTAACCCATTCATTTTACAAAGTCATGAGAGGAAAAACAGAACGTTGACAAACAAGCAACTGAAAATAATATCAAATAAATGTGCATTTCATGCTATGTAATCGATTCATACTTTCCTTTGGCCCTGGATGTAGCAGCTAACACATAGTTAAACATACCAGGAAAACAAAATAAGAAATAAAACAGACTAAAACATGTGATTCAAGATGTCAATAATGATAATGTTATCAGTTTTAATTATGAATTATTCTTGTTTTTGTAAACTGTTTGCACTGTTTGGAGTATTCTCTTCTCGCCAAATTTTTAAATATGTCTTATTTTCTTAGCAACAACTTTTAAATATCTTTATTTTGATTTATCCACTTTTACATGTACTCTCTCCCGCAAGATTTGCAGTAACCATCACCTTGGTTAAATTCAGTTATGTGCTTTTCTATTTTACATTTTTAGCATGTCTTGGTCTCCATTTATGTTTGCTCTATTCTTCGCATTGAATTTTATACTACTCAAATTTTAATACTGCCATCTTTTAATATGATCATAAGATGCGTTTGTGTCAAAAATAAGTGAGCTAAAATATGGTGATGAATAATTAGCAACTAAGAATAAAATCATATTTACATTCACCTGAATAATTTTTGCTGCAAATCAATGGAAGGTGCTGAAAGTAAAATTTAAGAGACTCCTAATGGTGAAAAAATCACAAAAGAAGAAAGATCCACTTAGAGCTGAACTTTGTAAACAACTTGGAAAAAATTCACAAGAATGTAAAAATGCCAAAGCAGTGGGGTTAAAACATGATCATGATGAAACTGCCAGCAAAACACAAATGAAGCTCAAGCAATATATTTTACTTGATATATGATAGTACTTTTGTATTAGGTTTGGTATTGATGTAAACATAATGTACAGCTGTCTCTCTCAAAACAAATGTTAAAGAACAACCAGTTAAATTAGTTACCGTACCGAAAGGACAGACAGTTGTCAGTACGTTGAACAATATTGATGATATGGTGAGTAAGGCAATAAACAATGAAGAAAGAAATCATTAGCAATTTAATTTAATAATTACCTACAAAACAGATACAAGAAGATAAAGAATATAAAAAGGAAAAAAGTTAACAACACTGAAAGTCAAGATAGTTATGACCTTAAAATAATTTTCAAAGAAAAGAAAGGAACTAAAGAAAGCAATTTTAGAAAAGCTTCCAACAAACAAGAATTCTAGAATTGCAACAACGTAGGTAACGAAACAAATACAAGCAGCGTAGGTAACAAAATCAAGCTAGGATAGATAGTGCATAGATAGAATTTAACTCTCGGCTGTATACATTTCTCCTACAGAAATGGAAAGGTATATTGCAATAGGCGGACAACCTGAGAAATAAATCTCGTTTACGAATACATTTGATAAGATACATGGTAATCGATCCATGTCAATACAGAGAATGGATTTTGTGTTTTGTTGCTACAATATTTACAATAAAGTAAACAAAAACATATTCTATTACGTCAAGAACAAAAATGAAACCAATTTCTTTACTTTCAGATGCTTTTATAACCTTGAAATGAACATGAACAATGTTAAAGAGGGATGTTTACTTATAATGCCAATGACGAAAGGATTGATATCAAGTGTTTAAAACACAATTCAAAAATTCTCGTTACCCCGAGCAATTACTACACAGTGTACATAACCAACTATAACTCTAAATTGCTAGGATTCAATAGCCAGATACATATACCGACATTCACTGAAGAATTTGTCGATTTTTGTAATCTAAAAATGTATACATTTTCTCCATCAGATCAATAACGCGAAAAATTACTCTAGTGGCTCTTTATTCATGTTTACTAGAGTCTCTACCTGTAGAAAATGCTTTTCATTGTGACTTTGTTTCATGCAATGTTAATGAACATTACAAGCAGTTACAAAGTGGTACCATACACATATTAAATATCAGTATTAAAGATCAAAATAGAAAAGTAATAGATATCCAAGGTATGCTTGTAACATATGTTTTCCTCATAGGGCAGACTGCACGAAGTTACTAATTTGACGTTAAGTAAATAAGTCAGTGGTTGAAATATCTGAAGGTGGTCCTAGTGTTTATAGTTTTAAATCTGTAGAAAAGAATTGAGAAAAGATGTGTTACTGTGTCAGTCAATAAACACGACTTAAGCTTGAATAACCACCGTATCACAAATTCGACCATTCAGTAAAAGCAATTGATGCAGCAACTAGACATGTTGTACAACACGTATTGAAGATAATAACCTGAAAGATATAAAAGATGAAACGAACCAGTAGACAACAAAATATCTTCTTTTGAACATAGTAGTACTTACAGAGTTAACAAAAGACAAGAGTTGCAAAATCAGCTTTACGATAATAGGAAACGGATTTCAGATGCGCAAAACGTCTTTAAACAGAGAGTTAATACTTCATCAAATGTTATACTATCATTGCAAAATGTAAAAAAGGAACCAAACACATGATAATTACCTAACATTCAACAGTACTCATAACCAATTGAACCAAATATAAACTCTTAGATAGATGCATTAAAGAGTGACATTGAGGAAACAAAGACATCACTGGAAGAATACAATGATTTACAATCGCAATTAGAACGGCTAAGAAAAGACTTAAACATTGAAAAGCCATAAAACGATCAAGACATAAAAATCTTAATTATTGATTTTAAAAGTTCCGTAATAATATTGGAAGATAAGAACAACAATGATTTGACCGAAATAAACAAAAAGTTAGATGAGAGCACAACAAAATAAATGTAAATGAAAGTATAATCAGAACTATGAACACGAATTGTGATTTATTAATTACTGATTTAAACGACAAAATCAAAATGTTTAAAGATCAGCCGCTACCAATTCCCATATATGATCCGACTGCTGGAATAGAAAAATAAAAAACAGATACCAATGAATACATTGATCAAGAAAATATTAATACTATGATGAAACGATTGATGCAAGATTTAAATGACACAAAACAAAAATTTACGACGGAAACGGACGCATTCAAGACTTGAGTGGACAAAAGACTCTTGCACTAAGCGGAAGAATTAATACAGATAACTCAGAAATAGAAGAAAACATAGAGACATTTAAAACTGATTTGACCGAGCAAATGGGTATCAATATTATTACGTTGTTCGGAGAATTAGAACATTGAATGAGGAAATAGATTGAAACATAAAGGTGTTTGATGACAAAACAAAATCTAATAGCGGACTATGTTGCTTCACTCATTTTCTGTACCAGATCAACCTGGCGAAGGTCTCCTGATCGATTATGACTATATCAATTAAAGGTCGATTATTTTCTACGATATCGATCCAATTAGACGATCACAAGAGGGGTTTATAGAAAAGTTCAGATATAAAACCTCACCTCATTAATAATTTGGAAATTGTAAATTTATATCTGTATCATCAACATTAACTAAAGTGAGACAGAAGTAGGAGCAAACGCCATTCTAATAAAGAGATCAGGTTTGCATACAATATTTTTTTCCTAGACTTTGAAATAAATTTAGACTCTATAAATGATTAGGATTACTAGAGTTGAATTTACACTGGATTATTTGCGAAAAGTCAACGTTTTGATATTCACTGGATTTGACTCATGAATATAAAAAGCGTTATAACAGTTTAAACTATTCTCGGACATAATATAATTTAAATAATTACACTTTGGTATTAATTTTGTTCAAAATGTTACATTTTCTTCTTGTATCAAACATACAATCAGTATTAAAATGTTACCATTAAATAAAATGGTAACATCAGTAGTTATGATTGGAGGTGCAATTGTAAACCGCTTAGCATTCACAAGAAGTAAGTATTTGTTCAAGTTATTTGATCCTAATGGATCTGGTTATAAGAGAATAAGACACCAAAACCCATTAGAAGAACTGCAGAAGAAAACTAAGAATTTAGTACTTCAGGTACTAAATGCTTTGTACCCTTTTTCTCCTCAATCAATTTATTTTCTAAAAGCAATAATCACATTATTGTTGAATTAGTGTTTAATGTGCTAATGGATAGTCTTTAATATAGTCGTGTAAATATGTTGATTCCTCCAAATCTACCAAACTACCATAAAAAATGTTGTCCGTCATTGCACGAAAGTATATTGTCTTCGATGACTATGATTTGTTGTTTGGCTACTCACTTAAAGCTTGTAACTGGCAATAATTGGCACATGATCAAATCATATAAATTGTTAATGACTAGATGCATAATAAATGACATTGACCATGACCTATCGTATTCTCCATGGTCTTCTAGTTTACCTTCGTCATCAACATATTACTCATAATTTTAACTCACCCTTTCTATTTGGTATTATGAACGTGTCATTATAATTTTGATTCTACTTTACTTATTTGGAAACTAGCATCATAGACTAGCACGGTGTAGTGAAATAATGTGCAGGATCGAGTTTGTAATTATTCGTGCAGACATTACAAAGCTCTTCAAAAATATCACACAACATTAAAGTATCTTTATTGACGTAGTAATGTAAGTCACCAATATATTGCAATTTAATATGTTTCATGACATACATTTCATACTGGTAATCATCATTTGTCATTCCTGATCCTGGGAGGCTCGAATACAATTTAATTTTTACAAATCTACTGAAGTCACTAAAATCATCCATGTACTCGCAGGGATAAATGCCACTCTCGGTTATTTCAAATTTCCTTCAATGTATCATCCTTCTTTACCAACTGACACTATAAAAACCCCAGTATCTGGGTTAAGCAGCCCCACAGAGTTCGAAGACTTCCGGTAACAGCTAAAAATACAATAACTTAGCCGTGTAATACACGAGACAAGTTTAAGTGAGAATACAGTGATATACATTATTCATGCGTACACATGAGCTGACTTCGTTACACCTTACATTCTTCTTTTATAAGAACAACTGTACGAGATTCATTCGTATAATAATCATGTTCGAACATGAATCTGTCGACTACAAGAGTAATCTAACTGGATTATAAAAACTTGACCATTTCTCATCGTTTAATGCGTACAACATATAATTGAATTCAACTTATCTGTTCATCTATAAAATGTCAAACCTGTGTATTCTATCCGATAGCATTTAATTATGTGACATAGGTTTGACTTTCGAGAAAAGTTAGAATAAGTTTCGAAACATTAAATATATAAACAATTTCCTTACTGGGAATGAATAGCAAGAAAGAATAAAGTTTTACATTTTCACATACCTCTACAGTTAAAGATTGCTTGAATCAAGTGGACAGCTTTTATAGGTACTATGGACGTGATCAAATAAACGGCAAGAGAACTCTCCGTAAAACGTTCCCTCAACTGCGACCGCTTTGTGCGTGCTTTCGTGAATGAAAATAAATCAATATTTTGTAATCGCAAAGACTAAAACCATAGACCGTGGATAACGCTGTAGACGGCTACTAATCCCATCTAGATTTATGTTCATATATAATGCAAAGATATTTTTGTGCACACAATTGCGCTTCATTGAGATTGTTTTAACGGAACAATTTCATCATACAAGACTTTAAATTATCCGTTATTCGGTATAATTTGTTTGATTTTATTCTGAGGTAGTTCTTTTAATTTCGGAGTAGCCGATTCTATATGTTGCATGTTCAACTTTGAGGTGTTCTATTTATTTGAGCGACGCAATATTTTCAGCGGGCTCCCAAATCTCAAAAGAATCATCATATCTTTCTGTTTTGCTGGCACATACTTTTTACCATTCAATTTTTCCTTCTTCAACATTTACTCAACCTTGCAAACGTGATCTTCTTTGTCATATAGAGATAACTGCTCATGGCTAAATATCCCTGCAACAATATATTTTTATATCCTAACGATCTCACCTATTTTATCTTTTGGCGTTACATTGGTTTCAGCTGTCATATAACCAAATAAGTTCATCATACGTTCGATCTATTTTCCTCCAAGCTTGCTTCAATTTGAGTCATAGCAATTGACTTGTAATAAGTGTTGTTGTATCCATCGATGAAGTTAGACAATACAGCGTCCCATCTTCGAGTTTCATTTTGAGTAAAATATTTTCTTAATCTCTTTTTCAGTGTTCTTATAAACCGTTCATTACAGATGCTCTTTTATCAGAGTAAGTGGAAAATTCTTCGATATTTTCTTTCTCCAATAATTCCATAACCTTGTGGTTTTACCATTCTTTCTCTTCATCGAACTGTATCATTTCTTGTTTTCGCTTTTTATCCGTTATTTTGTAAGAATCTATATCAATAATGTCTGCTGGCCATCGGTCACCCACATGACTAGCAGCTCTTTTGCTTGTGCAATGTGTAGGTAGTTTGTTCGGGAAGTCATTCTTTAAATTTAGTGTATTTTATTTTCTAATTGTCAGGTTTAATTTGTTTCCACAATTGATTGATATTTATAGAAGCAACTGGACTATAAGGTTCGGAGTAAATATTTCTTATAGAGTGTTCTTGATCTTGCTCTGCAAGAACTCTGTCATCAGTCATTTATGTTAAAAGTATTGTCGCATTTTAAATAAACTCTGTTTTATTAAATTCAAAGCTATTTTAAGTATTCTTATGTATCTTTACTACTTTCTTTTTAGTACGGCAACGATGTTGGCACCTGAAAGTAATGTTTGTTTATTTCAAGTTTGGATGATATTAAAGTATAGTCTGACATATTCGCCTCTGCAAAGAACTTGCGGGATAATGAAATAATTAATGTGTCCATTTCTAGCGTCAAGAAAGATGTTATTCCATGATTGACAAATGCCTTAGAATTATATATAAATTTTTAATGAAAATGACATGAGAATTAGTACCGCTTTTATTCTTTCCTGTGGATCAGGCAAAAAACCAAAGATTGTGGGATGTGATACATACATTAATTTCCCATTCGACACAAATACAAGTCTAGATTGTTCCTCAGCTACATTTATATTACTGGGTCAAGCTCTTTTAACTTTCACCAAATCTCTCTATAATGACTGGACAAAAACAGAAATTGAATTAGAAAAAAAAAACAGCAAAAAAAAAAAAAAAAAAAAAAAAAAAAAAATGGTGATTTTAAAATGATAGCAGAGAATTCCATTTGTGAATTCATTTTAATAAATCCAATGTTAGGAATAGAAAAAAATCAGTCTTTGTATAAAGCATATTATAACATTAGGAGGCTTAAAGAGGCGGTATATTGAATATTGCAGTTATAGTTGCAAATGATTCTTCATTTGGCTTACTATTATCACCTCAGGATATATTGTCAGATATTATATACTCATTTCATGTATTTATGTCATAACTCCCTCTTTTAATTCCACGTTTTAAAACGTTTGACATTTTCACTTTTGGCTTTTATTTATGTCCTCAAACGTTGAAACCTTAACCAAACACACATAGATAATCAAAGGAATAAATATTTGTGTACAAATTTCTTACAAATACTTACATTATTCATCCCCGCATTAGCGTGAAAATTCTACGAAACTATCAAACGTACGTGTAGAAAATATCAACAATTCACACAACAAAATTAGTTTTCAAAGCCTGTATTTAAACTGCATGCAAATCGAAATATAGGACAATAATGAAAACAACAAACAAACATACGTCGAGAAAATATTAACAATTCATTGCTGTTTTAAAAGCCTGTATTTAAACTGCATGCAAATCAAAACAAGGAAGTAAATCGATTTGCTTTACGTAATACACTTATAATAGGCTGCTAAGACTGCATGGATGTAAAAAATCCCGGATTTCGATACCTTTACCAAATCATAAACATTTATTTTCTTCTTTCGTAGTTTTTGTAGTGGAATATGGCCTGAACAATTATTTTTGATCAGAGTAGGGCTCATTGGGATACTGAGTTTTAGTGTGCTCATACAGGCCGAACAACCGTCATCTTCTTCGCGCGAATATTGCACAATAATGCCGTTGATATCTGAGTGATGAAGAATGGTGGAGACAATTTGTTTATAAAGAATCTACTCATGGGGGGAGGGAGGTGGCAGGATATTTTTTGTTTAGTTTTGGGGGTTGGGACAAGGACAATGTTTAGTTTTGGGGGTTGGGACAAGGACAATGTTTATATTGGATGTAAGTTATTTAACAGCAACAATACTTTTCCTATACTACTATTGGGCAAAGCACTTTATCCTAATTGCATCGGCACTAAATATTTCTCTTGTGTTGCTGTGTCGTAAAACACCAAACACCAAGAGACGTATACCAGCAAATTGTAGAACTAGATAACTGTTTGTAAAACATGTATATCCCAACAGAATGACAAAAAGAGTCTAATTCCCTGAATATTCAAAAATGTAGATTTAACAAATTGCTATGATGGTCTGAAAATCTACGCATAAATACAAAACAATATGCCTACCGAATTACATTTGTCTACCTCAAGTTGGTTTTTGCTTAATTGTACTAACAAGAATTTTGTATAAGGTAAAACACAAAAAGTACAAATAAATATGCTACAAAATTCAAATATTGCTATAAAGGCATGAAAATTTAAGCATGTAATTTATATGTATATTAATATTTATTTATATTTGTTAAATGATGCTTACAAGTTTTCTGTCAAAAGTTAAAAAATGTGTATTAAGAAATCGAAAAATGTATGTAATGGCCTGAAACTCTAATTAGGTCATTTACTCATGACCATGGTAAAGTGTGCACAATTTTACGACTCAATAGATTTGGGACGGACAGCAGTAGAATCCCTTCTAATTGTGCAATGAGAGCATACAAATGATACATGATACAGAAGATGATAATAATTTGCTATGAAGAATACAAGTATGAACCGGAAGTAATTCACAATTGAGAGGCGTTTTAAAATAAATAGTAGGATAGTTTATTGACAAAATATAAAACTAAACAGGTCTCCAAAGGAACGTCAGCTGCCACAGCCTGCAGCTCTTTCCACTATAGAAACCATTTGCTGGTTGGTATAATGTCTTATACCTGGCTTGCTGCAATAGTGACCTTGACCCTTGACCTTTTGATTCCAAAATCAACAAACTTCTTCGTTACCCCAAGTGCAAGTCATCTACAAAGTTTCGTCCAAGTATGGGATGTAAAAACTAATGTTGTTATGCAGAAACAGTTTTATTCTTTCACTGCAATCAAATGATTTTCCTTATCCCAAGTGCAAGCGATCCACAAGGTTTAGTAACTGTAGATGATGGACAGTTTGAATTATTTGTGCGGAGACGAAATTGGTACAGACCAACGGACATCATAACATAATACACTCCATTTAATGGCAGACATATAATATTAAAACCATCCACAACAAAGATTGCAACAGTAACAGTTTCCTCAAAAAACGTTTCCATCTTATCAATTCAAAGTATGGCCAAAAATTACGGGTCAGTATGATGCTCTCTGTTGATATTAATTCCAATGCTATTTATTGCGTCTGTTATGAAAGCAATTGTTTCAAGGTTTCTCTAGTTTTTGTGTCTTCATCGATATTTGATGGGACATCATCATCATTTGTTCAATTTAGAAATGTTCATTTGACAGAACGCCTTGTGTCAAAATTGGACAAATTATTATAGTTGTGAAAATGTTTTTCTACGTGTACTAACGGCAGCCAGCCATATTTGATAGCGGAACAACATAATTTGTATAAATCAGAAACGCGTTCAAGCTAGGACACTTTATGGAAAATTTGATCAAAGTCTGTTAAGCGAGAGTTTTTGAAAACGTTATTAAAGCATTTTAATTTTTAGTAACAGAAGGCTCATTTGATGGCAGATTAGCATGATTTGTATAAACATAAAAATCCTTCATGCAGGAACGCTTACTGTAAATTTTAGTCAAATTCTATTGAGTGGCTTTTGAAAAGGAGTCGGCTAAAGGATTTCCCCTTTTTAGCAATGTGGCCATTTTCGATAGTGATTCTGCATAAATTAGAAAGCCCTTATAACCAGAATACTTTATGTCAAATTTTTGTCAATTTCTCCTTAGAAGATATTGAGAAGAAGTCGTTTAAATGTTTTTCTTTTGTTAGCAACAGTGGCCAAAATTGGCGGCGTATTGGCATCGTTTTAAAAAAAAAATGCCCTCAATGCCAGGAAGCTCTTTGTGAAGGCATTCTTGCGAGGATAATTTCTATAAAGTTACTTGAAAGTATAGTTGGCAGTTTCTGACAAGTCGTTTAAAAGTTTTCTTATTTACATTAGAAGCGGTCATTTTTGATAGCGAATCATGATAATTTCTACAAATTTGAAAGGCTGCCATATCAGAATCCTTTCTGTCCAATATGACTATATTCTTTTCATCGGTTTTGGAGAAGAAATCATTTAATTTTTTTATATTTTTAGTTCTAGCGGCCATATTTGTTGTCGGACTGGCTTCATTTTGTATAAACTTCAAAGACCTTTATGACAAGATGTTCTGCCAAAGTTTGGTTGCAATTTGTCCAGTGAGTTTTGAGAAGTTGAAACTAACAATTGTTGATGGACGAGGGGCACGTGTTTCTCTTTTTAGTAACAGTGGCCATATTTAAAGCCGGATCGGCATTATTTGTAAGAACTTAAAAGTTCTTCTTCCTGGGATATTTTCTGACAAGTTTAATCAAAAGCAGAGACTTTTGAGAAGAATTCTTATAAATGTTTAGTCTATTTTGAGTAATACCAGCCAATTTTGATTGCGGATTAGCATCGTTGGTATAAAGCTGAAAGCCCTTCACGCCAGAAGGATTTGTGCAAATTTGGCAAAGGTGATCATGTAGTCTTGAGATGAAGTTAAAATAGCAGATGTTAACAGATGCACTAAGCACAATGCACGACAGATGGAGGGCTGTACAATCATTCATTACATTCACTTAGCCTTACGGCCATTTGAGCTAAAAACAAGAGCTGTCAAAAGACAGCACAGCTAATGTGAACTACTGTCAGCCAGTAGCATTTTGTCAAACATAATTGTTCCAGTTTCTAAGATAGGCATAATTTGCTAGGTAATATCGTTTGCAACTTTATATCATGGTACAGTTTTAGCAATATAAAACTCTGCTGACAGCATAACTTGCATTTTGAGACACAATTAACTAGGTGCTTTGTGTTGCAATTTCAGTTATAGGTAGAAAGATATGAACGGGGTATTAAACACATAACACTTTAATTAAACATATCCACAAACTTTAAACTCAAAACGTTTCCCCATAATTTGAAAAACAACATTAGTAAACATTGAGTAATAAAACGTAAAGGGCATGCATATGTTAGATAACACACAGCAGTGAAATTCAGCTGCATAGTTCCTTTATATGAGACTTAATCAAAACCGTTAACACCAACTTTAACATGCCGTTTACATCCACCGCAGCCGATGCAAATGTTGACGGAATCATAAGCGTTTAGGTACTTGGTACATGTGAGATACATTTTAGAAAAGCAAGTATTTTGATGCATATCTTACTCAAAGCAAAGACACTATGAATGTCAGGTAAAGTCTTTGCTACACGAGGGTATCAAATGCAGTATGAACAACAGAGAGCAAGAAGACATACTGTGAAGTTACCATTTTCGCGGTGTACGAAATTGGATTTAAATACCAAACAAACAATAATAGTTCTGTGAAAACAAAAGGATACCTTCCCCAATCCATGAACTTAAGCACCAACAACAGTCATATTTCTAAAACGAAATAAAATGATACCAACAAAAATCAATGAACTCATTTTACGTCTCAATTTATACTTGCATGAAAATATTGATTCTATCCAATATGTCAATTCAATTTTAAGCGTAAACAGTGATCAGGAGTTAAACAGAAATATTTACCGGAACTAATCAAAACGTACATACGGTATTATTTGGAAAACAGAATCATACCTATAGAGAATTAACAACTGTTATCTAGTGATAGACTAAAATTCTTTGCAAAGTGGAATTTCAAATAGTGTGTGTAGCAGTTACTTTGATAAAGTAGATGGATATGCTGAATAAGGAGACTGGCAGTTCTTATACATGGCTTAAGCGGCATTGTTGTTTACTTCACTTGAAGGGGTAGAAAGAGGACAAGGGAATGTTTATTTTCAAACAGTTTGTATTATTTAGCTCATGTTTCATTCTACTACCGTCATGTGCACATAAACATCAAGTATTTGAGTTTGTTGAAAATATATTGAGTACAAAATATTTCTAGTAAAGACGATAAGCTTCCCATTTAATTTTAGAAACTTTTAAAGGTAGCATCTACAGAGGCTGATTTCATGAAATGTTTCTGATCGTCTTACAGTGCCTTAACATTCCGACCTGAAATTAGAATAAAGTAATCATGAGTGGAAACGAAATACTCTCATGGTGGCATATATTGAAACGTAATGATATTAGATGTTAATCCTAAGCCGTCAAGTCTGTGAGTAGGATCTCGATTCTAAAGAGGCAGATGGTCAGCAGATCTATTTTGCACACCATCTAGGAATCTTCCTCTAACTTTCCATTGAAAGATGGCACTCTAAAAATATATTTCTCTAACAAATTTGTACGAATGTACATCCGGTCGCTCCTGATTTAATTATATTCACTGATGCTTGGTTGTCACAAAAGAAAACACGGTATCATAGCTTTAGGCAAACAGTAATGTTTATGGCTGATAAAGCATTGTTAAGTAGTCTTTGATCAAGAATAAATGCGGGAAATTCACTTTAAAAGGAATGTTTTAGATAAAATCCTCCACTGCTATACAAACTAGCGCCTACTTCTGCTTCAATAATGGACTGCATTTCTTACCGTGATGCGTTTTCTTTACTGAGCCATATTTAAGCAGACTTTTAATTTCGTCAAATCTCTTTGGAGTAATTGTTAATGTGATGCTTATTGTTTAAAATAAGATTCCACAAATCACATTTGTTTTAGAGTGGGGGAGATTTTGTTCTATGGCTTGTTCAATTGATCATTTTTGGCCTAAATTTCTGGATTCCATATGACCGATTTACTTGTTTCAGTGGCTGTAAAATCGTCTAAATAGTTGCAAAGTGCTATTCCTAATTAAGCAAAAAGGATAGAAATCGCATTTTGGAACTTGTTGAAAGATATGAGCTGCGCTATGCAGACCAAAAGATAAAACTATATTAAAATATAAATTTCCTCTCCATTTGATACCTATCAATTCATAATCTCCTGGATCAATAAGGACTTGCCTGTATGCTGGTTAAAGTTTTTTTTTCTTCATAAAAGAGCAAAAACACTCTTCCTTTCTTTTTAATTAATTGGACCAAATCACCAACTTTTGGATAAATGAGATCCACTTTCCGTCATTTACAGAAAAGTCTTTTAGAAAACTTAAATCTAGAATGCTTTTCCACTCATTAGAATATCTTTTTGGCACTGAATTCAAAGGTGAGATTCTAATTTCAAAATGCACAACGCGGGCAGGGCTGTCGGGACCGGAAGGAACCATGAAGAACAGCGAAGGAAAAGCTTTAACTAGACAAAGTATTCAATAGAGTATTTTAAGCAAGGGAATATGAAAAATTCTTTCTTTAAATTGATTGTTTTCATCCATTTCCACTGAATAAACATGTAGTATTCTTTCATCGAAATATGTGACCTTTGTAAAATCTTACTCAGATCCATGGATTGAATGCTGTCTGGACCAAAATGTATTTTCCGGAAAAAAGGAAGAAAAAAATAAGACAAACTGGTTGTGTTAATTGCATAATATATGCAATGCCGTTATAGTTCCTGCCTACTTAGGGCAATTAGGAAGTACTCTATCTATTCATGTAAAACATACATTCAGTTTATATTGACTTACATCTGATTAGTTCAAATACAAACCACAGTGCATTTTTAAGACCTGCTAAAAATTCTGTATTGATTCCTATAATGCAAAGAAGCGAGATAAAAATGGAACAAATAAATGTAAATTATTTATGTTTGTTGGAATAGGATTTATTGCAAAATATTTGAATAAAATATTTAAAGATACTGTCGGCAAAAAAACAATTTCTGGAATGTTTAAGATTGTTTTCCAATGTATTAAGGTGGCGATCTGAAATTCGAATTACCAATCATTAGTTAAACCGAAATGATCCCGTCTATGAGACGGATTTGCATTCAAAAATAAAATCCTATGCACCCAAGTAAATAAGCATCAACTTCTACGTCAGTACTTGACAGTGCCCTTTTACACGTATCACGTCTAGTAACATTGAATATTAATGGTATTTATAATTTCGATGCTTGTCTGCTTGGAGACGAGCTCAAAGGAATAATATAGCTTTAGGATAAAAGGATTCCTCAATCGTCATTTTTGACACTCAGCTTTACAAAAGAACATATCAATTCCAACATTTAAGATCTTGACTTACTTACACTCACTCAAGTTTAGATGTCACAACTCCCACTCGCCCCCACCCCCCACCCCCCACCCAAAAAGAAAAAAAGAAAAAGAAGAAGAAGAAAAAAAGATTTATTTAAATATTCCAAAGATAGACCAATAGCTCTCGGCAAATAATGATGTTCAATAAATCTAAAGTATTGATATGCAGTTTTAAGGATAAATGCGGGAGATCTCCAGTGAAGTAAATTTCCTCGACAAAATTCTCCTCAATTACTCTGATGGATCTGCTTCTGCTACAGTACTGTATTGGGCACTTTTACATTCATATCTGTCAGTCACATCTGTAGCATTGAATAGTAATGATATCTATAATTTTGATGCTACACTGTTTGGAGACAAGTGCAGAGAAAAAAACGTGCATCGGGATAAGACCATTCGTCTATCAAACGTTAATCTTGCACATTCCAATCTATGAGAAGGATTTGCATTCGAATGAGACCAATCTTCAAATAATCCATTTTGCACACCATCTAGGTATCTTGCTCTAATTTCACGTTGCAATATGGCACTGAAAAAACAAGATTGCAAGAATATAAACCTGGCCGCACCTGAGTTAATTACACTCATTGATGTTTGGTTGTCACAAAAATAAAATACTCTTCAAAAGAAATATCCATAGTTTTAGGCAAACAATAATGCTTCATATTTCTGGAGCAACGATATGTAGTCTTTGAATGAGAATAAATCCGGGAAATTCGCCGTGAAATACATTTCTTTGATAAAATCCCACAAAGAAGATTCTGCTTTTATTTCTGTACTGAACAGGGCACTTTTAAATGTATCACATCTAATGTGACCAGTGGCAATGAGAAATAAACGTATTTATAATGTTGATGTTGTTCTGTCTAGAGACAGGTTCTGGGATAAATCATTGCATTGTGATAAGTCAAATTTATCTTTCATCACTGTTATAGTCAATCCGTTGTGGAAAGGAAGATAAGTATTCCATTATTTGAGATCTTTTCTGATATAATCACGAACAGTACATTCTAAATTTGGGGACGAATACATTTGTCCGAGTATTTGTATTAATCGATATTTGAAAGTTATATTTCTGATAGAAGAAATAGGAAACAAAATGCAATTTTAACTTGTTGACAGATTTAAGCTGTGTTTCGCAGACACATAGATCTGACTGTGTCAAAATATACATTTAATTTCCATTTTAAACCTATCAAGTCATGATTAATAGTTGTGTACCTGTAAGATCGTTTAAGATCCTTTCTTTAAGAGCAAATAACCTCTTCCTTCTTTTGTTATTTGATGGACCAAATCATAAAGTTTTTGATAAATGAGATCTACTATCTTGTGTAATTCATGGTCGTTATCAATACAGTAATTTACAGAAAATCATTTTAGAAATTTAAATCTAGAATGATTCTTCTCTGATTATAATATTGTGTTGGCACTGAATTCAAAAGGAGAGATTCAAATTTCATAAGTTAAATGATTGGACATGTAAGGCGCAATTACAGTATTAGCTTCTACATATTTCTGCAAATACTTTTCCATAGGCTTTGGAAATTCCCTAAGACCACTGTCATTCTCTCACATTGATAAGATGAAGCTGAAAAAGAATGTGAATTCTTATCTACACCTCATAATCTATAAGACCTAAGGGGAATCCAAATTCCAAAAATGTACTCTTTTTTTATCAGAGTAGTCTTGCAAAAGAAAGTCAAATAATTACATATTCATTCTGAAATTAATTGAAATCCTGCTGAAATCCACCCCCACCTCAGAGGTAACGAAAGTATCGTCAGTAGAAAAATATAACATTCTACAAACAAGAGGCAATGGGGTGGATGGGTACGAGATCGCTCATATGATAGCTATTTGGCCGAGTCATATTTGCTCAGGTGAGTAAAAACAACTTGTGTTTTGGCTTAGATTAAGACACTCAGTGCAAAACATTACTGCCGATACATAAGTTATTATTTTCCAAATGTTACAAATCATGTTTTGGCTGATATTTAAGACATCCAGTGGTAAATATTACTGCCGATAAAATTATGTTATGCTGTTACATATTTTTGGGGGGGGGCTGTATGAAGTTAAGATTTCTGGTAAAGCTGTGAGTTTGTGTTTGTTTGCAAACCATGTCAGTTCATTTCCTGTGACAAATTGGACATAATTTCCCCCCGAAACTATAGATTGATTCTAACATTTATTTGTTGTTTTGAAAACGGTGAAACAGAGGCCTCTATTTCAAATAGTGATTATGACTACAGCAAATTTGAAGTCCAGTAAGTCTTTATGATATACATAAACACAGAGAGAGAGAGAGAGAGAGAAAGTCCATATTTTTTTCAAAACTCAAATAACCCTTTTCACAGCATTCCTCGTTTAGATAGTCTAAAAGACATTCGACGTTAAGAAATGTTCAAATGTTTAGCAATATGGATCTCTAGTTGACATTTATTCCAGCTAGAACACGTCATTGTTAGAAGTGGTTGACCTCAAATGGAACCCTACGACCTTTAACAGGAATTAACATTGCGCCTTAGGTTTAACATTTTTGGGTCTCTACAGATAACTGGAAATATAATGTTCAAACAGCACCATTCAACACACCGTTAGGAGTGATCATCATCACCCATATACTGATAACACAGGGTAGGATGTACAAAAAAGGGTATACAAATTTTGTTATATAAAACAAATATAAATTATATCCTTTAGAAATAGAATTACCAACCTATGATCCACATGCTTTGATGAACAGAAAGAGACAGAACGAGTGAGAGAGAGAGAGAGAGAGAGAGAGAGAGAGAGAGAGAGAGAGAGAGAGAGAGAGAGAGAGAGAGGCTGGTGGAAGATATGCACACAAAAAACATTCAATACCATTTTTGTCATCAAGCAAGTAAAAGTAGATATATATGGAAAAATCTGAACCACTTGATATTTTTGACTGCTTTTTGAATGTACACTCCCCGTTTGACTAGTTTCGCTGCTACAAAAATCCTATGCATAGGCGTCTATGGGGTCAAGCGGGAATTTAACATTACACTGTTAGTCCATAGGTTTAACATACGTGGACCTGTATGGGATCTAACGGAAATTTAACGTTATGCCTTTAGTCCATAAGTTTAACATGCATGGGGTCTAGGTGAAATTTAACATTACGTCCTTAGTCCATAGGTTTAACATTATGATTCTATGTGACAACAAGGCAAAATGTAATGTTAAAAAACGTCAACATGTTTAACATGTGTGGGTCTGTATAGGGTCTAACGGGAATTTAACATTATGCCTTTAGTTTATAGGTTTAACATGTGTGGTCATGCATGGGATTGCACAGTGAATTAACATTACATCGTAGGTTTAACATGTGGAGGCCTCTATAGGGTCTAACGGGAAATGTAATGTTAAAAATGTCTATAGCATTAATATGTGTGAGCTTCTATACGATCAAATTCAAATTTAACATTACGACGCCATATTGAAAATGTATAGGGTCAAACGGGATTGTAATGTTAAAAATATACATTGATTTAAAACGGGTATATGTTCAAACAGGAAATGTAATGTTAAAACTACATCTACTATCCAACACTCAGTTACCTACTAACCAACATCCATATTTACTATTCAACACACTGTTTCTAATGACCATCACTCAGTTATTTACCATCCGACACCTAGTAATCACTTAGGTATTTACTATGCAACACTTTATCCACTATCCAACACGCTGTTTGAGTGGCCATCACCAAGTAATCTACCATCCACCTCCCAGTGATTTACTATTCAATACCCTCACTATACCAAAAACACGCCGTTTCGTAGAGCAGACAGAAGTGTAGCAATGTAATTTTTGGCACACTGTAAATCGTAAGCCAAGGTCCAGTCAATTGTAGGCTGATTGAATTAGGTTGCTTTTTCCCCAGGTGTATCTTTTTGTACCAATATTTCTCTCTCGCCAATTGTCAATCAAATTTTGTTCTGTACAGACACCAAGAACCAACTGTCTTGCCCTGAGATTGTTTAGCATATTATAATTATACGTATCAAACTCTAAATCTATGACTAAGTTAAAATAACCTTCAATGGTCACAGAATCACTGCCGAAGGGTGTTATATCGTTGATGATTTCTGAGCAGAAATTTGGATTATCATGGTTAGGACCGATATATTAATCAGAGTAAGTCTATAATTTTATGTTGATATATCTAGAATTATTTTATTACCAGTATTATCTTTCTTGATTCTATGTATAGTGAATTGAAAATTATTTTGAGTAGAATAGCCACCCCTCTAGAATCTGATGAAGAGGAATTGAAAAAAGATTCATAACCCCAAGTTGATAGTATATACTTGTAATTCTCCTACTTCTGACTAAAATGGGTATCTTGAAGAAGATACATTGATATTTCTTTAGTATTAGATACTTCAAAACGTCTCTTCTCTTAACTGGATCCCCTAATCCCTGACAATTCATAGTAACAATCTTTAATTTGTCATCCATGTAACAACAGACATATATTTTGCTGTATATAATTAAGGGGGAGACCATCAAAGTAGAAAGGAAACTCCAATGACAAATGCAATTTTGGTTAGCTGAATTTGAGTTAATCTAAGTTAAGTTTTCTGCATATATATATATATATATATATATATATATAGTATCTTCATGGTAAGTGAAGCGTTCAAACTTAGGGTAAAGAGGAAGCTTAAATTTGAGAGAATATGGGAAAAGACAGAGAAAAATAGGACAAAATGTAACAATTTGATGGTAAAAGAAAGGAGTACAGAAAGAAAGACAAATAAGATGTAGTGGAGAAAAAAGTGGTGAATGTAACAAATCTAAAGGAGTCATCAAGAAAGATAACAGAGAAAGTTGAATGACAGAAAAGAAGAAAGAAAAGAAATAAAAAGGTGAGCAACATAAATTAGGTGGAGAAAAATAGCATTTTGTCAATGGTCATGCACTCCATATGAAAGAAAAAAAATAATGGACCGGTCAATCGAAGACAAACAAATTAAAAGAAAAAGAAAAAGAAAAAAATAAATGCAACATAATTGACAAAGTTTGATAAGCGAAAATATGTTACACCAATTGATGCAATATTGTAATGTACAACAGTCATAGCTACTCAATATATAATTCCTTAAACAAAACAGATACATATAAAAAAACACTCCTATATAAATATTCGTTTCGAGATTTTACAAACCAAACTTACAATTATGTAAATGGATAGACTTCTCAACGTTTTAATTGTCAAATGTATGTTAGACCCTTATCTCCTCGTTATCTACTGGATGCTCATCATTCATTGAACGTAGTATCAATCGTCTAGATTTATATGACGTAGAATGGTATTATCACTATTTAAAAACCTACATTCCAAGGTTCTCTCTGGTTAACCAGTCCATATATTTACTATGCGTCTACGAATAGATTGCCTAATCTGGAAATGCCCTGGGAGTTTTGTGTTCTGGAGTTACCCCTCCCACCCCCACCCTCGCATATGTTGGAGGGAGAGAGATTTAGACTATGCTAATTTTTTCTGCGTATGTTTTCCCTGTTTCTATGCGTGCGTGTGTGTGTGCATATGTGGTGGGGAGCGAGAGAAATAGGAAGATTTAGTGAATGAAGATTACAGGAAAGTGGATTCGGCTAATATAAATCAACCCGAAGTTTTTACCCATTTTGCTTGCTTTGTTTCCTATGCATTTTTTTCTTCTTTCTTTTTTACGTCTATTTCGTGACCATAGTCGCATCATGGACAAGGTGAGCAACTTAGACAAGACTTATCATTAGTAGTGTCAATTTGAAATCAATATTTGTTTAAGAACGGGTCTTGTGTGATTTTTATCCTGGTTATTTTATTGTTTTTCAGCTTTGCAAACATTCTGCTATCGAAGATCCTCGCCGACTCAACCACTTCCAGGGCTTTAACTTTCTCCAGGAATTCAGATGTTTGTCTTGTAACATCTTCCTTGATTACTATCAATTCAAGTTTTTCCTTTTATGATCGCGTCGAGCTTTTTCCTCCTTGACACAAACTGACAAAAATTGAGTCTGTTTGGATCGTCTGTAAATTGTCCTAGGCGATGATCGATAATAATGTCTGCTTCTGTTAACATGCCTTTTTCAGGAGGTTAACGACCCTCTGAACACAGGTCTCTGCAGATTCGTTTCTCTCTCTGTCATCTATGCCATATATTATTATGTTATTTTTCCTTGTGTACTGTTACGACTAATGGTAAATGTAAAAAAAGAAAGAACGACTCAAACAACCTTTCACAATTTCTAAAATACAAATTTAATTTCCTAAAATGTAAAATATTTTAAACAAAGTGAAAGGATTAAAAATAACTTACAGTTTAGAATTTCCTTAATTAGTCCTAAATTGTCGTATACAGTTCAATAATCCAGAAGTTTATCCAAAGTATTCCGAATGAACGAATGTTCCGAATGAAAGATTGTTCCGAATGAATGGGTCTGGGATGTTCTGATATACCGATGATTTTCAGTTCTAAATCCAAAATATTAATGATCCCAGGTAAACTCATGTGAATGTAGAATATTGTTAAGTTCCTTGAACAATGGTACTTAAATCTAAAATGTACTAAGTAGAGAATAGATTTTCCACCAGCTGATTTTACAAACAATAGATAAACTTCCTCTATAACTCTATGATCTGGAGAACTGCTAAAGAATAATGAACACAGTAATTAAATATCATTATATACCAATCTGCTGCGCAAAAAGCGAATTTAAAAGTTCTAGTACTACGTTCTAGTACTATCCAGTAAACAAGTTATTCTAACCAATCAGAAACCAGGTCACGCTTGATACCAATGAGTCAATCGCGTGATCACAATTTTATGTTGAACTGACCGACATAATTATTGATTTTCCCTGGACATAAACACTGACTCATTGTTGACGTGCATATGTACTTTACAAATAGCGTAGGCTACTGAATTAAAAAATTATAATACAATGGTTATAAACCCAAATGAAAACTATTATAATTTAAAATATGATACATAATTCCGTAACAGTACTGTTCAAGGGCCTCCAGAGATTTTCCTAAGGACGTATTCTTAGGCTGCAGGCCATCAATAGTGTCTAAATCAGCACGGCGCTGAAATTCTAATACGCGGAGCATCTCTTTCAGTTTTTCACCTTCTGTCCGCGATTCAAAGAGTTCCCTACTCAGTGTTTCAACCTCTTCTCTGATTTCCTGCACCTTCCTCACGATGTCGTCAGTGATCTTCTTTGAGACTTGGTCAAGGGTAAATTTAAGAGTAGACTTGGTCAAGGGTAGATTTAAGAGTAGACTTGGTCAAGGGTAGATTTAAGAGTAGCTTTCGTGATGAGGTATTTCAGCTGCTTGTCAATATAATCTCTATATGTCATTTGTTTCCAAACATTCTGCCAACTTATCGAGCTTTCTCTGTATAATAACCGCCCTCCAAGAATAGCCCCCTGCCTGCCTCCATCCAATTCAAAGCTTTGTATACTATTTGTATTTGTTTCTGGCACCTCTATAGTCTTAGATCTCCTTGATCAAATCAATATGTATCTTGTTTTTCTTTTGCTGTCTAAAAGTAAGACGCTATAGGCTATGCAGGACACAAACGATGGAACACCTGGAACTGTTTGACTTATGTAAATGTATTATGTATGTATATATATATATATATATATATATATATATATATATATATATATATATATATATATATATATATACCGGTTTAACGACTATCAAGATTTTGTGATATGCACAGTCTTCGACGTTTTTGATTGTACTGTTATATATTTGCAACGAAACATTTCCTTGGTTTGCCTCTCAAAACAGAAATGGAGCCTATTGGATGGTTAATACCCATTATTGTTCCCAAAATTAGCATGTGCATTAACACAGTCTTGTCGTTGTCCCGAAGAGATAAGCCTTGCTGTGATGCAGCAAAATTTGCACATCGACAACGGTAGAGTAAGGGTTGCACCGAAGGTGTAGTTATTCTGCTTTAGCATATGCTACGCTATTTAATGAATAACAATTTTGTGAGGTAAAAGTATATTTACAATCAGGTTGTCAATTGTGAACTAGCTAAGTGATACTGGAATTATAAGATTTACAACTCATTCAGTATCCATGATTGATGGTGGGTAGATTGAAAACCTCAATACATTAACATTATCATATAGGCAACAGTAAGAGCAGAGCTTAATGCTGCATGCTCAATTGTAGAGATGTTTTGCTATTTATTATGCTGGAAAAAGCGACATCATCTTTGGAAGAGAGGTGTTCCGACGCTCCTCAACTAACGAAAAACATCGAAAGAACAACAGAATAAAATGTTTTGTGTGCCAAAATAGAGAATCGCCTATAAGAGAAAGGCGTATGCAAAAACATAGGCTTTATTGTGCTTCTCAGCACCATAAATGGTCACAGCAGCAGTTACGATTGGAGGAGCATTTGCTAATTTGCTAATAAGGACAAAGAAAGGCCAACCATTATGAATGTGTTTCACTTTGTTCGATCTTGAAAACATAATCTCTCTCTCTCTCTCTCTCTGTGGAGATAAAACATCGCGAGGGAGGTAACTTTTACAGAACTCAGTCGTAGACTCGTGAGCACAATCGTTGGCATAAGATCCATAAAATCTACATGTGACAGTTTCAAAGGTTTACTCTCGGTGGGGACCTGCTCCCGAGTGATTTGAAAAGTCAACTTCAGTAACTGGGCGTGAAATTCAGAGAGAGAGAGAGAGAGAGAGAGAGAGAGAGAGAGAGAGAGAGAGAGAGAGAGAGAGAGAGAGAGAGAGAGAGAGAGATCACTGATATCGATGTGAACCATGGTTACGACTTTCCAAAATCAGAGGGGACATACAGCTTCCAAGAGTATTCCAATAGTACGATAGTCCTCTGATCGTTGAGTATAAAAGGGCCGAAGATTCTTATTGAAAATAAACATGTTTGTTTTCCACAGTTGTCATAATTTATCACGTATGAGATTGTTGTTAGATTTGCTGTACAATCCTATACCATAATGGGATAGCCATTCATATCAATCAAAAAACAAAGAGCATGCATGTTTAGAGCTGTAAACAAAATGACATCTGGTCGCATGACTCTCTGGAAAACGGATTGTGTTGAGCCTTGAATTGGACAGGGAACTTGTGGAGAAAACTGCGTATACTCTCTAGGGGAATAAAGGTTAGTCTTGAAACCCAACACAATTTAAATGTCAGAGAAGCTGATGTTTGAATTTGTCAGGCTGACTATTTCCCACGCCACCCGCACCATACGGTTATCCCCACTCTCTCTCTCATGTACACAGACAAACACGCAAATAAGCATGCATATAAGACACGCTCCACTAAGAATGATATGATTGTACGTGGCAATACTGAGAGCCTTTATAAAGTCTGTACTGAGTGTCCTTGAGCTTGATTTCGCAAACTGTCACGGTGTCTCTATTCAGGGTTATCAAAATAAAATATGCAGAGTCAATGCCTTCAATGCAACTTTGGTATAATTTACTGACTGGAGGGTAGCGTGAAAACTAAAATTACTGATTTTATTGATTTAAAGTATGCACCAAAGGACGAATGTACATGTTCAGATCATAAACTACAATGACCGCTATTTTTTTTGTGCTCTACTTTTAGCACTATAAAGTATTCGTTGAAGATTTAATTAAGAAGTATTAACAGTTGATTGATTGTCACCTGCTGATTTTTTGACCCATGAAATTGTCCGTTACCTGAAATATTCATACTGCTTGCTATTATTATTGCTTGGCGTCATGGAAACATTTTGCATTGGGGCCCATGAGGATTATTTGCCTCTGCATAGGAAGGGGTTTTACAATGCGTGTAATTTTAATTCCTTAAGTGAAAATCAAACATATTGTTATGTATATCTATGATGTGTGTTTAAATCTTGTCCATGAAGATAAGTTGTACTTTATATTCTGGTCACTTGTAAACAGAGTGTTTACAAGCATGTGAGTTCAAGACCACAGTTGTTGACAGTTAGACTGGATTGTTTTCCATTGTATTGCTTCACATCCTGTTATGATATAGGTCAAGTGAAAATGTGTATAACTAGGGATTTGGTAAACAAATAATTCATTCCGGTTTTAGATCAGTCTGTGGGAATCCATTTGAAATCAGATTGTATAGATTGTGCAGTTGTAATCAGATATATTTCAAGAGGAATTATTTAATATATTCATTGGAATTACTAAAGTGCTATTTGACTTTTGAATTAATACATTACTTTGGACTTTTGTGAACTCATTCAAAGACATTCTGGATTGTGCCATTGCGTTATATCAGGAAATTCAAGACCATTGGAACTCATTCGGAACATTCTATATTTTTGGACTTGTGGTTAGGACATTTAGGATTATTTGGAATTTGATTTACAATATTATAAGTATCTCTTGAATTGTACTTTGTACTGTAGGAAAATAAATTGCTTGTTTATATTACTTATATTGTTGGTTTCACTTTCTTTCTGTTACATATTTTTTTCGACCTAGAGTCGTAACAATATATTTTAAGTTATGACTAAGTATTAGGTGAAATTTGTCTTCTCTGCTTTCTTGGCTTTTGGAGAAAATCATGAGAGAAATAGAAAATAGAAAACCGGAAACCAAGGTTATTCAACTGGACCAATTTGCAGATGATGCGTGTTACCATTAAGTTCACTCGCTTCGCTCACTATTACCACGACTACAAAGAGACATGTTTTAGTTGAACTCTTATATACTGTATTCATGTTTGGATGCTTGTGTGTGACAGAGAGAGAGAGAGAGAGAGAGAGAGAGAGAGAGAGAGAGAGAGAGAGAGAGAGAGAGAGAGAGAGAGAGAGAGAGAGAAGAGCGGTGATGAGAGCGTTTGAAGTTGCCGGGCTAACATACTCACAAAATCAACTACGCTGTCGTTTACATCATGCCAAGTTTGAAAATAACTAGGGAATACTGACTTTCATTACCGTAGATCCAGTTTTCTTAACAGTTTTCCTAATGCTGTTATAGCCACAAACAAGCTGTTGTCTAGATGATGCATTCATTCATTGTCTACATCTAAAGGCCCCTTAACTGTGATCGATATGAATCGACATGAATTAGGATAATGGGTTGGTAAGGCTGATATTTCACTTGAAATGTACCAAATATGTCAAATATGATAGTGGTGGCTGCTGAAAAAAAGAAACAATTAAATATTGAATGTTCTCCTTAATGTTCATAATACTACAATAAATACGGTCTTAGATACTTTTGAATATGTTCTCTCTATGATTCAGGTACATTGTGACTCTGGCTCAGTTCAGTGATACCGATTGGAATGTCAGAGAAATCTTAAAACCCTCTCTCTCTCCCTCTCTGCACGCGATATACGGAGCTAGCAAAGTTACTTCTTCAGTTTTTTCAGTTTTATTAACATTTTTACTAATAATTTCATCGATGACAGTCAGTCTTGCAAAGATATATCCAGAAGACATTTTAGGCCTGAATTTGGATTAAAGATGACCTTTTCCAAGATTTGGATTGATCCGACAAGGCCGCTAATGAGCCCTATCACACGTGGAATTTCAAAGGAACAGCTGACAGAGAAAATCGACTTCAGTTTGTTAGATAGTCAAATATTTCACCTTTGTAAACCAATACTTCTTTCTTTTTCCAACTTGTTAATTTGATAATTGTGAAAGGGGCCTTATTTTCAATTTAGGAAAACTGATTGTCCTAAGGACTTGAGGAATTTCCTCGATGTTCAAAACATATGATTCAATAAAGTGAGATTATTTTTAAGCGACAGAGTTTTGAAGGTCATTAAAGATAAACAAAGCAGAATAAAAGGCAGAAGGTGAATTAGTTCAGGATTACAATTATAAGAGTTTGATGGTGTATTTTTCTGCATGTGTTGTGGTGTCAACTTTCAGTTGCCGAATAATACAGCTTAGATAACGCCATTCATAAAAAAAATTCTTAAATATTCAGCTCTAGGGCTAACCTAGTTTCACCTTGCGTCGCTGCCCATGCAGAACGTGCTCATTAGCATGCCATTGAGGTTATGTTTTCAAACAAAACATGTGCTTAGCTTTGTGCAAGACAAATCTGGCTGTTAAAATAGTTAGCTGCTCCCACAAAAATGGGTGTCTCCGATAACCAGTTTGCCTCTAAAAGATTGAACATTTAGAATTCGAGGCCACACCATGAAGGACTATTCTCAATCAAACTAACATTTGTTTCTAATAACCAACTTTTTCTTCTCAAACGTCTCTCAAATTTTGGGATTTTAGTTACAAATATTTCAAAAGTCTTCATTCTGTGCATGTGCACCAGTGCAATGTCGCCCTTTATGGGGTCTGTGCCCATCAAAATTAAAGCAGGAAAGCTATGCACTGATATCGTCTGTACTGAACCTAAACCTTCTTTCAGACCAAAGAACTTGATGGAAAAATGTCAAACATGTTAGATGATTTTATTTAGAATGCAGTCTTATTCCATTCTCCTAGAAAATAAAAATACACTTAACTGATCATGACAAGATTTATTCACATGACTACATTTCACACTTTTCAGATATGTAAAACCTCATGACGTCACATATGATGTAATAACGTTATGCGAAGGAAATGCATAACATCTGAGGCATCCGAATGTACTTGAAAATAATTTCACTACACTAGTGTGCGGTGTGGTCAAATGAAATCAAATTTTTTCGTAATGCGATAAAACGAAACTTACATTTGTGCTCATTTCCAACGAAATTTATGAAACTCGGTGAATAATTTTAATCTTTTGATCGTCAAGGCTCGCAGAATATAGAAATTATTCGACTCATTTCATCAATTTCATTGGAAATGAGCGCTCATGCAAGATCTTCTAAATATCATTTCGGTTATTTCAGTTCAATATGCTTTTCTGCGGATAGCTACCTTTTAATTTTGGAAAATAAGTTTAGTTTGCTCAAATAGCGGAAGGTAGGACTGAGAAAATCTTGTTTTACTGTACATACAAAAAAGTTCATCAACAATTAGGAAGAGTAACTTAGTTGTTAGAATTGACTCGTGTAGGCACATGCGTTTAATTTAGAACATATTTTCTTCCGTGTAAAGCCTTTATAATAAACGTCGAAAAACCTAACATACACTATCAAAACTTTTTAACTCAACAACAGAGGCCACTCTGAAATGTTTTAATAAAAATTGTAAATGGTAAAAGTCACACATTTTGATACATGATGTATCACCATTTTCCTACGACTAATGACTAATGACGGTATCTGCATATAATAGCGGAGCTCAGGCACTAACTTTAAGAAAGTATTCTCATGTTCAATCTCAGTCTTAACTGAGGACGCCGATGTTTGATTGGCTAATCTCAAAATTTATTTCACCAATCAAACGAAATAATGGAGTTGTTCCTGATTTTTAGCATGAGAATATTTTTACAAGCATGACCTGGAGGCACGTTTATGCGATGGACTTAGGCGCGTGGTAAGAGTCATATATTTCGCCTTCGATTAGTGTTTCCACTTTGTGGCACTTCTGGTTGTAATAGAATAACTGTATATAAAATTTAAGCTGTCTTTTTTCCTTTCTAGTCGAGCCGTCCCTCATCTGTATTACAAGTATTTTACATATATATTATTGGTTATTCTTCCAGTGACACATCACCCTAATCTTGGTTATCTTGATGTTGCAAAGATAGAAAAGTGAAAACAAAATATATCATTCAACTTACCGATGGATAAACTTTTCAACAGCCACATAAATCGTATTTTCTGTTTGGAGAACATCTTTTGATGCATCGCTTCGTCGCTGTGTTGATATAACTAAATATATTTAACAGCTCTCGGCAGTTTTACACTGTTTTGCAATTAATACATCTATTGTGCTCAGCTGCGATTAGTGGCAATAGCTTCCTGTCATGCATACACAAAATAGATATTATGTAGAAAAGACGTATCAGAAAAATCTAAAGTTCAAGCTGTGGTGAATTAAAAACCTCGAGGGATTATCTAGCGGTTTAGTTTATTAGATATTCTGAAAGTTATAAATGATGTCATTCAAAATAGGTACAGCTTCCTTTGCAAAATTACGATAAAGAGATTTTGTCCGAAATGGCCTGATTAAATCCGGTTGATCAGATGAAAATAGAGTGCATTAAAGCCATTGCTTGACCAAGCAGACACGACGCGTCTGATGCGATTGTGATTATAAATAATATACTCAGATTACCTAAGAAGGTAAAGTGATGCTTCTTAAATGGGCAAACGTTTTATTTAGCTGTCTAAATGAAAGTAAAGTTGCCATTGTGTGCTCCCTCTTTCAAAAACAAATATTGGGCTTATGATTGTATCATGTCTGTGTATGCTTGCCTGAGTGCGTTTGAGAGTACAAGTTTAATAAATATAGATATTTATTGAAACTTACGGGAATATATAGACTTGGGTCGTCTGTATGCTTCATAGTATCGATTAGTGATCATTGTCCAGAGGTTCAGGTGATCCTCTGGTCCTGTTGGAGTTACATTTTAAACTACCATATATTTTTCTTCAATATATTGTCTAGAAACTCTAGAGTTTGCCATATTTAACCTTCGAAATATCATACAGGAGACACAACAAAGTGTTCTCAATTCCTTTTCCTGGTCTCACTCAAAAATATGTGCAGTTTTGATTGAAGTTTCAATCATATATCGTACGCACATATTAACATATTAAAGAAAGTAGTACATAAGCCGCAACATTATATCAACCCTGAGACTTGGTTCTTAGAAAACAACTCGGAAGTCGTAAAATGCTCAGTCGGTTATTACTAAGATTTAACTACAGGTGATATTAACCGTAACAAGAAGGATTACGTTACTACAAAGAATTTATATATATATATATATATATATATATATATATATATATATATATAATTATATCTTTGTGAATGTATTTAAACATTAATATTAGAAGTCGGGCATTATATACCAGGTTAAAAAGCATTGATTCTGACAAAAATGTGCAATTGTTATTGCATTTCTACAGATAAATTACTATCAAGAGTCACAAGCTTATAGCTCGGTACGAGCTGAAGTCACGTGACTGACCTAACACAAAGGAGTTAAGAACTGGGAACAAAATATAACTCAATTAGCTTCTTAATCCAGATAATTGGAGTAAATGTAGAATATATAAATTATTTCAAATGAAAAAGTATTAATTTTGAAAATGCATATTTTGAAGTACATTTAAATATTACCCTGTATTGGTTCCTTGTATTTAAGGATGTAAATACACATATTTATCTATATAGATATCTTGAAATGAACGAGCACACACTTAGCTTAAATTTTGAAAACATCAAACTGGTGTAAGTCAACAGAGATATTATAGCTAACGTTTGCACAGACAGAAGAGTTCGGATCAACAAGAATATGGGACGCACGTTGGATATCACGAACAAACGAGATATTGACAATTGTGCCAAATTCAAACGATTCAGGCACTACCTGCAATGCATTAACCTTGTATTTTTGGATGGTTTATTCTGCTACTCCATCCAGAAAGAATTATTACAGGTGGGTAGTGCGACAATCGTAAATGACGATCCTGTATGACGTTGACAAGACCACGTGCCTAATATGTGGATATGTACCTGATGCCGAAGAAGGACATTCTTTTGAGATATCGTCACATGACTGCAAAGGCTAATGTAACTCGACTACTGTAGACTAAATGCAAAGTATTGATCTCGTAAAACATTTTTAAAAATCTTCGAAATTGCCTACCAATTGCATGAGATTGTACGGTATAATTGTATATATGATATTAATACACATAAGAAATCTGTATGCACCGCACGCACATAAAACAACTATAATACCGACATAAAGCACACATAAGACTAAAGCAGTACATTTCATAAATACTAAAACACCCACACTATTAGTACGACAACATATCACCACACGTGTACATTTATCAAGACTCGAGGACACACTATTCCACCTTTCCATTGATAAACAATCGATACTAGGTCAAAAATAAGATTAAGAAAAGGAAAACAAATATAAAAATATATGTTGATCTACCAAAGATTGCCCATGAAAGTTTTTACAATCTTATTGGGGTCCTGAGGAATCAGAATTTGGGGACAGAGTACATACTTTAAATTAAAGAAGTCAGTATTAGAGTAAACTAAGAAATTAATTTGAAGTATTCAAAATTAAAATCTGATTTCATAATTAAACATATCACTTGAAACCAATACAAAATAGTAAAATACCATTGAACTCTGTTTTCTGGATCTACTTTGACTCCGAATTCAACAATTAACAGCCGATTTAAAATGACCTATAGCTGAAATAGTTTCGATAAAACTGGGTAATAGGTTCCAATCTTTCAAGGTGTTATAAGAGAACTTTGTTGAGGTTGTATCACTAATACACATGATGTAACTATATTACATGTACCACGCATAGTGACAAAATGGTTCTGATCACTTAGTTTTACACATCTTGGCTCGTGTGTGACGGACATTTAAAAAACAACTATGATTGAGTAATAATTGCTTAACTCTGTCCTCCACTCTTATATAAACATAACACACATATAATCCAGCTAAATATATTGTATCAATATGACTCAACATCATGTTGCACCTGAAATGGATGTCTGTAATTATTTGCAAGAAAATGAAATTAAACAAATACTCGCTCTTTAGTACTTTGTTATATGTCTCTGTGAGTAAATAATTTGACGTTTTCTCCTCGGAAAAGATTTATATAAAAGTTCGTTCGTGGCAAAGATGTAACGATTCACGAGATGAAGCTAGCAATCCCTTGAGATCTTCTTCAAAACTTACCTCACCTTATTTTTCTGAAGTCGGAATTTTCGGGTTCTCCAGATATTTGCGATTATCATCATTTCTGTGCGTTCTGGTGGCTCTTTCTAACAGTTGGTACCATTGGCGATCTTCCACTGACGAGTCCTACTAGATTCATCGGATTGGAAGCTGTCATCCTAAAACAAGTTACTCTGGTCGAATAAGCATTTTGAGAGAACAGGGCACAAATTACTATTCAGAATCGGAATATATTTCGCACTGTTCAAATTGCCATCAATTTTCACGAATGGTCCCATTCTACAGCAAGACAAGCAGCATCACATACATTATCCATTTTGGTCGATGCGAACAACGTGATCCGAGACATGGGGGTATATTACATTCGCCATGTATTCTCCAGACATTTATAAAGAACACCTGCAACCTGAAACTTATCACTAAATATCACTCTGTCCCATCCATTCTGCAATATCCATCCTATTTCTCCTACGCCAGTTAATTTGCCGAATTCGGTACACATTGGAGAGAGTGATTTTCTTCCGCACAACGTCAAAATACAAATGCCTCTGGACGCTTCTTGTGTACAATGGTACGAGCACTGACTGAATCACTTTTCAGATCCACTTAACTCTGTCTCAAGTTTGTTTTAGAAGCAGAAATTGTTCTGTTCTAATTCTGAGACAGCTAAATCACCTTGCATTTCTCTACCGCAAGAAAAAAGACAAAACAAAACAAAACAAAACGAAAAGAACAAAAAACAAGCAGCAACAATACAAGAATCAACCGTACGATCAACCGTACGATTATTGGATCAAGCCACAGTGACACGTTCAGCAAATTTTTGTCAAAGCTTGTACTTCAATTTAAGTGACATCTTTGACCTCTATATAGATGTAACAGCAAAGATCATGTAGCGATAAATGTTCACATAGTTGTTGTGTTCATTGTTCTATTTGTTTGAGTATCCTTCGTGTTTGCCTGTTACAAAGGGTCCTTTTCTCTCTCTCTCTCTCTCTCGCTCTCTCTCTCTCTCTCTCTCTCTCTCTCTCTCTCTCTCTCTCTATATATATATATATATATATATATATATATATATATATATGTACCACTTTGTACTTTCTGTTTAAAGTATTAAGTATTACTGAAAAGGGGTAGTGGTTCCTGGGTCACTTCTTGAGACACATACTTGTGTTATCCACAGCATAGTCAATTGGTGTCATCAGATGCGACATGTATTTTCTGGCCCAGTCAATTGGTGTCATCAGATGCGACATGTATTTGCTGGCCCAGATTGAGCCCTATACTTCCGAATGTAAATCCCAGAGAAACGCTGTCTATCCATGACATAGATATTTTTTAAAGTCCTGTCCTGTTGTAAAGTTGACTTGCCGTAAATCCTAGAGAAACGCTGTCTATCCATGACAGAGATAAATTTTAAGTCCTGTCCTGTTGTAAAGTTGACGTGCCGTAAATCCTAGAGAAACGCTGTCTATCCATGACAGAGATATTTTTTAAGTCCTGTCCTGTTGTAAAGTTGACATGCCCTTTGATTAAGAAATTTTTACCAAACAGCATCGACAGCAAATATGCAGATGAAAAATGATGAATGACTCTCTGTGGACACTTTAGACGATAATGCTGTTAAATATTCCTCCAACACTGACATTAATACGATCCTTGATATGCGTCGGTGTGGGATAGGAAAATTCCACGCAAGGGTCCGAATTTAATGTGGAATTTTCCAATCTGACACAGATTTATAATGAAGGATCACTTTTCTCACATTTGTGAAGGAAAAAAGAGGCTAAAAGTCAAAATGGCGTTTTCTGGGTACACTACTGGCTAATGCAACTTCATATGCTTTGGTGTGGGATAAGAGATATCCATCTAATTGAAATAATTGTGCGTCATACACTAGGTTTTGCATGATATTCTTTCACATTCCTGAACGAAAAATGAGAATCGAAGTCAAAATGGCGTCTTGTGAGTAGACTACTGACTGATTCAACTTTAGCACAGCAAAACACCTATTTTAAACTTTTCTCACCTTAAGATGGAGAGTAAAAATTTAGGTTTACATTGAAAAATTCAGTCGATCAATTAGTTGATCCAAAAAATATTCAATACAGTTGTTTTCCCACATTTTATCTACTTCTGTGCTGTATGGGGAGAACCTCGTAATTCTTCTTACATGCAGAGACTATACAGATTACAGAAAAGAGCAGCCAGTGTGCTTTTCAATGGCTAAGATATTTCAACATCTACATCATCTCTTTTCAATACTCTTAGATGGATGCCAATTAAGGATTATTTTATTTTTAGAAAAGTCGTTCTTACGTTCAAGGTCTTAAATAATTTATCGTCAGAGTATCTTCATGTTTTAAGTTTGTAGGGAACATTAGCACAAGGCGTATACGGTCGAGTGAAAATAATGATTTATGTATACCAAAAGTTAGGACAGAGTATTTTACTTTTTCTTTCACCGGTACATTTTTATGGAATAGTTTACAGCATGATATTAAATAAGCACCTAATGTTTCACCTTTTAAGAAATTATACCTCTACAAATATTTTAAAGAGTAATCCCGATTGTATAACCACATAAAATTATAAGTGGTAGTTGTGTTATATATATGTGATAACAGTATGTTAGACTTATATAATTTGCATTAACTTCTGTTATATTTGTTTTCTTTAATGCAATAGATGTTAACCTTGTAAATGTTTACTAATTGCAGATATATTTTCTATATATTGGTTTTAATTTCAGGGCGGTAATGTAAACTAGTTGTTTGCTAATTATGTCACCCTGCATAAATAAAGGATTTTATTATTATTATTATTATTATAGAACATCATTCGAGCGTTCAATTTGTGTAGTGAGCTAAAATGAGCAATGATAGAAACATGAACAGGTCCTTAATATTAAATGAGACAGAAAAAAATATATGAAAAAGTCGTCGATTTAGTTCAGTTCCAGAATTGATTTTCCTTTCATAATTAATAATGAGAAGATGAATTATAAAAGTAGCAATAACAACAACGACGTTTGACACAAATGTTACGACTCGGGGTTTGAATATGTAACAAAAGAAAGAAAGACTCTAACAAGCACAATTTCCAAAATAAAAATTTATTTTCCTAAAATATAAAATATTTAAAACAAACAAAGTGAAAGAATTAAAAATAACTTACAGTGTAGAAATTCCTTAAATAGTCCTGAATTATTCGATTGAATTCATTAATCCAGAAACTGTCCAAAAGTATTCCGAATGAGGACACTAATGTGCTTATGTGTCAACAAGAATCACAGTTCTAAATCCAAATGTTATTAATTCCAGGTAAATTCCCGTGAACGTAGAATATCACAAAAGTTCTTGAAATGATTCCGATAATTCCGACGGAGTTGAATAATGTTCAGATCTTCGAATAATAGTACATAATCCCAAATGTACTGTTTAGAGTTAAGATTTCACGAACAATAAATAAATTTCCTCTATGGCTTTACGAACTACCGTAACTGTAAAGAATGAACCACGCAATGATTAAATCTCGTTTTATATTATCTATACTGCGTAAAACAAATAAAAACCCAATCTACTCCATTTCAAATAAACAAACCCGAATTGCGATTCTAATTCTTACTGAATCATAATAATACGTTTCACCACGCGCTACTCACGCGACGTCGTGTGTCAAGTTTAACCAACATTTCTAACATAAGATATACAAATACTCAATAAAAGCGTTGGCTACTAAAAAAAAATACAAATTATAATACAAAGGTCATAAACCAAATGAAAACTCTATTATAATTTAAAAGATGATACATAATTCCGTAACACGAAACCGAACTACAGAAAGTGTACATGTAGTCACGGCAATCAGGTCAAAACATCTTGTCTGCGGGATACTAAATGTGTTGAAATTAATATTTATGTTGATTATTGTGACAGAAGGCTGAAGTGATTATGGAAATCAGGAGTTGTTGCCAGTTTGTTTGCACTATGACTGCATAGGAAAGAAGATTATTGAGTTGCTAGTCTCATGTATTTAGAACATGTATTGCGAAAATGGGAGTGAGGGGCACATACAGTAGCATTAAATTGTCGTGTAGAGGACTCTTATTTAGATAAAACAGTGAACTTCCGTGTTTTACTTTATATATACTACCATATCAGTTTCATATGAAGAACTGAACTTTGTATTTCAGCCTTACTACTACGTATGTTACTTAGAGTTTTACAATTAAGGATTGAGAAGATGCGCCACATATGCAGCATACAACATACTTTATGTTAGTAAAAAGCTTATTACATCTTATGTTTCATTGCTGTTGTAATCATGTCGACTGTAAATAAATCGTATCGTATCTTATCTATCAGCATTTATCCCAGCTTCTCATATATTCCTATGGTGATTCCAGTACTAATATGGGATTAAAACATATACATGTACTCCCACAGATAGTATACCATTTAAAGTACTTTACACATATGCATCAGAGTGAGTGAGTTTATCATCTTTAAAGTTCGTTCAATAATAACATTCAGTTGCAGTTGTTTTCATCATTATCTGCATCATTTCTTCATCTTATCATCATCGTCGTAGTTGTCATCGTCATCATCATCGTCGATTTACGATATTAATTTTTTAGGGTCGGAGTTCCCACATCTCAAAGATAGCACAATACGTCCGTACAGAATGCATATTTGACCTTATGCAGAGAGATCCAGACTGGTGTTGGCTCATCAGTATATCCAGTAATTTCTGTATTTATGTTTCCTCGCACTCATGTCTGTATTACATTAGACTTTATTTCACTCCAGTTTGTTTTGATTTATTTCACTACATTCCTATTTGTTTTATTTATTTAATCATGACACAATTAACATAAACCTGAAAAGCGAGATCATAAATGGTTTTACTGTGTGCAAACTTTTCCCGGAGCATCCGGGAGATACTTTGAACCCTCGAGCTCAAACTCTTTTCTCGTGCTCCAGCAGGTGTGTATCGTCTCTACATTTCAAACCACTCTATTTCAACTCAGTCTGATCTACTATAAGATTCTTTGCTCTTGACAGGAGGACAAGGAAGATGTGGAGGATTTCCACAGTGCGATGACTCTACTGGATGCGGAGCTTGCCTGAAGATGAAATTTCTTTGGCGGTAAAAGCAACGCACACACATAAATTGTGTTTGGGACCCATGACGTAAATCCGACTAACCAAATGGAAAACGTTCAGCGCCGAGCTGCTAGATATGTTGCAAATTGATACTTCCACGATAGTTGCTCTGTTAGTAATTCCTTAACAGGTCACCTCTTGAACGGAGCAGACTTAGTGCTCTCTTGATATTTGTATGCAAAGTTGTCTATCACTATTTACCTATATATCCATCAGAGTACCAGTACTTTTCTTTTCTTACTACTCAATACACAAACGATTCCTATAAATATTCCTTCTCTCCTCGAACTCTAATTCAGTGAAACTATCTACCTGTTGAGGCAGTCAGAGCCGACACAGCGGATGAGTTCAAGGCAAAGACACCAATATATGTGTGCTATAAAATACCTTCAAAATCTAATTTACATAATATATAAAATGCAAATAATTTCAATGTTTTCGCAGGAGTTTTCTTCTGAAAAATTAAAATAAGCCTACAGCAAATAATAGTCAGATATGATTGCTTGCTGAAAAAGTCAAGACAAATCATGTTTGTACTACCGGTCCTCTTTTTCCTGTTGTAGATGCCTAGCTCATTTGCCCAGCTTTCTGAAACAGACAACAACTCCAGAAATCCCACAGTACATGTGCGCCATCTATCAACAGGCAAGCGTTATCTATAAGTTATATCATGACAGATCTGAAAATTCAAACGACCAGATGTTATGATTTTAGACACTGGATGATAAACCAGAAAGCTTTCGTTTCGTTCAAGAAAATTATAACAAGACTCTATGATTCTGTTGTTATGCGGTGAAATATCTTCTTGTTTGTTTTCACAGAGCTCTTGATTCGGCATCAGAATGACATAAAGAATGTTCCAGGCAACCTTATAAAATCATGTACCCGTGACATTTATTGTTACGAATCCAAAATAAATAAACTGTAATATAGTTAATCAAATCGGACGAGGCGAAGACAACTGTATGCACAATGTCTGCAATATAGACAGTTGTATAACAATCTATTAAGCAAAAATAGTTTGCTGGTAAAATGTACAAGTACCTTGTGCCTTATACAATAAGAAGAACACCTTTTGATTTGTCCCGTCAAATACTGATCATAAGACCCAGCTCTGGTCATTTTGACTAAAATAGCATGATATCAAGATTTTGTATCACGTTTAAGACAACAAAGCGTCGCTACTTACCTCAACAAACTTTGAATAATAATTATGGATATCTCGTGGTAGATATGTTGTTCTATCGTATTCATGTATTGTCTTTGAACACAATGTTTGTGTTTACCAGTCATTCATATTGTATTGTCAGTTGCTTTGTAATAAACTTTTATACACCACAGATTTTATAACTGAATTTCAAGTAGTCACCCGTATCGATTAACATTAAAATTAAATTATATAATATTGAAGATGTTGCAAAAAATTTATAATGACCGCAAAGGGCGATATAATTAATAGGTTATTTATTTTTGCTTCAAATCAATACTAATTCAGTAATAAATAATTTCAATTTCATTTGTTTCTGAATATATACAATTAGTACTCCGATCTTTAATTTGCGATCAATTGACCAGATTGTAATAAAACGTCGTCCGCAGGTCCACTCCCGAACAAATGAGGTCTCTCTTAGTACCATGTTGAACACTACAAATGCCTTTTTATATATGCAAATAAATTCTGTATGAATTTGTATCATGTTCGATAGATGTTTCCTAAACTCTTTTGCACATTATTACTTACGGCCAAATATTTACCGTGCGGAAATGGTGGATTAATGATGCCAGAAGTAAATCTTAGTATAAATGCTGAGACGTTTTTAAAACCTAAGGCATGGATTACTGTAAAGGCAACCCAGCATTCATCCGAGTTGCATTTGCGATTTTCGTTCCGCTCTACAGTTGTTAAGTACTTCTGAAAGAGGGACACGTATAATGGTAAGTTGTGTGCTTTTGCAAAAGGCAAACGAAGAGAATATTGGCATACATTTATGCAACTTTGATGTACTGTTATTGAAGTTTCTTTGTATGTGATATTAGGGAAACAAAGAACTGTCTAAAGCAGGCAGCTGATTAATATGGCTGCTCTCGTGTGCTCAAGAAATGAACTTGAACTAGTCCAAGGAACGCTACTTTAAGAATTAAAAAAGTATCGAAAATTAATTTTGCCAGTGTAGACAATACTGACTTCTGAAAGTGCAATAATTGGATTATAAAATATAAAAAAAACTAAACAAAGTTATCGGATAGATTTTTCTTCTTTCTAATTTACTTCTTAAGTCCACGAAATGAAAACGACCAAGTGGGGTCAGCAGCTTTGGAGATAGACACATCTGAAGTAAGGCCAAGTTGTATACTCTCCAATCCAAATTACACCCATCAATCATACACCAAAATAAAGGGAATAATAAGTTCGTTTAACAATACCTAAGATATACAAGGTGTCTTTTAAATAACCACGATTACCAGTGAGGAACATCTGGGAAATTCTTTTTCTTTAAAAATCAAACTTTTAAACAATAACCCATTTTTATGACCAAATGCGTGGTTTGAATATTAAAAATTCAACATGGTATAGTGAAGAACTACATTTACAATTTGCCAGACAGGAATGCTGTGTTACAGAGGGTGAATATACATTTCCTGATAGGAAAAGAAATGAATCCCAATTAAGTAGTCACCGAAAGCAAAATAATAAGTCTGATAAAATACCAATGTACAATGACTGGGTGTCACAATGATCATTAGCCAGAAGAAACCTTTGCCAATTTGTCCTAACATATCAGAATTAATAGAAATTGTAAACCTAAAGTTGGTTTCTAAGTTAGTCTTTATGCTCCTTATATTTTTTTCACATGTTTTTTCGGTGTACTAGAGTTTACTTTATCAGTAAATATAAGCCAAACATATACTACAGTTCTGTGTCGTGTCCTAACTAATTAATTCCTTCACAACCAATTCCCACCTGGTTATAGCTTGCTCTCTGACCTTTCCAGACATTGATTTAGGTCTGTAGTATTTCTAGAAACTGATTTTAAATATATATTGCCTATTCCATCAATTTTAGAAAATAAATTATCACAAGCAATTACAGAAATATATTTCTCCGTATATCAGTTCGCCCTTGTACATACATACATTCTGGATACTGAGATATATTATATTTACTTGAGTTTAATTGATTTTGTTTATTTATAATTTTAATTACATACGTTTAAATAATTCACGACTTTCTATTGAAAATATACGATTTTTTATATATAGCAATTGCGACTTAGTTGAATTATTTGCTGTTTAATTGGTGTATAATTACAAACGGAATCATTTCCGTAATAGGCTATTCAGAACAGATATCTCTCAGATAGGAAGTTGTTTTTAGTTGGTTTTAAACAGATTTATTGCTTTGTGTACAGCTAATGGGATCAGGTTACAAGTTCTCACACATTAAAGGTAGAAGCCTCATTTTGAATTTCAAGATTTAATCTAAAAATTCCCACATACTATTCACAAATCTTTTCAATAAGGTCACAGGTCGACATGTTAACGTACAAATTCATTCTCTGAAAGTCAGATTGTTTTCATGTATGCGTGGTTTAGTCTGAACATGTACTTGTACTTCTTCAGCATATTTGGATATTTTAAAATTAAAAATAAAGTCTGCTGAATGCACCATTGTCCACATCAAATGCATATTTTAGTCGAGATCTGAGGTTGAACTTTTGTTTTACCTGGAGTTGAGCACATATAGGTCTATATCATTGGTCAATAAATTTCCATTCCTATATCAATGGTCAATTAAATGTGCCTTGGGAAAGGACAATATACCCAATGATACTTTGTTCAATTGATTATATTTTATTACACAAGATAACCACGTACCTGAGGTTTCCAGTTCAGAAAGGACTGATGCAAATCGATCGTTGTGAATGTCTTTTTTAAAGTCAATATACAGACTGAGATATCGCTACACTATGTTTAATGTCAATTTCGTGACAAAATAGCTCTAAAAGCTTTGAGAGATAAGATTTTAATGGATATTCTTCGCAGCAAATTCCATTACAGTTGAATCCCCCCCCCCCCCCCCGGAAAAAAATCAATAGTATCATCAACTGGACACAAGCCTCCGGTTGCAATAAACTAGGGGTTGTATGGGGTTGTTTGTTCGATAATGTAAAAATAAAGTTTCAAAACAAATGTTCATTGGGTACTCAGTTCCTATTTTTTGTGTCAGACACGATTTGTCTGATTTTCACATCCATTACTTATGCACTGAAATTTAACCAATCATAGCATTATTCAGATTATGAGAAAATAGAAAGTAAATTAAACAATCATGAATGTCAAAGTACTGATTGTTTCATAAACCAACATCAAATTTACCATAGAAAAAAGTGCATCGTATTGCGCAAAAGAGGGTGAAAGCATGAAGTTGGGGGCTTCCGACTTAGGTTAGAGCCAAAATCTTCCCTTTTTCTGGTGAGGAATTTAACATAATCGTATACTATTTCTTCGTGTGATAATATATTCTTGTATATGCTCCTACCTTGTTTGAATTGTTATGACACTAAGTGAATAAATTAAATTTTTGCTCGTAAGAACTGGAAAAGACTTAGAAACAGTTCAATTCATCTTAGAAGCAGATGAAAGAAAACCACTTGTGTAATATTCAGATTACAAAGATTTGACAAAGTGATGGAATGTTTTATGGCTTAGATTTTAGAAAGGCAAGTGGTCAGAAATTAAGTATTAAAATTGACAGAACAAGCAACTTAAGTTTCTCAAAATAAATTTTCCGGAAACTAATTTTAATCAAAAGGAGAAACCTAAACCTTTATCCATCAAAAACATAGTACATTTCATTCATAACATTATACAAAAGAAAGTATAAGTCCGTTTCATTCTCTTTGAAACAATAGACAAGAACCGTTAAAATGCGTATCAACACAGATATTTTACTTCTTGCTTTTTTCTTTGGAAACTTTGATCACAGACTTAGACCTTTTATCGCTCAAGGGAACAAGGACGTTTTCGTCCTTCTCTTTTACTGAAGAAAAAAGAAAAAAGTTTTAATATAAAATTTGAATAGAGAATGCGGCTTATGGATAATTTCTTTACCACGCATCACATGCTGGCAATTATCATTATAACTGATGCATTAGCTTCCGTCTAAAATTATTTCCTCTAGAGAGCTGAAATAATTGAACAGTAGACGAGGATTATGCATATATTTAAAAATAAATATATAATCTGATTGTATGCCATATAAGATAAGCTGTCTGGCTTTTGAAGTATATTGTGGGTGCCATAGATTGACGGTAAGCTGTAAACATCCTAATGTTAACATTTGCCTAATCCTCGTACATCGGATATCGCAAGTACATTGAATATTGGAGGTATACTGATTAATGAGAAGGTAGTATGAAAATGCCAGGGAGTTGATTCTGACCTGGATGAACTGCTTTGGACACAGCATCAGAACTGTGACCACTGCTCTTGGACCATGGGCTAGATTTAGTGCTCAAATCTACATTTTGGAAACGGCACATACAATGTTATTCTTAAAAGTTTCCCTGTAACGCTGATGACCGAATGTTTTGGTATTGACCTTGAATTAGGTTGTTTACTTAGTATTTGAGTTTAAGGAAGGTTTTGGTAAGCAAGTTGTTGTATTTAATTTGAGGTCAAGGTTGATTTTGTTTACAGATAAAACTAGAATTTTGTTTAGAATTGTGTGTTAAAAGTCACATACGCCATATCATTTTCTAGAATATTCTGTCATGTGACCTATGTATATATATATATACCACTTTTAGTGAACAGTTTTCAGTTTTTGACCTTACCATCAGTCTATAAACAGTCATTACAGTTGTGAAAATTCATTCCAATTTCAGAGAGAAATTATTTAAAATATTCATTGGCTTATAAAAGTGCTCATACACTTTTGGATTTTGCATTTTTAATTGATGATTTGGGAATTTATGTGAACTTATTCAGAGATATTCTGGAGTACTTCATTGTGGCACATCAGTATATTAAAGACTACTGGCACATCATTACATTAAAGACTATTGGCACATCATTCGGAACATTCGATATTTAGGACTTGTGATTAGGACACTTAGGATTATTGGATTATTTGGATTTTAATTCATGTTACTGTAAGTGTCTTTTGATTTTCATTTTAATTATCTAGAAATAAATTGCTTGTTGATTTTTACTTGATTCGTTGGTTTCACATTCTTTCTGTTACATTTTTCTTAGACCATAGAGAGGTGCCCCGGGTGGCCGAGTGGTCTACGGCGCTCTCCTTTACAGATCACTGACATCTCACCTTTGTCCTCGTGGGTTCGAGTCTCGGGTATGTGAGAAAGTTTAACAGTAGCTTCTCGTGGGTCGGTGATTCTTCCTGGGCTTTTCTTTGGTTCTTCCTCCGCCAAATATACTGGTCGCCATGTATAGCCTATCATGTGCTGAAAAATGGCGTTAAACTCATAGCAACCAAAGATCATGCCGTCTCTGTTGTAACGATAATGGATAACTTGTTGCGATGAAAGTGTATTCAAAACCTTTTGATGGAGAGAGAGAGAGAGAGAGAGAGAGAGAGAGAGAGAGAGAGAGAGAGAGAGAGAGAGAAAGAGAGAGAGAGAGAGAGAGAGAGAGAGATCGGCTAAAATTTAAAGTAACATACCTTCAAAATGGCACAACAATTTATGGGATTGAGTTTGTGGGCAATACTAAACATTTTTCAGCATTTATATACATAACATGGTCAGTTACCATTATAACAACAATGAGTTTTATGAAAATTTAAATGATAAAGTAATATACATCCTAGAATAAATGTGGTTTTCTCTTTACACTCCTTCTTGTATATTTATTCCAGTAATTTCTATATTTTCTCCAATTCGTTTTCTAAAGCATCTATTTGACTGCTTATCATATGTTTAAATGGCCTTAAATATTGTTGACTGCCAGATATCTCATCAACTATTTTCCCCATCGTTCCACCTCAGACACCCACCCCCTGTTTGCTAGGCTTGTTTAGCATTCGACAGGGCAGGGCAGTTATTTTCTATTTGAACAAATCCCGAACTCATTTAATGACTAAAAACATTTTCGGTAAAAGTCAAGAAGCTACTAGATAGTTGAGTGTGAACTGACTAAATTAAATTGGAATAATTAGTTTCAAAGCGTTTTCAATATATATGTTTGATGATTTTACCTATTGTACAGTTTAATACCTTTTTCATAAGCATCAATATAGGATACCGAAAGAGCAAAGATTAGTGTTGCATGATAAATTATTTTGATAATGGTATTTTTTTTGTTTTGGTCAACATTTATCTGTAGGTATATGCTATTTATTATCGTATAATGTTAATGCATTTAGCAGCATAGGTTTTATTTTACCTTTGTTTGTAATGTATTAACAATTTGGTGAGGTAAAAGTCCATGCGATATCAGGGACTACAAAGTTAAAATGTAATGATTAACTTGCAACTTCTCTGATATCCGTGTTTGAGGGTGGAACTATTGACATCTTAAAAGACTTTTTTAACAGCATGATGTAAGCAACTGTATTTTGCATCGAAACATGTGGCAATAATGTTTTCTGTTTCAATCAATTTTGTATGTTAGTAACAGCTATGTTTTTATTAGCATTTCAGGAATCGGATGTAAGATACAGACCTGGTTTATCTTGCTGTTGTAGTTCGTGCAGGCCGTGTTCTGTATAGCTTTGCCGTTGTTCTTTAGTAATGTTGCTTTTCGAGGTCTCAGACATTATGTTCTATACGGGTTTTGTAATTTTGTCAGCTTTTAAAAATGTCTTTGCTTTAGATTTTATTTGATTTTTTTTTCTTTTTTCATCTTTTGATGTTTTACACTCTTTTTGCTCTTTTTGAAAACTGTTCATGATTAGGCTTTCTTAAATTCCTGAAATATTTTGCACGTTGTCTTTGAGAAGTTACTTTCTCTGGTGATTTGTAAATCTTGTTTTGATTTTCATTTTTAATTTATTTTCTTTCCATGTAATTCAATAAAATGTGGAAAGTTTGAATGACATAATTGCAGTAGTGGGAAATAAAAAGAGAAATTACTAACTTTTATAGATCCAAATATTATTGTAAACCTCAAAAAATAAAATGTACAACAAAAGATAGAATAGCAAAACTAAACAGCCAAGAAAAAAACAATAATCGAGTGCTTGAACAATGAAAAGACGAAAACAGAGAATACTCTAAAGAATACAAAATCGACCACGATAGAGAAAGATATCACAATAATCAAAATTTGTTTTGTTGCGCAAATATATTGAGCCTCTATTTACTATTTTTATCTTCACATTTACATGTAATTGTTGATTTCTCTCTTTAATTGGTTTAATTTCCTCCACTGTGAAACCATTTCATTCTCTTTGATTTTGCACTATTTACATCTACTGCATTATGCATTGTGCTTTGCACTGGCCTTCTAGTTTGTTTTTACATTTCCTCTACCAGTTTTTCTCTGTTGCATTTGTAACATTCTACAACTGATTGTACCATTTATTTCTGTAGATAAATTGCAATTACTGCTAGATTTCAAATAAAAGTTTTGCATAAAATGTATCTTCAGTATCTGTATATCTACTATCGGACTTTAATTCGTTCACATGGTGTAAAACATTTTCCCATATCGACTGATTTTGATTGAGTTTGTGGCGATTACTTGTGACAGAAGGTTTTACGGATGCTTTCAAATTGTGCAGTGTACACAATGTTTCCCCGCTAAATGCATACCTTATCGTATAATTGCACGAAGAAGTAGTTTTCATTACCTCTGATTTTGTTCAAAATCTGATAGACTAAGATGTAGACTTTTACATTGTATTTATATTGTATATGTTTAGCTGTAATCAGTTTCCTATTGATGAATATTACTTCTTTTAATTTCTCCTATAAGGTCATTTATTACCCTTATATGAAACTATGTATATTGTTGTCGCCTTCTCAAGCTTTTCATGTGTACCATTTTGCTGCTAACCTGTGATGTTTTGGGATCTACTTTTCATTTTCACTCTCATTTTGTGATGAACAAAGCTTCATATATTGTGCATGTTTCAACTCACTCAGTTTCTAATGCGCTGTTATGTTTCCACATTTGTCACATTCTAGAAACTCGTTATTTTTTTTTTTTTAAGTTTTATGCCTGTTAATACTTCTATCTATGTATTGTGCTTCCTTGATTTCTTTCATTGGCATAATGTTTTCAACTGGCTTATAACTGTTAAACAAACATTTTATCGTATCCTTTACTTTTAACGAATACATTCATATTACGGTTCATTCTTTTGGTCTTTAAATCGTTTCAGCTTTTGTATATGTCACCTTGTTTATCGGGTAGAGATAACTCTTGTTAGTACAACATGCCCTCTATATCCTCCCCCTTCAAGTCTTCAACTTATAAAACGTATAGAATCACCTATAATGACTTGCCTGATTTTAAATATTTCCTCGATGAAGTTAGAAAGGTAGTCCTTTGCTATAATTGTTTGTATTTTCGAATTCAAAATGTTCATTTATTTTAAATTTAGGAGTTCCAAATGCATTCTCAAGTAGCCGATCCATACTTTTGACCTTTCTTCCTAGTTTTGCTTCAAACGGAGTCATATCATTATATAATTTCATTTTTATGTTAAATTTTGCCATTGCTATGGTTGAATTTGAAAGAGCTATTTCATACACTGATTCACCATGTGCTGTTGTAAAAAGAATTATGTTTTCGATACATTCTTTCTTTGCTTTGTTGCCAAATCGTTGTAGATTGATCAAATCAGGTTTACGATATCTGTCAATTGTGCTGTACATTTAGCCGAATATAAGTTTATATATATATATATATATATATATATATATATATATATATATATATATATATATATATATATATATATCCATAGCAAATACATAGTTTGTTTGTTCTTCATACTGACGTGGTTTTAGTATCGGGGCTGAAGCTACTTAATGAAGTATGTAAATGTTAATCTTTTATGAAATATTGTGGTTTATCCTTTTTGATGTATGAAATTAACAAATTAACACTTGTATTCTCTTCATTGTTACTTTGTAACACAACCAGCGTTGTTTACACTTTCAACCAATTCAAACCTGTAAAAAGATATACATTTTCTCTTTTTATCGACATTGTGCTTCCATGTTACACTAGTGAAATACTTATATCACCTATCTGAAAACTGTTGGATTCAGTACAATGTGCCATTTTGTATGATGTGTGCAAACTTTCAAATAATTATTTTGTGTTCGGCTGTCCGTTGTCACTGTTTCGCTTTGCTTTCTTTGGTGCTCGTCTCATGGCTCAGCTGCTGCACGCACCAACATTGTTTGACTGGTCTATTATATGTTTTAAATTTGTGAAACAATATACTACATTATGCAATTGCTCTTCAAGTCCCTAATATATATTTCTCTATTTTAAATAGTGCTCCACACTTGTATCACTCATTGTTTGCTATGTAAATATCTCACTTAGTAAAATCTTATTTTTAATCAATATTCCTTTGTAATCTATATAAGTATTTATGGTGCTATTACTTCAGAATTAATTTATTTTTATTTGTCCAGTCTTAACATCAAAGAATTTCTACAATTAAAAACAATAAAATGCAAACAAGAAATTATCTATTTTGGCAAGATATGTATAATTGAATATATCTTTGTTAGGTGTACTTAGTCCAGGCATTGCCGCTGACATTTACTTTGCAATGACATTACACCTTCTTCATGAAAACATGTTTTTCAAAATGGGTTTGTAATTTTTTAATTTGTAAAACAATACCAAAAGTCTGACTGGTGTACTAACGTTTTAGTTTGCGAAATAATACCCTCAAGTCTAACTGGTGTACTATTTTTAGTTTGAAAAATAATACCCTCAAGTCTGACTGGTGTACTATTTTTTAGTTTGAAAAATAATACCCTCAAGTCTGACTGGTGTACTATTTTTTAGTTTGGAAAATAATACCCTCAAGTCTGACTGGTCTATAAACGTTTAAAGAAGTGTACATTTTGAGCATTGCCGTTGGTCTTGTAGCGAGTCATTAAATTAGTATGTATTGAATGCAGAACGGGTTGAAGCCTCCATAATTGTTGTAATTAACAATGTTAATTAGATAATTTATGAATTGGTCCAGAATACTCAAAATGTACTCAACTGTGCAAGATGATAATTAAAATGATTTAATAGAGAAGTGTTTCAAAATACACGAAGATGGATTTGACATGGTTTTAATGGTAAGTTTTGTGTACATTACAGAAATCTCCAGTTGAAATATCCAAGTGATAATTGAAAAAGAAGGGCAATGAGTAGTATACACGTGAGTAGTAAAATGATGTTGTTTGATGACAACTAAATGAGAAATAGGTATTGGAACGGAAGCCAGAGTTTTTCTCCTTTAAAGAAACTAACAATTGTAAACATATGAGTAGAAAAAATTATATCATAGTACAATAGTTGAAAAGTTGAATATTGCAGACATCATAGTTCACAATAAGTTCATTAAGCCAGTGCCATTCATGCTTAATCAGGTCATCTACATGTTCGTCTAAACTTTCATACTACCTTTCATTTGTCTATGCCAAGACGTTTTTCAACAGTCAAACTAAGAAGACTGTCACAAAAAAATCAAGGTCAAAATGTTAAAAAAGTTGCGTAAATGAAATAGTTGTTTCATTGGCATGAAAGTCTAACCAGGTAATCTACCAATGGATACAAACATGCCTATCAAAACATTTCATTTCCCTCTGACAAGTGCTTTTTGTGCAATCGTGTTAACAATATTTTTACACAAACAAGTTCACGTCTAAACAAATGAAACATTTCAAAGGTTTTTTGTTGTTGTTTATCTTTTGTTGACTTTGACAGCATTTGTAACATATTATTGGCTATATCGTGCTAATGAAATGGAAGCTAAGCGCTTTTCTCAAAGAAGCACCGTTGCAGTCGACCTGGGCTGGCGGGGGGAGGGGGGCATCGAATCGGCGAAAAAATTAAAACAAATGGAAACATTGTTTTAGTGACGTGAAAACCTAATCACGTCATCTGGAAATGCATACAAACATGCAAATCAAATTCCCTTTGTCTACATAAAGTAGTTTTTGGCAAATCATGCTAACAAGTTACTGGGGCAAATGGACGTAAGGTCACAAGGACAAAAAACGGCCTGACGGTCAGAACCATATCAAGATGCAAGGGCATTCGAGTTGTCAAAAATGATCAAAACATCATAGCAAGATGACTTCTACATGGTTTCATTCTAGTTTTTTAGTGTTCTGTTAAACATTTTCACTACTGATGCCTTTGTGATCAACATGGACTATTCTAACGTGTTCCTCAATTTCTGACCATATGTTGTTAGGTGTATGTAGATATAGAATCCTCTTCAGTTATCTTAAAATGGTATCGAATATCTTAAAATGGTATCGAATATCTTAAAATGGCATCGAATATCTTAAAATGGTATCGAATATCCTGAATTATCGTCCATGCAACGATTTGATCCTGCTTCGGAACACCGCACACCGATAACATTTTATTCAAAACACAATATTATTAAAAAAGTAAGTTTAAACGAAATTCTTTGATTCATTTGCCGTTCAGAGTAAATATTGATTTTTTCGTCCCTTTTACCTTAGCTCATGACTACTATAATATAGAGAATTATACCCTAGCTTATGACTACTATAATATAGAGGATTATACCCTAGCTCATGACTACTATAATATAGAGGATTATACCCTAGCTCATGATTACTAAAATATAGAGAATTATACCCTAGCTTATGATTACTATAATATAGAGGATTATACCCTAGCTCATGATTACTATAATATAGAGGATTATACCCTAGCTCATGACTACTATAATATAGAGGATTATACCCTAGCTCATGACTACTATAATATAGAGGATTATACCCTAGCTCATGACTACTATAATATAGAGGATTATACCCTAGCTCATGATTACTAAAATATAGAGGATTATACCCTAGCTTATGACTACTATAATATAGAGGATTATACCCTAGCTCATGACTACTATAATATAGAGGATTATACCCTAGCTCATGACTACTATAATATAGAAAATTATACTCAAGCTCATGACTACTAAAATATAGAGGATTATACCCTAGCTCATGACTACTATAATATAGAGAATTATACTCAAGCTCATGACTACTAAAATATAGAGGATTATACCCTAGCTCATGACTACTAAAATATAGAGGATTATACCCTAGCTCATGACTACTAAAATATAGAGGATTATACCCTAGCTCATGACTACTAAAATATAGAGGATTATACCCTAGCTCATGACTACTAAAATATAGAGGATTATACCCTAGCTCATGACTACTAAAATATAGAGGATTACACCCTAGCTCATGACTACTAAAATATAGACTATTATACCCTAGCTCATGACTACTATAATATAGAGGATTATACCCTAGCTCATGACTACTAGAATATAGACGATTATACCCTAGCTCATGACTACTATAATATAGAGGATTATACCCTAGCTCATGACTACTATGATATAGAGGATTACACCCTAGCTCATGATTACTAAAATATAGAGGATTATACCCTAGCTTATGACTACTATAATATAGAGGATTATACCCTAGCTCATGACTACTATAATATAGAGGATTATACCCTAGCTAATGACTACTATAATATAGAAAATTATACCTTAGCTTATGACTACTAAAATATAGAGGATTATACCCTAGCTCATGACTACTAAAATATAGAGGATTATACCCTAGCTCATGACTACTAAAATATAGAGGATTATACCCTAGCTCATGACTACTAAAATATAGAGGATTATACCCTAGCTCATGACTACTAAAATATAGACGATTATACCCTAGCTCATGACTACTAAAATATAGAGGATTATACCCTAGCTCATGACTACTAAAATATAGAGGATTATACCATAGCTCATGACTACTAAAATATAGAGGATTATACCCTAGCTCATGACTACTAAAATATAGAGGATTACACCCTAGCTCATGACTACTAAAATATAGACTATTATACCCTAGCTCATGACTACTATAATATAGAGGATTATACCATAGCTCATGACTACTAGAATATAGAGGATTATACCCTAGCTCATGACTACTAAAATATAGAGGATTATACCCTAGCTCATGACTACTAAAATATAGACGATTATACCCTAGCTCATGACTACTAAAATATAGAGGATTATACCCTAGCTCATGACTACTAAAATATAGAGGATTATACCATAGCTCATGACTACTAAAATATAGAGGATTATACCCTAGCTCATGACTACTAAAATATAGAGGATTACACCCTAGCTCATGACTACTAAAATATAGACTATTATACCCTAGCTCATGACTACTATAATATAGAGGATTATACCATAGCTCATGACTACTAGAATATAGAGGATTATACCCTAGCTCATGACTACTAAAACATAGAGGATTACACCCTAGCTCATGACTACTAGAATATAGAGGATTATACCCTAGCTCATGACTACTAGAATATAGGGGATTATACCCTAGCTAAAAGTTATTAAACTTAAAAATATTTATGTGAGCAATATGATGTACAAAATGAGCAACGAAGCTTTCGAATTTGCTGTATAGATAGCTGTAATTTAGTTTATTTGTTGTACAGAGAGCCGTGCTTTAGTTTATTTGCTGTATAGATAGCTGTAATTTAGTATATTTGCTGTATAGATAGCTGTAATTTAGTTTATTTGTTGTATAGATAGCTGTAATTTAGTGTATTTGCTGTATAGATAGCTGTAATGTACTTTATTTGTTGTATAGATAGCTGTAATTTAGTTTATTTGTTGTATAGATAGCTGTAATTTAGTTTATTTGTTGCATAGATAGCTGTACTTTACTTTATTTGCTGTATAGATAGCTGTAATTTAGTTTATTTGTTGTATAGATAGCGAAAGTTTAGTTTATTTATTGTATAGATAGCTGTTCTTTACTTTATTTGTTGTATAGATAGCTGTAATTTAGTTTAGTGGTTGTATAGATAGCTGTAATTTACTTTATTTGCTGTATATATATCTGTAATTTAGTTTATTTGTTGTATAGATAGCTGTAATTTAGTTTATTTGTTGTATAGATAGCTGTAATTTAGTTTATTTGTTGTATAGATAGCTGTAATTTAGTTTAGTGGTTGTATAGATAGCTGTAATTTACTTTATTTGCTGTATATATATCTGTAATTTAGTTTATTTGCTGTGTAGATAGCTGTAATTTAGTTTATTTGTTGTATAGATAGCTGTAATTTACTTTATTTGCTGTATATATATCTGTAATTTAGTTTATTTGTTGTATAGATAGCTGTAATTTAGTTTATTTGCTGTATAGCTAGCTGTAATTAGTGTATTTGCTGTATAGATAGCTGTAATTTAGTTTATTTGTTGTATAGATAGCTGTAATTTAGTTTATTTGTTGTATAGATAGCTGTAATTTAGTTTATTTGTTGTATAGATAGCTGTGCTTAGTTTATTTGTTGTATAGATAGCTGTAATTTAGTTTATTTGCTGTATAGCTAGCTGTAATTAGTGTATTTGCTGTATAGATAGCTGTAATTTAGTTTATTTGTTGTATAGATAGCTGTGCTTAGTTTATTTGTTGTATAGATAGCTGTAATTTAGTTTATTTGCTGTATAGAAAGCTGTGATTAGTTTATTTGCTGTATAGAAAGCTGTAATTTAGTTTATTTGCTGTATAGAAAGCTGTAATTTACTTTATTTGCTGTATATATATCTGTAATTTAGTTTATTTGTTGTATAGATAGCTGTAATTTAGTTTATTTGTTGTATAGATAGCTGTAATTTAGTTTATTTGTTGTATAGATAGCTGTAATTTAGTTTAGTGGTTGTATAGATAGCTGTAATTTACTTTATTTGCTGTATATATATCTGTAATTTAGTTTATTTGCTGTATAGAAAGCTGTGATTAGTTTATTTGCTGTATAGATAGCTGTAATTTACTTTATTTGCTGTATATATATCTGTAATTTAGTTTATTTGTTGTATAGATAGCTGTAATTTAGTTTATTTGTTGTATAGCTAGCTGTAATTAGTGTATTTGCTGTATAGATAGCTGTAATTTAGTTTATTTGTTGTATAGATAGCTGTAATTTAGTTTATTTGTTGTATAGATAGCTGTAATTTAGTTTATTTGTTGTATAGATAGCTGTGCTTAGTTTATTTGTTGTATAGATAGCTGTAATTTAGTTTATTTGCTGTATAGCTAGCTGTAATTAGTGTATTTGCTGTATAGATAGCTGTAATTTAGTTTATTTGTTGTATAGATAGCTGTAATTTAGTTTATTTGTTGTATAGATAGCTGTAATTTAGTTTATTTGTTGTATAGATAGCTGTGCTTAGTTTATTTGTTGTATAGATAGCTGTAATTTAGTTTATTTGCTGTATAGCTAGCTGTAATTAGTGTATTTGCTGTATAGATAGCTGTAATTTAGTTTATTTGTTGTATAGATAGCTGTAATTTAGTTTATTTGTTGTATAGATAGCTGTAATTTAGTTTATTTGTTGTATAAATAGCTGTGCTTAGTTTATTTGTTGTATAGATAGCTGTAATTTAGTTTATTTGCTGCATAGCTAGCTGTAATTAGTGTATTTGCTGTATAGATAGCTGTAATTTAGTTTATTTGTTGTATAGATAGCTGTAATTTAGTTTATTTGTTGTATAGATAGCTGTGCTTAGTTTATTTGTTGTATAGATAGCTGTGCTTAGTTTATTTGTTGTATAGATAGCTGTGCTTAGTTTGTTTGTTGTATAGATAGCTGTGCTTAGTTTATTTGTTGTATAGAAAGCTGTGATTAGTTTATTTGCTGTATAGATAGCTGTGCTTAGTTTATTTGTTGTATAGATAGCTGTAATTTAGTTTGTTTGTTGTATAGATAGCTGTGCTTTACTTTATTTGTTGTATAGATAGCTGTAATTTAGTTTATTTGTTGTATAGATAGCTGTAATTTAGTTTATTTGCTGTATAGATAGCTGTAATTTAGTTTATTTGCTGTATAGCTAGCTGTAATTAGTGTATTTGCTGTATAGATAGCTGTAATTTAGTTTATTTGTTGTATAGATAGCTGTAATTTAGTTTATTTGTTGTATAGATAGCTGTGCTTAGTTTATTTGTTGTATAGATAGCTGTAATTTAGTTTATTTGCTGTATAGAAAGCTGTGATTAGTTTATTTGCTGTATAGATAGCTGTGCTTAGTTTATTTGTTGTATAGATAGCTGTGCTTAGTTTATTTGTTGTATAGATAGCTGTAATTTAGTTTATTTGTTGTATAGATAACTGTAATTTAGTTTATTTGCTGTATAGAAAGCTGTGATTAGTTTATTTGTTGTATAGATAGCTGTAATTTAGTTTATTTGTTGTATAGATAGCTGTAATTTAGTTTATTTGTTGTATAGAAAGCTGTGATTAGTTTATTTGCTGTATAGAAAGCTGTAATTTAGTTTATTTGCTGTATAGATAGCTGTGATTAGTTTATTTGCTGTATAGATAGCTGTGCTTAGTTTATTTGTTGTATAGATAGCTGTGCTTAGTTTATTTGTTGTATAGATAGCTGTAATTTAGTTTATTTGCTGTATAGAAAGCTGTAATTTAGTTTATTTGTTGTATAGAAAGCTGTAATTTAGTTTATTTGCTGTATAGAAAGCTGTGATTAGTTTATTTGCTGTATAGATAGCTGTGCTTAGTTTATTTGTTGTATAGATAGCTGTGCTTAGTTTATTTGTTGTATAGATAGCTGTAATTTAGTTTATTTGTTGTATAGATAGCAGTGCTTAGTTTATTTGTTGTATAGATAGCTGTAATTTAGTTTATTTGTTGTATAGATAGCTGTAATTTAGTTTATTTGTTGTATAGAAAGCTGTGATTAGTTTATTTGCTGTATAGAAAGCTGTAATTTAGTTTGTTTGTTGTATAGATAGCTGTGCTTTACTTTATTTGTTGTATATATAATTTAGTTTATTTGCTGTTACTTTGCTGTAAGAAAGAAAACAAAAAGAAAGAAGTGGATTATATTGTGTGAAATGGATATGATGGTAGTGATTACAATTTTGATAACGATGACTGCAATATTTAAATTATGCCCGTAATATAGAATTGATTGGAAATCCTCCGAATTTACTTTGTTTTTGAAAAAACGAAAAATTCTCCGTGAACATGGATAGTATGATAAACGTAAATCAAGATCATAAATTTAGAATAAAAAAACTTACTTTTCCAGTAGTTAAAGTTTGGCATTACTAGAAATTAGTATTTTATTAATACCACTACCCAAACCTTCTTCACAGATATTACAATACATGAATTTAATTTTTGTGCAAGTTTGTTTGGAATGGAGATACAAGTAAAATCAAAAGAAACATAATGGTTACAGATTACAGGGATGGTGGTTTGAAAATGCTAAATATACATATATTTAAAGACTCTCTTAAGCAAACTTGGATAAGAAGATTCATAAAAACCGAACTAAAAAGGAAACATATCTAGACAGCCTCATCGCCGGATGTAAGCAATCCCTTCTTACTAGAATGGACATAGGTATGACTATATATAAACAATTCAAGAATTGTGGGTACCGTCCATACTCTCTTATAAATCTAGTCCAACTTTGGTCCGTGCAGTTTGCAGTTGGACTCCCCTTATAAGCGAGTAGAGGTAGATTTGTTCTCAGCTTGTTTTTAATTATGCAATAGATTTCCAGTATAATTAAAAATGAGGATTATCTATAGGATTATATATGGTTTAATCATAATATTATGATAGGGGGGCTCTAGTATTTGTTTATTATTTTTAATTTTTTCTTTATACACATTGGTTTCAAAAAGGAATATTGTATTTGAACAATTTTGTGCATGAATATGGTTCTTGAGTTACACTTTTTTAACAAGTTCATAGATCAAAGTTCTTTTATTGGGGTGTGTGTGTATTTTAAATGCAATAAAATCTTACAAAGAAAAAGATTTTAAAAATTGATATTAATATGCAAAGGACTTGTATACACCCAGCCATTGCCTTCTAAGTAAGAGATAGACTGGGTAGTGGAAGAATTTATCAAACACTGGTTTGTAATGAAAATCAGCCAATTTGTAAGGTGAAATGGAATCATAAATTTGATGGCAAATAACAGAACGAATGGCATAGATGCTGTTATTTATCATTTTGTGTAACAAAATGTTCAATATTACGATGGTTGCAGTTTCAGATCTTGCATAGCATTTCGGTCAGAAATAAATTTCTGAATAAATCGGAAAAGTTACATGCAATAGATGCAATATTTAAACAACGTAGCAGAAACTGTGGCACATTTTTTAGAATTGTTCTAAAAAAAACCCACTTATATTTATGGTTTCCTGCACTGGATAAAAGGTGAATGTCATCATGTATCAAATTTTAGTCTCTCACAGCAAAATATGTTACTGGGGAAAAATGTACACGACATAAACTCATGATATTATTAATTTATTCATTTTACAAATGAAGCAATATATTGATACAAGCAGATTATCCTAATGAATCACCAAATATGTCATAGATAGAAGGGAAATTAAGCTACTGTTTTTATTTTAAGAAATTCTGCTTTTGTAAATGTCACATGGGTTGCTTTTTGAGAAAGTATAGATAATATATAAAATTCTCTTTTATTATGTATGAATATTAATTATTATATGCTTCAGTTATTTATACATTATATGGAGAGATAAATGGGTAACAGCTAACAAGACAGGTATAAATATGAATGTCGGTATGTATATATATTTTGCAATATTTCTTTGCATGTCGGCATATATACATTAATGCTGCTGATATATTACAGGTTGATTCCTTTTCGGGCGTGAGTTGTCTTCCCATTGCAGGTGTAATTCTACCAGTATATAGAGAAAATGTATAAAATCTGTTTATTTTTATGATATAAAAACTTGCCTTTGTGTATTTTATATAAACTTAATCATTTTTGCATCTTTTTACAAAAAAATCATTTTTGCAGTAAAAACAACTAGTTTCAGCTACATATTGTAAATAAGAGCGTCTCATTTTGGTAATGGGTTGGTGGTGGGTAATAGACTGAATCTAGAACGGGTGGCAACTTACGTTGTATACAAAAACCTAATTGTAGTAGATATGTAACTGACATGGATATACTATGGTATTTTTCTGAGAAATAATGAAAAGTGTGTATGTACTTAGACGAATTAAGTTGATGCCTATAATCCATATAAGTTTAAATATTGAATTAATGAACTTGTAAATGAAGCAGCTGATAAGTACATTGTTTTATTACAATCTCTATTTCTTTAATCTTTCTACATTTCTTCTTTTAATTCTTTAATCAATAAAATTGTCCCAGACAAATCAAACATTGTTCTACCTGTTCATCTGTTGCGCGACTTTCGTGTATTTTCCCTTTGAAAATGTTAACACTCGATAATACTCAATTCCGTTTTGTTAGTTAGAATTTTCGTGCAAAATGTGAGCATATGGCTCCCAAACCTTAGCACCGTTTTATGCATGGGGCCAATAACAATATTTTTATAGGTGGGAAAAACATGAAATAGAAATGACATAGGTAGATTTAATATGAAATAATTCAAACACTTTAAAATATGCAAGGAAGTCGCCATGCCGAAGCCTGCAAACAAAATCTCTAATAATGTAAAAACCAGTCAGAATAAGTTATTATGTTCATTAAGTCCAATAAACAAATTAATGTGAAATAAAGTCTGTCATTAATGTTATTGTTACAATCACTGAAGTGTCATATATTCTTAGAAAAATGCCCTAGGATAAGGTCCACACTGGCATGTTCGAATATTCTTCAAATGAGATGCATATAAACTTGCATCGATGATGAACATAGAAAATTATTTGGACTGAAAAAAGAAAAATTAATAAAATGCATGTGAATTTTTTAATTATCAGATAAATGAATTATAGTAACAACCCATGCCCTGCTTAATCAGACATAGCAAGTTAAGTAACACAATGGATACATGCTGTTCCACTGAAAGTTACTCAGGCTAAATTCTAATCATAAATAATTGTTTTCATTTTACCTGTGAGAAAGCGTAATATATTGAGAAAATAAAATCAGATGATTTCCTAGAAATTTCAGTTTATTTTCTTTCAAGCAAACTATGATATATGTTTGGCAGGTATCACTTATTCAGTTTCCCAAATATTGTAATATTTCCAACGGAATGCTGTACTGAAAGTCAAAAAAGTAGCTGCTTCTCTACTAAAACATTGTGTTTAAACATTTTATCCGGGGTCCCTCCCTATTTTACAAACTCATTTTCGTTAAAATGCTTGCAAGAAAATAAAAAGACGAATACGAATAGATACCAAAATATAGCTGCAACCGGTTATGGTAATTGCATACTATTAACACTTCCAAGCAATAATACCAGTCATACGTTCTGCCTGCTTGGGGTAATTGGGGACTCAATCTTCCGACTCCTTGGAAACATAAATTCAGTTCTTACTGATTTACATCAGACTAGTCCAAATCCAAAAGACAGCGCATGCCCTTAACACGTGCTCAGTAATTCTTTATTGAATCCACTGATATAAAGGAACGAGATAAAAATTAAATAAAAAAAAATTACTTGTATCAATTGGGAAAGGATTGATTGCAAAATATTTGCATAAAAGTAGATAAGTTTTTCATTGGATTTTAACATTTTTAAAGGTATCATCTGAAAAGGTCGATTACAAGAATGTTTTAGATAATCTTTCAGTGTCTTGGGATGGCGATCTGAAATTAGAATTACCAATCATTAGTGAAAGCGAAATGATCTGCAAGTGGGATCCATTGTGTAATAACGATATCAGGCGTTAGTCTTGAAGCTTCCAGTCAGTGAGAAGGATCTGCATCGAACGAGAGAAATGGTCAGATAATCTATTTTGCACACCATCTAAGTATCTTGCTCTTATTTCAAATTGAAATGTGACACTGCAAAAACTTATTTCTCTAAGACAATACATCTGGTTGATCCTGAGTTATTTACACTAACTGGTGTTGGCTAGCAGGTCGCAAAAGTTACTCCTGAGTTAATTACACTCACTGATGTTGGCTAGTCACGAAAGGAAATCGGGAGAAAAAAAAGCAAAGGAAAAAGAAAAACAAAAGAAACAACAACAACAAAAAAAAAAAAACATTATCTTACCATGCAAGCGATGGCTGCGTAGATGCAGGCAAACACTAAAGCTTAACAATTATAAAGCATTGATATGTTGTCTTTCATCAAGAATAAATGTGGGAAATTCGCTGAGAATGAAATTTCTTTGATAAAATTTCCAACAGCTATGGAAACAAGCATATACTTCTACTTCAGTATTGCATCGGGATAAGACCTTGTGTCTATCATCATTATTGAGACTCCGTTGTAGAAAAGGATATATCATTTCCACCATCTGAGATACTGATGTTTGGTTGTCAGAAAAAGAAGACCAACATACAAGAATTATCTGAATCTACGAAAGAGAGCCCGATAGCTTTTGGCACATAATTATATTTCATAATTCTAAATCATTTATATGTAGTCTTTGAACAAGGTTAAATGAGAGAAATTTTCTATGAAGGAATGTCCTTTCACTGTTTTGAAAAAAGTTCAGAGCAAAAAAAGTTGTATCGGGATAAGACCATTCGTTTATTATAATTAATTACAATCTGTTGTAGAAAGGAAGATACGTATTCCACTATTTTAGACTATTATCTGACATAAAGGTAAAGAATAAATGTTGGGAAGATATAATTTGTCGGATAAGTTATCATGCGAAATCTACAAATTAGCCCCGTCTGACTCAACACAATACAAAATTAAGTTTTCCAAGGAGAGAATGAATTTCGTTACTTGATGCGTTTCCTTCCATAGACCAAGACTCTCTTTAGACATCCTTTCCTTTCCACATACACTCTTCGTTTCCAAATAGCTGCGTCTGTGCTCTTGGCTATGACCCATGTAGAAAGAAGAACATATATTTGTTCAACAACAAGATAAGGAAAAGAGAAAGCAACAAAAGGAGATGACAACTTTGAACAGTGAGAAGAAAGAAGGGATTGAACACAGGACATTTTGGCAGAGTGAAAACAACTGACAGGTATATATGAAACTTCTTTGGCGAAACCTAAGAGAAAGATAGTTTTAACAATCCAAGATTTATCAACCGTCAATGACTACCTTGGCGTCCACCACTGACACGCCAGAAGCGGCAACAGTCTCTACTACACTACATTTTTGGAAAAGGGTGAAGGTGGTTCCAACTGATGTTGTCAAGTCCATATATTTTTATTTAAAGCCCACCGGTCCTTTTCAGGACCACCAGATCTCTTTGAAAAGAGATACTACTCAAATGATTGTCATATCAAATATAACCCAAACTGCTCGATTAAAAAATGTGTGTGTGTCTGTGTGTGTGTGTCTGTGTGTGTGTGTGTGTATGTGTGTTTCAATCAATACTTAAAAAAACAAAATCAAGACATAGACACAACTACGGATTTGGTATAGTCTCTTAAATAATAATCACAATGAAGTTTTAAAACACATCACAAAAGTCCTCTCTTTTTGGTTCTTTTTTACTCTCTTTCTTTTCTGAATTTCTTCAATGGCAACGGTTTTTCTGCTTTTTTCTCGGTTTCTTCTGCTTCTCTCGCCTATTTGAATTTTTTTACTGGAATATGTTTTTCTTCTGTTTCTTCTGAACGCTCCTCCCTGTTCTCTTTTGTCATGTTCTTAGTGCACTCTGAAGACCAATGTCATTTTTCTTGACATTGACAACATGTATCTTTTTTTTGTCTCTCTTTTCTCCTGTCTTGGAAGTTCCTTTTCTTTGACGTTGTGAACATTATGGGCCACAGCGTCCTTTCAATTGACAGACATAACAGGTATCTTGACTTATATCTCGGGAGGAGTAGTCAGAAGTCATGTTGGAGGTATATTTTTGAATAACTCTCTGTAAATCTCTGTCGAGACGTGTGATCTATTGTGGCTCTTCCATCTTCACAGATTGAAACTGAATGAGTGTTTGCTCTTAGGTAGAGAGAGCTCAAATATATATGGAGAGAGAGAGAGAGAAAGAAAGAAAGAAGCGGGGGGGGGTAACCTAATCAAATCAAATTAAAATGATCTGCCGTCATGAAACGATCACAAGTTTCCAAGGAGAAACCAGAAACCAAGCGACGATGACGTTCTGTGTCACCGAACACTCTCCAAGAAGTGTTGGCAGAAGTTCATCCTAACGACTGTGAAGAGGACATGAGTGATCCTTATCCAACACCATACCTCATCAAGACCCAGAGAGTCCAACAACGGAGAGAAGTAGAAATCCTTTGGGAACAAGCAGGAATTTCGAAAGAGATCGTGTGTGGCATTCGTGAAATACAAAACATTCAAGTTGTGCTAGCATCTCGTTATAGGTTATACGAGACTTACCTCAAGTCGTTGTGTCTAGATTTCGTGTACGAGAACCTAATTTTTAGACAATAAATACATTCACATTTATCATCACCAAAATAAATTTTGATGCTATTACTCCTATCAAACATTTCTCAGACATGGATAATATTGTGACAAACGTGATTAATGATTTCACAATCGGGTGCAACATATTTATTAAGGAGAGAGATGTCATGGCTGTTTAGCGTCCATACCTTGTATTTCTCAAGGACAATAAATGATTTAGTGCTCTACTTGCAGATGAACATTCGCCAGTCCAGCATGTTACGAGGAACATCACAGGAAACAATTTCAACAACAGAAAAGTGGTTGTGAATTATTGACAGTGTGTTCCACTTGTGGACATCATGTTCGTACCAATAACAAACAGTCACACGTTTGTACAGAAAAGAAATGATGTCGTTTTTGTGGCCAAGTCGTCGAGTTGGATAATCAATGTTATATTCAAAGATATGACAACTAACCCGAGGAATTATTGAATGACCCAAGCAATAAAAAGAAACGAGACCACCGTGCTGACTTTATCTTTATTGACTTTGAATGTTTTCAAGAGACTGGAATTCAGATACCTACCTTAGTTTTGTGTCGCTCATCGCGCTTGCAACAACTGCTTTCAGGAAAACTTATTTTATCACTGTCGGAATTGTAGCGTGATTCCAGGACGTGAAAAGATAGTTCGTGTCGCTCATACTCTTTCTGATTTTGGTGAGTGGGTTTTAGACCCCACCGACAACACATGGAGCAAATAGGAACTGTATCGTTACGAGAACTGTCATAAATACGCTACAATCATTGCTCACAATTTCTTGGAATACGACGAACAATTTCTTTTGAAATTTTATTCAGAAAAAGGGACCGAATTTCCACAAGTCCCCATGAATGGAGCAAATATTATTTACATGCAAGTAGGAAAAGTATAATTTTAATATTCCATGAGTTATTTGGATATGCCTTTGAGAAGCATGTCCAAAACGTTTGCAACGACAGAAATGGCTAAAGGCTCTTTTCCACAGTTTTAAATAAAGAAGCAAATCAAAACATCGTCTCTCTCGCATTTGCCTGAAGTTTGTTACTACTACCCCGACAGTATGCAAACAGAACAGAGTGAAGCTTTTTAGGCTTTGTACTCTTCAGCCCCTTTTTTGATTTTCAAGAAGAGATGGTGAAATATTGTCGATCCGATGTTGACATTTTACACCGTTGTTGAACCTTTGAATATACGCGACAGTTTGTTCGTAGAACGAACCAATGCTACACGCTTGCTGTACGAAACCAACAAATCTCAAGGAGAACAAATCAAATACATCAATGCGTGTTCGTTGTTTCCTTGGGTGTGTAAATATGCTCGATTTCCCACTGGTCATCCAAACATTTTGATCGAACACATCGACGTGGAACACATTAGCGAGCACGAAGGTTTGTTCAAATGTAAAGTGCTTCCTCCTACCACTTGTACCATCCTGTCTTACCTCATCATTGCCACGGAAAACTGATTTTTCCTTGATGTTGTACGTGTGCTGAAAGGTGTAATCAACAGCAACCTTGTCGCCACGATGACCAATAGCGAGCCTTGACAGGAAGGTTGGTGAGTGTCGAATTGTTTCATACTCTCAGTCGTGGATAGCGATTGTTGAAAGTTTACGAATTTCGAGCTTTCCTACAATACCAACAGGACGACTACCCGAGTCCATGGATATTTTTAGGCTACGTCAACGAATCTAGCGACTATGCTACCTGTTGCCACACTCCAAAAGATAAAGATCAATTCAAACAAAGGTACTGGTCCATAGAAGGCATCACTTTGGAACAAGTAGAACAGAACGAAGGAAGACGATCTTTCGCTAAAGTCATGGTGAATTGTTTGTAGGGAAAACTGGCTCAACGTCAGATATTGCCAAAGACTGATTACTTGGAAGATCCAAGTCAACACTTTCAACTCATCGACGATGAAGGAAAACTTATTCAACACGTGGAAATCATACGTGAATATTTGATCTCGGTGAATTACGAAAAAGTCACGAAGTTTGTTCCACCCGACAAGTTTGACAATGTCATGATTGCTGCTTACGTGACGGCCATTGCTCGTTTAAATTGTATTCCGTATTGGAATCTTTAGGAGACCGAGTCTTTTACTTGGACACCGAGAGTTGCATGTACATCGATCTCCCTAAAGGCTATCGCCCACATTTCGAAGACGAGCGTTTAGGAGCATGGACCGACGAACATCCCTAGGTCAGCATTTTGAGTTTTCTCAGTGGTGGACTTAACAATTACGGTTACCAGTAGGACAACTTCATATCACATGTAAAGTGAATGGACTCGCCCTCAAATATCGTTTGAGTCAAGTGGTCAACTTTCACGTGTTAAAAGAAGCCATAAAGTCAGTTCAAGATCAAGACTTACGTGTCAGAACGGTCGATCCTCACAAGATTGTACGTTTGTCAGATCAAATTGTCAGTCCACCCTTGGTAAAAGTGGATCAGATTGTCTGCCTGCAACGAGTGCGACTTCCCGATCACAACATGGTACCTTACGGGAACCGTTTTCTAGTATAAAAAACTTCCAGAAAAACAAAGGAAGATCATTGCGACCAAAGACTTCCACCGAGATGAATTCGACACAGAAACAGTATAATGGACCCACTGACTCCAAGTCCACTGAAGACGAGAGCAATGCTGTGTCTTGCCACCAGAGTGCAGCTGTACCCTGCAATATTAGCGATGCAGCACGATCTTGCCGCTCTGCTGTAGAAAGCGATGCCGTTCGTGTGCCCATCGATGGATCTCGTCCATGCATTCAGAAAGCAGAATACACGTTTCCTGTAGCCTTGCCTGGATATTGTGATTTTGAAACTTGATTCAAGACGTTAAAAATGGCCTAAATATATGGAGTACTGTGTTTCAGTTGTGGTGTGAAGATCCACTAAATTGATTATAAAGATTCAGCTTTCGATCGACAGCCACATTGTCTACGTCGCTGTTACTACTTTCCCTTGGTGGGTCATGATTATTATCCGTATGGATACTTTAGAAGAGGAGAGGATTTGTAGTTTATTTTTTGTAGCTACGAGAACGCATTTACAGAGAGTTTGTACAGATTCAAGTGAAACGTCAAGTACAATTGCATTCTCTATGACAGAGACATTTTCACCATTGGTATGTGAATGCTATAAGACGGCTGCTTACTTTGAAAATGTTAAAATAGTCAGACATTGATCAACTACCCACATCTTGTAACATTTTGGATGTCATGACTTCTACTTAAAATGTTTGAGTGATACACGGAATTCATTGTAACCAAGTCCAGGAAAAGGTTCAGCACTTACAGGAATACAAATAAACTTTTAAAAGAGGTATTGCCTCAAGACGAGACTCCTTCACGACGTGTGGTGTATTGTAAGTTAATGACTACATTTCTTGGATATGATCTATCAGTATATACCGCTAAGTAAAAGTATGACTATTGCCTAAAAAAAGTAATTCCTGCGATATTACTTGTTTAGAAGAGCATACTCAGAACTTACCTTTGGAGCTGCGAGAACGCATTTACAGAGACTTTATACCGATTCAAGTCTAACGCAAAAAACAATTGCATCCAAAATGACATAGACCTTTTTAATTATTGGTATATGAATGCTAGAAAAAGGCTGATTACTTTGAAAATGTTCAAATGGTCAGACATTGATAAACTGCGAAAACTTTCCATGCAACTACTTCTGTATTCAGTGTTACACCAATTCCATTGGAGGAAGTCAATGACACCGTTCAAGATTTGGTGGATTACCAACTACTTTTGAAAGAACTCATTCCACAAGACGATACTATTCCTTTGAATTTTGAACGTCGTGTGGTGTGTGTGTTAGTGACTGCAATTCTTGGATTTCGTTTACCGGCAGATTCTTTGTGGCAAATTTATCACCAGAGCATGCAAAGACATGACAGCCAAAACTGTATCTGTGCGCGAAACATTGATTGTGTTAAAAGTGATACGATTAGTAATTAATGCGACTTGTCTACCCCTTTGTGAAGAAGACATTTGGTGCACTTTATCTACACTTCATACTTACCAATAGGTGCGTGCGGCTAGTTGGATACACGAACAAATTTATAATTGGAAGGATGTATATGACTGGAGAAGTCTTGGATTCGACACTTGGAAACATGAGGTCACTGACTATACCAAAGATGTTGCGTGTGACTGATGAAAAACAAACAATATAGACTTTGGTTTTTCAATTATTAATTTTTTTTGTTGTACCATAAACAAAAAATTAAATGTGCATAAAATGTATTGTGTTCTTGGTGATTGTTTCAGAATTTTCCAAACTACTTGAGAGTTATGACTGCATCCTCCGTTCTCAAAGTGATTGACGAAAGTTCAGATCATCAAAGTTACTCATCGCTGTATCTTCGCTATCCCTTTAACATCTTCTTTGCTGGACCAGAGTTACTCCAAGAAAGTCAAGGAAAATCAATTTTTTTGTAGAGTGAATTCCTCGCGAACACGATGGGATCGTATCTGACATCTTGTCATCGATTACATGTTAGGAGAAGACGAAAGAAGAAATTAAATTTGTGTTTACACAAAAAGGACATCATCGTAATGAGAGTATTATTTATATTACTGAAAATGTATTGCAGCAAAATAAAGCGCTTCGCACCATCAGTCTCAACTCTCATTAGGTCGTGCTTTTTAAAAGTCCAAGAGATAAATCTCAAGTACAAGTCTTGGCAAACAATTAGGAACACCTTACCTGAATTATGCTTATGACGATGCCAAGAAATTGCCACAGGCATATTTATTGGTAGATTTCAAACCTACCACTCCAGATAATTTGTGATTTCGTACGGATTTGTCTCACGGTTAGTGTCAAGAAGGACGTCCAGTCATTTACACGTAACATTCCTCGTTTGTGTGTGTCTGAAAAAAAAGAACTATACAAACACCATTAACTTCTTTACTTTCTAAAAGCATTCGACATGACTTCTTTTTCATCTCATCCTCCTGCCAAACTGATTCGTCCAGTGTATGCCATCATTTTCGAACAAATGCACAAGTGCGTTCACATTTGTTATAAACTAGTCTAAAAGAAAAGTTACGATGGTGTACTTTGACAGCACGTCAATTACTACAAGGAATTATTCACATTCCTTATCATAGACAACGTTTTTTTTTTTTTTGAAAAGCATAAAGTAGTTTCGACACACTTAAATCGATACTCAAACTAAAAAACCAAGTATCTTAAAACAAGGTTGAAGTGGATCTCAGAGAAGTGTCATTATTCGTTCGCTTCTACCGAAGCTAAAAAAGCAAAACCTAATTCCAAAAGGCATACAAAAAAGAACAGAGGTGCAATGAATTTACACTCTTACTCAACTTCTCTTAAGGGGAAGAAAACTAAATAAAAACGACCCCTTCAAGAAAAAGAGGTACTGCAGCTAGAATGCGCACATACTCACAAAACCCTCCATATGTGATTGTCTCCCCTTCCACTTCTCCTTCTCCTGCTCCTCCTGATTTAAGAAACGCTTTTCATCATTAGATGATGAAATCCATCTATAAAGGAAGTTCTTCTCCGTCCACGTCTTCAATTGCTTTAGCTACTGCTGCTGCAGCCACAAAGGTGGTATCTCCTAGGAAAAAAGACAGTGTTTATTGTATTTGTCCAAACAAGAACTGGAACGATTTAGTCTGTTGAGAACACCAGTAGGACCTAAACTCAAGTTGGTTTGACGTCCCGACAATTAGTGGAGATGAATTCCATTATAAAAGATGTGTTGGATAAGATGTATTCCTCGCAAAGTTCACACCATCGTTGATGTCAAAAGAGGGATTCCAAAAATGCAAAAAAAGCTATCTCTTCTCGTTTAGCTTAACATCGGGATGTCGTGTCAGTACTTACCAAATCCAACGCCCCAATTAGAAAACAAATCATTCTGAATGCACTTAAAGTAATCATTGATACGGTATGAACGTCTGGAAATGAATGGTTTATTTGACCAAGACACAGAAACAGCGATTTGGACGACACCGTCACGTTCTTCGCTAAATGGTGAAAAAGAAAATGCAAATCTGTCAAAAGAAAAAAGTGCTGGTTAATCGAGACCCATTTCTACCCATGCTAATAGGACCGTTGTTAAATGTCGCTGCTCCGTTGTTAGGATCCATTACTGAACTTCTTTTAGTAGGAGCGATGAGGTGAAGATAACAAAGACAGACCTTTCTGGAAGGATACCACCCTTGTACCCCTGGATCTTATGGAAGGACGAAAATTCGCTTTAGTTATTTACAAACGGTGGATGGAGCTCTATTATTGATACGAACAATGGATATCTCACTCTCCTCCTAATCCTAATCTCACCGAGATGCCACACTTATAATTAGAGTTGCAATCGTTAATAGATTTGTCAGAAACAGAACACTCGGAATCGTCTCGACAATTATTGCAATGGCTTCAACTGTTTCATCAGAAAACTTTAGACGACACGACTCTGAGAGTAAAACAAAAAGTAGCCGCTCCAAAGATGATGATTGACACTGCCACGGGGATGGAAGTAAAAGAGAAAGGAGAAGACTTCGAAGAGTTCAAACTGTACCTGCTAAAATACCCAAGTTGATACCTACACCAAGAATTAGTTGGATCAAAAAGATGATGTCAGCATCCTTTCCAACAGAAGAGAAAAAGAAATAAGCGAAGAACAAGGTCAAACAAGAACCGATCAACCTGTTCGGGCATCTTTTACTCATATTGCACGTCGGATACGAAAAGCATTGAAATCCTAACAAATACCTCACGACGAAAAGAGCATCGGAAGTTGGTTGACTTAACAACAACAACATGGATACACTTTTAGCCAGAATTTACTACAATCCTGCTCATGCAGCTATTTACGGAGAAATTGAAAAATTGTATCGTGCAGCCAAAACCGAACTCAAAAGTCTACGTCTGCAAGATATACGACAATGGTTACAAGAACAATCGACGTACACGTTGCACAAACTCATTCGACAAATATTTTTAAGAAGTTAAAAAAGTAGTAGGAATCTATCATCAATGGCAAACCGATTTAGGAGATGTCTCTCATTTAGCATCGTACAATCGAGGTTGCAAATATTTATTTTGTGTCATTGAGTTTTTTTTTCAAAATTGACTTAAGTAGTTCCTTTGACTTCTAAAACAAGTTCAAAGTTAACGTGAGCTTTAAAACTTGTCTTGAAACAAAGTGTTTGACACCCTCTGCGATGGCAAAAAGACAAATACACCGAGTTTCTTAATCAAACTTTAAAAAAAAAATTTAAAAAACAAAAACAACACAGTTTCATTTTTTCACCACTGAAACTTCTGTAACTAAAGTTTACAATCAATCGTACCATCGTAGCATTGGATATACTCCTGAAGAAGTGACGCCTCAAAACGAAGTGACTGTGCTTTATCGCTTGTTTGAAAAGTCGACGACCATAAAAAAGAAAGAAGTTTTAAACACAAACGCACTTTTAACAAAGACTATTTACCTAACTGGACGACATAGTTATTTCGTTTCACAGGACAGGTGCGTGGACGTGACCACCTGTCTATAAATTGTAAGATATTAACTGAGAGGTGTTAAAAGAAACTGTGTACTTGCCTGAGTTAGAACGAGGGACCAAGCAAGACGACGATGTGTACGATATCGAAAACATTCTTGATCGAAGAACACGTAAAGTCGGAAAACATCGTTATCCAAGAAGTTAAAGCCCGTTGGAAAGGATATCAACCAGTTTCGATTCTTTGATTGTAGCTTTACAAGTCATCGACTATACTAAGAAGCAAAAGTCACAATCAACCTTTAAACATTGCATCCCCATTTCCGAATTCATCCATCCAAGAACTGCCAAAAGAACAACCATAGTGGGTGTGATGTGGAGAATGTGTTCCTAAAAATCAAATGGTATTTTTCTGTCACATTTGTTTATTGTATTGTGTCATTAGAGCAGCGATATAAAACATGACCTTGCAACAAGGAGCTAAACAACTGTGGACTACTTTACTGTGCAGTTGAAATTGGTTATCTTTTCTCAAATCCTTGGTTGAAATACACCGACAGAAACAACAGTAGCCTCGCCAGTGCTAATCACAACGCTTCCAGTCACAGCAGCAATCCTCTAGAATCCTTGGGAAATCATTCTCCTTCGACATCAAGTGACTCCTCTGAGATAAGAACCATCGAACTAGAAATAATCGATTTTATTTAATATTACCGAGTGACAGTACTATGGATGTGTTTCCTAAAAACAAAGTATGTTGTTTCAGGGCCAAAGTACCGCAGCAAATACAATTGGACAACAATTCTCATTGGTAAGTGGCTTTGGTAGAACTTATTCATCTCACTCAAGTTTGGAATAATGTCGAAGATCAAACCACTTTCGTCGTAGAAAAGCTCAACGAATAAGTTCTAGAACACTTGGACAAAAATGATCCTGGCTTTTACGAAACCAAAATACCTGTGTCAGCTATTCCCAAATTGAATATCTATATCATGAAAATTCCTTCCAGATATTATTTTAATGATCGACATCTCGTCGAAACGATTTCAACTCTTTTCGACGATCAGTTGGTAAAGTACTCAAAAAAATTCACCGTAGGTGTGCTAATCGAGTACATTTCCACCTTCTCATCATATCCAATTGGATTTTTCCGAAGGCAAAACGCTGTCCATCAACTTTTCTACCAGTTTGTTTGCTGTTCTGAGTGGAAACACAGCTCTCGCTCCTACCAAAGACATGAACAACAACATTCCTATAATCAAGTATTATTTGATCCCTATTGAAGTGAACGAAGGACTGAATTTGATGTTTGTGTACTCTGATGTCGAGTACAACGTAGGAAACACAGCTGCTCCGTTGTTAAGAGTCAGTCCTTTCAATGTGGATTCTGCCATAACTTCTTACGATGTAGGAGGAAACACGTAGCACGTTCACCGAGAATTTGAACATCATTATTATCTTCATATCAGCAAATCATATTTTAACACTGTGAATATTAGTATAAAAGGAGATCTTGGACAAAATATTATATTCTATAAAGGAAAAGTCACCGTAAATCTACATTTTCGAAACATGTATCCAGTGAATTGTAACTGACGTTTCCTGTGTACGGAGGAGTAGCACTACAACGATGACATGGTTTGAGAGATATGTTAAAATCGGCTTTTCGTAGGGTGGCACCCATCTTAAAACCTATGGTCACTCGAGGATTTTGCATGCTTTAAAAGATGCGACCTTGACGCAAGGAAAAGAATTTCTCCATAACGTGCACATTGGCAAACAAAGTCCCAAATAAGCGTTCGTGAAAGCAAGAAAAATGTGTTGATTCAGGCAGGAAAAGAACTCCTTGGTCGCCGAGATAGGCCTATAAATTTTCGTAACACTCCTGGCGAAGGCATTGATTCCTGCCCTACACCACAGGAAGGACAAAGCAAAAAGAGACGTCGAAAGTCCTTCAGATATCATAGACACGACCAGAAAAAGAATAAGAAAGAAGAACTGTCAGAGACTTGGACAATTGTGGACTACTAAAAAGATGATACACCGAGATTCTTGGGAATGTTCCAAGACATAAATCGATATGTTTGCCATGCCACCTATGATTATGACGATGCAAGAATTCAGTGGGTAGAATTTCCTCCCGTGTCGTCTTTGACCACCTCAGCTTCTATCGAGTTTGAAATCAAAGGACGAACGGAAGATTACATCAATATGAATACCAGTTACATGAAAGTCAAAGTTCTCAAAATGGACAACAACAATCAATCCAGGCGTGGATGCCAGAGTGCTACACGTCCACAATTTCAGGCACTTAAAATTACCTCGAGATTCTCCTGACGTACAGAAAAGAAGCCAAGAACACACATTTGGATGTATAAGTGGTGTGGAAATCTGACACCTCGGATACTCTTAATGACTCAGAGTTGACAGAAGATAATGATCCTCCCAATGTTGGATTTAACGACCGCCAAAAGAAAATCAAACAAGGACTTACTTCAGAAATGATGAATCGTTTACACCTGGACATGTGTTTGCAAGAGAAACATTTGTTGAATGGTGTGGATGTACGCTTGAGACTGAACGAAGCAGTATCGTGTTCACATTAATGGTAAATGTTATCGAGTACAAGAAGAAGCCAGACTCTACGTAGGACATGTGGAAGTCTTACCTACAGTAGCGAACGACATCAGTCAAGTTCTGACCAGAGCTACAGAGAGGTATCCTCTGGACTCCAATCCAAGATTGAAGCTCATTTTTCCAAGATCAGCTGCTCAACGTTTGTTTATTGGCATCGTCAGCAATACGTCCGTCAACGGAACTATTGAAAATCCTTTTGAGCTCCAACACTTCAACATTTCCAGTATAGAAGTCACCATAGATGGTCAGACGTTGCGTACCAGACCTTTCAAACCTAACTTTGCCCAGGAATATTATTTGAGATCATACTTGACTCTGTTTGAAGCCACAGGACAATTAGGAACCAACAGTACCCACTGTATTTTGTACAGCGAGTATGCAGGAGGATATGCTTTGTGGGGATTTGATTCACTCCAGAACAAGGCAGTGATTAGAGGCATTTCCGCCCGATAAAATCAGGTTAACTCGTGTGGAACTTCTGTTTGCACTAGCACTCCTGAACACAGTGAACGTGATCTTGTATGCAGAATTTTACAAAACTCTGGAAATCAACAGTGTTAGAAAAGTAATCCTAGATTAAAAACACAACATGGAACACGAAACCATGGATATTGGCGAAGGGAATGGTGTTTTTCATCCAGAACAGCAGTCACAGACACTAAGTGGAAAAGAAGAAGAAAAAGATACGATCATGATGTCAAGATGGCTATCACAAGAACAACGCTTAGTCTCCTGTTTTGCTCGCCAGTTTACTGACAGAATCACACTCCTGATCAGGTAACATTGTTATAGTTGTCAAATTGAGTATCCTAGTCAAGTGCAACACGACAAATGTTTGATGATGAGCTAAGAACAAATGTTGGCTGAGTATCTGGAAGAAGCATGGACACTCATACAAGAGAAGAACATCTTGAAAGAGTGGTGTAAAGATTTAAGTTACAATTCTCTACCACCACTAACTTCTATGGAGAAGAAACGAATAGAAGCTTTCCTTACAACAGAGTACCAGGACTTCCTGTTGATCAACTTACTTGACAGATCGTTTAAAAGAAAAATTCAAGTGCGAACTCATTACTTAGCATTACCTGTGAAAATGAACACCTGGGATCTTTATTACCTTCTGACCCACAGTTCGTACACAGCTTCTTGGAATCCAGTGGAGTGTGCTAAATATGAACTTCTTCATTGAAAACTAAAGACTTTCGACGACAGTCATCGCATAAGCGGAAGACTAAATGAGGTATTATTGTATTGTTAGAGAGTGGACCACTTGCTGGGACGGGTAGAGTAAATGAACCTACATCCGAATAAGATATTGACGAATAAAAGCCAAATCTATTATCGCTTGGGAAGAGACTTAAGGCAGAGGTGCTGAAAAAAAACGGAGAGAGAAAAGAGAAAATGGGAAGAAGAGAAGAGGATAAAGTTGGAGCTGCAGGAAGCCAGGGAGGATCGGTAGAGGCTATTCTAGCAGGGGAGGGGGGGAAGAACGAAAGGAGCAGCGTGAAAGGACTGGGAAAATGAGGCTAATCAGCCTTACTTTAAGCTCTTCGTTTCAATTAATCCTTGGGGTGGAGATAGATGGAGCCAGAGAAGTGCTGCACGTGAAGCCCGACCTGGGAGATGCGCCCACTAAAAAAAGTGTGGCAAATAAATAAAAGAAGCTCAGACGAATCCATCCAGATCTCTTCGAAATAGAGATACTACTCTAATTTTGTAAGAAATTCTATGTTGTTTTATGTGTGTTTGTCGTTGACTTCCAAAATAACTGAAACTTAACCCCCTACAATCTACTCTTCTATCTAGTGTGATTCATATTAGTGTTAGTGATAATAGAGTCATAATAGGGTTGTGTAAGAGCTCTCCTTGACTCTGAATGTCACGTGACATGTCCTCCCACGTTCTGAACTGAAAAGGACGTCATACCTTCTCTTACATTCTGAATGGGTGGAACAAAACACACCATGACTGAAATATGTCACGCGCGTTTTGATTGGTGGAACCTCTGAATCAGTTTCGATCATCCCCTAAACTATATATAGAGGTGCGTTTCCCCTTCTGGCATTCGACTCGTCAAGATGACACAACGTTGTCAAGTGGGAAAGTTGGCCGATGCCATGAGGTTATTACGGAGAGTGGAGCATCTCCTAGACCGGGAGGATGAAAGAAAGGAAATGAAACGAACCGCCCAGGGATTGATAAAAGAAGTAATGGCGGAGGAGACAAGTAAAACAAAGGATTCTTGGCATAAGGATAAGAAGTAGAAGGAAAGAATAAAGAGAGAACAGGCGCGGGAGCGCCTGAACCAAAACTGGATGAAAGTTCAACAGAGGTTAAGGGATATGGAGGCAAAACAACATGGGAATGTAGAGCCAGGTCCGGAAGATGTGGTCACTAACGGCAAGTGTGGCCAAGAAGAAAAAAACTGCACTTCTTAGAGTTAAAGCCAACGGCTTTTTCAGGGCCACCCAGTTCTCATAGGGAAGAGATTCTGCTCAATCATTGACAATATATTTTACTGTATGTTTGTTTATGTCTTTGTCTATTCACAACTAATACTTAAATCCCGCCCCGGTGTGATATTATATAAGTAAGTTTGTGGGTATAATGTGTGTCACCAGGTTATCCCCCATAACTACTCATATATATATGTATACATACAGACATTTACATCTACTGTCTGTATCTACATACATACATATATACATACATATCGATCTTCTGTCTATCTCTATAAACATGATGGATACTTACATATATACATAAGCACATACACCCATACATACACTATACAGTCTTAAATCCATCAGTCCACCCACACATAATATCGATCCATCCATCGAGACATACAAACATACATACTTATATACATATATGTAGATCCATCTCTAAATACATGCATGCATGCTTACATATGTACATACGTACGTACATGCGTGCTCTATAATATCGAACCATCTATCCATTCATGCATACATACATACATACATACATACATACATACATACATACATACATACATACATACATACATACATACATACATACATACATACATACATACATACATACATACATACATACATACATACATACACAGATACATACATACATACATACATACCTTTTAATACAACAATCGAGAGATGCTACTGACACTTTAGTTGTAAAAACTTATTGCAATAAACTGGATAAGCTCATGACAGTGTCAGGCTTTTAAATTCACTCACAATAAATCAAAAAATCAGTAATCATCCGGATTTCTGGGAATTCTTCACGGTGGCAGAGACGCGAACTTTGACTTCAGATTGGATATTCTGGTATTTTCTCGAACCGACGATTCTTGTTCTTTTTCGCAGGGGTTAAAAGGATTCTGTCTAGAGAAATTGATAATCTTCGGAAGAGGACGATTTTATTTCTTAAAATTCTTGCTGATAATGATCGCTGGAATTACTGGGACAGCACTAGATCAAGGGAGTCAACTTATTCTATGACTGTCTACCAGTTATTAAAGAGTTGTGTCCCTTGACTGTTTATTTAGTTTTTGTAATTGGCGAAATAACATATTCGTCTGACAATGTTAGACATTGATAAAACTGAGAGTTTCAGATGTGAAGCGTATGATACTTGAATAGAAATATACTCACCGGAAGATCACACACAGACACACACACACACCTATATATATATATATATATATATATATATATATATATATATATAATATAATGTAATAAGTGAAATATATGATATAATGTAATAAGTGAGATATATAAGGAGAGAAATATTCTCAACCAATGACCACAGATATGGTTAAATTATACAAAATAATAAGAAAGAGGTGATATGTGGTAAGAAAACAACACCAATGAACACCCCAAAACGATATCAAACTGCAATGCCTCCCAACGTAAAGGCGAATGTTCAGAAAAAAAAGTCTTAAATTCACTTGATAAAGTTCACATTAGAAAAAACAAATTAAGCTAAAAAAAATCCTAAAAATTTCAGCTGGTTCAATTGCAATTTATAATAAAATAAGTTCAGAATAATTCATAACAAAATTGCAGAAGTAACTCAAATATAAATTTAAAGTTAAACAAATATGTTTCGCAATATTGCGGATTTGATAATCTAAAGCTTAGCTGTTAGATCCGCACATTCCAAGCAACTATATCTCTACCTACCCCACCAGCACCACCACCATATTTTTTTAAGATGAACGCACTACCGCACCGACAAAAATTATGTTTAAAAAAGAAGAAAAAACACAACACACCCCACCCTTCAATAAAAAATGTAACAAATCCCTAAGCACCATGCTGAAAAACAACCCAACCTCGTACCCAACAAATTTTAAAAAATTCTCCGGGCAATAAACCCTTTCCCCCAATAAAACAATTTATAAAAAAGTTCCTGGAAACCTAACCATACAGACAACATCAAAGAAATATGTTTTCCGTTACAATGATGAGGTAGGACAGAATGACACAAGTTCTTTGTTGGAAGAACTCTACATTTGATCAAACCTTCGTACTGGCTAGTGTGTTCCACGTCAATCAAAGCTTTTGGATGACCAATGGGAAATCGAGCATATTTACACACCCAAGGATACAAGCAACACGCAGCGATGTATTTGATTTGTTCTCCTTGAGATTTATTGGCTTCGCACAGCAAGCGTGTAGCAATGGTTCGTTCTACGAACAAACAGTCGCATGGATTCAATGGTTCAATACCCACCACATCGTGATCTTCGACGATGAATCGAAGATCTGGATATGTTTTGAAACGCTGACATTTCTACCACTTGGTATCCTTGACTTTCAGAACTCTGGCGTCGTTTGTAAGTTTTATCGTACAATTCGTTCATGGTTGACTCTGTCAAATGATATCTCAGGTCTCGGTGAGGATAATAGGTGAGGCATCCAGGAAATAAACATCATTGAAATTCGTACACGATCTGTAAATTTTCTAAATCCCAATTATCAACAGAATAAGATCAAATCCCCTGTTCTCCACTGGGTTAACCATGTTGCTTGGGTCATTCAATAATTCCTCGGGTTAGTTGTCATATCTTTGAATATAACATTGATTATCCAACTCGACGACTTGGCCACAAAAACGACATCATTTCTTTCCTGCGCAAATGAGTGAGTGTTTGTTATTGGTACGAACATGATGTCCACAAGTGGAACACACTGTCAATAATTCACAACCACTTTTCTGTTGTTGAACTTTTTCATGTGATGTTCCTCGTAACATGCTGGACTGGCGAATGTTCGTCTGCAAGTAGAGCACTGAATCATTTATTGTCCTTGAAGAATACAAAGTCTGGACGCTAAACAGCCACGACATCTCTCTCCTTAATAAATATGTTGCACCCGATTGTTACATCCCTAATCACGTTTGTCACAATATTATCCATATCTGAGAAATGCTTTGATACGAGTAATAGCATCAAAATTTATTTTGGTGATGATAAATCTGAATGTATTTTTGTCTAAAAAATTAGGGTTCTCGAAACACGAAATCACGACACAACGACTTGAGGTAAGTCTCGTAAAACCTATATCGAGGGGCTGGCACATCTTGCTATTTTTTGCATTTCACTAACGCCACACACGATCTCTTTCGAAATTCCTGCTTGTTTCAAACGGACGTCTGCTTCTTTCCGTTGTTGGGCTACCAAACGAGTTTTTGTCTTAGCTGATCTTGACTCTCTCGGTCTTGATGAAGTATGGTGTTGGATAAGGATCACTCATGTCCTCTTCAAAGTCGTTAGGATGAACTTCTGCCAACACTTCTTTGAGAGTGTTGGGTGACACAGAACGTCGTCGTCGCTTAGCTTCTGGTTTCTCCTTGGAAACGTCTGATCGTTTCATGACGGCAGATCATTCAAATTTGATTTGACTAGGTTACATCTCTCACTCTCTCTCTCTCTCTCTCTCTCTCTCTCTCTCTCTCTCTCTCTCTCTCTCTCTCTCTCTCTCATTCAGTTTCAATCTGTTAAGATAGAAGAGCCACAACAGATCACACTTCTCGATAGAGACTTACAGAGAGTTATTCAAAAATATACCTCCAACAAAACTTCTGGCTACTTCTTTAGAGATAAAAGTCAAGATACCTGTTATGTCTGCCAATTGAAAGGACACTGTGCCCCATAATGTTCACAACGTCAAAGAAAAGGAACCTCCAAGACAGGAGAAAAGGTAAAGATACATATTATCAATGTCAAAAAAAGGACATTGGTCTTCAGCGTGTACTAAGAACATGACAAAAGATATCAGGGAGAAGCATTCAGAAGAAACAGAAGAAGAACCTATTCCTGTAAATAAATTCAAAAAGGCGAGACATGGAGAAGAAGCTGAAGAAAAAGCAGAAGAACCGTTCCCAGTGAAGAAATTCGGAAAAGAATAAGGGTAAAAAAAGAACCGAAAAAATAATGGATTTTTGTGATGAGTTTTGAAATTTCATTGTGATTATTATTCAAGAGAATATACCAAAACCTTAGGTTTATCTATGTCTTGATTTTTTATAGTATTGATATGATATTGAAACACACACACACACTTTATAATAGAGGGGTTTGGTTTATGTTTGATATGATTATCATTTGAATAATATCTCTTTTCAAAGAGATCTGGTGGCCCTGAAAAGGACGGGTGGGCCTTAAATAAAAATATATGGACTTGACAACATCAGCTCTAACTACCTTAAACCTTTTCCAAAGGTGTAGTGGTAGTAGTGACTGCTGGCTTGTTAGTGGTGGCCATGTCATGTCGGGTTGATAAATCTTGGATTGTTAAAAATCTCTTTCTCTTAGGATTCGCCAAAGACGTTTCATACATTTCTGTCAGTTGTTTTCACTCTACCAAAATGTCCTGTAACAAACTGACAGTTTTATTTTCAATCCCTTATTTTTTCTACTGTTCAAAGTTTTCATCTCATTTTGTTGCTTTCTCTTTTCCTCCTCTTGTTGATGCACAAATGTATGTTCTTCTTCTTCCTGTCTTTCTAGAAGTCACTAACTCTTCTTTCTGTTTCTTTTTAAAGTTGATAAGCAGTATGTTACTTCAGTATGTAGTAACTTATCATGCATGAATAATGATCGTTCGCAGTTTGTCGTAGGCAAACATTTCGGTAGAGACTTAAAACCATCTGGCTCAAACTCTTCCTTCATGCTTTTAAACGTTTGCTCCCAGCAAACTTTATGATCCATGCATCTATTCATCCGTCCATCCATGCATTTACATCTACTATCCATCTCTACCTACCTATATAAAGCCATCCATCCAAACATATGTACATGCATGCATGCATAGATAAATACATAGATGCATGGATGCATACATACATACATACATCATATATGCATACATACATACATACATACATACCTACACACATACATACATGCATACATGCATACATACATACATACATACATACATACATACATACATACATACATGTTGAACTTCCATCCATCTCTACATAGATCCGCACATGCTTACATATATGCTTACGTACGTACATACATATATACACTGTAAATTGTACAATCCATCCATACATGACATCCATGCATCCATCGATTCATACATCCATCGATTCATGCATACATACATACATACATACATACATACATACATACATACATACATACATACATACATACATACATACATACATACATACATACATACATACATACATACATACATACATACATACATACATACATACATACATACATTTTGCAACGGATTTTACCGTATAGTACTTTATTTTTCTGTCACCTTTTAATAAAACAGGCACAAGACATTATTGACACTTTATTTGTAAAAATCCCTACTGTAACATACTGGATAAGCTTATGACAGGGTCAGGCATTTAAATGAACACAATACACGTTTATTCAAACTGCAAAATGAAAATAAAATATACAGCAATAAACCAAAGAATCAGTAAGCATAACGATTTCTGGGAATTCTTCATAGCTCCGGAGACGCTGACTTTGACATCAGGTCGTATATTCGGATATATTCTTGTTCGAACGATTCTTCTACTTTTTCGCAGTCACCAATTCGCAGAAGAAAATATCAACCGTTTTCTATATTCGTGTCACTTGAGTCCTACTAAGCTTATCTTTCCCTATTTTAAGCATGTGGATAAAATTGCAGAGGTGTGGCGGTGGTGGTGGTGGTGGTAGTTGGGGGCTCTTTATTAGTACAATTTATAATATTAGGCAGAGAACGATTTTATTGCTTGACATTCTTGCTGATAATGATTATTGGAATTACTGCGAGAGCACTAGATCAAGGGAGATAATTTACTCTGTGACTTATTACAAGATAGAAGAAACCTGTGCTCCTTTAATTTATGCGACACGACTGCTACTTTAAGCATTGTACCTGACGAAATAATACGTTCGCCCGAAAAACGCAGAAATTCATGAAATCATGAGTTTCGGACGTGGAAAGGGTGATATTTGGATATTTGAAGAGAAATATACTCATTAGATGATCACGCAGATATTTATAGATGGAATAAATATGATATAAGGAGAGAAATATTCGGATCCATTGACTACACACATTTTATAAGGGTAAAAGTGTGGTATGTGAAGAGAAAATCGACTCGTTCAATGGTCACATACAAATTAATGAGAAAGAGGTGATATTTGGTAAAAAGCATCACCAAGAATACCCAAACAAGAATATATAAATGTAATTTATCCCGATGTCAAGTTCTAAGTTGCAAATACATCTTCTCTGAGTAAAGGAGCTAAATCTTGATTAGATAAATAGTTAAAACTCAGAGATATGCAGTTGCGGCGCGAGGGGGGGGGGGCATGGAATTTCTAAAAATGAATCACAAATGAGTTAGTATGTCAACGGACATACGGACATGATCAATGTATTTCAAGTTATAAATAAATATGATTGGTGTATGGATCTAGCAACATATATGATCAATGAAAAGAATTATAAACAAGTGTGGTTGATATATGGAAATATAAACAAGTATGGTCAATGTATGTGGTTAGTCACCAAGCATCATGGATGTATGATTTATGTTCACACGTATAGTGACATTGAATTTGAATGATTTTCACGCATATAGTTAACATTGAATTCAAAATGGAATATCTGATGGCATTTATCTCGTGACATCGAGTGGACGATCATGTGAGATTTTGGATTCCACGTCTCCGTCAAATAATGAAGGAACGACCTTGCGTGGTCCGCATCTCCCAACCTGCCTAAGGATCCCTAAATAGCCTCCTTATCCCGCAGACCCTTTGGTCCAGAACCTTTGGCCCCTCACACTGAGTAAACCAGACCCGAACCAACGTCAGCACTGACCGCAGTATCCGGATTACACAAAAACTCAGTGAGCGACGACATCCCGTAAACAGCTCTGCAGCTGAAGATTTCTTCCGTAACGTAGACAGCTTCCTGACAAGACTCGTCTGCATTGTGACGATGCAGAGAGAACTTGGGTTATAAGTACCCTGGTTGTGATCAAATCCATGGCCAGTGGACTCGAGGTAATCGGGTTTCTTACCTCCGGCACTTTTTGAGTGCAGCAGTGGTGAACTGAACTCAGTATTTTGAAATAGCTTGGGCTGAAACATACGCCCCCGGGTAACACTGTACACGGCAACGAAACCCATGTACATTTTCGTTCATATATTATACAAAGGTATTTAAGTACACACAATTTTGCGACAATAGATTTCATAACTAATTATGAAGTATAAATACAATTGTAACAGCAGCAATTCTATATTTTTACATGTATTTTAGTCAACCTCAGATGCTAAATATCGCAAGGTCTTCATAAAAAATGTATAAGACCAAACTTCGAAAATATGTATAAATAAGAGAACAATTTGCTGTAATAGCATTAAAGTCTAATTAGGTTATCTGAATAATTAGTATAAGCTTGATAATTGTCATGTGCATATCTTCAGTGGTTTGTGTGAAATGTTGCCAAAGAGCTAGTCGGGATGGATTTTCAGTAGCGAAAGGCTTCTCTAAGCAGCATCTATAAGATTTGTTCGATATTAGAAAACATAGCGTGTCTTTTTTTTTTGCATATTGTTCCGATAACAAGCAGAGTACTACGGGAAGGATTTACATGATAAATTGTAACGTATTAAAACTCCAACGCTTGTCTCAAACTAATCAATCTGACTACACACTTGGTTTGTTTATCAATAAAAACTGATAATACAAATGTCGCTGTGATCATGTTCACTATACATGTAAAAAAATTGTTCGCATGTCATTAAAGAATTTTCTAAAAGATTTTGGCATCGAAGTTTCACACATATTCTAAAAAGGTATCCTGGCATAAATTTCACTTTAGAATTATTAAGCATTCTTGTTTGCCTAGAGCTATGGGGCCATCTTTTGAGCGGTAAGAGAACTCTTGTTTTTTGCTACAACCAACCATCAGTGAGTATTGATATGTAATCTAGAATCAAGCATACATGCAGTAAATTCGCTGTGAAAGAAAATTCCTTGATAAAATCGCCCACAGACATACAAACAAGCATTCCCTTTTACGTCAGTATTGAACTAGGCACTTTTACATGCATCGCTTCCATTCATATCAGCAACACTAAAAATTGATGGTATTTATAGTTTTGATCTTTCACTGTTTTAAGACAAGTTCCGAAGAAACAAATTGTATTAAAAAACAAACCATTTGCCTGTCGTCATTATTAACATTCAGTTGTAGAAAGGATGATATGTATTCCATCATTTGAGATCTTTTGCGACATAAGCAGGAACGAGACATTCTAAATATTGGCAAGAATAAATTTGTCGGAGAAAAGTTATTATGCGAGATACAAAAATTCGTAGGGACTGAATTTTTCTCCTTGGTAGCTCTTTTTAATGAGCCAATATTGAGCCAGACGTTTCATTTCGTCACGTCTTTCTGGAGTAATTAATAATGTCATGCTTATTGTGTCGAATAAGATTCCTGCAAATGACATTCTTGTAGAAGGCGAATGCTTTTTTATATGACTTTTTCAATTCCACATGTTACTAATATTACTTAAATGTTGTCTGCTATTATGACCTTTTTACGTGTTTTGTCAGCTGTAATCTTCTCTAAATAGTTTTAAAGTTATATTTCTAATTGAAGAAAATGGAAAGAGATGGCATTTGGAAGTTGCTGACAGATTTGTGCTGTATTTAGCAGGCCCATAGATAAAACAGTGTCAGATTATATATTTACCCTCCATTTGAAACCTAGCAAGTCATAATCTCCCGGATTAATATGAATTTACCTGTATGCTGGTTTAAGATCCTTCTTAAGTAGCAAACACACTCTCATTTCTGCTTAATTAATTGGATCAAATCACCAATTTTTGGATAAATGAGATCTAGTGTTTTGTCTAGCTAATGGTTTTTGTCGCTGACGTCATTTACAGAAAATCCTTTTGGAAAACAGCACTCTAGAATGATTTTCCGCTCAGGAGAATTTGTTTTGGACACTGATTTAAAAGGTGAGATTCTAATTTCAGAATGAAAAGGAGTGGCTTAGGAAGGCGCAATTACAGCAGCAGCCTCTATTTCGTTCTCCAAATTCTTTACCATAGCATTGGAAACTTCCCTATTCCATTCGCAGAGAAAACAGCAGTACTTTGTGTATCCTGTCTGCAGACCAAGCAAGAGAGCAAGAACCTTGAAATAGCCACAAAGCTGTCACTGATGTTGGTCATAGTTTATTCACCTCAAAATTTGTTTCATGTTTTCGTAGATTTCCTTCATATGGACTGCATGACCAACTGGAATTGATGGCAAAACACTGCCATTATGCAGCAAAAAAGCTTTAAGACTCGTCTTCGATGAATCAATGAACTATCTCCACTCATCTGGATCATGAACGATTTTGAGGGCTGCCATCACACCATCGATGTTGTTGCAGGCTACAAGATCACCTTCCATGAAGAAGAATGGGACAAGATCCTTTTGATGGTCACGGAACATGAAAACAATAACGTCACCTGCCAGGAGATTCCACTGCTGTAGTCTGGAGCTCAACAGCTCTGCCTTACTCTTGCGTAGTTCCAAATCCCTGATAAGGTCATTCAGTTGACCTTGTGTTATGTGGTGTGGTTCAGAGTAGGAGGCTGGGAGAAAATATAGGTCATGTGACATTGATGGTTCAGGACTAGAAGTTTCATTATGTTCCTCTTCCTCGTCTGACTCAAGTGAGAATGATTCTGGTGCAACAGGAACCGGCAGTCCTTCTCCGTGGGGTACTGGACGTATAGCTGACGGAATGTTTGGATAATGCACAGTCCACTTTTTCTTCTTTGACACACCTTTCCCAACTGGAGGCACCATGCAGAAGTAAAAATTGCTGATATGATCTGTTGGCTATCTCCAAATCATTGGCACTACAAAAGGCATAGATGTCCTTTTCCTGTTAAACCACTGGCGAAGATTTGTTGCACAAGTGTTGCAGCGTATGTGTGGGGCCCACATCTTGTTCTGATCTCCAATTTTGCAGCCAAAATAAAGGTGATAGGCTTTCTTAACCATAGTGATTATTCTGCGCTTTTGTGATGCAAAAGTCACTTCACCACAAACATAACAGACGTTATCGACATTGTTCACACACGTACGAGGCATCTCTGCTCACCTTGGCTAAACAGAAATGTGTCCCTTTGCAAAATCAAACACTGACAAATAAGAGAGCACGACACTGTATGATTTGTAGAGTTGATATAGGGCAATTTCTTCAGCAGAGTGATGTAAGCTTAGTTATGATTGCATCATCCATTATTTCTAGGAATTACATGATACAATTCATATCATGTATGATGCAATACCAGCTTCAGATTGCATCATTCATTGTTTTGCCTAAATAGCAAGCACTGTCCAAACCCAGTCATAGATGTATTCATAGATCCAGTAAAAGATGTATTTTAGTCATTTCTGGTTTAAATTGAGATCCCTTCCCTTTATAACTCACTTATCCTCCGCCATTCCCAAGTCAAGGGTCGTATATACTGACCCAGTATAATATCTTTAAAACTAGCGCCAATCAACAATTTTAAGCATAATTTTCGTTCTCGGTGACCCAGAATTAGTAAAGTTTGACAACATTTATTACAGAAGCATTTTGGCTATAGACCAGTGCTATTTATCTGTAATAGTCTTAATTGTACCTTTAAAGTTTTTCCTTCTCCGTCTTCATTTCAATTCTCATCTTCTGATTATCCTGCTTCACCTTTTCTAAATAGGTCCTTAGAAAGTTCAACTCTAAAAGACCCTTCTCTAAGATTGCACTATTTACGCCCTTGTCAATCACTGTCTGAACTGTGTTGGTGTAGGATTTTGATCCCATATCCTGATAATGCACTAAACTACAACAGGGAGTAGTATGACTTGGAATTTATAGTCAAGTCATGGATAATGGCCGAGCAACTTAAAAAGCCGGAATTTGCACTACGGTTGTACTGCCAAAAGCGACCGAATGCAAGCGAGAAATGTCCATTTTAATTTCATTTCTGTATCACTTTGGCAGAGACCCAGTAGACGACGTCGCCACAGTGGAAAGAATTTCCACAAGACATACACGTGCAAGTAAGTTTATCAAAGTCCTGAAAATTACAATTACGTCGTACCTACTTTAAGGCGTATGCCCTAGAAGCATCATCGAAGGAACAGGGCTTATTTTATAACATCCAGAGAGAAATGTCAACTTCTCAGTCAGCTGGTTCATATTTAACTTCATATGATAGTGCGCGAAATGCATGCACATTTCACAAATGTTTCAGCAAACTCTGAAGTATATGAGGGTAGCATATCAACTGAATGATTACTTCTGTCATTGAGGAGAATCTAGGTCATGCATTCATGATAATTACATATTTTCAATACATTGCAAATAAATCAATTATTTCACAGAAAATATTGGTGGGGCACGTAATTTCTTTTTCTTGAGTCAGACATCTTAAGTCAGACCATGAAAAAATAATTGATCATTACATTTATTTAGATAATGAGGAAATAGAAGATACCCTGAACATTTATAAATGTTGGAGATCTGTTTGTTTTACAAACAAATATTAGATTTTTCATACAAAAAGTATTGCGTAACAAATATACAAAGGTGAAGTGCGGGTGCGGTGTGTGGGAATTCAGACCTACTTCAGAGCCTGAATACTTCCTACTCCCTTGGGACCAATCTAACTTTAGTTTTGAGAGGTTGTCGCATTACTGAGTTAACATTATTTAGAGAATGGAAATTTTTGCCAGAAACATATTTAATTTTTCACATGGATGTTGATTTCCTAATGTTTCTGTTTTGAGAGGTTTCGTTGTATTCCGATAAATTAAATGTGTGCTCACTGTCACGGAATTGTATGGTTTATATCAATATGTATATGTGATCAAAAATGTATTCGGGTTTCGTTTCCGACTAGAGCGTTACTCGGGGGTTGTTTATTTTTTCGGCTCTAGTTATTTTGAAATACTGAGCGCGATTCACCCCATGCTGCACGTGCAAATTGCCTGCAGTGAAAACTCACGGACCTAGCTGCTGCGCATATCTGTCACAGCTAGAGTACATATAGAGCGGATTCTCTATAAACAAATTACACTACGATGAGTCTTGTCAGAAAGCTTACCTCTTTACGGGAGCAAAACTTCAGCTGTAGAGCTGTTCCATATGTATGGTTTGGTGGTGTGTGAAGTCACAGAACTCTGTGTGGTTTCGTGTGACGTGTACGCTGTGTCTGGTGACGTTGTTTCGGAAGAGTGTACTGGTTTTCTCGATGCGAGGGACCAAGGCTTCTCGATCAACGGGTCTGTGTTAATGTGAAGGCTCTCGAGGGACCCTTCAACAGACTGGGAGGGGTGGACCATGCGTGGTGGCTCCTTGACCATGGACTAGAGCGGGTGGAACCGTAGATACATCTTGGTAGTCAAACGGACGCCACGATAGTTATATTTATTGCGTGTTCCATTTGATTGTTATCTCAATATTGCTATCTGTGCAAAATTACATTCATTCCCATTTCAATATCGCTATATGTGTGATAGATTCATAATTTCATACATTCCAATTTCAATATCGTTATATGAACGACATATTCATAATTTCATACATCCCCATTTCAATATCGTTATATGAACGACGGATTCATAAATTCATATTCCAACATCGCTTGTTAAATTGATAAATTGACGAGTTAACAGATTGATGGATAAATGAGTATTCTATTGATAAGTGCATAAATCACATGCTTTGGTCACCCTTGGTACTTAATAAGACCTTGTTTATATTGGGGTGTAAATCATATACTCTTATTTGTCGATTGGTGATAGGATGCTATTCACGTTTGTTTAAAATTCCATTTGTTAAATCCATCTTTGATTTTTCTCGTTGAGTTACTTGTTGTTGATAGTTCCATGTTAGGAACTTTATAATTTTCCTTATCTTTTTGTTATAATGGTGTCAGATTTGTTCATCTTTAAATTGCGTTTATAAATAAACATCTTATTAACGCAGTTGCTTTCGGTGTCTTCACTAATCCAGTCCCAACCCGGCTTCATCCTGTGACACTCACGAAAAAAAGATTTTCATAACCATATTTCAGAAACGCAGTTAGCCAGCAATTAAATATTCATAATTATTTTTTTTTCCTGCATACTAATTACAAAGGCACGAACCTAAACTATTTTTTAAACTTTCCACATATCAGTCGTAAGTGGAAGCACTCTGCAAAAAATATAGAAGCACCGACTTAGCTCTTTTGAAAACGGAAGAACAAGAGCCGATGAAACGCCAACAGTAAGGAAATTTAAATTTTTGTTTTAAATTGTTTAATTTTGCGGCAATGTAACCTAAAAAATATTTATTTGATCACGAACTAAGACGATTGATGATATTTGAGCCTCCATATGACGCATATTTCTCCGTAACAACTTCAAATAATCTAAACCCTCAAATGAGAAAGAAAGTTTAATCCTTCTTTTTTCTTCCATACAAATCCTTTATAAACATTTTAGTCCTTGAAGCGGATAATGGATAATGTTGTTACCGCGCACCATTAGCATTCAATTATCATCATGAGTTGATCCATTAGTATCTGCCTAAAATAATTTCCTCCAGAAAGCACAAATGGTTTTTGCGATGAAAGGGTATTACGTATGTAATTAAAATTTTGATATAATATCATTTATGAAAAATAAGATCTCTGGCTTTTGAAGTATTCAGTGGAGGACATTAGCAAGTGGCAACCAGTGAGAATTCCTATATTAACATCGACCTGATCCTCGTTCGAGGGCCATGGGAATAAGGTCGATGGTAGTACGGGAATTCAAGCGGGCTTTTGGTCGAATTGCTTTGGACTATGCATAAGATATGGAAACCATAAAACGTTTAAGCTTGAGATTCTTTATCAGCCAATGAAAAATCATGTTATAAAAGTAAAAAGAGTTTTATGGTTTCCAGGCAATTGCTATTGGACAATTTTCGATGTAGTACTCACATATCAATCTGAGAAATGGTGCATTCAACTTGCAATGTCAAGACCTTACAGGTGATACTCACCTCGCGACTGAATTTTTTGTTTGTTTGGTTCGTTTGGGGGGGGGGGTCAAGGGGGAGAGTAACCCTAATACCATAATTATGAATATCCAAGTAACGAGAGTATCATCAGTAGAGCAATATTACATTCTAATTCTAAAGACAAGAGGCCAGTAGGGATAGGGCTGGGCTCGAGATCGCTCGCCCGAGCACTATTGCCCAATTACCTAAATGCAATAAAAGTTAGCCGAGTAATCTTTGCTCAAGTGTGTTCAGAAACCAATCTGAGCTAATCAGAGCCCTGATCAAATCATTAATAATAAAAACAAAAACTGAACTTAGCTATACAGCAATATTTATTTAAATCTGCTCATATATGGAGCATCAAATGCGTCCTCAAAACCCTTTAATCAGATCCCAGACGACGCCATTAACATACGCGGATTTCGCTTTTTATCAAACACGTATGAGATTTTGTTGATAAATAACTATATATCAAGCTTCATCAAACTTTGTTCATAAACAAAGTCTTTAGTTTGTCCACAAGTTAAAGCTATTCAAACAGAATACAGATCACGTCATTAATATATGCGCGAATTTCGCTGGTTATTGAACTCGTCTGAGATATTATTACTATAAAGCTGCATAGCAAGTTTCATAAACAGACGTCAATCAATAAAGCATCTAGTGCATCCACAAGGTTTGCCAATTACAGCACATATCACCTCTTTAGTATACGTTGACTTCGCTTAGCAAAGCTAGCTTTATATTAATAAGCTCCTGGATGATTGTGATAATCATCCAAGAGCTTATTAATATAAATCTACTTTGCAAATTTCATTAAAATCTGTTCATAAATACGGAATCCAGTGCGCCTATAAAGTCAGCCAATCAGATCACATATTATCTCATTATTACCTGTGATATCGCTGCTTATCAAATTCGTTAGAAAACAGGTTTATCAAAATATTTTGATAAATAAAGGATCAAAATGGTAAGCCTATCTCAGTAAAGATCATCTCATTGATATGCGTGGATTAGTTATCGAACTCACCATATATAATTTTCCGATAAAGCTACATAGTAAGTTTTATCGAAATCGTTTCATAGATGATTCCCCAGGGGCTTCAACAAGGTGATCCAATCTGGCATACGTATGTGCCATTTTAGTGGATATTGCAGTTCAGTATGTTTGTACGAGCTGTTGGGTGTTGAAAATATAATTCTTAAACTTAGGAACATTGGTTAGTATCATTACCAAATAGTATGTAGGAGGGGATGGATCAGGTCGACAATCCCATGATTCGTTTCTCACGCACACTGGCATAGACACAGCCGCATACACATGTAAACATAGATGCAGTGTAAATGTATTATAGATTCACAAAAGTATTATTAGTAATTTTATTATTTGTTTGTACAAGAATAAGATAAAAAGAAATCAATTTATCTGTTTGTACTACAGTAGAATGTTCCCGTGTTTTTCTCACTTGTGAACCTGATTCCTTCCATCCCGCAGACCCTCTGGTCCAGAACCTTTGCCCCTCACACTGAGTAAACCAGAGCCGAACCAATGTCACCACTGACCGCAGTATCCGGGTTACACAAAATCGCAGAGTGCGACAACTCCCCACAAATAGCTCTACAGATAAAGATTGTGTCAGTAAAGTGGACAGCTTCCTGACAAGACTCATCTGTATCTTGACGATGCAGAGAGAACTTGGGCTATAAGTAAGCTTGTTGTTGTCAAATTTACGGCCAGAGAACTCGAGGTAATCGGATTTTTCACAGGCGACACCTTGACCTTTTTACTTGTTTCGGCAGCTGCAAAATCCTCTAAATAGTTTTTAAGTATTATTTCTAATTAAAGAAAAGGAAAGAGATGGCATTTTGAAGTTGCTGACAGATTTGTGCTGTATTTCGCAGACCCATTCATAGAATCGTTTCAGAATGTATATTTCCTCTCAATTTGAAACCTACTAAGTCATAATCTCCCGGATCAATATGGATTTACCTGTATGCTATTTTAAGATCCTTCTTAAAGAGCAAACACACTCTTCATTTCTGTTTAATTAATTGGACCAAATCACCAACTTTTGGATAAATGCGATCCAGTGTTTTGTCTAGGTAATGGTTTTTGTCAATGGCGTCTTTTGCATAAAAATCCTTTTGAAAAACTGAACTCTAGAATGATTTTCCCCTCAGTAGAATTTATTTTTGGCACTGAAATCCAGGGTGATATTGTAATTTCAGAATGAAAAGGAGTGGCATTGTGTAAGGTACAATTAGAGCATTATCTTCTATTTCTTTTTGCAAATTCGTTTCCATAGCATTGGAAAAGTCAATTGCACTTCTGTGATTTCTAACATATTGATAAATAGAAACTTATCGCTGGGGTTCCATTTCACCAGCGTCATCTGCCCGTGCTGTTTAAAGCGAGTGAAAGTTTCCTAACCCAGGCTGCTTGCAAAGTTTGTCGAAATTTCCACTCGTACATGTTGACATTTGAGACATTTCCTTTAAAAAATTCCAGTCTATCCTCATTTTCAGCTGCAGAAGTGCACGTAGTTATTTTGTCAAATTATGCGGTAATATACAACTTTAAATCCAAGTCACTCAACTTTCTTTGCATTGTTTTATTTACAAATTCATGGTGTTATAAAGAATGGGGCCATATTTGAGGGTGTTTAACCTTATCGAAAGAGTTGTCATCGAGACTGGATTATGTCTATTTTTTCTCTTTTTGTATGCTCCTTTTTCCGAGTTTGATGAGCTAGAGACAGTTTAACTGAACTGGTCACACTATCCCAATCATCCGATAAATAATAGAAGTCACAATTTTTGTCTGAACTTGAAGTAGACTCAGCTGAACCTACTAATAAAAAATCTTCCTTTACACTTATTTTAGACTTCTGATTATTCGCAAATCATTCAATGTGACTTTTTCGTGACAAATTATTTATCTGTAATAGTTTTAATTCTACCCTTTAACTTTTCCCTGCTCCTTCTCTATTGGAATTCTCATCTTCAGATTCTCCAGGTCTGTAAGATCCTTCTGTAACATTGCACTTGTCCACAACAAAGACCGTTTCAATCAGTGTCCGAACTGCGTTGCTGCCGGATTTTGCTCCCATATCCAGATAATGTGCTTGGGTACAATAGGTAGTGGCATGACTTCGAAGTTATAGTCAAGGCATAATTAATGGACTAATAATTTAAAATCCCGTAATTTATAGTCATTACGGCTTTGCTGGCAAAGGCGACCGAATGCAAATGAGAATTCTTCATTTTCTTTTCATTTCTGCATCACATGTGAGGAGCCCCACTGGACGACGTCGCCAAAATGGACAGAATGTCCACAACACATAAATCAAAGTTTATCAAAGTCATGAAAATTACAATTACGTCGTTACCTACCTTGAGACGTATGCTGTACTAAACGTCATGGAACGAACAGAGCTTATTATCTAACGTCAAGAGAGAAGTGTCGACGTCTCAGTCTGTTGGTTGATATGAAACAAAAAAAAAGATTTTAACATAGATTTTGGTTTCCTAAGGTTTCTGTCCTGAACGGTTTCGTCGTATTCCAATAAATGTAACGTGATCTCACAAAAAAAGATGTTTCATAACCAATATTTGAGAAACTCAGTTAGCCAGAAATTAATTATTCATAATTAGTTTCTTTTTCCTGCCCACTAATTACGAGAGACGAACCTAAATTATTTTTTAAAATATTCCCCTTATCAATCGTAAGTGGAAGCACTTTAGAAAAATAAATTCGGAAGCCCCTACTTAACTCTTTTGAAAACAGAAGCGCAAAAACTGATGAAACGCCAACAGTAAAGACATTTTAATTTTTGTTTAAAATTGTTTTAATTTTGTGTCAATGTAGCGAAAATATTATGTATTTGATCACGAACTAAGATGATTGGGGATATTTGAGCCTCCATATGACGCATATGCTCCTTAATAACTTCAAACAAGCTAAACCCTCTAATGAGGAAGACAGTTTTAAACCTTTTCTTTTTGTCCATAAATGTCGTTTAAATAAACATTCAGCCCTTGAAGCCGATAATGGATAATTTCGTTACCACGTACCATTAGCCTTCAATAATTATCATACGTTGATCCATTAGTATCTGCCTGAAACAATTTCCTCCAGAAAGCACAAATGGCTTTTGCGATGAAAGGGTATTACGTATGTAATTAAATATTTGATATAATATCATTTTATGTCAAATAAGATCTCTGGCTTTTGAAGTATCCAGTGGGTGCCATTCGTAAATAGCAACCAGTGAGAATTCCTATATTAACTTTGACCTTTTTCCTCGTACGAGGGTCACAACAATAAGGCCGATGTTAATACGAAAATGCCAGTGGTCTTACTCTGATTTGGACGAACTGCTTTGGACTATGCATCAAATATGGAAATCATAAATCGTTTGAGTTTGAGTTTGAGCTTCAAATTCTTTATCAGCCAATTAAAAATCACGTTACAAAAGTAAAGCTAGTTAGGGAACAATGTCAAGCTGAAATTCAAACGCTAGAATGTTATGGTTTCCATGCCATAGTTATTGGACCAGTTTTGATTTAGTATTCACATATACATCTGAGAAATGGTGCATTAAATTTGCAATCTCAAGTTGTTCCAGGAGATACTCACCTCCCGACTGAATGTGTTGGTGAAATTAGTGGATTTTTTTTTAAGGGGTGGGGGTATTCTATTTTTTTATTTTTTATTTTTTATTACTCTGATACCATAATTATTAGATTCTGAGTATGGAAAGTATCATCAGTAGAAACATATTACATTCTAAAGACAAGAGGCAAATAGGGGGTGGGGTGGGGTGGGATTTAGCTACACAGAACAAGATTTATCGAAATCTGTTCATATATGGGGCCATCTACTCAGATCCAAGATGACGCCATTAATATGCGCGGATTTCGTTTCTTATCAAACACGTCTGAGATATTGTTAATAAATACGTATATATCACATTTCATAAATAAAGTCTCTAGTTTGTCCACAAGTTAAAGCCATTCAATCAGAATACAGATCACCTCATTAATATGTGTGCAGATTTCGCTGGTTATTGTACTCATCTGTGATATTGATAATATATAGCTACATAGCACGTTTCATAAACACGTGGCTATCATTAAAGCATCTAGTGCGTCGCCAAGGTATAGCAATTACAGCACATATCACCTCGGTAGCATATGTTTACTTAGCTTAGTATCAACTCATCCAAGAGCACATTTCATTAAAATCTGTTCATAAATAAAGTATCCATTGCGTTTACAATGGCACCCAATCAGATCACAGATAATCTCATTATTACGCGGGATATCTGGCTATCTAACTCGTCAGAGATCTTGTCGATATATAGATTTATCAAAATATTTTTATAAATAAAGCATCAGAAAGGTAAGCCAATCTGAGTCCAGATTATCTCATTGATATGTGTGGATTAGCAATCGAACTCACCTTAGATATTTTTCAGATAAAGCTGCATGGTAAGTTTTTCAAATGCGTTTCTAGATAATTCCACGTGAGCGTCAACAAGGTAATCTAATCTGGCATAAGTAGGTGCCATTTTAGAGTCCATTGCAGTTCAGTAAATTTGTATGAATTGTTCGTTATTGAAAACAAAATTGTTCAACTTAAGAACATAGGTTTGAAGCGTAACCAAATAGTATACAGGAGGAGAAGGATCAGGTCGACAATCAAATGATTCTTTTCTCACTCACACTAACATACACACATGAGCATACACATGTCAACATAGATAAATGTATTTATAAATTCACACAATTATTATTATTAATTTTAAGATTTTTATTATTAGTTGTATTAGTAGTAGTAGCAGCAGCATCAGCAGTAGTATTACTTAATTAATTAATTAATTAATTGCCGTGAGATGGCCATCTTCACACACATTTTACAATGATTGTACTTATGATGTAGAAGAAGATGAAAAAAAATAAATTTATCTTTATGCACTATCTCAGAATGTACCGGTACTTTTCTTAGTCCTGTCTCTGATTGCTTCCACATATCTCTCTTACACCTACCAAAGGACATTGATCAAACCTTTAAGATCGTTGTGCACATCTACGAACCCTCCAAAGCACATATATACCACATATATACACGGTGAATGAAGTTCTGATCTTCGACGGTGAGTCGTAAAGCATTTCGAATGCACAGCACAATCAGACACAGATACACACTATTCCTTTTTCCTTATTTAAAACATAATATCATACAGAACTCTTGAGATAAAGGCAAAATAAATGTAAATGCCAGCACAAAGAATTCTTACAAAACATGGAGAAAAGAATGCGCACGACGTTAAACTGTGCGCCGGCTTTGATTTTTACCTTTTCACTGAAAATTCTGTATCCCAGTTTCGTCTCATTTCCTATACAATGTTAACAGTGTGGATATCCAAGATCGAAATGTTCTCATGTTCTCCTTTCATAACAGAATATCAGATAGAAACGATTTAATAAAATACAATAGAATTGACAGAAGAAGCACAATTTAAAGACATATGTGTAACCACCGGTATCGTACTAAGTGCTCTTTTGCACCAGTAGTTTATCAGTAGGGAGAGTGACGAAACTTGAATTTGTACGATCTTTTTTTCGTACAATAAATGCAAAACGAATGATACGCTGATAAATTACTCTCTCTCTCTCTCTCTCTCTCTCTCTCTCTCTCTCTCTCTCTCTGTAAACTGCTTTAGCAGAGCTGATGAACTAGCACACTACTCAAACTATGAATTAACAGTGTTGGTTAGCACTGTAGTCGAATTATTGAATAAATGGTGGTAACTGGCATACAAGTAGATCACATCTGTTAAACTAGCACACTTTTTAATGAAGTGAGATCTGTATTCCTCAATAACTGAAAATGATCTCACTTTGAAATTCTACGTTCACATCTGTATTTATTTACTTTATCAATAGCACACACAGACTAACATATATTACTAGCACACCAAACACTCAAATCAATAGCACACACAGACTAAGATGTATTGCTAGCACAGCAAACACTCAAATCAATAGCACACACAGACTAAGATGTATTGCTAGCACAGCGAACACTCAAATCAATAGCACACACCGACTAAGATGTATTGCTAGCACAGCAAACACTGAAATCAATAGCACACACAGACTAAGATGTATTGCTAGCACAGCAAACACTGAAATCACGACGCTTCCCTAAGACACATTGTTTTCAGTGACATCGGTCATGTTAGTCATGTATGCCATCAGATATTTACCTAAGCCACTCACGGATTAGGGTATGTTGTTAATTTATACATATATAGTGCTATAACCCAAAGTGGCTTTAATTACAACTGCAATCTTAATTGCGTGTAGGATTTGCCCAGACACAATAGATACAAAAATAAATAAAACTATCACTCTGAGAAATTATAATTGCAGCACTGCCTTTATTGGCTTCTATATCATACTACTTACTATCGTGAGATTGGATTCGTGCTACTGCAATAAGCATAGTTATTAAAATGCAGGGATATCACAGCACTAATTTTGTGCGGCAGCGAAACCAAATAATAGATATTACTATGTCAATATATAGGAAAAATGAGTGTTAGTAAGCGAGTTAGATAGTGTAATGGTAAGAAGTGTTGTATGGCAAAGCCAGAATTATGATGTTAGACTCTACCTATCGGATAATTTATAATTGAGAACCACCTAATTGTCTACAGACCGGCCGCTAAAAAGTAGATCAAATATATACTCTGCAATCAAAAATTAAACTCCGATAAGTTACAAAAAACAAGACATTTTAACACAAATATGTGATAAATTTGAATTGTGGAAAAACTCCGTTTAACCGGTTAGAGTAAGTGAGACAAAGGAAGTAATATTTTGAGATGTTAATCATATTTCAATGTGGTAGTACTAAAATTGCAACTTCCTCACTTTCCTCTTAAGACGACTACTCAGATGTTATGTTTGAATACAAGACGTATGAATACTGGTGTCATCACAGATCAATAATCATCATGAAAGAAAATACATCTGCAAAACGATTCAATGTTTTTCAATGCAAAATAGATAGATATCAGAAAACAGATTATTATGTTACAGTGTAGGGAATTCAACATATAATGCATGAAGAAGGTAAAGTTGTCAAATTTAGAAAATGTAATCATCAGTTAAACATTCCGTATGATGTTTATGGTAATTGTGAAAGTATCACCGTAAAACTGACATCAAATTGCGGTAGTGCTACTTAACAATCATATCTGTCATGAACGTTGTCGAAAAGAGTGACAAGGCTTGCTATAACGGTGGACGATAATACAAAAAGCCGAACACATTTCATAGTGGTTTTGCTTAAATAAATTCATAAATGTTGGAGACAATACGTTTACAGAGGTAGTGATTGCTTTCAGATGCTTTACAGCTGGCTGGGTAGGATCGGCAAAATAGTGTACGACAAATTAAGTCTAAAATTGCAAAAAATAACATTGGTGTTCACAGAGGAAGATGAAAGACATTTTAATTTAGCCTATATATGCAATATCTCTGAGAGAAAAATATGTAAAGACAATGTTTGCAATCATAATCACTTGACTAGAAACGTATAGATTTCTTGCTTATAACGACTGCATTTAAGTTATATATACATCTATATATATATATATATATATATATATATATATATATATATATATATATATATATATATATATATATATATATATATCCAAAACAGATCTCATTACGCGTTCATAATTGTCGCGGTTATGACAGTCATCTATACATTAAGGCGCTTCTAACAGTGATCCCGATAAAAAGGTAACTTGAAAGCTTTGATGAAACAGCTATACCATCCTAAATAATGTTTTACTCATCACTTAATGATTCAAGCACATAAAATGACGTTCACCAGTATGTACATGATGTCCTGGAACATTTCCAGCTTAAAAACACTAGGTGACCTTCACGACTATTATATGACAAATTATGCCTTCATATATCTGACATCTGTGAAGAATTTAAGAATGACTGTAAAAGCTACAAGCTAGATTCTGCGCATTATTATAGACTATCTCATGTTACTTGTTTACAAAATATCAGGTGTTCAATTAGATATTTTGACAGACCATGTCTCTGATTAAGGTATGATGTGTTTGATTGAGGTAGTTAAATCGTTGTGGTATTTTCTTATGCTTTAGAAGAGTTTGGAATTACCTTGAGCCGACATCTTTACTCTATATTACCTACAGACATTTGTAGGCAACATATACTCTAAGACCCATGACAGGTGCAATGAAGGCTGATATATGTCATGTAGATATGTTCGTAATTTTGTTCAGTTTTGCCTTACCACCAAAATCATTTAAATCATGTCAGCCATTAGTAGCAGAAGTAAATGCACCTGGTTCAGGTTGTTTAAGTTCTGAAGCACCCAACCTTAATATCTGAATCTTTCATTCAAGTAGTCGAATTTCTTGGCTCTGTTTTCTCGAATTCTATAGTTTTTCTCCTGTGCTCTTGACGTGTTCAAGTCTTTCTTGTTCAAATCAATCTGGATCAAATAAAGTAAACAAATGATTGCTTCCAGGAAATTCTACACCGTTAGCTATTACTCCTTTAATCATAATTACTGACGTGGCTGTTGTATTTATGAGTACAAAATGTTGATACCGCTGCCATGTTTCAATATAAAGCATTTCGAATGATATCAAGAATCCTTTATGATTGTTTCCAAAATTAGGGTATTGTTTTCTTTAAGATAGCGTGTCTTTGACTGTGTAAACGAGAAGAATATCAGATTGCTTTTCTAGATTCATTGTGTAGGTAGTACGTTGATTGATTGCATTTAATTCTATATAATAAATTTTGTATATAATGGTAAATCATTACCATCTTGAACAAATATGTTAAAGAAATATATATATAATCCTGATGTATTATATTTCAGTGACCTACTCTTGTAAAGCATTTACTATGTGTAAATTGTATTCAGCAAAACGTGTTTGAGCATATACTGAAATTCTTAAACATTAACCAATATATGTAGTGTAGTTTAGGTTTTACAAATATTAAAACAACCCTTGTGTATCTTCATTTGATAGCTTCATTTAAAACACGAGTGCGACTAGGTGACTTTTTTTTTTTTTTTTTTTTTTTAAATATTTGCATTTCCCCTCAAAGGTGTGCAATTCATTCAACATCTTTTATCGTTTTCATCTTAACATTCAAATGTATAATAGATAATATATAATTTGTTTTTATAGATCTAATCATGTTATCATTCGCATTAATTTTGTTTTTGAGGTCTTCTATATTTTTTATTATCTCTGGTAAATGATTATTTATTTTCGTCTCTAACTGTGCATTAATGTTAGTTGTTATATTGCTGTTCAATTCAGTAATTCTTTTTGCGAAAATTATTTATTGGTTTTATAATTTCTTGATCATTTTGTTGGGTATCATTATTTTTAGTTCTCTCTTTAACTTTCTCAACTGGGATTGTAACGTCCCATTGTTTTCAACAGAGCTTTTAATTTGCTCAATGTCTCTCTCCAATGCCCACTATATCACTGTTTATCCTCTCTTCAATTGGCTGCATACAATTCAGAATTCCATTTATATAAATTAGGATGTACGTTTGAATGGTCTTATTATCTTAGTGTTTGTAGGTCTTAAATAGAAGTAAACGACATAAGTAATTTACGCCTGAACATTACCTGTCGTCAATCTCTTTCTTTACCTCGAAGAGTTTGTTAGCTCTTTCTTTTCCATTCTGTTCAATAACAGTTAAATTATTGTCCACATTTGCTCTCCATGTTTTGATATCTTTTAAGTTGTTGTCTTCCAGAGTTTTAATATTTAAGTATCTGCGCGTTTTTGTACAAAACATATATTAGCTACATCAAAGTTTTCTTCTGGATCCTTTACGTTGTTAATTATGTGATTGCTGTGGTTTGAGTCGCTGTGGATTAATTGACCTAGCAAAGCATATGCATTCTCTATTTTTTATATCAATGCTAAAAGGTCGCTATGTCGTATTAGATATATCTCTCAAATCACAGCTTTTTGCTTCAATTGAAAAAAAATACGTAAAATGTAAAAGAGTATAAAAGTTCCAGCTTCGTCTTTTATGCCGATATAAAATCTGTCAATTTTACCCGTCTGTTATTGTTTATAATGCCCATTAACAGTGAATGAAACAAAGTCTCCGTGAAAACATTTTTAACGGCTAAAAACTCTAGGAAAAACGAATAATAGTCACGGGAGTAACATTTGGTGTTATTCTAGGAAAATAAGTACATTTTGGGGTTTAAAACCCACAAACTGTATTATATTCACTAATTCCTGTATAGATCTCTGGCTATTGAATCCATGCAATGAAGAGTTGTAGTTAGTAATATACAACGTGTAATTTGCACTAGGAGTGATTATAACGTTTATGTTGTGTCACACATTCAACATCGATACTTTCTTTTTGTCACCATTTGTAGTCCTCCCCACTTTGACTTTATTAGAGTACGTTTCGAGGTTTTAAATATCTAAAGGTATTATAACAGTCCTTATTTCATTTCTTGTCGTTTGTAGTAAAATTCTTTTTGAGTTCATCGGAAAGGAAATATAGTAATATTCAAAAGCAAACATCTATTATCTGTAATGAGATGGATAGTTTGCCATTTCTGATATCAATTGGATTGGTAAAATATATATCGTTTTCAGGGAAACTATCAATTGTAATATAGGTACATTACTTTGCAAGGGTCTTGCAGTTTATTGGTAAATGAAAAATTAGTGCTGACAATACCATAACATCCTATATTTAAAGTAATATTTCAACTGTTTTCCTATCTTGTAAGTTTCTCATAGGACTCTTACGCTTTCAAACTATTCTCTTCTTCTAAATTTTGTTGTACAAGTGAATGATCTTTTTAAAAAAATAGTTGCTTTCATTGTCAATGATCGCTGTGCTTACTATGTCATTGAGACTGTTCAACTTGATCAGAGCCAATGTTATTATTTTATTATGTTTTAAAACTTTGTTTTAAATACATTTGCAAATAGTGTTTGCAGCAATACCTACCAGAGTTGCATCAGCACCAGTAAAATCTAAAGGAAGAACTATGCATATAACTATTATTGCTATATCACTGAAATGTTTCCAAGCCTGCCTCCACACAATTCAAAGATTTTGTATACTATTTTGTATTTGTTTCTGGCACATCTATAGTCTTAGATCTCCTTTATCAAATCAATTTGAATTTTGTTTTATCTTTTGAAGTCTAAAAGCTAAAAGTAAGACGCTATAGGCAGTGCAGGACGCAAGCGGTGGAACACCTGTATCTTATATATATATATATATATATATATATATATATATATATATATATATATATATATATATATATATATATATATATTCCCCGTCATTTAACCATGTAGGAGACAAGAATTTGTCTTGGCTTTTGTGTTTGGTGTTTGTTTTGTCGATGTAAATTGTTTCTTCCCCTGACGAAGAGCTTGCCTAGCTCGAAACGTTGGAAAACTGTTTTGTAATTGTTTTGTATTTGCGCCGTTATAAATGTTTGTGGCATTTTATATATATATGCGCCGTTGTAAATGTTTGTGGCATTATATAGATATCAGGGATTTAAATACTTTATAAAAGTCACTTTCCCCAGGGTAAGGTGACAGGAAAATTGAAATTGCCCTTGGGAAATCTAAGCTTGCCCCAAACATACATGAGTAGATAAAATAAGGTAAAATAAACTATGGGATATTTTAAGTAAATCGCGTTATATTTACTTTAACTTTTGTTTTCATTTTATCTTTGTTGACACCTTAAAACCATAGACAGATAATTCAAGTCACCAAATATATATGTAAATAATATAATATAGATAGATGAGTAGATGAGAAAAGGTTAGAATTCAGATATAGTTATAAGAGCAAAGACATACCTGTACATGTATATAGATAGGTAGATGGACAGGTAGAAAAGGATTTGGAAATAATTAAATAATTATATTTTAGTAAGAGACAGAGAGAGAGAGAGAGAGAGAGAGAGAGAGAGAGAGAGAGATTGAGATGTAAAAGATAAAAGACCTTAACTAAAAAATTAAACAACCAATACTGCCTATTTTTCTTTAAAGCAGGTTGATTAGAGCTAGAAATTTCATTAATTTTTCTTTTTTCGCCTAGATAAGATAACAGACTCATTTCATGAACTATATCAACAATAATAAAAACTAGACTGTTTGAAATGATTTATTTATACTCACAACTGAAGGATTTTTGAACACCAATTCTATCCATTTACTTAACAACTATCATCTAGCCACTTTGAAATCGGCGACATGCATCAAGATATTCAACAAGCCGAATTCTGAGACTGAGAACACTTATTTGTATCCATTTAATTGTTTGCCAAGCAGTAAGTATGTATCGGTCTCCTGTAATTATCATATAAACAACAGATCATAAACACCGCTTGTGGGTGCAACATATTCGGTACGTCCATCACGCTTTGAACGAAATCCTCCTGGTGGGTTATCGTTAGAGACGAGGGCCCTTTATTTCCAAACACACTTGTAAAAGAAATCTCACGAGCTATATTATTACCAGCTAACACCTACTCACCTTAAAATCGGCAAATTGCATCCAAACAATCTTTGACAAGCCAATTGTTAGAGACGGCAAGCTCATAAATTGCCCGATGCTAGGTTAGGACCTGAAAGTCGGCGAATCCCTGATACATACACTACTACCATTAAAATGTAACTGATAAGTTAAAATATAAATAGTTATTCGTTATTTGTCAAACCTTACTTTAAATAGTAAATATTCATAGTATCATGTCTGCGCAAGAAAATGCGAGACTGACTTTAACATTGACTATAAGTTGAAAATGACATACGATGAAATAAACTGTGGCCCAGTCACGTGATAGAAGAATGCAGTACATATAAACACTAAATAAAGGTGCTGATATATGTACTGTGGCGAGATCGCAGGGTATAAAACGCAGGGTGTAAAACTTACAGAGCATAACGCATTACGAACGGAGCACAAGCCCTTCCCATCCCCCTTCTCTCTCTCAATGTTTTGGACTTTCACGCGGGCAAGTACCTTGGAAACTATAGGGAGATGGGCAAGTGTCTTTGTAAATCTCTGGATATAAATGATAATTTGGCCTTCTTCTTTTAACCGGTTTTACGACTATGATGATATTGTGTTATGCACAGTCTTCGACGTTTTAGGATGTAATGTTATATATTTGCAATCTCTTTCAGGGATGCAGCGCAATATTTCCTTGGTTAGCCTTTCAAAACAGAAGTGTAATCTATTGGATGGTTAATACCCATGATTGTGCTCAAAATGGTGTGTGCATTAGCACAGTCTTGTCGTTGTCCCGAGGAGATAAACCTTGTTGTGAGGCAACAAACTTTGCCCAGCGACAACGGTACAGTAAGGGGTTCACCGAAGGCGTAGTTATTTTACTTTAGCATATGCTACGCTATTTAATGAATAGCAATTTTGTCATGTAAAAGTGTATTTACTATTAGGTAGCCCATTGTGAATAGTTAAGTGATACTGGAATGATAAGATTTACAACTCATTCAATATCCATGATTGATGGTGGATAGATTATAAACATCAGTACATTAAAATTATGATGTAGGCAACAGTAAGAGCAGAGCTTAATGTTGCATGCTCAATTGTAGAGATGTTTTGCTATTTATTATGCTGACAAAAGCATTATTATCTTTGGAAGAGAGGTGTTCCGATGCTCCTCCACTAAAGAAACACAACGAGAGAACAACATAATAAAGTGGTTGTGTGCCAAAATAGCAAAGCACCTACACTAGTGTGGCCTATGCAATGCATAGACTTTATTGTGTTTCTTCCCACCATAAATTGTCACAGGAGCAGTTATGATTGAAGGAGCATTTGCTAATTTGATGATACGGACAATGTAAGGCCACACATTATGAATGCACGGTCTCTCTCTCTCTCTCTCTCTCTCTCTCTCTCTCTCTCTCTCTCTCTCTCTCTCTCTCTCACACACACACACACACACACACACACAAACGCACACACATATCTATCTCTCACTCTCTCTTTCTCATGGTGTGGTGATCGACATCGCGAGGGAGATAACTGCTGCATAACTCGATCGTAGGTTTGTGATGTAAGGTTGGCGCAAAATTCATAAAATCTACATGTGAGAGAGAGAAAAAGAAAGAACGATAGTGTGTCTGTGTGTGTGTGTGTGTGTGTTAGAATATTTTATTCCTACTTAAATAACAAACTAAGACACTGATGGTTCTTTTTGGTATATATTTCCTTTCAATAAAATTACAATTTGAAATTGAAAGAACCACATCACAAAAGTATATTTGTTTCTTTCTTCTTTTATTGTCTTTCTTTTTTGATTTACTTCACTGGTATAGGTTCAACTGCTGCTTCTTCTGCGTGTTTTGCTTTGAATGTCTTTGCTGGAATGGGTCCTTCTTCTGTTTTTCTTTTTTTTTCTTTCTTTTCTTCTTCTTCTTCTGAAATTTATTCAGTTTTCTCTCTTTTCGCTTTCTTGGGACACTCTGTAGACCAATGTATTTTATCTTTAACAATTATAATAGATATCTTTACGTTTGTCTCTCTTTTCTCCAGTCTTAGAGGTTCCTTTTCTTTGACGTTGTGTAAATTCTGCACCCCAATGTCCTTTGTATTGACAAGTATAACAAGTATATTGACTTTTATCTCGAGAGGAGTAGTCTGAAGTCTTGTTGGAAGTGTTCTTTCGAATCACTCTTTGTAAATCTCTGACCAGAAGGATCATCAGTTGTGCCTCTTCCATCTTCACCGACTGAAATTGCATGAGTGTATTCTCTTACGCAATAGTACTATGATATAATGAGAGAGAGGTATCCTAGGCAAATCATATACGATTAATCTACCGTCATGAAACGACCATACCATTCTAAGGAAACCAGAAGCCAAAAGACAACATAGGTTCTATGTCGCTTCATACGATGAGAGAAGTATTAGCAGAATTTCACGCTAGCGATTTTAAAGAAAACATTAGTGATCCTGAGCCAATGCCATCTACTAGATTGAGAGAGTCAAGATCAGTCAAGAAAGTCGTTCGGTAGCTTCTGAAGATTATTTTCACATTCCAGCTACCCAAAAAGTAACTTCCAGAAAATTTAGAACAAATGTTTACACTTACACTGTTACATTTAAACACTTCAATATCAGTCCTTTCACTTTACATATGATACGAAGTTCTCCCTGTCTGTACTGGTAGCCGTAAATTTTAGGACCACTAGCAAAACTTAGAATATGTTCTTCGGGATGTGCGTAGGTCAAAGATCCTAAACAGAACTATGCGATGCATGAGGGATATCCGCCAGGTCGATCGATGCAATTGTAACTATTTGTGTCGAAGTAAAGATCTATTTCTCCTAGAGGTTTCATTTTGTCAAGGTGGCTGAATTTATTCATTCTTCACAAATCTAAGATATATTAGGGCTAGGTTTTTTTTTTGTTGGTATAAACTTACTTTTCATTTTACGTAAGGTGTGGAGTGAAATCGCGACTGTATCCGACTATCGCTAAATTTCATTTCTGTCATAAAGAGTTTTAAAAGCATTTATTCATCAATATCTTATCATATGTCAGTAGCTTGATAGACACACGGGCAGGTCGTAGGTTTATCGCGTGTGGTGAGACAGTAGTCGTCAATTTGAAGGCGGCCAACTGCAAAACTCAAACTAGTCAGGAAAATATTCAGTGTTAAGTCAAGCAGATTGTGTCAGTCTTTTGTTCTTAACAGATATATTTTTTTATATTTAGAGCACTATTCGGGGAAAGAAAGAAGGACAAATAAATCGTTCTTTACATAAACGTTCATAGGGGAATCCTATGTAAACAGAACGCCACCTATCAGAAAAAATGTAAATTACCTTCGTTTTTTCTTAGCACCAGTGTACTATTCTGTCTAGAAGTTTTGGATCTTACGATAGCGTAGTCTCCATTTATTTAATAATGTTACTGGTAAAAATTCCAGATAGCTATCGTTTCTCTATTATTTGACTATTTAATGTTCATTTTCAAGACAGATGAAGTTAGATGTATTGACAGCCTGGTTAGTGGTCAAAGTATTGATGGATTGTACGTAGAAAAAAAGTATAAATAAGAAAGGATATGCGAAGAGTCGAGTCTACTGAAATTTATATGGACAAATCCTAATTCCAGGAAGTTCTATACAAATGATTAAGTTGTGGTGCTCATATCTGTGCATGTACTGTTCATAAATATACCGCAAAGAATCTGCTGGTAAACGAAATACTTAAGAATATTTTCTGTCTGTCTGTAAAAATACTTATCACACACACGCAAGGTAGGAGTGCTGACTATACCTACAGCATACTTATTATTTTGTCACACAAGAAGGGTAAGTGGTTTAAGTTTTAGTTTCTTGTGGAAGACATCGGCATATACAAACATAAAACACATAGATTTGCAATGATTGAAAATGAGAATCGGGTGGTCCTCAAAAAAAAAAAAACAAAAAAAAAAAAACGTTGGATTTGGAAGAAAAAAACAACAAAACAAATGGACTTAAGACCATCAACTGCAACTGCCTTACACCTTTCCCACGTCCAAGGCCTACTCTTAATTTAATAGTAGTAGTGACAGTGGCTGCCGTGGCTGCTGACCTCTGTGTAGTGGTGCGTTTAGGTGTAGCTTTCTTTCCCTTAGGTTTCTACATTTTTTTGTCTCCAAGTGTTTAAACTCTTTGGATAGTGGTCAAAGTACTGAGGGATTGTAGATGGAGAAAAATATATTTTAACTATTTGTATAGAAACAAATTTAAGAGCCAGGAAATAAAAAATTTATGTTCAGCTTGTATCTTTGCCCAGCGAGTGGATTGATGCCTTATTTGTTTTAACAATTATAAATTTCCTGTTTGGTGTAAGCTTCTCCAAATTTTCTTTTTCCTTCGACATATTGTATTTGCTCTAAAGTAAAGTTGTTTTTGTTTTCTTCCCTAACTCCACTACGTTAAAGATCTCTGTATTATTTATTTCTCTCACTGCATTTTTAATCTCTTTGTATATGTTCTACTCGTTAATGATCAAAATAAACTCCAGATGGTTAATTTAATTATCAGTAATCGCTTTGGTTATCCTATCGTCAATACCGTTCAGTTTACTAATGGCAGAAGCTACTATTTCATCATGTTTAAATCTGTGTTTGTTGCATATAAAACATTTCTTGAAAGATTTTGTAAGAAATTCAAAAACTATTGCAACAAACCGACTAAAAGCTAAACGAACAATGACATCGGGAGTTACAGTGTCTGTTACACCGAAACCACCTGAAACTATTGTCATGCTAACTCTACCGAGTTCAAACTTAAGATGATATTTTGTATTCCTTTCTCCTTGTGAACATCTTGTTCGTACCAATAGCAAAAAGGAACACGTTTGTGGACAAGTCGTCGAGTTCGATCATCAGTGTTATATTCAAAGATATGACAGACAACCCAAGGAATTATTGAATGACCAGACCAAATAAAGAAAGAAAAACATAAGAAAAAAGAAAAAAAAAAAAAAAAAAAGAAACGAGACCAACGAGACCTTTGTGTTGATTTCTACTATTTTTACTTTGAAAGTTCTCAGGAGTTCTGAATTCACATTCCTTATTTTAATGTCGCGCATAGCGCTTGCAACAACTGTGTTGTCGCAAGAATGTGGGTTGATTCCAGGGGAACATGAAAAGATATTTCGTGGCGCCCATACTCGTTCTGATTTTGCTGAGTGTGTTTCAGACCCCATTGACGACAACTGGAGCAAGGAGGAGCTGTATCGTTAGGACAATTGTCATAAATACGCTACAATCATTACTCACAATTTCCCCGTATACGACGGAGAATTTATTTTGAAATATTATTCAGAACAAGGAATCGAATTTACACAAGTCACAATGAACTGAACCAAAATTGTTTACATCCAAGTGATAATATAAATATATAAATATACATACACACACAGACGTATGTGTGTGTGTTTGTGTTTGTGTGTGTGTGTGTGTGTGTGTGTGTGAGAGAGAGAGAGAGAGAGAGAGAGAGATTGAGAGATCTTTCAGTAAGTATATTAAGTATATTGCTCTTCAACTATCACACTGTCCACATCTGAAACTCTCAGTTTCATGAATTTCTGACTTTTTCGGGCGAACATATTCTTTCTCCAGATACAGCAATTGAAATAGCTGTCGAGGGACACGACTCTTTTAGAACTGGCAACAGTTCACATAATAAGTTGACTCCCTTAATCTAGTACTGTCTTTGTATTTGCAGCAAGAATGTCATCAAATAATACTGTCCTCTGCTCAAAATTTTCAATTATACTAATCTGTTCAAGCACTGCGAAAAAGTACAAGAATCGACATGACGAGAAAATACCCGAATATCTGATCGGAAATTAAGTTTATGTCTCTACCACCGTGAAGAATTCCCCAAAATCCCGATGATTACTGACCATTGGATTTATTGCTGTACATTTCATTTTCAGTATGAGTGTGAATTAAAAAGTCTTACACTATCATAAGCTTATCCAGTTTATTGCAATAAGGTTTTATAAATCAAGTGTCAGTAGTATCTGACGATTGTTGTATTAAAAGATATCAGAGAAACGAGGTACCATACGGTCAAACCTGTTATAATATGTACGTATCAATGGATGAAAGTCTTTATGTATGAAACGATGGATGGACCGATGTTATGTATGGGTAGACTGATGTATTGAACGCTTTATAAAGCATACACGTACGTACGTATGTATATATGTAAGCATGTATTTTAAAGATAGATAATAGATCTACATGTATACAGAGATAGATATTAGATGTAAATCTCTGTAAGTATGCATGTATGTTTGAGTAGTAACGTGGGATATTAACATTAGGTTTGGGACTGTCAGGCGACAATGGGAAATGTAACGTTCAAAACGTCTATCGGTTTAACATCATGGGACTGTCTGGCGACAAGGAAAATGTAATGTTAAAAACTGAACATTAGCTCTGTGACTTCCCCCACCCCGACCCCCCACCCCACCCACCCCCAAAACACAACCCCCCCCCCCCCCACAAACTCACAACTTTACCAGAAATCTTAACTTCATACAGCCGCAAATTCGCTATAGTGAGAAAATCTAACAAAATAACTTGGGTATGGGCAGTAATATTTTCCAGTTCATGTTTTAAATCTAAGATCGGCATATAAGCTATAACCACTTCTTAGGAAAGAAAAAAAAAATTGTTGTGGTGTTTGTGTGTGTGTGGAGGGGGGGGGAGCGGGGGAGGATTGGGATATTATGGCGGGGCATATAAGCTACAACTACTTCTTACTTCAGTCACCATGTAACCGATAAAGTTTATATACTCAGACCCACAAAATAGCTTGACACAGGCTTTAACTTTAAATGTAGATTTTAGTTACTTCTGTAATTTATTTACTATTTATTCTGAACTTATTTATATTATAAATTATTAATTGAATCAGCTGACATGTTTAGGATATATTTAGCTGTAATTGTTCCCTCTAATCTCAGCAATTTTATTAATCAATTGAATTTAAGAGCTTTTTGTTGGCAGGGTACTAAATTTACTAATTGTTTTACTAGTATATTTTATGTAATATCGTTTGTTTTGTTTCTTTCCTGAGATAAAATTTATTTGCAACTCCTTGTTGTACAAAAGTTAATGAGTTCACCTTGAGGTTACGATAAATCACACTTATATATTCTTGTTTGCATGATTAACCACATATCACATCTTTCTCATTAATATGTATGTGTATGAACGAGTCGATTTTCTTTTCACATAACACACATTCACGCTTATAAAATGTATGTAGTCATTGGGTGAGAATATTTCACTCCTTATATCGTATTTATTCCATTCGATGTGTGATCATCGAATGAGTATATTTCTCTTCAAATAACACCCTTTCCAGGTCCGAAACTCTTAATTTCATGAATTTCGGCGTCTTTTGGGCGAACGTATTATTTCTTCAGATACAGTGCTGAAAGTATCTGTCGTATGGCATGAAGTTCAAGGAACATAACTCGCTTAAATCTTATAATAAGTCACAGAGTAAATTATCCTCCTTGATCTGGTGCTCTCGCAGTAATTCCAGCAATCATTATCAGCAATAATATCAAGCAATAAAATCGTTTTCTTGGTAATATTACAACTTGTACCAATAAAGATAATCCACTCTCCCACCACCACCACCACACCCGTGCAATTTTATCCATATAGCCGGATTAAAAGAAAGTGGTTACACAAGCGGGGTGGTCTAAATATCGGAGTTTTGCGTTAGGAATCCATCAGGCAATAGTTATGTATGTATGTATGTATGTATGTATGTATGTATGTATGTATGTATGTATGTATGTATGTATGTATGTATGTATGTATGTATGTATGTATGTATGTATGTATGTATGTATGTATGTTAGAATAGGGATAGATCAACCGGTTGACACAAATATAGAAAGGAAAGATATTTTCTTCTGAGCATTGGTGTCTGAGAAAAAGTAGATAAATCGTCCGTACAAGAAAATCTCCGAATACTCATGCATACAAGCATGCATGCATCTATGTATTTATTTCTGCATGCATCAGTGTACGTCAGTATGGTTTTGTGATTTATATATATATATATATATATATATATATATATATATATATATATATATATATATATATATATATATATATATATATTGTAACGACTCTATAGTGGCCTACAAATATGTAACAGAATGAAAGTGAAACCAACAATGTAAGTAAAAAATCAACAAGCAATTTATTTTCAGAAAATTAAAGTGGAAATTTAAAAGACACTTACAATATGCTAGTTAAATTCCAAATAATCCAAAATATCCTACTCACAAGTCTAAAAATATATACTGTTCTGAATGAATTCCAATAGCTTTGAATTTCCTTATGTACTACAAGTCTTGAATGTTCTGATGTACAACAATGATGTAATACGGAATGTTTTGAATGAATTCACATAAATTCCCCAAAGTCATATGAGCAATTTAGTATTTCTAATGAATATTTTAAATAAATAATTCATCTTCCTGAATTATATCTGCTCTTCGCAACTGAACATATAACTTTTAGAACCCGAATGATCTCTTTTTTACTCAGTCCATATATATATATATATATATATATATATATATATATATATATGTGTGTGTGTGTGTGTGTGTGTGTGTGTGTGTGTGTGTGTGTGTGTATGTACTTGATAATTATCACATCAAAATATGAGTAGTTTTATGGTAAATGATTTTGTGTACCTGACTTGTGTCACAATAAGACATGGAAAAATCGATCCAGCTGCTAACAAAACCGGCCTTGAACTCAAATGCTATGTAAACATGTTGTTTACAAAATGACCATAATCTGACTAAAGTACACCTTACAATCGTGGACACATATTATAAATTTAATATATATAACACCTCCCCTCATAAAGGAAAAGAACGATTTTTGTAATTAAGCTTTATTTTGAAGATGCATAATCAAAATTACATAGGAAAATGTCTTTCGAATAACACTCAGCTTAATTACACAAAATTAAACAATATAGTACACGTGAGAGTGCATCTGTGATCACATTGTCTTTTCCCCTGATGTGTCGAATGTCAGTGTTATATTCCTGCAGTATTAAACTCCATCTCAACAATCTCCGATTTTTATCTTTCATTTTGTTGATGAAAGTAAGGGGATTGTGACCACTGTATACAATAACCGAAGAAAGAGCCAGGTAACATACACTTCAAAATGTTTTAAAGCCAATATCAAAGCCAAACATTCCTTCTCAGTTGTGGAATAATCTTTATCGTGCTTGTCTAGGTTTCAGAAAAATAACACACTGGATGATCCACACCATTTTTGTCTTCTTGAATTAATACTCCACCAACCCCTACATCACTTCAATCAACAGTCATTTTAAATAATTGGCTGAAATTTGGTATAGAAAGAACTGGTGCATTCTTAAGCATGGTATTTAATTTATCGAAGGATTCCTGACACTGGTCAGACAAATGAAACTTGTTCATAAGGTATTGCACTGGATGAAATGTTTTCTGCAATAAATGCAATGTCTACAATATATAGATATATATTCCTCTTATGTGGCAAACAATGAACTAATTCACTACTACCGTTCGTTACCAAAATAATATTAAAACTTTTTTTCAAAGTTACAAAAGAGCCATCTGCTAGGAGGTGTATTCATCCAGGTAAATGACAATTCATTTCTGATCGATGGAATTACATTACCAATTTGATATATATGTAACAATCTTTCCTTTTCACGGTTGGTGTGTTTGTTGTGCATGTATATATATATATATATATATATATATATATATATATATATATATATATATATATATATATATATATATATATATGTGTGTGTGTGTATATATATATATATATATATATATATATATATATATATATATATATATATATATATATATACGTGTGTGTGTGTGAGAGAGACAGACAGAGAGAGACAGAGACAGAGAGTTTGTTTTTGTGGAGTATAACTCCAGGGACGAGCGAATTTAGGAAAAGCGTCTGTTGATGAATGCCACAAAAATATTTTAGATCCTCTGTTGTTGGTTAGTCAAAATAAGTGTCGGTCAGTCAGTATATGTATTGGTCAATCAGAATAGGTGTTCTTCACTCTAAAATAGGTCTTGGTCAGTCAAATTGGATGTTGGTCAGAGAAAACAGTCAGAATAGGGGTTGGTCAGTCGCAAAAGGTATTGGTCAGTCTGAATAAGTGTTGGTCAGAATAGGTGTTTGTCCGTTAAAATAGGTGTTTGTCAGTGAAAATAGACGTTAGTCTGTCAGAATAGGTGTTGGCTTGTATAATTCGTGTTGGTCAGTCAGAATAGATTTTTTTAAGTGAAAGTAGGTGTTTGTCAGGCAAAATAGGTGTGTGTCAGTCACAATATGTGTTGGTCAGTCCGAATATATATATTGCTTAGTGAAAATAGGCCTTGGTCAGTCATAATAGGGGTTTTCATTCAGAACAGACGTTGTCAGTCAGAATATGCATTGGTCAGTCAAGGCGAGTTCTTGTCTGATCTTAGTTATGTCTGACCCACTCTCTTCAAGTTTCACAAGCCCTGGAATGTCCCGTCATGTTAAATTCCCATAAACCTGCTAATGTTAAATTGCCGTATGTGGTCATAGTGGCCAAGTAATATTAATTCATGTAAATGGTCATAGTGACGTCCGTAATGTTAAATTTCCATAGGGCCCATAGTGCCCCAAACGTAATGTTAAATTCTCATAGGTGGTCATAGTGGCCCATAACGTTCAATTTCCATAGATGGCCATTATGGCCTATAATATTAAATTCCTATCTATCTTCATAGTGCCCTATACTGTTAAATTCCCATACATCCCCATAATAACTCGACATGGATTCTCCGTACATCCCCATAAGCTCCATCCATGTTAAATTTTCATAGCCTCACTTCCCCCATTACATCGACCCTTTTTAACATGTATTTTCCATGGCATGTAAAGTGGCCAATAATGTCAAATTCCACTACATCCCTATAGTGTTCCAGTAATGTTAATTCTCATACATCCCCATAATGCCCCAAACTCAATGTTAAATTCCCATACATTCTCATAGTGCCCCATAACGTTAAATTCCCATAGGCTCCATTAAAACCTCTACCCTTTTCGACATGCAGTTACCATAGATGGTCATAGTGATATCTTCACTACTCACGGTACTAATTATGCACAAGACTGGAAACCAGTCTAGAAATGGGTGCGCATAAAATAGAGGATATACGGGTGTGGGAGTTTATACTTGGTTGATAATGAGAAGTAAAAACTAAGTACAATTATAATATTAAAGTTGATCCTATAATTACTTGAGATAAGATGGAGACAAGGTTCTACTAATGCACTTTGAGTTTTTGTACTCGCTTGGTTTAGAAAGCCCAACAATGACAGTAGCGGTTTATTCATTAGGTCGATGCAAGTTTCAATCACATGCAGTTTTAAAAATGCCGCGGCTCATAGGATATGCTCAACACAGAATCATACACAGATGGATGGTATTATGCTGTGAGATATAGGTTTAATCATATATATTAAGAAATTCAAAGATACTGAATTTTTAATATAATGGTGTTTACATGGGTTTATTATATGAATTGAATTAGTACTGTGAGTCCTAAAAAGAACAATTATTGCCTTAGCGTCATTCCACGTGTGTATTTACAAATAGGCTACTATCTATGCGATATTCTAGTTCTATTTATGAATAATATGCAAAACAAATACTTTTTTCCACCTCCGAAAGATTTTGAGTAGGAAATTACACACTCTTTCAGCACACAATTTCAGATATCTTAACTGTTGTGTGTGTGGGGGGGGGGGAGGGCAAGAATGTTGGGGTTGGGGTCTGGAGGGGTAGAGTATGTGGGTTGTGGATAAGTGTAGATTTGACTTTGCTGGATATGGTGTTTTACATATTGACAAATATCCATGCAACCAAATATATTAATTTTAGATAGTTTTACCATTTATAGAATAATTATTTGTCACCAAATATTTCTTATCTATGTTTTGAAACGATATGGTCAGATTTGATCACTTAGGTTCCTTACACAAAACCTTAATGCTGATGACACCTCCCTATTTTTGTGCCACCCACCCACCCCACCCCCACGCCACACGTCCACCCCAATTCATTAAGCGAATTTTTGGAACTTCATATTTTGTATTTACCTTGGTTTATGCCTACTTTAATTTGAAATCATAGGTGTTTTGGAGAAATTTGAAATAATTTCTAACATAAATCTCCTTGCATACACATATAGATGGTCGCTTTGACATTTTACTTATCTATTGCATAATTATGACAATGATGATAATTTGTTTCAAACCTAAAGTGAAAAGAGATAAATGGTGTTAACAAACAAAGTAACTCTTAATTGGACAGATTTCATCCTGCGTCTTAGCACCTCACATCCATGACACTTCTTTGAAACCACAAAAGTACTTTAAAACTAAGTTATAACGAAATTGTCCGATTCATTTGCCGTTCAGAATAAATATTGATTTCCGCCTCACTTTTACCGTAGATTATGGCTCCTAGAATAAAAAATAGTCAGTCCTATCTACAAGATATTTAACTAAAAGATATTTCTTTGAGCAGTTTGGTGTACAAAGTGAGCAACTAATGTTTTCAAATTTGCGGTATAAATAGCTGTAATTTATTTTCTTGCTTCAAGAAATAAAACAAAAAGAAAGAAAAGGAATATATTGAGAGAAATTGAGATGATGGTAGTGATTACAATGATAATGACGATGAAAAAGTTGTAGTAATAGTTGAAGTAGTAATAAGTCAGTCATGGTCTGAATCCGCTACTGTCTACGTATCACAAAACATCTTGACAGTCACAGAGAGAGGTTCATGAACACATGACACATCCTGTACATGTGATTTCATTCCGACCAGACCACATATTTGTAGGTTCCATATGTATGTATTGATTTCCACTCAATTTCGGAAATTTACATTTAACCCGATAACACTGAATACGTTTAATGCGAAATTTACATTTAACCCGATCACACGGAATACGTCTAATGCGAAACTTTAAAGATAGCAAAATCTTCAGCTTAAACATAAGCTAAAGATCATTGGTCATTGGATAAAATATACCTTCCCATCAGGTAATTACAGCGATTTCACAGAGCCTAAGCCTCTGTGTCAACCTTAATATCAGACCCAAACTACTATTTTTGCACATCTTCCATTTCTCCTTACTTTCTTTCTTTCTTTTCCTTTCATTTGAAAATCTTGTATTGTGTCTTCAATATCTGCGCATAAGACCCAGTTGTAGTTGCCCCGACAATATATTAGCCCGACATAATCCCTTACCGGAATTAGGAATACTTCGTTATCAAACGAATCTTTTTCAAAACAATACTCAGTGAACTTTGTCCCATCCGTATCATGTCTTCGAAAACAATACTCAGTGAACTTTGTCCCATCCGTATCATGTCTTCGAAAACAATACTCAGTGAACTTTGTCCCATCCGTATCATGTCTTCGAAAACAAAAAGTAACTTTATGAATCATTTATATCCCAGTCAAAACTAATTATACGCCGAAGATTTTTCAATTTCGTTGTCAATGAAGTCATCCGTATTTACCATCATTAAACTAATATCAAATAATATTGATGCTGGTGCAAAGCTGTATAGAGATAACAAAGGATAATGGAAGTAATATGATCTTTCCTTTGTTTAAAATATTGATAGACTTACTTCAGAACCAAAATACTCCCTATTTTTGATGATTAGATTTTTAAAATTATCAGTGTACAGTACTTACTTGAGTGATAAATATGATTTTCTATCTGCACACTCATTATTCGATTTTGTATTTATCAAACTAAAGAGAAACCTCTTAAGAACAAAAGCCCCTGGGGCCAATCTAAAATTTAGGTTTGTGTGATCTTCGCTTTACTGAGATAATAATATTAAAAGAAGGCAAATTTCGGGCCAGAAAAATATTTAAGTTTTTAAACGATTTCGGTTTCCTAAGGTTACGATCTCGAGAGATTTTATTATATTTAATTAATTTAATGTGCGTTTACCAAGGATGGGAAAAATAGAAATATTTTAATTTGTTTTACAAGCAAATGAAAGAAGAAAAAAAAAACACCCGTTGAAGATTATCTTTATAAGAAATTATGAAGAACTGTCGAAGTTATGGAATGGTCATGACCGATATTTCAGAAAAACAGCTGGCCAGCATTTAAGTATTCAAAACTAGCTTCCTTTCCAACATATTGATTAAAATATGACCAATCTAAACCATTTCTTAAAATTCCTACATATCAGATTTAAATCGTAACACTTTACAAAACAAAGTGCAAGCCACGACTTAGCTCTTTTGAAAAAACTAAAAAAAACAAAACAAAAACAAGACAAGAGTCGATGAAACGCATATATCAACGAAGTTTCACTTAATGCTTTTTAATTTCATTAATTTGCGGCAATGTAGCCAAAACAATATTTACTTTGATCACGAACTTAGACGATCGACGCTATTTTATCCTTCATCAGACTCATATTCTCCGCAACAACTTCAAACATTTAAAACCCTTAAATGAGCAAGAAAGTTTGAATCCTTCTCTTTTTGTTCTATAAAAAATCCTTTATAAACATTTTAGTCTCTAAAGCGGATAATGGATAATTTCTTTACCACGCTCCACCAGACATCAATTATTATCAGAAATTGTAACAATAGTGTCTGCCTAAAACCTAAAACAATTTCCTCCAGAAAGCACAGATGATTATTCCCACGAATGGGGCATTACTTATGTAATTGAAAATTTGATATAATATCATTTCGTGGCAAATAAGATCTCTGGCTTTTGAAGTGTCCATCGAGTACCATTAGTAAATGTCAACCAGTGAGAATTCCTATATTAACATCGACCTGATCATCGTATCTCGAAAAAGCAGGTTACGAGAATAATGCCAATGGTAGCACTAGAATGCCGGTGGGCTGACTCTGACATGGATGAAGTACTTTAGACTAGACATCAAGTTTGGATTGGAAATCATTACACATTTCAGTTTCAGATATTTTTTTTTCGTAAATATGTATTACCTCAGACAAGAAAGGACAGTACCAGGGTTGAGGAACCCTGGGCTCACTATCTTACAACATATGTAGACATTTTACCAGTCTGAGAGAGACAGAGATGGAAACGTGTCTATCAAGGGTTAAAATGTATCTGAAATGTATGTCAATTGTATAGAATAAATGACTTCTGAACTTAGCCATAAGAAATATATAAAATACATATATGATAGACTATATTCAGAGACCACATGTCATCCTGAAGGAATCGAAAGTTTGAAATACACGGAAGTAATGGCAATTACATAAGTGGCATATATGGGAGCCAATCCTTTCTATTTCTATTTCATTTGTTAGGCATTATTGAAATATATTTTAATTTCAAAATGGCTATTGCTATATATTTGGAAGTTTTACAAGACGGGAAAACTTTCCTCAAGTCTCATTTTGTAGATAAACCATTTTGTTCCATGCAGTTTTATTACATCCCTAAATTAAATGTTTTAATGTTTCTGGAGAATTTCTACAAAATGAACAGTACGAGTCTAGAATAACACTAAATTTGGATAGAAAGTTGTTAGTTGCCAAAGTTCTGTAAATTAGTCGGAACTGGAACTAATAAAGATTTTAATCTTTTGAGACTGAGTACATTAGAGAAAAATTTTCTTCTCCAATCTTACCACTCTTCAATATTGAAATTATTGCTCCATTTTTGCTGGAATTTTTAGTAGTTCGTCATTCAGCGAGATTATTTTGTACAAGTATCGAAAACATTCATCATATTTGCTACGATATTTAAAATTTAATGGGCAGATGGGTCTATCATAAATATTTCCACTTGGAATTACAGAATATTGTTTTAAGATATTATTTTACCGCTTGTATAATACCTATATACCTACAAAGTATGTTTTGACAGCGTATATTTCTTGTAGTTTTTAGATAAGACTTTCCCATTACGACATACAATATCAATAACACGAGTGACTTCTTTCTCGTACCATCCTCTTAAGAAAAGGTGTGTACCTCTGAACTTTATTTTATTATTAAACCAAAGATGTTCGTTTAGAGGTCAGCATAATTTTTTGCCAAAGTTTACCAGAAACTTTCTGCCAGGATACAAAGCGTCCTTCGAAAATTTGTTTTCAAGAAACCATTTATATTGTGAAAAAAAGTAGATCCAAATCAGTGAAAAAAATGTTAAAGTCTGGGTGCATGGAAACAAGTTTCTTTTTTCCATTTACTTTTTATTAACAAAATTTCCTTATACGAAATATTTTGAAGGCGTTCATAGAAGTTTTTTGATGCATCTTTTTAACACCCCTTCTTGATCATCGTTATAAACACGACTTCTTTTAACTTTATCAGATGACTCATTACACAAGTATCTAAAAAGACAAAGTATGAAGTTTATTTGTAATATATTGTCAGGTGGATTAGTTAATGATATTAATAGTGATTAATTTGTAATACTGAAAAAAGTTAAACAACAGCTATTTTTCTTTACTGAGTAATCATTATTTTAGATCACCATGTTAACATCCGTTTTCTTTCTTTTATTTTAGGAATAAAGTTTAGTTTCACAATTGCAGATACGTTTGTAGAAAAATCCACTTCCAAGAATGTAATTATTCCTGATTCACAATTAAGATTGAATTCATCATATAGCCTACGATTGCTAGTTTGCATGCTTCCATTCCAGATTAATTTTGTTTTACTCTATATTTACATAAAAGCCGGAGTGTTTTGCAAATATCTCTAACTTAATAAAGTTTGTTTAAGTGATTCTTCTTCAGTACCATCCAGGAAAAAAGAAGTGTCGTCTGCGTATTGCATGAACATAATTCAGTATCTTCAACTTTACTGTCTCTTATCTTTTGATTCTTTCTATTCATATTTGCTAATATCTCTACTCTAAATGAATAAATATGGCGATACATCATCTACCTATGTTAAACCAAGATGATGGATGCCCATTGACTATTACAAAAATTTTAATTTTATGATGAAGACCGCAGTCTCATTTTATAATAAAGTCACCAAAATCGAATTAGCGCAGTACGTTTCTTATGAATTCCCAGGCTAGAAAATCGATTTTTTTTAATCAAATAGGAGAAATAGGAGTAGAAGTTCATATATTTGTCTTTTTTAACGTACTTTCAAAGGTCATAAATAATTCTAATATTTTTCCAATAAACCTGCCTGATAAAAAAAAAAAAACAATTTGGTCTTCGCATAGAAAAAATGGCAAAAGGTGTTTAGATCTATTGACTATGTATGGTGGTGTCATTTTGTTACTTGTATTCAAAAGAGAGCTTGGACACCAAATTTTGAGAAGCTGTTGTCTTTATCTCCTTTCGGTATGCTGGTAGTAATGCCTTTTTTTTCGGCAGCTGAAAGTTCATCCATTATGAAACCACAGCTAATTGCTCTAACTAATAAATGGCTCAGATCTTTCCAGAAAATTTTTCAAAAACAGGTAAGACGTCAGATTCTGAACTTTTCTTTATTATATTTCATATTTTTAAGAGCTGAGGGAGCTTCTGATTATACAATTTCTTCTTCCTAAGAATTTCTGCCACTGTCATCTAATTTAGAAATACCAAAGTGATCAAACATTTCAAACATGTTTAAATTGTCAACAATTCTTCTTGTATAGAGTGTTACGACTCTAGGTTTTAAAATAATGTAACAGAAAGAAAGTGAAACCAACAATGTAAATAAAATCAACAAGCAGTTTATTCTAGACAATTAAAGTTTAAATTCAAAAGACGCTTACAATAACGAGAATTACAGTCCAATTCATCCAATAATCCTAAGTGTCCTAATCACAAGTCCTAAATATAGAATGTTCCAAATGAATTCCAGTAGCCTTGAATGTCCTGATATGCCAGTAGTCTTGAATGTCCTGATGTGTCAGTTGTCTTGAATGTTATGATATGCCTGAATGATGTAATCCAGAATAGTCATTCCACTAGACATATATTTTACCAGTTACCAGCTTATGATACTGGCTTACCAATTTTGGCCGGGTTCAGCGAACGCCGAGAAGGACTATAACGAGAAAAATCAAACCTGGAATTTCGAAGGAACACCTGACAGCAAAAAGCCAGTTTCATGATTGCTTTTTTAAAATCTTTTTTAAATTTTTTTTAATAAACTAAATATTTAGTCACATATAAACAAATACTTCTTTCCCGTTTCCAATTTGCCAATTTGAAGATTGTCAACATGGCTTTAATTTTTTATTGAGGAAAATTGATTCACGTAAGGGCTGAAGGAGTTTCTTTGAAGCTAGAAATAGCTGATTCAAAAAAGGGAGAATATTCTTAGGCGATAGGGTTTTGAAATTAGTTCAGGATTGCAATTATAAGAGTTTAATCGTGTTTGGGGTTTTTTTCGTGAGTTCATCGTGGTATAAACTGTTAGTTGCCGAATCACATAGCTTACATTAAGCCCTTCGGAATTCGGAGGTTATGTAAGATGTGTGATTAAGTATCTGAGAGTTTATGTTCCGACAAATGCAGAAATAAACAACATAAAAGTCTTAAATATTCAGCTCTGGAAATAATCGATTTTCAGTTAGTGTCATAGCACATGCAGCACGTGCTTCATTAATATCCCATTAGGTATTGTTTTCACAAATAGTATGTGCTTAACTGTGTGGAGGACCGATGTGGCTGTTGAAAGAGCTTTCAGTACCTCACGGAAATAGATGTGTCTGATGACCAGTATATATATATATATATATATATATATATATATATATATATATATATATATATATATATATATATATATATATATATATATAATTGAAAGGCAAACTTTTCATCAAACCACCAACAATTGAAATTCATTGCGTAGTTATGTATACAAATTAGAACTTTGATGTTAGTAGTCATATTTAGGTTGAGTTAGTAGATTTTTAGAAAAGTTGAAAAAGTCAGGTTCTATTTTGGATCAAACGGATTTTATCAGCGTACCGCAAGCGTAACATCCATTACGAATATGCTGATTTGGAACTAATTATAAGAACTTTGTGTAAGGCAAAGATTACATTCCTTTGTGGATATGGGTATGCCGGGTAGTTTTCATCTAAGTGATTGAACATTTGCAAACTTACCCAACTTATCCATTTCTCTAAATAATCCTTTCTTTCTCAAAATATTCTCAAATGTTTGGATTTTAGTTGCAAATATATTAGTGTTTTCATTTATTATTTTAAAAAATAGAAATCAGCGACAATAAAATTATTAAAGTGGTATTATTCATGCTATTCATCAGATATACCCACAAACTGCGTTTGAGAAAAATCCAGTCATACTTAGTCGTATCAAAATGAGCATTTGGGACCACACTTACCTATCACAAGGGGTGCAAAGATTACTCGATATATCGATACTTTTTCTATATCGATACCTATATACATAGAAGAGGTGACAAATCGATACAAACCGATACTTACTCTATACAAGTTACTTTAATCTTTAATGTCGAGTTACGAGTTATAGCCACCTTGTTAATTTGTAGAAGGAGAGTGTGTGTTGTCAATAATTTCCTTTTTTCACTGACAGAAACGAGTGCGAGTGGTCGCGGTGGTTGTTTTGCATTTGCTGGAAGTACAATGTGAAGGATTTGGTTCTTAGTTATCTACACTCCCACTTCGGACTTGTTCTAGACAAGATTTTCCTTGCAAGAAAAGTTTGCACTATTCCTTCTGTTTTTAAGAAAACATCGTCGTGCCTTCCAACTTTAAGACCTGAAACTGGTAATAAGATGCTTTGAAAAGCATTCATGCAGTGCAAAACAAACGGCATAGTGACCAAGATGAGTCTGATCAAATGGAGCAGTCTGAAAAGACCCAAAAACTTGAATTAAAGTAACTGACAACAAACATGTTGTCTGTTTGGAAGTATTTTTTTGGGGGGGGAGGGGGGAGTGCGTCAAAGATGAGGATGGCATATGAACGGACGATAAGTCTATGTCTGTCTTTAATTTACGTACTGAAAATATAACCAATATGTCAGCACATATTAAAAGGCACCACCCTACCAATGATGGACCTTCTAAAGATGAAAAGACTATCAAGTTGATATGTGTATAGATAATGTATCGTATCGTTGGCTGCGTATCGTGAATCGTATCGATACGCGGCAGAGGTGTATTGTTTCACCCCTCGGATCACGACTCCCAAGCCCAGAACACTTTCTATATTCCCCATAACGTTTCCCCCTGGGGATTTGGGCATCCGCGTGAACGCTTCACTTCTCAAGCCTGCGTGGAATCCCGCGTCATGGTTTCACGGGTTGGGGAGCCGTGGTAGGTAAGCGTGCTCTTATACACGCTCATTATCATACTACTCACTGAAACAGATAGGCTAACATAAATCCTAGTAGTTACCTTATCCGATATCCCTGCTCGACTTCATCCAGCAAGTCTTCTGTCAACCGTTTCCCTCCTTTTGACGATCCTTGTTGCATAAAATGCTTAATGGTTTTTACAGTAAAGCGTCCGGCTACTGCTGAAAGAATTGCAAGCATTAAGAGCTTATTTAATGACTCTAAAATATTGTCTTCGGTTTCAGCTATTTTGAATTCAGTGATGATATTTATTCTTCCACATCGTCAAATCCAAACATCACTGACTTAAAGCTATCAATTAAGGGCTGAAGATATTTTTTGGTTGATGCCAGATGCTTTGCAGCTGGGCAATATTTGAGAGCATTCCATATTTGATATAATTTGGTTGAGCTGATTCCATATTTTTATTGGACTTCTTTTGCAGGAATGAAACCATGTTGCTTTTGCATTTCCTCAATAATCTGCGGAGGAAGGTCTACTTGTTTTCTTGGCATTTTATATATTTTTTTAACGTTTCAAAAGGAAATTACTCCGTTAGGGTTGCGGAGCTTTCCGTGGACGTTTTACCAGATGACTTTATCTGTGCGCGGAGCCGTCGGTGGTTTTCCATTTCAACCAACACCGTTTAAAACTCCGCCATGGTAATTGTTTTATCTTCGATGGCCACCGAGTACAGCTAAGCAATTGTGCTGAGACTACTTTGGGCGGCTGCTAGAATTTCCGAATAAACACGTATTTGCGAATGTAACCGTAATGAAATTATTTATTTGGTGCCTTGCCAGTTATTATCGTGACTCCGATAACAATTCCGATTGGTGTGAATATGATAGTTGCTGTAGTCGCAATTCTCGCCACACCAAGCCAGCTGTTGCTGCAGCGGCGAGTCCACAAATAACATCCACGACAATACACACGCGTTTGTATTTCGCAAGTAAAATGGTTTTCTTTGTCATTTCATCTCGCACCTGTTGTTCCACTTAGATTATTATTTCGCGTCGGTAGCTTTGATGGTCCGTCATAGTTCTTCTATTAATATTGTCACCGCGAATTGCTCGGCAGGCAGATTCTGTCCAGACTCATCACGTCCAGGTGCAACACACACACGCACTTCCAACCAATTAGCTTTCATTACTGATACAACTGTCATGCAGACATACCAAATTTTCCAGTGGAATGCATATGTCTCCGGCGATTGGTTGCCCGCTTCCACGTTCGCCTAGAAATACACCAATTACACCTTGTGCCGTCAACGATCGATCAAGTTTTCGTCCAATAACTGTTACACGGAAAAGGGCGTCTTTATTGAATATTAGTCAGGGTCTTTCTCTCGCTGGTCTAGTTAATGTTAGTTTGATATAGTGGTCGGAGACCAGTGGATTTATCGGTGAATATTACTTTGTTGTTGAAGAAACAATGGTGTATTTGTGCACTGGATGATGTAGTCAGGGACAGGGCGTTTTCGCGTGCTATGCAATGATTCCAAGCTGGCATCAACTATTGGGTCCCTAGCAAGATTATATTTCAGTGTATACGAGGGTTGGTTAAAGACACTTTGAAACAGACAAGCACAAAATCGCCATCGATGTTAGCATCCCCTGTCAGCTGATCCAACTCCCCGTCGACATATTCTGCAAGGTCGTCATCGATTGGTTGTTCAGAATCCATCACGTATATGTAATGATAAATCTAATCTTAAACACAGACGCCAAAGACGATAAATAACGCTTCATTCTTGTTTATCCCATGTATCTCCATTCTTTCAAACTTGTTAATCTTAAACGAGCATGCAACCAAATAGATTTTAAATGAATTGTCATCGAAAACTGAGCTACAAAGTTTTTTTCTATATTCTAAAATTTTAGCTTCAGCATTAGGATTTTCCAATGATTGTCTTTGTTCTACTAATTGAATACTAAGAGACCCCCATGTGGTAGCAGACGCGCACACGATACAGAAATATTATCCGGATCTATCAGCAACAAGTCTAAAGTCACCACTGGGATGAAACCCATTGATATATACATGTGCTACAGCATCTATTTCAGAGTTTACTCCATTAGAAAGCTTTATATATTTATGTACCAATTTAACGTTCCTAGCCGTGACCTTGATATTAGTTAATTGCTCGCTGATTTTCACATTCACGTGTTGTTTCTTTGCAGCATCAGCATCATCGATGGGCTCTTGCATCCGTTAGATTCGATTTCCCTTCATAAATAAAGTATCCGCTCATTTCATTTAACTTTCGATTTCGTATTTGTGTCTACGTAATCTTTGATAAAAAGCAACCGACACACCAGAGTCTCTGATTCCCTCATCATTCTCGATTATTTCGGCCAGGTATTTTGCGATGGCTTATAAAACAACATCGTTGATGTCCACGTTGGACGTTTGCAGTTTTCCAGTTCGATCTTGAAAAATCACAAGCTCGTTTGGGTTGACGCCAACAACAACCCGGTTGATTAGCTTGGCTTTGGTGGCAAATCTGGTCAGATCCACATCAACGCCGCGTCGGGTCGCTGCGCGACTGTAAATGTCAACAGGCGTTTAGTATACTATCAAGTGTAGCTTCCAGATGATAAAGTAAAATAAACAAGTGCTTGCGGGGTCGGGATTCGAAAATGTTTTACTGACTTTGTCATCACGAGTAAATCAAAAATTGGCAACGGACGTGCTCTTGTGATCGTCAACGGCGAGGCCACAACTGAAGACCTTGGCCTGATAGCATTTGATTCCGACGACTGGATAGTCGAAGACTTTTTCCTTTTTTATGCGTCCATGACAGGCTATTCGGCCTCTCACAGCCCTTTTTAGAGCCATCCAGAAGGCGATTCGAACGCAGTTGCTTTTGCAGCCACTGGAGCAGCAGCCGCCAACAACGCTAGTATGACCACAAGGAATGGAAATATTCCACCGTCGTGTTTCATCGCAGCGACCCCGGCCGCTGCCAAAGTAAGAGTTATCTCGCGGCGTTGACGTTTGGCTGCTTCAAATTGTTGCACCTGGGTCGGTGTCAACATCAATGGGGTGAGCCGGGAAAAGTTTCAAATGTACTCCGGTTTGTCTACTCATCGCGGCTGAGATCTTGTCATGTTGACCTCGGCTCAACGTGACAAGTTTGCACAGATGTGACACTTTATTTCAAATGTAACAGGTTTAATTACAACAACTTTGAGTCTTCCACAGGCCCGTCAATGATCCAATTCGGCCACTCGAGCATTGCATCAACAGAAACTTATCGGAGAGGATCACAGGAATACATCTGTAACCTGGATCACCGGCGTCTCCTCCTACACGTACTTTCATGTACATATCCACCACGGACTACTTAACCAGGTCTGGATGCTCGAGATAAAAGTAATACAAATCGTGATCAACGTAGTTAAGTTATGCTGGGAAATATGCAGGCTTGTGTCAACATTCTGGTATCGGTCCATGTATTTCAAAAGCCGATGATGCACACGCGCGACTTGTTTGTTGTCAAAGTTTTACTAAATGTTTTTGGTGGGTTATTGGTGACCGTTTAACTTCAGCAAGGCCTCAGTAACTTCCAGTTTTGAAAATATCATCCGACTTTCCAGTTGAGTGTTCCGATAGTCCACGACTTGAAATGCTACAAACACGTGTCATAGCGAGCTGATACCTTGTTGGGTACTTACTTGCCATGAGAATGAATTCTCCTCAGACACCGCTTTGGTGTGAGTCTGTTCGCGGAGGTCTAACGCGTGCCCATCTTGGTCCACGAGGGAAAAACGTACGTACGCGAGTCGAGGATTGTTTCATAGAAGATACACGTCCGTGGAAGTAATAGACAGCAGATCACTCGAGGGCGCATTCGGCGCGAATCCGAACAATATGTAACCGTGAGAGGCAATACTTGATGAACCTGAAAGGTTTGCTTGGTAAATGCCGCTGTTGGCGTCACAGGTTAGATTAACCTGAATCGTGGAGGTGATCCTAACAATGTCTGGCGCAATGTTGTAACTATTAGCGGCGGGTCCTGCACGCAGAATTCGTTGGTGCGCAAGAATCTTATTAATATCTTCGGGCCAACCAAGAACCGTTCTCAGCGACCGCGTACTGTGGAGATTCGATCGAGATGGCAGAGCTGAGTGTTAGCTAGTGTATATATATGAAAATGTTAGAGTCTTTTCCGGTCACCAACGCATTCTTCGTACGCGCCAGTGGGAAGCAAAACAACGCTCATGGTACCTTCTTGACCACTCTCTGCCGAGAACACAAGCGAATTATTTGTGTTGAAGCCCCCGAACGGCCGCGATTGGATATTAGGTCAACTACGATAAACAAGCAACAATGCTAGTGCGATACTGAGTGTGCGGGATGCCCGCGGGGCGATTGGCGTCGAGAAAACCACGTGAAATTCCGGTTTCGTTGGCGAGATTGTAATCATCGAGGTAGCTTTATGGGATGTATTTGCAATGACACGCTGCATCTAGGCATTGATTTCACATAAAACACAAAGTGTCTCAGAACTCATCATCGGTGTTATTATACATCATCGATGTCTTTAATGAGTTCAATTATAATCGCGCAAAACGTCTCCACATCGATGATGTGGCCGGTGAGCATCCGCTGACAAATCAATGTGGCCTCATTGATGACTTCTGGCGCGAGTGTTTCCAGTCGATCCACAAGTGAGTGGACTTCTGCTGCTGGTCTGCGGTCGCACACTCAACAATGGGCAAACGTTGTGCTTGCTGATACCTTCACCAACAACTCTCAAAGAATTCTTTCAAATGCGGTATCTCAAAGGTTTCTTCCCAATGTTCACTTTGATATAATTTACGTTCATCGTCCAAATTCTTCCACTCTGAGTCCGATGCCGCATACTTTTCAAGCCTTTCCAGAAATATCCACTTAGGCCACACTTCAGCTGTTGTCTCATCTGAACGTTTCTTGTATGGCTTTGTTACGTAATCTCTCCAGTTCTTGGGGAAAGGAGCGGCACATTTTACAACATCCTTATTAAGCTCTTGGCGGCCTAGCTTGTTAAATATTTCAGGCCGTAGTTTTTTGTTTACTTGGGTGGTTCTGGAAGATGCACCATGGCCTTGGCTGTCTTAATAATCTGACCTGGTTTCTTTTCTGTTGCCATCATCTCAGCGATGGTTTCCACAACTTTCTTTACCCCATCTGCGCTTTCGCGCGTGGGTTTTTTAGTGGTGCAAACGATTGTTCCAATCCCGCTGTAACGTCTTCCAGTGCAGCCTGTCACGACGCAAACATGACTTTGACACGTGCACGGGCACCTATGTAACCGCGAAGAAGTTCCAGTCGATCCTGGGCAGCTTTGCGGCGTCGGTCAGCATATTCTGCTATGTCATCGCTGGCGATTTTCTCTGTTTTTGACATTGAATATATTTATCATGGTCGTCAAATTGATGTGTTTCAACCCGCGCGATACTTGTGCAGCATATCAGTCCCGGTAGACTTCCATGAAGATATTTCGAAATTCATCCCACGAATAATCAAAGGCACACCATGTCCAATGAATGTTTGCACGACCATGCGCATCAACCCTACGAAATATCATCATGTTGCAGTTGTCCCGGATCACTTTAGGCACGTGCACGTATTGTTGGTTCACATAAATCATGCCTGTGTTCTTTTGCCGGCCCCTGGAAAATATTCACGCAGTGTTGTCGTGCCAGTCAAGCATCACATCGTCTTACACGACAAGATAATTCTTTTCCGGGTTAAGGCCGTCAATGGTAGGGGCTTCATCGATCGTGGAAAAGAACTCAAAAGTGGACGACGAAGACGTCTTTGACGACGCAAGCGCTTCCGTGAAATCCCTGAGTACACAATAACATTGTTGATCGTCCGCGGATGGTGCAATCACGTATAGCCAATCCCACTTTAACCAGCTCATGATCAGATTCAGCAACAGTTGGGTTTTCCCGGATCCGACTGGGCCAATGATCAGCGCGCGAACCGAGTTTGGAAACACGGATTTTCCATTTTCATCGGAAGCATGCTTGGGTGATTGATGTTTCACCGACACAGAAAAGTCAATTACCGAAAAATCGGTTCTCTTTCGTGATGCTATGTTGAATGTCAATTGTTGTAGAGTTTATCATCATGACTTCATGTTGTGTGCGATGCCGCATGAAAACTCAAACCGCAAATCCAACTCGGGTAGTAACACGTATTAGCAGAGCCGGAATCGCTGGAACTTGCGTCAGGTGTGGAGCAAAGAAGTTTAGGTTGGTAAGACCTTCCAGGTCCACCGGAAAAAGCGGTGGACGCGCAGGGTTTCAAAAAAAAAAATAGGGGGTGAGATCGCTGCTGCATTAACGAAGCTACCTGGGGTGAAACTCGTCATGGTATTCCAAATCAACTTCAAAGAAGTATCCATAGTCGCTGTTGCTATCATACTCGCGTATATTTGTGTGTATGCATACATCCGCGGAATCGATCCACTGAAACTTGCCTACAGGCATTGGTTGCATCATCGCCAGTTCATAGAGATTGTTTTTGTTAAGATACATGATGTAACTGTTTGGGAAGGCAGGGTCGTATCTATCCAAGAGCGGAATTTTGCGCGAGCAAAACGGTGGCTCACCATGGAAATCCCACCGCGAATTCCACGTTCGATAAATATATATTGATCGATGTCAGTGAACGAAAAGTCTCAAAAACAGCAGTGGTATGTAGGTCTGCTTGCAATCGCAGTTCCGACTTCCTTGCCTTGTCCATGCCAGAGTATAGTCGCTTTATTTTCTCGCCCTTATTTTGGATCCTCTCTTTCAAACGACCGATATCTCTTCTCATTCTCTTCGTTTCTTCGATAATATTTGCACCTTTGGCGTTTAGTTCATCCTTTACAAATTGTTTCAGTTTGTTCGTCTTGACTATTATTTCCAAAATCGTCCGTCGATGCATTGACCTTCGATTGATCCATATAATTCGATTGTCCAACGTTTTGCACATTCTTTTTGTACAGCTCAGACGGTCGGTTCTACTCGGCTTGTTTTTACCTAGACATACATGCCGTCACTTCAGTAGTGTTCTCATCACCTTTTAGAAAATGAAATATTGCATTATATATCGTCTGATAATATTTCCTTCATTGGAGCACTATCGGGACGCGATTTCCTCTCCCCCAGCCGAGCAGAGTGATAGCTTGGGTAGTTGAGCCTACCAAATATCATGCAATGAACTGTGAATATGGCGAAGTGATGCTATGTCAATACTACTAGACAGCTCTCGCTTAAATGAGTGTCTGTCTAATTTGTCATATTGTTATCTTATTTCTGCAAGAATGCTACGTAGTAATTGAGAAGTGCACAGTACGTCGCTATCTGAATTCTGGGTGTCCATTCCTGTCACTATTTTCTTATTGAAGTCAGTGACCTCTAATTTGCAGGGTGTTTATGACAGCAATACGATAGTGTGGTTACCGCATAAGATACTCAGAATATAAACCGCTACCTGTGAATTAGAACATTAGACGGTACTCGACACAACTGAAAGTTATGGGTTGAAGGTCATTGGTTTAACTGGCGAGCTGTTTTGGCGCTTACTATTTATGGAATAGGCTATTGACCCACTGAATAAATGGGTGAACTCAGCTTACGAATGGATGGAGTCTATGCATGAGCACCCTGTTTATTCAATGTTTATTCAGTGTCAAATAACATAAAATAATAAAACTGAAAACATATAGCAACAGCCACGAACATGGTTGACACCAGATGTGTTTTCGTGCCGCTTCTCAACATCTTTTTAGCAGCACATTGGATCCAACGAACACTGCATGGAGTCATGAGACAAGAAAGTCTACATAATTGTATGCATCTAAATCGCACGAACGAGGTAAAAGGTAATTGTTTTTTCTCCTGAAAAGCAATATATACAAAACTACAATACTCATACCTTTCAGTTCTCAAAACATTCACGCAACAGAATTTGAACTAGGAAATGTAAAACTCTTCTTCGTACCACCATTTTGTCTCTTGTAATAAGGTTTGGAAAACTACCAAAATTAGATTGCTTGTTCTAGTGACAATTGTTGAACTATTTGTACAATGTAATCTAGGTACTCATAATCGTTAGAATTCATTAAAAACTATAGTTTCTGCTGTGCTCATTTGAAGTCATATGGCCAAAATACATGGTGTAATAATCAAGAAGGTCACATAAACCATTACCTCGCGCTCGTATTTACACACAAAGTATTCAAAACGAGTATGTCATAGCTATTGATAATTAAGTATTTTATAATTATTACAATATTTGGACATCCTAGACGAGATTATTTATTGACACAGAAGTGCTAAGTGTTGACGGCAAAGATTATTTCAAATACTTGAATACGCTTACTTCAATTAAATACACGTACAGTTTTGTTGACGGTTAATAGTGATAGGCCTTCAAACTCTTTGAAAGGTGAGAACAATAGCAATAGTATTCACTATGTAAATGATAGAAATAACATCCTGAATTCATTGTATTACAGACGTCATAATATCCCATGTTTTGAACCAGCCAAAGCCAGATGATGCATGCATGTAGGAAGGAGGTAAGTGTATATGTACGTGCGTATGTACCAACGGATGGCAACTATATTCTCTCTCTCTCTCTCTCTCTCTCTCTCTCTCTCTCTCTCTCTCTCTCTCTCTCTCTCTCTCTCTCTCTCTCTCTCTCTCTCTCTCTCTCTCTCTGCATGTTCTTTGAATCTTCAAGTTTGGTATTCTTTTTTAAATGTTTCTTTTTAGCTAGGCCTTAAATGTACTTCGCTGATTTTTTACTTAAATTTGTTGAGTATCAACAAGTTTAAATAAAATATAATGCTCAAGGAAATATTTATATTTTCAAGTTGAAGTTGTATATACATTAAAATAATTAATTTAAAAGATACTGCTTGAACGTTGGTGGCATTCAAAACAAGTCACATTAATGACAAAAAAATCACAGGTTTATTTTATTTCAGTGTTACTAAACTCACATAGCAGCACAAAACATAAATAATTTGGATGTACAACACTTGTTCTACACGTAATGTTAACGCTTCTGTAGAATTTGTGGGATACAGACTGGTAGGATTGGATCTAGAGAAAACATTTAATACAATTACGTGAATTAGATGTTTATTAATAATGCAAATGAATAATAAATGAATCTGCCCCATTACTCATTCCCATAAAGTTCAAAAATAGATATAACAAAATGATGCGCATAAGGTCCAACAATAGATATAAGAACAAGATATTGATCCTAAATGGAACCAATCAAAGCATGGAATTTCAACAAATGAATCACATAAGATTTTGTATGTCAACGGACATAATCACTATATGAAACTTACAGACAAATATGATTCTTATATGAATCTATCAACAGCTATCATCAATGTATGGAATAATAAACACGTGTGATTGATATATGAAATCATAAACAAGTATGGTCAATGTATGGTTCATCAACAAGTATGATGAATGTATGATTGGTTTTCACACATATAGAGACATTGAATGTGATTGATTTTAACACATATAGTGACAGTGAATTTCAAAATGGAAAATCTAATGGTATTTATCTCGTGACATCTAGTCGACGACCAAAAGAGATTGCCGATTCCACATCTTCCGTTAAATGGTGGAGGAACGACTTCACGTTGTCCGCTCATCCGGCCTGCAGAAGGATGCCTCGAGAGCATCATTATCCCGCAGACCCGTTAGTCCAGAACCTTTAGCCCCTACCCACTGAGAAAACCAGTCCTGTTCTACGAACGAACGTCACCATTGACCGCAGTATTTAGGTTACACAAAACCCCAGAGTGCGACAACTCCCCCTAAACAGCTCTACGGCTGAATTGCTGCAGTAAAGTGGAGACCTTCCTCACAAGACTCTTCTGTACTGCGACGATACAGGGATAATTTATGTTATAAGTACACTAGATGTGGTCAAATCCACGGCTAGAGAACTCGATGTAATTGGGTTGCTCACCGCCATACTTTGTGCGTGCATCAGTGGATGAACCGAACTCAGTATTTTGAAATAACTAAGGATAAAACTAAACACCCCCGGGTAACGCAGTGTGCGGCAACGAAACCCATGTACATTTTCTTTCATATATTATACAAAAGTATTTTTGTACACACAATTTCGTGACAATACCTAGATATCGACCTTTAGGAGTCACGAATGCCTTTAACGAGTGGCATTATCAGTGATGAGCACCTGCCAATATCCTTTGGTTAGATCTAATGCCAATTTTGAAAACCAGCCTTTGATATCCGACATAGGTTCCGTACTAAACACGGTGATATTATTCAATTGACGAAAGTCTATGCAAGAACGGTTTGTTCCATCTTTCTTTCGGACCAGCACCACGGTGAACTAATACGTTGAACTGGAAGGTTTAATAACTCCCAGGTCCAGCATTTTATTTACTTCTTTGTGGATAGTCTCCTGTGCATTAACTTGTATTGGATAGTCTTTATTTGTAATTAATTTTGATGCACTTACATTTTTTTCATGCTTAATTAACCCTATCTGACCTGATCTGTCTGTAAACACGCATGGGTACCTATTTAAAATCTCCGTGATTGCTCGACGCTGATTTCAGATTACTCTGGACACAAGTTGACCGTATGTACTCCTTCTTATTCCACCCCCATAAGGCACTCTAGGGGGATTTCTGTACTGGGATCCACTTGTAGTTCACTACATTCTACGTGCAATAGCTCTTTTTCCGTCGTTTCATCAGACCTCTCTACATATCGTTTTCAATATACTCTCCATGTCTATTCTGTAGTTTATTTCGCCCTTGACCTGCCTGACCTTATAAGGCATTTACATTAGAAAAATAGCTTGTTCCTACTTATAGGGAGAAGCTCAAAAACTCGATCACCTACATCGAATTTCCTACTTCGCGATCCGCGGTTGTAATATTTCGCGTATTTGCGGTCCGACACATAATCTCTAATATTTCCTTTACGTCGACAAAGTATTGGCTAGTTGCTTTTACTTCTTCATCCCCGACATAGCTCGACCATAGTTCGCGCATAATCCGAAAAGGATCACGAATTGTTCTACCGTATAACAACTCGAGCGGCGAAAAGCCCAAGATTTCGTGAGGTACCTCGCTATACACGAGCAAAGTCGCGTTTAAATATCGGTCCCAATCTCGCGCTCTCTCTGGGCACATCCGACGTGGCATTTGTTCTAACGTCCCGTTAAATGTTTCGACCAAGCCATTACACATGGGGTGATACAGTGTTGTTCGCGACTGTTTAATCTATTGCAATCTACTAATCCACTAGAGTCAGGATATATCAGTTTTTCTGGTCTGTAATATGAATTATGCGTCCCAAAATATCGACGCCCACCCTTTTAGATGGAGGTATCTATTAAAGGCTTTTGGTTAAATGATAGTCTAGTAACCTTTCCATTCGGCACCGTCTTCTGGCAAACTTCAGCATGCTAATTCACTATTCACGCCAGGCCAATAAAATTCGGGTAACACTATAATTTATTTTTCTTCCATCCTTTGTGACCTGCCGTTCTAGACTCCTGTGCCACACTGAGTACATGAGACTTGAATGTCTGTGGGACAACCAGTTGGAAGAATTTTCTACCATCCGACGTGGTAAATTTACTGTACATTAATCCTTTCATGCGTTAGAATTTCGAATTTCGCCCGCCTTTATAATATTTCTCGGTATCAGACACAATTTTCGCCGGGTCTCGCCCTTGTTCACGCGTAAATTCACCGCACGAAATATAGAGGGCTCAAGACTCCCAACTTCTGGAACTTTCAATTTTCCCAGTGGCTGTTTCCCTGTCTGCACTTGCGACCTAGTTTTAACCGCTTGTATATTGGAAAACAGAAAATCTGACATAGTTGGGAGTCTGGAGCCCTCTACATTTCCAATTTCTAAATCGTGTATGGGATTGTCCATCCACAGCGCTTCAACGGCTGCAGTCAGGAAAGGCGTCTCGATTTATATTGTTGCGACGGGAATGCTATCAGTCGTTTGATCTAACAACATGCACGGGTATTTCCAACCAAGCATTTAGTGATCGCTAACCTAACCGCTTTACCAAGACCCCGTACACCCGGCGTCGCGTAAGACCATAACTTCTTCACCGTTTGCGGTACCACTAGCTGTACGTACCCTCGCCTCGGGATAAATACAAGTGCCAATCGACTAAATAACATTTCTACTGATCTGCGTTTTGAACAATCGGGCGAAATGTGGCCCAACTCCTTACATGTGTAATATTGTATTTCTTTACGATTAGCACCGTTTCCAGACTGAAAACTTCCACCTTTATTGACACCAGTTTTCTCGAATTCTTGGGGTCTCTGGTCTTTAGACTGATAACCTGACTTATTGTCTTTCAAGACCACATTTTGGGTACCTCCCGACCTTCGGCGAAACAGTCTGCTTTTGAGGTCATTTCAAATATATTATCAAAGGACTTTTCCCTCAAAACCAGGTACAACTCCCCACTACAAGTGGTTAATAACTGGTCTCTGAGTAAAATGAAACGCCTAAAAACCAAAGTGCATGTACAAGCAAAAGATTATTCAGTATTCGTTTAATCTTTACACCTTATTGAAAAGAGTAACGGTCTTGGTTTCACAGTAGAAACAATTCGGGTTGAAATTCAACATAAGTGCGGCGTAAAAGAAAATTGCATAAAAAGGTTGTAATATATTTTTATTTGGGAGGATTTAACATATACTATTTTTATGGTCTCTGATTAAGTATCTCCGTCACTAAAAGTATGGATAAATTTTCCTTTCTTTTCTTGGAAAAGATATTTCTAGGCATTGATAGTGAGTGGTAGAAAGGATTCTCCATGATAATACTCGCTATCAGATTATCAGTTGTTTTTTTTTTTTTGTTTTTTTTTATCGTATTACCGCGATTTCAGCTAACGGAAGGAGTGAAATCAGCCCACAAAAGTGGGGCGAATGGCAGTTTATTTTGTTCCTTACGAACTCTTGCTATTTATCAAAAGAAGATAATAAAGTCATACATGAAAGTATACCTAGGTCAAGAAAGTCATAGCTTTTATCAGCAATAAGGAAATATAACGACATAAGTTTTCTCGTTATGCTTTCATCAGTATCTTCTTCTGTCTGAAATTATTGTTGTTGAGTTAACGACTGCAGAGGGTATCGTAAAACTCGATTATTTCCTGATGGCTTTAAGAAATCGTGCGTTCAGAGCAAAGCAGATGAAGATACTGAGTCCCTGAAGTCCGTTGCAAACAATATGGACATACCATAGCTCTGGAATGTCCGCAAACACGGCAGCGATTCCTGCAAACCACGACACACCCAGGATAACAGTCAACTTAAAGTATACCAAAGAATAGGCCCTATCTTTCCGTGATCTGGCCAGCTCTGTCATCTTCTTAGCCCTTTGGATGGCAAAAATTGTTCCTCCCAGCAGAGTGATATTGCTCGATACGGACAAAATTATCGGAACCAGGAAAAAGATAATGACTGCCTCCTGGCTTCCGAGCCAACATTGATTGTTCTTTCCGTACTCTATATCGACTGGACCATGGAGGATGTGGAAGATTACAGATATTGTCACAAGCATCAAAGGTATTCCAAATGCCACCACAAGATACCGCCGGAAAAGCCGTGTTACACCAAATGAGTCATTGATCCGACCCGAATAAAATGTCCTTGTAACATCAAACCCGATAATGTTCATCCATGCAAAAACAGACAGCCATAAGAAGTGTAGAAGGACTCCAGTCGCCTGACAGGCAATTCCGGTCGGGAAATGGTAAATAAAAACAAGACCGTGTGCAAGTAAAAGTGTCGCTGACAAAGTCGCCAGATTAAGGCCGTGCACATTTCTCAAAGTTGGAAATATGACATGGAAAGCGATTATTGCCAGAAGTGCTACCATTGAAAGTGCCTTGGCCACAATGGAGAGGATCCATTGATAAGGGGAATAGTCAAACATTTTAAAAATCTTCTCAAACCCTAGTAATGTATTGGCACAGACAAAAGCACCTCTGTTCTCTGATATAAAAGTTCCATTTCTATACACTTTGGACGTATTAATCAAGTACAAGGAGCCGTCTTCTAAACGATACTCCTCTTTTTCAAGCAAAACCATCTGACAGTTTAGATTAACGGTCTGATTTATTTCACAGTAAGAAATAGATTCTGTCTTATTATCTGTATGAAGCAGTGATAACTTAAAACGGACCTGGGAAATACTTGCCTGTGACTTTAAGTCATACAAGTATACTATTGTGGTGTCCTTTTCATGATTCAATATGAACGTATGTGTGGTCTTTAGATAACCCACACTGCAATGGAATCTACTCTCATTTACATAGTTTTTAAAAATAATAGACTTAAACACAGGTTGGAAAAGCTCATCTTTTCTGGAAAGTCTAATGTCCATCATGGCTAGTAAATGAGTCAACTTAACACATATGGACAGGAAGAACATGTTCAATGTGTTTGACTGAAACACAAAAAAATCACTTGCGGGAATATTTAAGTCTGTAACAAATTCCAGTATAGTTTTTCCTGCTTCAGATATGTAATACTCAATCTCACTATATGTAATATTGCTAAAATTTCTGTTGATCTCAAAATCTATGATAAACGCCTCTGGATCTGTTAAAAATGGCTCAGCTTCGGGAAGGATTATAGGGACTGTGACAACGAACATAGGAACACAGTTGTCTATGGCATTGTTTTCATCATGACAATAAATTGTCCGACATGTTCCGGTTAGGCAGTCATACTCCTGTCTCTCCATACATGTACTTTTCTCCTTAGTGCTGCATATGGAACGTACCACAACCCCCTCTTTTGGGCTGAAATCAAAAAGAATCTTGAGGCTTTCAGGATCAGTAAGATCTCCGGTCTCGGGCGGTACTGTGAAACAGCTGCCATTTAAGAGGAATTCTCTTTCTCCTGTAGAACAGGCAGCACAATGCATATTCCTATAGATGACACTTTGGTATTTTATTGGTAAAACATAGGACTGACATAATGAAACAAGATTCTGTTCTCTACCATTACTAACTTGGATTCTCTCTGGCTCACATTCATGCAAGGTCAAATCATTCGGTATACATGTTCTAATGTCTAAATCAGAACCTTCCGGTGGCTTTACTAGAAATTCGCAGTTATTCAGCATATCAGAATAGGTAAAATTATCATGTAAATCCTCTTCACAGACTGCTGTGACATCCCAGAAGAAAACTTCGAGGAACGATACGTTATGGCACAGGGCACAATACATATTTTTGAAGTGAACATGAATTCCACATAGGTCGTCCTTCTGTACAACAGGAATGTTTTCAATACTGACCTTGTCCTCTGCCATCTCACACTTTAGTTTGTCTTCCTCATTAGAAAGTAATGCCGGACACAATCCAATCATTAATACATGCTTTGCTCCTGATAGAACACACCTGCCCTGAGAAATTATAAATTGTTGTTTTCTGTACACTGTTTCCGTGTAACTTTTAACGAGACGTTCTCGAATGACTTCCAGTCCATGTTTTATATCAACGGTCACCAAGTCAAGATCAGTTTCTGTTGCAAGCATTGAAAATAGGTATGATGAACAACAGTCTTTGTAAATAAGACAATCTTGGTTACACATGCAGAGATGTGACCTATCCCGGCAATTTGCAGCCGGGCAGACCGGACCAGAAACATTCCCGATGGTAAAAGATTCGTCTCTCTCTTGTAAAAGAGACGCACTGTAGCTATCGACTTTTCCTGGTTCGCGCGGCAATTGTAGAATATCTTGATGTGTTACTGGCATATCCTTTGCAGTGGTTTCCATTTGAATTACATTAACGATACTCCTTGACGAATAGGCATCGTCTTTCTCTGTAGTTTCTTCAGTAGGAATATGATTATCTGATAAATCGTTACAACTAGATGAATTGTTCATCTGTAGTGCTTGATGACTGTCTGTGATATTTACAGGATAACTGTTCTCCAACAAAACATCCAATCTAAGACTGAAAGTTCCCGTGGAGCTCTCGCCTGAGCTTTGCAATGTTGAATTAAGACTTATTAAATCTGTCAAATTTCTTAAAGGAACTACATTCGAAATATCTGCTTCATTTGTGAAATCATCTGGAAAGCTGCCATATAACAACATATCTATCAAACTATGGCTAGATCGTGCCAAGGCGGCGAGAGTACTAGTATATTTAGATGTATACGTGTCTGTGACAATTGACGTAGAGTCCATTTCGTTACTCAAAGACTCCAATCCATCTTGTAGTGTATGCATTATAGATGCACGTAAAGGAAAATCTGTAATTTCTTTGAATGGCTCATTATTATAAACTTGAGTCTGCGACAGACTGGCTGAATTAAATAATGTTGTTGTCATGAAGTTGGACAGAAAGCTACTTTGCAATTTACTGTCATCCTTAGCGTCTACAGCTAACGTAGAAAGAATAGCTGGAATGAAAAACATTTCCTTCAGTACAGATTCTGCGAATAATCATATATGCACCCTGCATGTGTGGTTTACAGCGACTAATTCGTTAAACTTTCGTTCAGTATTTCAATATTTGTCATTCTAAAGTTGCAAAAACCGCTGGTATATATATGTGACAAATAAAAATTGACATGGTATAAGCCGGAATGGATACTAAATATGTACATATGCTATCTTCATGCTTTCTAAATTTAGTACCTTTCTCTGTACTTTATCTACTGTTAGCAACACCAAGATGAGATTGATTGTATTATTTAAAATGCAACGATTCATTAGTTTGAGAACATATAGTAAACTAAATATTTGGAATAATTTTATGGAAGTAAATCAGCCTGCGGACCAGTACATATTTATCACATGACTATTGTGCTTTTTATATTCCTATAAACATATTACAATTTTCAGGTATGTAACACGTGTAATAACACTTCATGACATCACTAAGGACGTGATAACGTTATACGAAGGAAATGCATAACATCCGAGGCCTCCAAATGTATTTTAAAATAATTTCACCCTACTACTCTGCTGTTTGGTCAAATGAAAACAATATTTTTCGTAATGCGATAAATAAATCTTACATGTTTGCCAATTTCCAACGTATTTTATGAAACTCGTCAAATAATTTCATTATATTGATCACCAAGGCTCGCAAAGATAGATATTATTCTACTCTTTTCATACATTTCATCGCAAATTAACACGCATGCAAAATCCTCTAAATATCATTTCGGTTATTTCAGCTCAATACGCTTTTTCTGCGGATAGCTAGTATTTACATTTTTTTAAAAAAGTTTAGTTTGTTTAGATAGTTGAAGGTAGGACTGAGGAAATCTTGTCCTACCGTAATACAATTAATGCACAAATAATGTCCATAAACAATGATAAAGTGTAACTTAGGTGTCAGAGTTGACTCATGTAGGCACATTTGTTTAAATTAGAAGATACTTCCTTCCGTGTAAGACCTTTAGAATAAACGTCGATAAACCTAACATACACTATCGAAACGTTCTGACTCGTGAATAGCGACCACGCAGAAATAATTTAATACAAAATGGTAATAGCAAAAGTCACACATTTTGATACATGATGTATCCCCAGTTTACAATATTTTCCTACGGCTAATGACGGTGTCTGCATATAATTGCGTATCGGCGTATAATAAAGTAAAATAGAGAATTGTCTACTCACCTATTTTCACCGACTTTAATAACATATAGAGATCAGGTACTACCGTTATGAAATTATTCTCATGTCAATCTCAGTTATTTGACCAATCATACAAAATAATAGAGTTGTTCTAGTTCGAGCCAGAGAATGTTTTTACGAGCAAGACCTTGAAGCAAGTGTATGCGATACACTTAGGCACGTGGGAACAGTCATATATTTTGCCTTTGATCAGCGTTCCCACTTAGTGGCACTTCTGGTTGTAATAGGATAACTGTAATATATTCATGCGAAGTTTAAGTCGTCTTTTTCCTTTCCTTTCTGATAATACCATCTCTTGTCTCTATTACAAGTATTTTTACATGACTATTGTCATTTATTCTTCCAGTGTCAGATCACCCTAAACTTGGTCATCTTGACGTTGCAAAGATAGAAAAGTGAAAACAACTTCAACTTACCGATGGATAAACTTTTCAACAGCCACATAACTCGTATTTTCTGTTCGGAGAACATCTTTATGCATTGTTTCATCGCTACGAAGATACGACTAAATTGTTTTTGCAGCGCTCAGCAGTTTTATACAGCTCTGCAATTAACACGTCTATCGTGCTCAGCTGCGATTGGTTGCAATAGCTTCGTGTAATGCATGCATAAGATAGACATTATCTGCAAAAAGATACATCAGAACAATCTAAAGCTCTAGCAGTGGTGAATCAATAACCTCGAGGGATTATCTAGCGTTTTTTTTAGAGATTCCATAACTTAGAGATAATTACAATCAAAATAGGTACAGATTAGATTTTGTCTGAAATGGCATAATGAAACCCTGTCGAAATGATGAAAATTCTGATGCGACTGTGATTACAAATAATATATTGCCTAAGAAGGTAAAGTGATGTTTCGTAAATGGGCAAACATTTTTTTGCTGTCTCAATGAAAGTAAATTGGCCAGTTTCTACCCCTGCTTTCAAAAACAAATATTGGGATTAGGATTTCATCCTGTCTGTATTTGTTTTCCTGCATGCGTTTGATATCACGTGCAATATATTGTATATAAAATGCTTAATAAATATAGATATGAATTGAAACTTTTGGAAACATGCATACTTCATAGTATCGATTACTGATAATTGTTCAGAAGTTCAGTTAATCCTCTGGGCCTGTTGGGGTAACCTATTACACTACCATGTATCGTTCTTCAATATTTTGTCTAGAAGTTCCAAAGGTTGCCATTTATAACCATCGACATATGGTAAAGGACACAGAACATGGGTTTTCAATTTCTTTTCCTGGTCTCGCTCAAAAATATGTGGAGTCTGGTCTGAAGTTTTAACCGAATATTGTTCGCACACATTAACATGGCATAAAGAAAGTAGTGCATAAGCCGCAACGTTATATCAACCCATAGGCTTGGTTCTTTGAAAATAACTCAGAAGTTGGCAAATAAACAATCGGTCATTACTAATATTTACCTACAGGTGATATTAACTGTAACTAGCAGGATCACGTTATTACAAAGAAATTATACATATCATTATATCTTTGTGAAGGTGTTTAAGGTATCGGATCACTAATTACTTTACAGCCAGGGAACCAGTCAACTGGTGGGAGAAATAAAAAAAATAGAGTACTAAATCTTTTGAGATGCGCCAATTGGTTAATAAATGGGCTCAATTTTTGGTCATTAATAATTTCACAAACTTCAATCTATGTGATATTGTTGACAACAAAATATTTACTTTTATTTACATATCCTGCATTTCCTACTGACAAAATAATACATGGACTCTTGGTTTGAGACTATGTTATTAGGTGCAGACCACAGAGCCCCCCTGTATAGAAGCACGAAGCTGAAAAACATGCTGCGAAGCACCTGTTTTTCAAGGCGTTTTTTTTTTCTTTCTCTCTAACTCTAATGAATGGAACCATGTGTGGTTTGTATTCCAATCTAATGAAGAACTTATTTTTATTTTTTTTATACATTAACATTAAGTTATATGGGAAATGAATTAGTGGTCCGATCCATATATATATATATATGGGTGGGGTAGTGTTTGTAACCATGACAACCACGTGCTTCTCAGCATCCGTTTCAGTATCACTGGTTGATTTAAAATAATTAATGTAAAATAGATCATTTTTGGCGTAATTTAGGGCAGATAATACTAAAAAAGCACAGACTTGTGGAAAACAAGCATGGTTTTGTCATTTAGATTGGGAAACCTGACAAATCTGGCTATCGGAGACATAAATTGAGATTAGTTGATGGCACTATTTCTTATTTAACTGCACACTGATTTTCATATATGATGCAAAGAAGAATTACACCTGACTTAATGCATAGACTGGATGAGAAAAATCAATCTTTTAATGTTAGTCACTTGTGTCATGACAATTTTTTTTAACATTAACCATTTAGTTTTTAAACCCCATTATATCAATACAGAGAGATAACTGTAAAAACCAGTGACTGTGTATAAAATGCCACAAACCCATCTGTTTAATAGAATGGATCTTATTCAAGGTAGATCTTTTATACTCTTGTCATATTTAGCTCTGAGTTTCTCTATAATATTATATAACCATCTGCCTTTTGCATAATTCCTCTCCTCCTAATATTTCTCATAGAGTCTGAATAAAAGTGCTATCTTTTTACATCTATTATGTTTGTATGCTTTCTTTTTCTTTTAAAATGTCTTATCAATAATATGTTCTCTATGTCTTCTTTTCAGTTGCATAGCCACACTGAAGTTTGCTGCTATGATCTCGCAGAAGAAGCTCGGCACAGTTTCACTATAGACTCCCTAGGGTCACTGTTGGCGTAATGTACTGCGTAGGCATTGTGCATGGAAATTACTCATGAATGTTACATTTCGAGGTAAACTTTATTTACAATTTCAGACTTATGTGTGCTAGTGTTGAGATAAGTCTTCTGAATTGTCATTTTCCACAGCTGGTAGTTAACAAGCATTCGCATCATTGATTTGGTATAAGCAGAGTAAGCAAATATGAGCTTTTAGCTACTCGGTTTTCATTTTCACCAGTGCAAACATATGACTTTGTCTTGCAAAGGGCATGATCACTCCTGATAACAGAGTACTGTAGCATCTACTGTTTTTGACATGCCCCTCATTATCATAGAAGTGTCCCCACGGTATTTTTGAAAGGCAGCATTAAACTCTGCATGACAACGCTTGCCCAGGTCTATCACAAAAGTGTGTCTCATCCTCTCGCGTTCAACTTTGGTTTTTCCTGGCATCTCATTTGTAAGTGCATTAGACTCTTTAATGGTGTTTCCCATTCTAGGATTCCATCACTCATGGGATATGTTCTCTTTCGTTCTGTGAACACTGCATTCCACAGTTCTTCATTTTTCTTGATCTGTACCAGCCTGTACGTACTCTTTTCACCAGACCTGACATGAAAATTATGAATGTATTACGCTTTTTGTTACACAGAATCTTACATTTATCATATTGTATGTTGCCGGGTGCTTTTTAAATCCATTCATTTCTTATTTACAACTATCTGTGTCAATGTATTAGTTTACTTGGAGAGGTTAGCTCCCTTAGTCCATTGTTCGAGAATGAGCTAGCATATCTCATAGTAACAAAATCTGAACTTTAACACTCAAATGGTATTTTTATTTTGCCATATTACAATAAGGAATTACATGAAGAGACCTGCCTCTCAGAATAAATGGTACTTGTGCACATATGTTGTTGTTGTATTTTCTTAAATAAAATTGTACCTGTTAATCATTGTTCTATTTTCTCTTTACCATACTTTCCACCATGAATTATGTAATGAAAATTAGGAAACCAAATTGATTGTTAATGTTTTATTGTAACATTGAATAACGATGAATTTCTATTTACCTCTATTTGTTTTCGAAGTCACTGTTATGCAGATCAGCCTCTAAATCTTTGGTTTGAGTTGACCGTAGGAGCTTGTATTGCACCGAAACTTCCTCTTTCGCAATACCAGAGTGTGAATTTCGTCTTTTTGGGACAAGATTGAACTTTTCCTCTGATAGTCTTTTATATAGTGTTTTATGTTTTTTCCCTCTCTAGAGTTTTTTTACACTTGTTACACCCTTGTTATGAGGAATATTTCATGGTCTGAAGTGAAACTTTCGCCTGTTAAAACAACCTTTGGTTTTTCTCTTTACTTTTGACATTTTTGACACTGTAATAAAACAATAGTTTATGCTTTGAGTTTCAAAGTGTGAATTCAGTACCTGTTTAGTGCTGTTAGAACTCCATTCTACATTGCTTGTATTATTTCTTTGCATCAGTGGAAGCTAGTATCAGTTTACGGTCTGGCCAGACTGACGTTTGGCCTCAGGTTCCAGACCTCTATATTTATCAATTTTTCATGTGACAAGTGATGAAAAATAATTGAACCTGTTAGGTGCCATAAACACTCCTAAGTATATGATTCAAGAAAACAAAATCTCCAATTAAGGAAATTTTAGACAAACAAAATATGATCTTTATACTAAAACTTGATGAAAATGGGGGATTGTGTAATTTGATACCTCTTATAACGCTTATTGGCGGATATTTCATGCACGCATATCCACATAACAGACACACATGAAATAAAGAAAAACATGAGACAAACTATTACCATCACTGCATTTATGCAGTTGTCTACAGCTATAATATATGAACATAGTAAACATTGTTGAAATGCAACATTCATTCTTATCATCTATAGGCATTACATAAATGTTCATTATTATCATTTAATGCGCTTGGAATATCGCCCAAGTTAGATAGTACATATTTGGTGTCTAAGGGTGTCAATACATAAAAGCCAAATATTTATGTTCGGTATAGGTATCGGACCACTTATTATGTTATAGCAAGCGAACCAGTCTACTGGTGGGGGGATAAAATAGAGTACTAAATCTTTTGAGATGCGCCAATTGACTAATAAATGGGTTCAACTTGTTTCCATTATTAATTTCACAAAACTTAAATCTATGTACTATAGTTGACAACAAAATATTTACTTTTCTTTAGATATCCTGCATTTAATTTCCTATTGACAAGATAACATTTATCAAATTTTTGTCATAGCATGTACTTCAGTTTAAGTAATATACATAGATGTAAAAGCAACGATCCTACAGAGATAAGTATTCAGATAGTTTGTGTTCATTGTTATATTTGTTTCTTTCTTTCGTGTTTGCCTGTAACTAAAAGATATATATAAATATATATATATATATATATATATATATATATATATATATAATTAACGCAATTAACACAAAACGATCTGAATGTTTATGTCTATATGATCTTTGCTTTAAAAAAAGGATGACCATAACTGATATCCTGTTGAATTTAAAATTATATATATATATATATATATATATATATATATATATATATTTATATATATATATATAATTTTAAATTTAAAGTTTGAACATAACTGATATCCTATTGTCCAGTTAAGATGGCATAGTACAGAATGATATTTACAACTTCCCAGACAGGAATGCCATGCTACAGAGGGTGATAGTACCTTTTCAGATAGGTAAACAAATGAATTCCAACGAAATAGTCACCAAAGACAATAAAGGAAGTAAAAACAAATTTCAATGTAAATTGACTGACCGTCACAATGATCATCAGCGAAAAGAAACTTTGCCAGCTTGTCCTAACAGATCAGATCTAATATAAATTGTAAAGGTAAAGATGCTTTAAAAGTCAGTCTTTATGTTCCTCATATTTTTGTTACCTGTTTTTATCATGTACTAGATTTATCTTTATCAGTAAATACGCATACTACAGTTCTGTGTTATGTCTTACCTAATTAATCATTTCACACAAATAGCCACCCAGTTATGGGTTTCTCTCCGACTCTTCCCTACTTAGGTTTAGATCTGTCGTATTTCTAGAAACTGATAATATATATATATATATATATATATATATATATATATATATATATATATATATATCTTTACTTGAGTTTAATTGAATTTGTGGGTTTTTTTTTTTTAATTACATGTTTAAATACTTCACGACATTCAGTTGAAAATATATGATTTTTGTTTTAAATAGCGCTTGCGACATAGTAGAATTATTCGCTGTTTATTTGGTGTATAAAAATACAAACGCAATCATTTCAGTAATATGCTTTTCAGCACAGCTGTCTCTCAGATGGGAGATACGTTTTTAGTTGGTTTTAAACATATTTATTGCCATATGTACAGCAAATGGAATCGGGCTACAAGTTCTCACAGCTTAAAGGTGGAAACCTTTCCAATCATTTTAAATTTAAAGATTTAATCTAAATTCAGACATACTGTTCATTGGTCAGCGTGTTAACGTAGAAACTCATTCTCTGAAAACTGAAAATTATATTCATGGATGTACAGTTCAGTATGAACCTGCCATTATACTTATCAGCATCTTTAGATATTTTAGTAGGTTACTTTGCAGCAATAAGTATAAACCAGTCTTCTACGAACAGGGATTAATGTGCCTCCATGGTGGTTGCTCGATTTGCATTTCGGCTTAATGGCTACGATTATGATCCGGTAACTTCATGAAAGAAAACCACTTATGTATGATTCAGATGTTAAAGAGCTGACAAAGTGATGCAATGTTTTATGACTGAGAATTTAGAAGGACAACAGGCTATACATTATGTATTAAAATTGACATAAAACTAAATTTAATTTATTCAAAATTAGTTTTCTGGATACTAATTTAATTAAAAGTACAAACACAGACCTTTTTTCATCAAAAACATATTACGTTTTATTCATAACATTATGCAAGAGTAAATACCAGTCCGTTTTGTTTACTTTGAAACAACAGACAAGACCGTTAAAATCGCCAACTAAGAGCTACGGTAGTACGTTTAACCTTATATTATACTTTATCTGATGTAATCTTTCTCAGTAACACACAGACACACACACAGACACAGACACAGACACACACACACACACACACACACATATATATATATATATATATATATATATATATATATATATATATATATATATATATATATATATATTCTCTAACCTGTACGATAATATTCTTTCACCAGTTTTAAAAAAATCACTTCATATTATCCCGCATCCTCCTGTAGGATCCAAGAATAGCACTTTCCGCTTTGTAAGGTGTACACTATAATAATCTCTATATACCCTAATTTATGTCGTAAGAATCTGGAGTAACTGCATTTTAAATGAGAATTAATTACTGGGTCAATAAGCGGGTGTGTCTGCTACGCACGATTGCCGATATCAGAGATTTTGTAGCATCCTTTTTGCGAAATGTGAGCTTGGTCGAGAGGGTGTGTGTGTGTGTGTGTGTATATCGAGATGGTATAGGGGTTGGTGCTTACAGGCAAGGCGATGGGGTCCGTTACCCACAGACCCAGGTTCGAATCTCCGTTAAGTACGAATTTAAAATTCTCTGACCTGTATGGTAATATTATTTATTCGTATTTAAAAATTATGTTAATGTTATTAAGCATTCTCCTGTGGTGGGATCCAGGGACAGCACTTTCCGCTCTGTTTGGTGTATATTTGTAATTCTCTCTCTCTCTCTCTCTCTCTCTCTCCCTCTCTCTCTCTCTCTCTCTCTCTCTCTCTCTCTCTCTCTCTCTCTCTCTCTCTCTATATATATATATATATATATATATATATAATCTCGTGGCTCCAGGGAACAATGAAGGTTTTAATCCTTCTCGTTTGCAGGATTAAAAAGGAAAAACATTTTAATATAAAGTTTTAATGTAGAAAGCGGCTTATTGATAATTTCTTCACCACGCACGACCTGCTGGAAATTATCATCATCAACGATGCATAAGCTTCAGCCTAAAATGATTTCCTCCAGACAGCAGAAATAACTGAAAGTAGGCGAGGATTATGAATAAAATCTCATTTTTTATGCCTTTTAAGATCTCTGGCTCTTCAAGTATCTTGTGAATGCCATAGGTAGACGGTAGGTATCCTCGTCCCAATATCGGCCTAGTCCTCGTCCATTGGATATCCTCAGGCCATCGGATATTGGAGATATAATGATTAGCGGGAAGGTAGTATAAGAATATCGGTGGGTTAATAATAGGTAATTCTTCTTTTAATTTTCCTAACTTTTATTGTATAGCGCTATAGTCTTCCAGAGATTTTTTTCTTTTCTCCAATTCGTGTTTTTAAGGCATATGTTTCATTGTTTATCATCTGTTGAAATAGTTTTAAATATTGTTGAATGTTAGATATACAATCTACTCTTTCCCCATCATTTGCAAGGTTTGTATAGCATTGGACAGGGCAATGATTTTCTGTTTGAATAAATCCCGTATATCTATAGCTATGTTTCCATCAAACTGTTTTCCTAATTGTTGGATTTTATTAGCTCTTTCAGTACCACTATTTCCGCTAGCTTTTAATTGATTGTCTACTTTTTCCCTCTATATTTTGATATCTTGCAAAGTCTTAGGGATTTGGGTATCAACTCGTTTTTGCATTTAAAAAGTTTTAGTTACATCAAATTTGCTTACAGGATGTGCGAGATTATCAATATGGTTGTTATTCAAGTTAAAGTTCTTTCTAATTGACCGACCTAGTGTTACATCATGTTTTATACGGTATTAAAACCTAAGTAACTATGACCTCTCAACGATATATCTGTCATCATGCAAACGCTGTTTCTTTTGTATAAAAAAAACCCCACATATTTTACAGGCATACCGTAGAAATATATTACTTTAACATGTTTATATTTTATGATGATATTCAGTCTCCTAATGTTCTTTGTAAAAAAACAAAAAAAGAAAACATTAACGGTAAAAATCAAGGGGACTTTGAAAAGCCTTTCGTACAGGCAAAGGGTATAAGAAAGTTGAATAGTTATCATTAAAATATTTGTTATTTGTTTGTGTTATTGATTTTGTCAAAGTGTATACATTTTGGAGTTTCAAAACTTCAGAAATGATATCATATTCAAAGCATGTCAGTAAAATTTTCGAGCTAATGAATCGTAAAAATTTAACGTCATTGTTGATGATATGCACTGCGTAATTGATACTCAGAATGATTTCACATTTTTAGTTGTGTTTCAGACATTCTATATCTATACTTTTTACTCCCTGACAGCTGGCAGTCATTACCTCTGTGACTATTTTCACGTACATCTCGAGGTTATAAACACTATCATATATTTTTAAAAACAAACTGACTTCATATTTGTCTTTGGCATAGGCGAAATATTGTAATACCAACAACAAAATCTTTTCTCTGCAACTATATAAGTAGATTAAGTTTGATGTCGTCAATTGGATTACTGAGGCAGACTCCTTTCCAGCGGAGTCCTTTGATTGTAATATAACTTTCCATTTGTATAGAAAAAGAAGTTTAACAGCCAAGAGATTAAAAAAATTCTGTTCAGCTTGTATCTTTGCTCAGCGAGTGGATTTATGCCTTATTTGTTTTAACAATTATATATTTCCTATTTGCTGTAAACTTCACCAAATTCTCTTTCTCCTTCAAAAATTTTTCCTTGCTCTAAAATTAAGTTTTTTCCTAACTCATCTACATTTTAGATCTCTGTATTATTTACTTCTCTCATTGCATTTTGTATCTCTTTGTACCTGTTGTTGGTGATTTAATAAACACTCACAACTGATAATTTAATTAACACTAATCTCTTTACTGTTCAGCTTACTAATGACAGAAGTTGCTATTTCATCATGTTTAAACCTTTGTTGCACATCAAATCTTTCTTGGAGGCGTTTCCAACAAATTCAAAAACTATTGCAACAAACCGACTAAAACCTAAAGTAACAACTCCACAGGTATTCGTGCAGCGCCGAATCCAGCCACTGTTACACCGAAACCACCTGAAACTACTCTCATGCTAACTCCACCAAGTTCGAAACTAAGGATGATATTTTGTATTTCTTTCTAACACCTAAATGGCGTATGATCGCGATTGCTATAACATGCTTAATCTCGTTACTTCTTTCGATCTCTCTGGAATAATTCATTTTTAATCTCGTTAATGTTTTCAGGCAAAAATTAGGGCTACAATCTATTGCTAGTGCAGGATACAAAGGAGGTGGTACCTTATATATTGGAATGGTTACAGATTTTACTGACTCTGTAGATGTTTTATGTTTTCCTGTTGCATTTATCATTTTAATAGTTCCCCTTCTTTAGCTTGCATTTCAAAATAGGAATTTAATACTTTTGGACCAGAAGTAGTCATTTACTGACTAACAGTGTTGTCAGGTAAGAATCAATGTGTTATTCGGTAGTCGATTGTAAACTGACTAAATGGGTTAGTTTTAAAACTTTTTCAACATCTATGTTTGCTTGATGTTCGACCTATTGTACACTATACTAGCTTTTTGAAAAGCATTAGTGGAAGATTCCGTAATAGCAGAGTTTAATTTTGAATGACAATGATACATTGTGCTGATAATGGTCTTTGTTGCTTTGGTCGGCACTCATCTGTAAGTATAAGATATTCAATAGAAATAGATTTGAAGAAATAGAAATATAGCAGTTTTATTTCCCTTTAAATATGTATAATGTATTATTTATTAAATATAATGAATTTATAAGTTAATGAAGATTATAAATAATCTTAGAGTTAGAACTTTTAGATATGTCTGACAGTATCCAAATGGTGAATCCCATATATACAGATGAAGCAATAAAGCGAAACCGGTCACAGATTTTACGTGTTAGTGTTGCTTATTTTTTAAAACTATTTATAAGCTATTCATTATCCTAAATAGTTAAAGCATTTAGTAGTGTAGTTTGATTGTACTTTTGTTGGTACGGTAATAATAACTTGGACAGGAAAAAGCCCAAGTGATATCAGGTAGTCAAAAGTGAGAATGTAATGATTAGTTTTGCCCCTTCTCCGATCGCCATGCTTGAGGGATTTTTTTTTTTTAAAGCATGTTGTAAGCAACTGTACCAGCAGAGTAAAGCTATGTTTTTATTAGTATTTCAGGAATTGGGTGTAAGATACAGACATTGTGTATCGTGCTGTTGTACTTGGTGCAGACCGTGATCGGCACAGTTTTGATATTGTTTGTTAGCGGTGTTGATTTTCGATGTCTCTAACATTATATTCTATATTGTTTTGTGTAAATTCGTCAGCTTTAAAACAGAAACGGCTTTGTTTTTTGACGAAATGAACCAAAAACCAAAAGAAATATACCACCATCTATCACATAATAGATTTTATTTTGTTTCTTTTTCATCTTTTAATGGTTTACACTCTTTTGCTCCTTCTTGAAATGTTCAGGCTTAGACATTTTTAAATACCTGTAATGTTCGCATGTTGTCCACCAAGTTAAACTCTACATGGATCTTTCTGGCTTGCGTGAAGTCACTTTCTCTGGCGTGGGAGCCACTGTGGCTCAGTGGTTAGCGTGCTGGTCTCACGAACGAAAAGGTGCGGGTTTGAATCCTACCATTGGACCAGTCTGGGTGAGCTACCATTGTGTGTCCTTTGGCAAGGTACTTTACTCCAATTGCCTCGGCACTAAATAACCTAATTGTGTTAATTATGCTGTAAAGCACCAAACCAAACCAAAATACTTTCTCTGGTGGTTTGCCTAACTTGTTTTTATTTTCATTTTTAACTTATTAACTTTCCATGTAATTCTAATAAAATTTAGAAAGTTTGGTCTACATAATTTAAGTTCATGTAACAGTTACTTGTAAGTCACCTTATGATGTTACATTGAGTTGTGAAAAATGATTTGAAATTTAACTGGGTAAATAAAAGAGAATAATGTCCTATATGTGCGGAAGAAAAAGAAAAATTAATGACTTTTATAGAAGAAGATGTTATTGTAAACCTAGAAAAGAACGTACAACAAAAGATGGAATAGCAAATAATAAATAGTACAAGCACCAGTGCTTGAAAAATAAAGAGATGAAAAAAGAGAATAGAAGAATACAAATTAGAAAACGATAGAGAAAGGAATCCCAATAATCAAATTGTTTTGATCAATCACAATACAAGAAACAGAATTTTAAAAGCATTGTTATAAAAGGTAAAATCAGAAATGACATTAAAAATACTCACTGTTCCATCTATTGATTTAGATCGTCAATGTCTGAACTTTAAAAAGTCCCTAAGTTTTACTGGTGATGTCTTTCATATTATGTCATACCATATTCCTCTTTTGATCTATTTGATTCAGATCAAAATGAAAGGTGAAAACATATTAAAAAAATTATGGAATGCCTTTTGAAGATGAAATAAAAGAACACCAAAAAAGTGGCATCATTAAGCATATGCAATATCATCATCAAATGAAAGCTGAACAGTATTCCCTATTCTGTGTTCTCTGGAATACTTTATTGCTTCATTAACAGACTGGAATACTTTATTACTTCATTAACAGACTGGAATACTTTATTGCTTCATTAACAGACGCTCTTAAAGTTAAACTTAGAACAATAATGATAGTAAGGGGCATCAAACCATTTTTTTAAAAGAAGGTACAAAATTATTTATTAAGCGTTTCCCAATATTTTCTGTTTGTTTAATTTATGTTGGTTTTCTTAAATCAATTTGTTTGAATGGTATCAAACTCATCCATATTCTCCAAATCTTTTTACATTTTTACCGGCTACCTCATTGTAAGTTCCATTTACAATACCACTACCTCATTGTAAGTTCCATTTACAATACCACTACCTCATGGCAAGTTCCATTTACAATACCACTACCTCATTGTAAGTTCTATTTACAATACCACTACCTCATTGTAAGTTCCATTTACAATACCACTACCTCATGATAAGTTCCATTTATAATACCACTACCTCATTGTAAATTCTATTTACAATACCACTACCTCATTGTAAGCTCTATTTACAATACCACTACCTCATTGTAAGTTCCATTTACAATACCACTACCTCATAGTAAGTTATATTTACAATACCACTACCTCGTTGTAAGTTCCATTTACAATATCACTACCTCGTTGTAAGTTCCATTTACAATACCACTACCTCGTTGTAAGTTCCATTTACAATACCAATTCTCAATTCCTCTTTGTATTTTGAAAATTATGTTAATAATTCATTTGTTACTGTTTGATCCAAGAGATTACATGCAAAGGATCAAGCACAAGTTGATAATACTGCAAATATTGCTTCGGGTTTCCCTGATGTTACTTCAAGTGATGGTGCAAGTGTTGCACGCCAAGTTCCTGATCTGTATAGGAAGAATATAAACGAAGACTTTGACATGAACGAATTACAGTACAAATGGGAAACAGGTTAGAATACAGAACAAAATGCACTATTATGTAAATCCAGATGGTAAGACAGTTCATAACACCAAGGAGAGGAAAAACAAAGCAGTGCAATCACCCACCACTATCACCCATAAAACTAATAGGGACTTTTTCAAACGACCCCCCCCCCCCTAAAAAAAAATGAAAAGATTATTTAACAGGCATGGTTTAAATATATTTCTTTCTAAATTTGTATGAATGACATTTAGGATCAATACTAAATGAGAAATGAGGACTAGAGAGGAAACCACAGTTCTTCTCCTTCATAGCAACAATCAAATGTAAACATATTGGCCGACTAAATTATATCATAACACACTAGTTGGAAAGTCGAATATTGCAGATATCCCAGTTCAAAATAAGTTCATTAAGCCAGTGACATTAAGATCATATCACATCATCTACATATGTATATAATTTTTATTTTACATTTTATTTGTCTATGTCAAGACGCTTTTGGGCCATCAAGGTAACAAGGTTTTCGCAACAAAATCTAACAGAAAAAGATAACAAAATATTATCAAAATAAAATAGTTGTTTTAATCGAATGAAATTTTAATCAGGTAACCTACCAATGCATACAATCAAGCCTATCAAATTTCATTTCTCTGTGTCAACTGCGTTTTGTTCAATCGTGCTATTATTGTTTTCACACAAACACGTGCAAGTCTCCCAAACATGTGCAAGTCTCCCAAACACGTGCAAGTCTCCCAAACGATTAAAATGTAAAGAGTAGTTGTCAGTTTTAACAGATTATTGGCTGTATGATGCCGAAGAGATGGGACCTATGTGCCTTTCCCAAGGTCGCAACGAGGTAGCTGACCCGGGCTGCCCTAGGGGAGAGACATCGAACCCGCGAAAAATTTTAAACAAATGGAAAATTGTTTTAGTGACATGAAAATCTAATCAGGTCATCTAGAAAGGCATACAAACATGTCAATCAAAAGTCATTTGTCTAGATAGGGTAGTTTTTGCCAAAACACGCTAGCAAGCTTATCGGGGCAGATGGGCGTGCGGACATAAGGACGTTTGGATGAACGGACGTACAGACGGACTGACGGACCAAACCAAATCAAGATGCGGGGGCGATTTGTTAAAAATGATAAAAAAATGTCATAGCAAGATAACTTCTACATGTTATATAGAAGAGAATGTCCACTAATTAGAGTTCTGTCAACGAGGAAAACAAGTGGTGATTGCGTAGCAACTGTTAGTTGACTCTCAATCTGATTACTCATATATCCATTGAGATTTATATTATCAACAAGCATCAAATTGATTGACAGTTGCTCATAGCTCAGCTAGTCGATAATAAAATTTGCTCTTCTTTCACGATACCGAAACAAGATGGACGAAACGTTTAAAACCATCAGCGGCCGAGTCTGACTCTTGCATAGAGTAGTTCGGGCATACGGTGCTGGAATTATATGTTATCTGGAAAAGTACAGAAAGTAAAAAGAAAAAAAGGTGGCTGTGGGGTGGGGATATTGTCTATAGTTAAAATTAGTTAATTAGTTTAAAAGGCACCTTACCCATCATCATTAATTTCATATTGTCTCCAACTGATTGATTACTCTAATAAAAAATGGAACCTCTACATAATTTGACGGAAATCAAACGCTTGTACTAGACGACCAAACAAGACAAGATGGTCTGAAATAGTTGGATGAATTGTTGCATCTTTCCACGAGAAAAAAATTTTTTTTTTTAATTATTATTTTTTCTATGCGAATGTTTTTAATTTTTTTCTATTTTTATTTACAGCAGTCATATTTGAAAGAGGATCAGAATCAACAATGTTGCAAAGGTCTTCTATCAAACTATTTTATTGTTTTTAAATAAAAAAGATTGACGTTGAATACCTTTTTTTGAGAAGAAAAGGGCCTAGTCCATTTGCAAAATAGGTCGTGGTGTCCGTGCTTCTTTGCTTGCATCGACTGAGGAATTATATCGCACGTTTCCGGCATACACAATGCATTCATGCCACTATTTCTTTCCTCCAGTGGACTAGGCCTAAAAACTATTCCCATGAACAATAAAATTCACTGACTATACTAGTGGAGTGATACATGCCATTATTTACAATGATTTGATTTTACATTTAAACAATCAAATTTCCTCCATTTTATAGCTAAGATTCGTTTTTTCAAACTTCAGGAAAAATATTATTGACCAAGAGTAAAAATGTAGAGTCCGACTTGACGCACCTAATACTGCACTCTTCTGATGCAATGCAAATATTGGGATCTGAGTTGGCTCAGCGATTAGCATCAAGACTCAATATCATTTGGTGTGAGCTTGAAGCCTACTTACACCAGCCCAATTCAGCTGTCGTTGTGTGTCTCTTGGCAAGGCACTTTACCCCCATTGCCTTGGCATTAAATACTGTTTCATATACTGATATGCCGTTAAGTGCCAATTTATATTTCAATATGACTATACTCTTGTCGTCAAATGGGGGGAAAATATCATCAACTTTTTCTTCAGTAACCAATGTCAAGTATTCTAAACGACTTAAAATGTATTAATTCATATGCCAGACAGCATATAATATACCACTCTAATATTCTGTCATTTTTGAAAATATTACCAAAATAGTATACCGAAAAAAATATATATTGCAAATAACGTGTGTTCGAGGTTTCGAGAAAGTGGCCGAGGAATGTGGGTTCGTTCGCATAGAGTTTGGACAATATCATTTGTTTAAACACATAGCTCCAACTGAATAACGGCCTTGAGACTACTTAATATAATTTCTTCATTGATGTTGATTCATCTAATTAAAAATAAAACAGGATTTCTTTTTGTTATGGCTGATAAATCCACCCCACCCCTACCCCTAAAATTTAGAGAAATAAAAGTTAAGAGTGCTCTTGCACAAATCTGGAAGTTAGTCATAGGAACAATTAGTAGACCGGTAAGTTGAATTGCCGCAACGAACTGAAACGAACCGGAACGAAACAGGAACGGACTCAGAATAGAACCCTAACAAACCCATTAATGATGTATACATTCTTTAATGTTTAAACTTGTGCCAAGTTTACAGAACTTTATTTTGTAAGCAATGTACAAAGGTATCAATCATTTAATATAGAGTCAATATCTTAAATTCTACTACCTTTTATTAATTGTCAAATTTTAAACAGTCATTTCTCTAATGTTATCTGAACCAATAGCTAATTCATGAGTAGTCAAGGAGGTCGTTATGGGATCCTATGGGAAATACTATAGTAGAAAGGGTCAACGTTTTATGAGGTCCTATGGAGATTTAAAACTATGGATGCTTATGCTAGCGTCTATGGAATTTGTATGGCGTTCTTTGGAAGTCGAACATTACTGATAAGTTACTATGCGACCTATATATTTATGTTAATGAAATAATGTTTCCTTATGTCTACCAGCTGTTAAACGATTCATCATTTGTCTTGTATTTCACGAGTGCATACTTTGTTCCTCTCATTCTCTTGGTCTTAAAAATCTTTTCAAGTTTGTATATGTCATCCTTTTTGTCGCATATAGATAGCTCTTGCTTGTAAAACATGCCCTCTCTTATCAAGTCGCCCAGTTCGGTAACAACCGGTTCACATATTATTGCTTACCTGATTTTGACTATTTCCTCGTTGAAGTTGGGTAGGTTGCCCTTAACAAAAATTGTTTTGTATTTGTAAATTCTAACTGTTTCACCACGTTTGTGTAATTTAAGCTTGACAAATTGTCTTTTTGCGTGATCATCAAGCCAGCAGAACCTACAGAACAGAATTGGTAAATTTAAGTTACTGCAATTTCCAACACATTTTGAAATGTTTCAAACGTATGAACAATTACAAATCGATTGTCATATTTTGCCATTCCACAGGTTGATTCAAAATCAGCTACTTCATACACTGAGTCACTATGTGATATTTTAAATCTAACTTTGTTTTCTAGAAATTCTATCTTTGTTTTTGACTTTTCGCTGTATATTTACCTAATAAAGTTGATATAATCTTTGAATTTAGATGAGTACTAATCTGTGTATTTATCCGTATCAAATACGTAATTTACTCCACTTCCTACTGCACTGTGTTCATTATCTTGCTATCAAAGTTGATGCTGCCTAAGCATGCCTGGGGTCTAAAAGCAGATAGGATCAGTTCACCTCAATACCGAGCGGAAACAAATAATGCGTGAGTTTGGCTTGAGGTTGCTATTTATCGAATTACCAAGGATCTCAAGACAACAGTCGTTGTCAATTTAAAGGTATTTACCACAAATACTTTTCCTCTAATCAATCTAATGACCACACATTCACGAGACTCTAATTAAACTTTTGTATGGGTTTTCTTACTTCACATTAGAATATTTTATTAGGACGCAATTCCAAGTCGTAGATCGTTATTTCCTACCACATACCACAAAACAGGACCCAGGCACCTACTAATTAGAATTCTCCCTATCTCTAACTACTAAACACTTATACGTGAGAATATCCCAAAAGCTCCTTATATTATGAAAAAAGTTGACAGGGGCAGTTTTAGGAAAGAAACCCATGCTACCATAAGGTCTCTTGAATATGGTTCGACATGTTTGACGCATGTATTTTAACAACTGGCTAATTATTCGGTTTGAGAAATATCTTCCCAACACCGAATCTCTATAATCAAACAAATAATCAATAAAATCTAACAAAGCTATAATCGGAGACGTAAAACAATAGGAGATACCCTAGGTTTGTGACATTACCTACGCCTCCGAAAATTACTGCACGACGTCAGGAGTGCAGTATAGCTCAGAAAAAACGAGTTCATATTTTCCCATACAAATGCAGTAACTTTTTATTATATACTCATTTTGCTTTTCTACCTAAGGCTGAATAAAAAAAGAACACACTACAAGAAACAAAGTAACTGAATTTCTGCTATATTCTAAAGTAAATACACAACCGAAGTTAAACCACTACACAGTAACAGTATTCATCCGCACATGGCACCGCCCAGTGACCTTTGAACTTGGTTGAGTACCGCGTGCTCAGTGATTTGTTTCAATAAGAAATCTCATTTTGGTCTACTTAAAATTGAAATTTTGAGTTATATTGTGAATGACTGCGCCTTGGAACAACTTTCCCAGTTGATCTGGAATGGAAGGATTTTGTTTTTATGTCGATTCAGCTAAATTCTGCTCTTTTAGTTTTTAGCTGGTTCTATTACGTACGATGTACATGTAGCTAGAGGGACTGGCCTCGACAGAAAGCTAGCTTACACATGTGTTACTGTCCTGTTATTGATAGTTTGGAATCATAAGGTGGACAAAATATGAAATTCTTTTAAGTGAAATTCTCAAGAAGATGCAGGATTAAATATTTTTGTTAGGGAATATTAAATTCATTTCGTTTTGGAGTGCAGTAAATTCTCCTTTGGAATGTGATTTCTGTTGGAAATGTAGTCTAGATTGCAGTGCAATTTCGCGCCGTGGATCAGAAAGTTCATTTTGAAGAAATTCAGGATGCAGAAAAGTAAGTACATTTATTGTCATTCTTATTACCAGCTATAGATGACATATTTATATGTACTGTAATAATAAATCCAAACAATTTCTCAAGAAAAAAAAAAAAAATTTAAAAAAAAAAAAAAAAAACCGCAAAATTGCAAAGCGGCTGGGGTGTGAGAGCCCATTTCGTCAGTGGAAAATAAGGCTTCTTCGTTATCGTGGCTTCTTGGCTCCGAAACACGCTTTTACACCAAAACCCGCCTTCTTTAGTTGTATTTTTTCGAATTTAGTGCTCGGACTGTCTTGTAAAATTAGCGGTCTCTGAGAAAAACGGAATATCATTTGGTCATAAGATGCCTTTTTATGCTATTTTTTTATAGACTCTAGAGAGCACGGTTCATAGTCTGAACCATCGGCTAAATAAGTGTTTAAAGGATCAGAATGATATTTTCAATACTGCATGCCTCACGTTTGTTGTCATAAAGCCACCGCTGTACATTGTGAATATCACGTTCAGTCACTTGCTTGATTGAAAGATTCTTTTGTGACTCAATGAATTCATCCACATCGTCAGCTTTATCATCTCTACTCTCAAACAGCTTGTTTAGTTCATCCACAGACAAATCTAATAAAGCAAAAGCTCCGGTGTCTGCTACATTTGCGTACATTGTTTGTTTACAATAAAAAGTAGTTCCTAACACGCGATACTATTTTTAGACACACGTGTCGTGCAGTATGAAGCCGTGCAGTATGGAGAAATACTGCACGATTCTGACAATGCAAAGTTAATCGAGAAAAAAATGAGTATATAATAATAATTATTTTGAATTTTGTTTTAAATCACAATTAACTTTGACTACACTTTAAGATTATCTAAATGTGTTAACAAGTATACATTTTGTCTCTTGCTACCAAGGTTGTTATCTTTATATTGAACTCGTTGAATATTTAACTGTTAAGTAGTGCACAATGTAGTTTGGATGCACCGTTAACGCTTTTCAAAGGATTACAAATTATTTAAGGTTGTAAGTCATGTTTCAAATATCACGTTAGGAGAGAAGTTTTCAGTAGTAAGGTATTGGAGAGTCCTGTCACACAGCTATCAAATTCAGTAGTATGGCAAATGGTCCATTAATAACATGAAAAACATGGTTATGTGTTTGTTTCTATGCAGTAACTGAGGAAGTGGTCCAGTAGCATGGGGTCTTGGAATATGATTTTGTTTTATTCCGTTGTATGGAAAGTAGTCCAGCAATGATGGTGTTTTATTTGTGTTCTTTTATGCAGTCATTAAGAATAATGTTGTTTGTGTTGTTTTATTCAGCGGGAAGGAAAATGGTGCAGCCATGAGTAGATAATATATGAGAGAGCCATCATTTCATTTTTGTTTTTTGATTGAGTGTGGGAACAGTGCACACCCAAAAATGTCTGACTACTTAAATTTGATTATTGGTCCAGAAATATCATACATTACCTGATTATAGTACGAAAATAATGCCAAATAAGCATAAGTTGGAAAAAGCTTGTCCAGTATTGGTTAAATGGCCACACAAGCTATGATTTACATTGCGTATAAACTGATGGTAACATACATATGCAGATGATTGTCAACTGAACAGTTTGAGAAAGACAGTAGCAGCATCTACTGCAACATGGATAGTAGCATTATATCCAGAACTGTTCAGTCTGGAGCTGCTTTAATTTCTTCTTTTTCAATATTGTCCTTATTGTTTTGTAGGTTCTTTTTCATAAATCATTTGCTCAGCCCATTCTCCTTTCATTAAAAGTCACAGAGTTAATGTTAGAAAGATACACTAAAGTAGCATGCTCTCCACAAAATATCGGAACGTTTTCATCTTAAACTGCACCCAAAACGTGTCAGATTATCATGATATGCTTCATTTCAGTGTATAACATAACATGTTCGTTCCGGTTCGTTTTGGTTAGTTCCGGTTTTTGGGCTTACCCGTTTTAGACAGACATTAGGAGTTAAACGCCTTGTGAATGAAATGTAGATGTGCTTATTTTTAGACACCATAATTAGCCGTAAATAGCTATTTTCCCATAGTAGGTCCGATAGTCATATTTATATAGAGATGCTCAAGTATTTTTGATTGCGTCATTTGTTGTAATTTTTGTTGACTAAAGTTGTAAACTAAGATCAAACACAGTCATGTACGTAAAATTTCTGTATTTGCTCATTGAAACATCGTTGTGTGGTCGGTATTGTTGGTTTATTTAGAGAAAACTGTATGATAAAACCGTTTAACCATATCAAAACTTATTGATAAGATGTGTGTGTGTGTGTGTGTGTGTCTGTGTGTGTCTGTCTGAGAGAGAGAGAGAAAGAGAGAGAGTTTGAGGGGAATGGCAACGGCTGCGAACATCAAATGGATTATTTAAGCGGCTCAGAGCTTCACGGGAGTTCTAGCGACGAGCGAGACTTTATGACTAGCGTCTGTTGATGACTGCCTCCAAACTATTTTTGATCTTCTTTGTTGGTCAGTCAGAATAAGTGTTGGTCAGTCAAAATATGTATTGGTCAGTCCAAATAGGTGTTGTTCAATCAAAGTAGGTCTTGGTCAGTCACAATAGAGGTAGGTCAGTCACAACAGGTCACGGTCAGCCAGAATAGGGTTTGGTCAGTCTCAATAGGAATCGGTCAGTCCTAAAAGGTGTTGTTCAGTCAAAATAGGTCATGGCCAGTCAAAATAGATGTTGGTCACCAAAACATTCAATGGTCACTCATAATAGGGGTTGATCAGTTACTATAGGCGTTGACTCTAGTTTTGTGGGTACATTTATGTACTTTCTGAGATAAATCTCCTTGCATACACATATAAATGGTCACTTTGACATTTTACTTATTTATTGCATAATATGGTAAGGATGATAATATATTTAAAATGAAAAGCGATCAACGGTGTTAACAAAGAAAGTGACTCCTTACTGAACAGATTTCATCCTGCGTCGGAACTCCTCACACCCATTACACCTTATTGAAACCTCAAAAGTAGTAAAAAAACTAAGTTTAAGTAAAATTGTTCCATTCATTTGCCGTTCAGAGTAAATATTGAATTCCACATCACTTTTACCATACCTCATGACTCCTAGAATAAAGAGAACTGAATCTTAGCTACAACATATTTAACTAAATGATGATGTATAAAGTGAGTAGCATGATGTACAAAGTGAGTAGCATGATGTACAAAGTAAGTAGCATGATGAACAAAGTTAGTAGCATGATGTACAAAGTGAGTAGCATGATGAACAAAGTGAGTAGCATGATGTACAAAGTGAGTAACCTGATGTACAAAGTGAGTAGATTGATGAACAAAGTGAGCAGTATGATGTACAAAGTGAGTAGCATGATGTACAAAGTGAGTAGTATGATGTACAAAGTGAGTAGCATGATGTACAAAGTGAGTAGCATGATGTACAAAGTGAGTAGCATGATGAACAAAGTGAGTAGCATGATGTACAAAGTGAGTAGTATGATGTACAAAGTGAGCAGTATGATGAACAAAGTTAGTAGCATGATGTAAAAGTGAGTAGCATGATGTATAAAGTGAGTATCATGATGTACAAAGTGAGTAGCATGATGTACAAAGTCAGTAGCATGATGAACAAAGTTAGTAGCATTATGTACAAAGTGAGTAGCATGATGTACAAAGTGAGTAGCATGATGTACAAAGTGAGTAGCATGATGAACAAAGTTAGTAGCATGATGTACAAAGTGAGTAGCATGATGAACAAAGTGAGTAGCATGATGAACAAAGTTAGTAGTATGATGTACAAAGTGAGTAGCATGATGTACAAAGTGAGCAGTATGATGTACAAAGTGAGCAATATGATATACAAAGTGAGCAATATGATGTACAAAGAGAGCAGTATGATGTACAAAGTGAGTAGTATGATGTACACAGTGAGCAGTATGATGTACACAGTGAGCAATATGATGTACACAGTGAGCAATATGATGTACAAAGTGAGTAGCATGATCTACAAAGTGAGTAGCATGATGTACAAAGTGAGAAGCATGATGTACAAAGTGAGCAGTATGATGTACAAAATGAGCAATATGATGTACAAAGTGAGCAATATGATGTACAAAGTGAGCAGTATAATGTACAAAGTGTGCAGTATAATGTACAAAGTAAGCAATTTGATGTACAAAGTTAGCAGTACGATGTACATAGTAAGCAGTATGATGTACAAAGTGAGCAATATGATGTACAAAATGAGTAATATGATGTACAAAGTGAGTAATATGATGTACAAAGTGAGCAGTATGATGTACATAGTAAGCAGTATGATGTACAAAGTGAGCAGTATGATGTACAAAGTGATTAGCATGATGTACAAAGTAAGAAGTATGATTTACAAAGCGAGCAATATGATTTACAAAGTGAGCAGTATGATTTTCAAAGTGAGCAGTAGATGTATAAGTGAGCAACGAATTTTTCGAATTTGCGGTATAAATAGCTGTAATTTATTTTCTTGCTTCAATAAAGGAAAGATAAAAAAAGAAGAGAAATATATTGTGTAAAATAGAGATGATGGTAGTGATTACAATGATAATGATGATGACAAATTATCATTATTATTATTAGTAGTAGTAGTTGTAGTAGTAGTAGTAGTGACGAATTATTATTATTGTTATTGTTTTATTATTATTATTAGTATTAGTAATAATAATAATAATAATAATAATAATAATAATAATAATAATAATAATAATAATAATAATCATATAATAGTAAATGCGTCAGTCATGGTATGAATCCGCTACTATCTACGTATCACAAAACACTTTGACAGTCACAAAGGTTCATGAACACATAACACATCCTGTCCATGTGATTCCATTCCGACCAGACCACATATTTTTAGGTTCCATATGTATGAAATGATTTCCACTCAAATTCTGAAATGTACATTTAACCCAATATCACAGAATACGTCTAATGCGATATATACATTTAACCCGATAACACGGAATACGTCTAATGCGAAATTTTAAAGATAGGAAAATCATCTGTTTAAACATAAGCCAAAGATCAATTGTCATTGCATAAAATATACCTTCACATCCTGTAATGACAGCGACTTCACAGAGCCCAAGCGTAGGTGTCACAATCTTACAATCAGACCTAAACAATTATTTTCTCTCATCTTCCATTTCTCCTTACGTTCTTTCTTTCTTTTCCTTTCATTTAGAAATCTTGGATTGTTTCTTCAATATCTGCGCATAAGACCAAATTGTAGTTGCCCCGACTATATATTAGCCCGACATTCTCACTTTCAGGAAACAGGCATACCTCGTTATCAAACATATCGTTTTCAAAAAAAATACCCAGTGAACTTGTCCTATTCATACCATGTCTTCAAATTCGAAAGTATGTGTATGCATCTTTTATATCACATAGGCAGTCAAAACTAATTATACGCCGAAGAATTGTGTATTTGATTGTCAATGAGTCAATCGTGTTTACCATCATTAAACTCATATCAAATAATATTGATAATGGTGCAAATCTGTATAAAGACAATAAAGGACCGGGGAAGTAATATGCTATTTCTTTTGTCTAAAATATAGATAGACTTACTTCAGAATCCAAATACTCCATATTTTTGAAGAATAGATTTTTAAAAATTATTAGTGTACAGTACTTAGTAGAGTGATAAATATGATATTATATCTGCACACACATTATCCGGCAGAGAAACTTCTCAAGATCAAAGCTATAGGAACCATCTAGAGTTTAAGTTTGAGTGATTTTTGCTTTAATGAGTTCATATTATTATAAGAAGGTAAATTTGAGACCAGAACAAAATATTAACTTTCAAACGGATTCCGGTTACATAAGGTTACAATGTCGCGAGGTTTGATTCTTTTTCAATACATTCAATGTGTGTTCATTAAAGATGAGAAAAATATAAATAATTCACTTTGTTTTACAATGAAATGAAAGAAGAAAAGAAAAAAAAACACTGGATGAAGATTCTCTTTATAGGAAATTATGAAAAATTGACGAAGTGATGGAATGTTCATGACCGATAAATCTGAAATGCAGCTGCCCAGCAATTCAGTATTACAAATTAGTTTCCTTTCCTATTTACTGAATAAAACATGACCAACCTAAACCATTTCTTAAAATTCCTACATATCAAGGTGTAACACTTTACAAAACAGAGTGCAAGCTCTGACATAGCTCGTTTGAAAAAAAACAAGACAAGAGTCGATGAAACTCATACAGAAACGAAGTTTCACTTATGTCTTAAACTGCTTTAATTTGCGGCAATGTAACCAGAACAATATTTGCTTTGATGACAAACTAAGACGATTGACAGTATTTTATCCTTCATTATACTCGTATTCTTCGTAGCAACTTCAAACATTCTAAATGCTCAAATGAGCAAGAACGTTTAATCCTTCTCTTTTGCTCGATAAAAATCCTTAATAAACATTTTAGTCCCTAAAGCGGATAATGGGTAATTTCTTTTCCACGCTCCATCAGCCATCAATTATTATAATTTCCTCCAGAAAGAACAGATGATTAATCCGATGAATGGAGATTACTTATGTAATTGAAGACTTAATATAATATCATTTCATGCCAAATAAGATCTCTGGTTTTTGAAGTATCCAGTGAGTGACATTAGTAAATCCGAACCGGTGGCAATTCCTATATTAACATCGACCTGATCCTCGTCCCTCACAAAAGCAGGTTACGAGAATAAAGCCGATGGTGGTATTTGAATGCCGGTGGGGCTGACTCGCACTTGAAAGAATTACTTTGAACTAGGAATCAGGCAGGGAAATCATTACACGTTTGAGCTTCAGATTATTTTTTAAAAAATATTTATTACCTCAGAGAAGAAAGAACAATACTAGGGTTGAGGATAACTAGGCTCACCATGTTACAATGTATGTGGACATTTTGGCAGTTTGAGAGAGAGAGAGAGAGAGAGAGAGAGAGAGAGAGAGAGAGAGAGAGAGAGAGAGAGAGAGAGAGAGAGAGAGAGAAGAGATGAGAAAGAAAGAGAGAAAATTGTGAGACTTTGTATATTTCTATTACTCACAGGTCCCTATTACTTCTCTATCAAGGCTTACAAAGGTGTCTGAATGTATGTATGTCAATTGTAGAGAATATATGATTTCTGAACTTAACCATACGAAATATATAAAATGCATATATGTAGAACATACATGGAGGTCAGATGTCATCCTAAACGAATCATAAGTGTGAAATACACGGATGTAATGGAAATTTCATAAGTGACATACATGTAAGCCATTCCTTTGTATTTGTATCCTATTTGTTATGCATAATTGACACATACTTTTCTGTTTATATATATTTTTGAATTTTTGCAAGAGAGGAAAACTTTCTTCAATTCTCATTTTGTACAAAAGCATTTTTTCCAGGCAGTGTTTTTGCACCCCCAAATTAAATGTTTTAATGTTTCTGTAAAATGTATACAAAGTGAACAGTTTTAGTCCAGAATAACACCAATTTGGGATAGAAAACTATTAATACCAGTTCTGTGAATTAGTCGGAATTGGAACTATCGATGTTTTTAATCTTTTTAGATTAAGCATATTAGAGAACATGTTCTTCTCCAATCTTATGACTGGAATATTGAAATCATTGCACCGTTTTTGTTGAAATTTGGGTATTTCGTTATTCATTGAGCTTATTTTGTACAAGTATCGAAAACCTTTATGAAATTTTCTAAGATGTTTAATATTAAAAGGGCATATGCGTCTATCCCAAATATTTCATTTGGGATTATAGAAAATTGTTTAAGATGAACTTTTACCGTTTGTATGATACCAATATACCTAAAAAGTTTGTTTTCACAACGTATATTCTTGTATCTTTTCTTGAGATAAGAATTTCCCATTCCGATCTACAATATCAATAACACAAGTGATTCCTTTCCATCATCTTACAAAAATGTATGTGCATCGGAACAAAATGCAGAAATTGGTGGCGGAAAACTGAAGTCAGAAAAAAATCCATCAGAAGTATCGGTGTCGTAAATGAGAATCTACAAGGAAGTATGGTTGAGTTGGATGCAATCATGAGGTAAATTAGAATCTACAAGGAAGGATGGTTGAGTTGGATGCGATAATGAGGTAAATTAGAATCTACAAGGAAGGATGGTTGAGTTGGATGCAATCATGAGGTAAATGAGAATCTACAAGGAAGGATGGCTGAGTTGGATGCAATCATGAGGTAAATTACAACATTTTAGATGCGATTAATACATAGGAACAATTTTATAGAAACTATGTTTTGTATCCATATAAAACAGCCGGTCTTCCGGATAAACAGTTAGGCCTAGTTTGTATGTTTCAGCAACAAGTAAGGCATTCCGTATGATTTAGCACATCTCCCAATATTTGATAACTATAGGGATTTATATACGTATTTATAAGTCAATGACCTTTCTTTAAGAATTTAGGGTGCATTGTGCCGTATTATAGCTTGGCCTTGCATCTACACATGGTGTGATTTTTTAAAATATTTTTTAAATTTTTATAATGTATGAGATGGAAATAGTTATGCACTAATCCAGTACATTATACAATGGTGATGGAATGAACTAAGTTTCCTCTTATATTTTGTTGTTTACACACCTGACACTGCCTTCCATCACTTTGTAGGCGTACCAAACGTGACATCCTCCTTTGACCGTATTCTATGTCTGTATGCCAAATGCGTTTATGTTTCTTCTTTTTCAGTTATTACTGCACCTTCTTTTTTTAATGTCATCACTGGTCCTATTCTACATTTTGCTTCTAACTGTCTGTTTTCTTATTGTGTTTTCATGTCTCTTCTCTTCATAATTTCACTCTGCTTTCCGTTACAGCAATGGAAGGCCTGGAATCTACCCTTGGCAATAGGGCTTTGCAGCACAGATCATTTGGCGTGCCTTTGGAGACATCAATATTACAGCACCTAGTCGCAGGAAATTAGCTGCCAAGGTGCAAACAGGCTGCGAAAGCCTTACATTGCACATTGGATTTGGCGCAAGAGAGAGGAGCGATGGAAACCCTAATCAATTCTGGGCTGAGTCTGATCAACTCAGTCAGCGCACCCCTGGAGAGCGTTGTGGGTCAGATTCCAAACGCTCGAGGAAATGGGATATATATATATATATATATATATATATATATATATATATATATATATATAGTTACACTTACTATCTTCAAACATCATATCAGTTTCCTCTTTTGTATCTGTATTTGATCTTATTCTCCTGTAACACACCTTAATCTTGATCGATATACTAGATCATAATTAACTTTATTAGAAGTATTTGTGATATTGTACAATATACAGATTTTATTGTTAACGTTATCAGTAGGCATGGTTTATTTACAAAATCAGATTGTATGCGAGTTCTTTTTGGTCTCTGCATACACATATACTAAGAGTATACTACACTTTCTTAAGGTGTATGCCTGAGTCAATAAATAGTACCGCATTGAGTTAGCAGCGGTTGGGGATTTGAGAAAGAGCAGAAATGTATCAAATTTTCTTAGGAATACAAAGTATTCAAATATACTTTCCTAAAGATACCTATTTCATTGAAAAATGGGAAAATTTCATTCAGGATACCTGCGGATATGAATGCTTTATTAGTTCATATTATATTAAAATTCAAGAAGTGTAGCTATATTATTGAATAATAATTTCCAGTTCACCTTCCCTGGAATTCAAACATATGGGTAATACGTTTTTCAGGAATATAACTATTGGAAACTACAGATTTACACGTATTAATATTTATGGACCAAATAAAAACAATATTAGGGATGTAACCATTGGAAACTACAGATTTATACTTATCAATATGTATGGACCAACTAAAGACAATTCGGATTTTTACCTTGAGATAAAAAAGATATGTTGCATTTTTAAACTTAGTTTGTTTTAATTGAGGGAAATTCCAATCTTGTGATGGATCCAAATATAGATACTTTCAATTATAATAATGTAAAATAAACCAAGAGCAAGTGAAGTTGTCTTAGAAACACACGAGAACATAATTTAGTACATGTATAGAGAGAACATAATTTAGTACATGTATAGAGAGAACATAATTTAGTACATGTATAGAGAGAACATAATTTAGTACATGTATAGAGAGAACATAATATAGGGATCCATATATATATACTTGGAGGAAAAGTAACTTTGTAAAACAAACGAGACTGGACTATTTTTGTGTCAGAAAATGTAGTCACAATTATTGAAAATGTAAGCGTTGAGCCAGGCTATATGACTGATCATTCTCTTGTAAAAATGAAGACCCTCTGCAAATTAAATAATTTAGTATTAAAAGACCCTGAATATGTGAAAAGAGTAAATGAAGCTATCTTTAAAGTTAAATATCAATATGTATGCGCTGAACAATTAGATACTTTTGAGAATATACCTATATCTGATTTCAAACCTGTTATAAATTATCAACTTTTCTTTATAATGCTTCTATTAGAAATTAGAAGATCAACAATTTCATATGAATTTTTAGAAAATATATCCAAAATCGACAGGAAAATAGACCAATTGCAGATATAAACAATTTGGAAGAGAGAACCAATGTGAATGAATTAAGAAAAGTGGAGAAAAAAGAAAGAGTTAGAAGATATTAGAACAAAATGGTGGATGGTGTGCGGGTTAGGTCTGGAGCTATATGGATTGAACAAGGAGAGACAGTGACAATACTTCTGTAATTTAGAAAATAGAAACTACATAAGTAAAATGATGCCACCTCTTGTTAAAAGAAATGGTTCTTTAACAGCCAGTCAGAACCAAATTTTAGATAAAGGAAAAGTATTTTATATGAACTTATATAAACAGCGCGAAGTTGATCCAGTCGATCTTGAAAAGCTACTTAATTATTCTGACATTCCTAGATTGAATGATTTACAGAAACAGTCCTTAAATGGTCCTATATCATAGAAGCTGCAAATGTTTTGCAGAAAATGCCTAATAAGAAAAACTCAGATTCCGATGAATGCACCGAAGAATTTTACAACTTTCTTTTTGAAGAATACTGGAAACTTTCTAGTTAGGGCTAATAACTGTGGGTATGATCTTGGGGAATTATCTTCTTCGCAGAAAGAAGGAGTAATTATATGTATACCAAAAGGTGATAAACCTAATCAGTTTATCTCAAATTTGAGACTCATTTCACTTCTAAATGTATCATACAAAATTACTTCTGCATGTATTGAAAGCAGGGTTAAATCTGTGCTACCCATAATTATACATAAGGACCAAACAGGGTTTCTAAAAGGACGATACATTGGAGAGAAGACAAGAAACTTATTTGACTTAATGTTTTACACCAAAAGCACAATATTCCAGGACTACTTCCTCGAATTGACTCTAAAAAGGCATTTTACTCAGTTGCATGGCCATTTATTGATGAAGATATGATTTTTTTTTTCAATGTTAACGAACCAATAATAAATTGGACAAAAATGTTTTTTATCGGAACATCAAATCTTATGTAATTTTTAATGTCAAGTCTTTAATTGGTTTTTTATTGAAAGAGGGTGTAGACAGGAGCAAACAATCTCCCCATATATTCTATCCTGTTCGCGGAGAATTGAGCTCATATGATAAGAAAAATTAAAAATATATGGGGAATATACATAGGTTATACAACATATGTTCTTTTACACTATGGTGATAATATGACACTTGCACTTGATGGTTCAGAAAAATCTCTGATATCTGCTTTACATCTTTATATTGACATTACAAATTTTCTGGCTTTAGTATAAATATTGAAAAAAACAGATGTGGTTTGGATCGAAGGCAGAATTGATAGTAATATGAAATATTGTCCAGAATATAAACTCGGTTTGGGATGTACTGAATTTGTTGTCTTAGGTGTAAGGTTTTCAACTAACTTGGGAAATATCACAACTCGTAATTACCCATCTAAAATTCGAGAAATTAAGAAACTGCTAATTCAGTAGAATAAAAGGTGTTCAACTCTATTTGGAAAGATAACAGCGATTAAAGTTTAACTTTCTCCAAAACTGATCACCTCTTATTGTCATTACCAAATCGATCTACACAGGTTCTTAGTGAACTAAATACACTCTTTCGCAGGTTTGTATGGCACGGGTCAAAGGAGAAAATCAGATGAAATATTGCTGTGAAGGATTATCGTGGGGGTGAGGAGGGGAATTATATATGATTTGTATATTTAGGTTTGTGAATGCTTTGAAACTTACATGGCTTGAACGAATGTTGTTTGAATAGTCTAAATGGAAAAATCAATTACAATTTTCAGTATCAAATATCGATAATTTCTTTATATTTGAAATATATTGTATTAACTCAATAAAAAATATCTCAATCCTGTTTGGGTAAAGGTTTATTAAGCATTTTTAGAACTAGATTCTTAAAAATGGTCACAGCTGAACAATTTTTAGAAACACAAATATCGTTTAATCCTTGTATTACAATATATGGAAAAAGTGTGTATTATAAACCACGGCTTCAGAAAGGCATTAGATTTGTGAATGATTTTGTTAATGGTTCCTGGATACGTTTTGATAGTTTTAAACATAGATTTTCTGTTAACATTATTTTAATATATTTTACAAGGATACTTACAGCAACAAAGTCATAACAATTAACTTCAGAATCAATTATGATTCTAATTTACAACAATGTTTTATAAATATTGTTGCGTACACTATTATTAAAAATAAAAACGGATGTAGAGATATATATGAAAAATTGACTGCAAACAATGAAATTCCAACTTCTAGAAGAAATAGAGTTTTGAATTTGGTGAATATAAAGATAAAGACTAGCAGTAATGTTTCTTTCTACAATAAAAAAACTACAAAATGTCCAAACCTTAGATGGTTGCAGTTTAAAATATTGCATAGAAATTTAGCTACAAATGAGACAATATACATTGCTGGATTATCAATAAGCAAACTAAGCACGTGCTTATGACACCAGCAAAGCAGGGGCACCAAAAAAAAAAAGAAGAGAAATTACGGTTTAGTATTATTGTTATTTTGAATTACACGGGGAGGGGAGGGTCACCTAGTTCTCCTTTCAGTGCTTAGGGCCTCTAAAGGTCTTAATCCGGCCCTGACAATAGCTCATATTTTTGGGGATTGTCAGCTAAGTTTTTTTAAATGATACCTTACAATGGATATAAGATAAAGTGTAATTACGAAAATAATTTGGAGTTTAACAATATTATCTTTGAAATTATAGACTAAACTCTGATAATGTAATTAACTTATTAATTCTATATGCAAAACGGCATATATGTCTCAATTCAATAAGATTGTTGTTTTTAAGTTTAATGGGGAAACATATAATGCTTATGAAAACTGTCAATGGGAAAAGTTTGACAAAAGATATATACATGCTCAGATATATGTTTTTTTGAAAATCCAATATTGTATATATATATATATATATATATATATATATATATATATATATATATATATATATTAGCATGCTAACTTTAAAAATATGTACATAAACAATATATCGTTTTCTGTCCTATTCTTATCTCTTTCTTAATTTTTATCTTTCATCTTACAGTGACACAAAATATTTCTCTAGAACTGCATACATTTTTAGTCTTATTGAAAATTGGTTGAAATACTCTTGTAATATTTGATGCATGTGTCATATTCTTCATGCCAATAAAACTTGTAAACAAATATTTACCACACGAGAAGAGAGTGCATTAAGAGAATTTGTAAACAATCACGTATGCACATGTGACCTGAGACAAATACATTTGTTAACACTTGACAAAATCTACATTAAAGATACGCCTTTTTGCAGTTTACTACTCGTTTTTAATAATTGTATATTTGGAATGAAGTTGTAATATTATCTATTTTGTTTTAAATTATAGATATTTAAATTTTGGATGAACATGAGAGTTGAGAAACAGGTAATGGGTGTGTCTGCAGTTTTTAAAAATATATTTGATAAATTGCAATGATTAAATAGCATTAAGTGAAGAAAGAGGAGTAACTGCATTACTTTTATTTCCAGATGAATGTTTTGCAAAAAATGATGCCATTTTGTGTCCACGAGTTCACCACACAGTTTAGTTCAGAGACTTTTTTCAGGAGATCTCAAGTTTTGCTAAATCCTCTTTGATGACAATGACTGATCCCTTTAGGTTTTTCCTTTTTTCAAGGACATTAAATTATGAACCCTGGAAATGAACTATTCAATAACTGACCTGTTCTCTTATCTAATAAAATGGCTAAGTCTATGAGTCATGTCTGTTTTAGGACTCTCAATGTTTAGAGAAAGTTTATCTCTAAAAATTCTGATAGCTTTGCGCATCGATTGCTTGACACTTTCTTTCTCATCTTTATTATCCACTCCGTAAATTACTACATTATTTGATCTACTGTACTGTTCCAAATGAATTAATGGCATTCCTTTTTTTCCTCCTCTAAAGCGCATATCTCTTTCGCTTGTAGTTCTATTTCTTCATTTAGTTTAGCATTCTCTGTCTGGATCTCTAGCATATATAATTCCTACTGGTAACATCAAAACCTGAACTTGTGTGCAAAGGGGGGTTGGTGGGGGTGGAGAGTGCTCCGTTTGGCAGTTCTAATTCTTTTATTCTATATTGAATTTCCGTTTCTTCTCTCTGAATTTGTCTCTCCTCTCTCTCTCTCTCTCTCTCTCTCTCTCTCTCTCTCTGAATGTGAATTTCCTTCTCTTCCTTCTCTTTCTGAATTTGCATAATTTCTCTCTGAAGCTGAAGCTTTCTTAATTGTAATTCCATCTGTATTTTTTTTTATCTGTTATTCTTTAAATTTCTTATCAAAACCAGATACAGAGTTCCCAATCAAGCCCAAAGCCCTATTATCCAAAATTTTCTTTCACACCAACTACTGAATCAATACATTATTTATCTCTTGCTTTGTTAAAGATGCTTTCGCTTCAGAAAGATCATGATATCTGGCAAGTTCGAGCAGCTCATCCTTTTTCATAGACTCTAACCCTACCTGGGTAGCATTTGAAACAAAGTTCTAAACATTAGATGACATTGTGAATGCTTGCTGGTTGCACTAAATATTTTTCAAATGTGTGAAATCAAAATCATTTCCCGGGACAAAAAAATTCTGAAAAAGGCAATTTTTAATATTTCTGAATTGTTTTAAAGAACATCAGATCCCTGACGAGCCCCCAATATATTTTACGACTCTAGGTCTTTACAAAAAACGTAACAAAAAGAAAGTGCAACCAGCAATGCAAGTAATATCAACAAGCAATTTATTTCCCCTACAATACAAAGTGAAATTCAAGCAATACTTACAATATTGTGAATCAAATTCCAAATAATCCTAAATGTCCTAATCACTAGTCCAAAAATATAGAATGTTCCGAATGAGTTCCAGTATTCTTTAATGTCCTGATATAACAAAATGATACAATCCAGAATGTCTTTGAATGCGTTCACAAAAGTCCAAAGTAATGTATTAATTCAAAAGTAAACGAGGACTTTAATAATTCCAACGAATATCTTAAATAAATAACACATCTCGAATTATGTCTGATTTCAACGACACAATGCGTAAATTATTATCTCAAATGGATTCCCACAGACTGTTCTAAAACAGGAGTGAATTATTTGTTTACCAAAACCTTATTTATACACATTTTCACTTGACCTATACCATAACAGGATGTGAAGTAAGAATATGGAGAAGAAAAACGAAAACAGCCTAACTGTCAACAAGACTGACCTTGAACTCAAATGCTTGCAAATACTCTGTTTACAAGTGACCAGAATCTAAAGTACAACTAACCTTCATAGACAAGATTTAAACACGCATTATAGATTAAATATACATAACATTAAAAACCTAAGAAACAAGCATTATTAAAAGTTTTTCATAAATATAACAGAAAGGTGAGAAAACAAATCTTTATTATGCATCGGTATTGAATAGGAAACATTCACCATCGGGATCAATATTTTGACTCGGACTCTTGGCAAAGCCTTGTGTCTGACGCAAAAGTCAGACCCATGAGTGAAATTTTCATATCCTTCACTGATGCATATGCAGGATTCTATTACCTCTATTTCACTAGTTTAGTAACGATGTGTGTTCAATTGTCATTAAGTTTGTTTGATACCTATATCGACCCACAATGTTAAATTACCATGAATACCCATATTGACCCACAATGTTAACTTGCAATAGATACCCATAGTCACCCACAATGTTAAATTGCCATAGATACCCATAGTGACCCACAATGTTTAATTGCCATAGATACCCATAGTGACCCACAATGTTAAATTGCCATAGATACCCATAGTGACAAACAATATTAAATTGCCATAGATACCCAGTGTGACCCACAATGTTAAATTGCCATAGATACCCATAGTGACCCACAATGTTTAATTGCCATAGATACCCATAGTGACCCACAATGTTAAATTGCCATAGATACCCATAGTGACAAACAATATTAAATTGCCATAGATACCCAGTGTGACCCACAATGTTAAATTGCCATAGATACCCATAGTGACCCACAATGTTAAATTGCCATAGATACCCATAGTGACTCACAATGTTAAATTGCCATAGATACCCATAGTGACTCACAATGTTAAATTGCCATAGATACCCATAGTGACCCACAATGTTAAATTGCCATAGATACCCATAGTGACTCACAATGTTAAATTGCCATAGATACCCATAGTGACCCACAATGTTAAATTGCCATAGATACCCATAGTGACTCACAATGTTAAATTGCCATAGATACCCATAGTGACACACAATGTTAAATTGCCATAGATACCCATAGTGACACACAATATTAAATTGCCATAGATACCCATAGTGACCCACAATATTTAATTGCCATAGATACCCATAGTGACACACAATATTAAATTGCCATATATACCCATAGTGACCCACAATGTTAAATTGACATAGATACCCATAGTGACACACAATATTTAATTGCCATAGATACCCATAGTGACCCACAATGTTAAATTGCCGTAGATACCCATACTGACCCAAATGTTGAACCTATGGACGTTTTAATATTAAATTCCCCTTGTATCCATAAAGACCCTAATCTGAGACGGCCGGAAAGGGGATTTTCCCCTTTTATTCATACCAACCCATTTGTACCTCTGCCGACCACATTAACTATTGAGTAGTGCGTCAAGAAGATGATTCAGTCAGAGTCAGATCACGTCATTAATATGAGCTGACTGCATGTTTTATCTAACTAGTCTGGTATGTTGTTAATATAAAGCTACATCGCAAGTTTTGTTAAATTTCCTCATACAAACACCTACAGAGCATTTTTCAAGTAATCGTTGATGGACTCAAGACGGACGCAGAATGCAATAAAAATCCCTAAAATTGCACCGCTTATCGCTTTTATTGATTGGATCACAGACTATTTAACTAGCAGGGCTCAAACAGTCTTTGTAAATACAGTCGAAGCTACTACCCGGTACGTTACTGCAGGAGTCCTGCTGGGATCTGTATTAGACCAGTTATTATTTATTGTATAAATCAACGACATACATAATGGTCTCTTTAGCACGACAACACTCTTCGCAGACAATAGTTCATTATCAACATACATCAAAGAACACGTCTGCAATACAATGTATACTAAATACATACTTACATACCATCGATATGTGGTTAAAGCAATGGCTGTTAGACTTCAATCCTTCCAAAACGGAAGCACGGCTAGTTTTGCGTAAATTAGAACTCGTTAGAATCTGCTTTTCGTAAACTAAAATTTAAAAATGAGATCTTACTTTGCTTTGACAATCATATATAGCTTGGAGTTACTTTTAGTACCTTAGAAAATTGGTCACAACATATCGATAATCTGTTTGCATCTGACTCAAAATTGTTCATGTTTTTAAAACACTTAAATACAAATTCACTTGAAAATCTCTCGAAAGAATATTTTTCACTTATATTCGACCTTTACTCGACGTCGTCTGGGATGGCTGTTGGTTAAAGAGGCTATCAAATTAGAAAAATTGCAACTGGAAGCAGGGATTAATGTGTCTGGTCTAACGAGAAGTGCATCTGCTCTAAAAGATATATGACGAAACTGGCTGTCCTAGATTAGCAGACCGTCATAAGGGCTATTGGTAATGCGAATAGGCTTAACAGGGTGGGTGGGTGTAGTATAGCCATATATCGCGTATAGTACGTACTAAGTGAAAAGGTATTAATTATTAACTTACAAAACTGTCATTTAAATGTGCAGGTACAATCTGTTTTGTGTAATAGATATTTATAAGAGCTAAAATAGGCAATTTGATATTGTATGTTACGCACAATAGATCACGGCATTGAGATAGTATTGATCTATTGCATTGTAATTATCGTGTTGCATGAAGATGTAACGAGCGTTACATTTTTCATATACATTGAGCCTTCCGTACAATGCATGTGGCAAACATCACGATGCCATGTAATGGGGGCTGCCATATTAGTCTTCTTCCAGTCAACCCAGTCCCACGACTGACAGTCATATTGCACGCATACCTGTAACACGATGGCTATCAAACTTTCCATATTGAAAGTACAGTTGTGGTCGGTACTGTTAATAGTAAAGAAAAGTTTGAAAAATAATTCCTGAAATAAATACTATGAAATGGCTTCTTTGATTGTTAACAATTTACTTCCTTTCCTCTCTTCTTTCACTGCATTTAGTTCGAAAATATTAATCCGCCGAAGTTTATATTTTCAGGTATTATCAGTCCTTCGTTATTATTACACGTCTAGAGATAATGACACGTACTTGACATTAGCTTATTAGCCTAAATAAACCTTATATGTATGCATAAATGGGATATATATTGAATTTGCTTGTAAGTATGAGAACTATTTGTGGTTAGTGAGTTTGTTTTCGAATAGAGACGTGTTCGGCGATTCCGCCATGTACGTCTAGTTAATGTGTGCATAGCACACTGCTTAATTTCTCGTCAAGTGTATTGCAAACCCACTTGACGCAATACTGCGTGTACTGCACGCTATTTACATGCCACTCTCTCCCTGCAAGGTTTCCCGACTATGGGGGTTCATTGAAGGCCTGATATGGGAGTGTGTGTACAATTAGTTATACCCGTTCGTAGGAATGGAACCACAATGTTTACAGGATTGCGGGTGTGCATATATTAAGTCATATCATAAATATTACGGTCCAGTCGTTTACAGATATACTGATTGCATTCGTGTTTTTAATAGCTAGATGGGTAGGATCGGAAAAATAGTGTGCGATAAATTATAACTGGAAAAAGCAAAGCTTATGGTGTTCACAGAGGAAGGTGTAAGACATTTTTTTATATAAAAAAAACCAAGATAAATGCCATATATGTGAGAAAAAATATTTAAAGACAACTTTTGCGATCATGATTTCTTGTCTGGAATCTGGAATGTAGAGATGCCCTGCTCATAGCGACTGTAATTTGAATTTGGAATATCCAAAATATATACCAGTCAGCATTTAGAACTTGTCCGGTTATGACAGACATCTGTTTATCAAGACAATTGTAAAATGACCCAGATGAAGAGGTACAAATAATAGCGAATAAAGACAATAACTATTTTTCAATTAGCAATAATTTCATAGTTGACAGATTCATTAAGGATGGTAAGGACAATCTAAAGAGTAGTGGACAAAAACCTGAGTGATGAAAATTCACAAAAACATTAAACCATTTTGGAAATATGAAATACAAATATTTGTGGAAATACATTTACCCATGCAAATATATGGACAACACTGAAAGGTTAAATGAAACAGGTACACGACCACCCACCCACCCCACCCTGAAAAAAGTTAAAATCACCACGTAACGATGTAAACGTATCAAATAACGTTTACCAATATGTACATGATGTCGAGGAACAGATCCACCTTCAAACATTAGGTGACATTCAGGACGATTACGTGAAAATTGATACGTTGATGCTATGTGACAAATTTGAAGAATTTAGAAATGTCTGTGTGCAAAAAGACTACAAGCTAAGTGCTGAGCACTACTTTAGTGAACCCGGAGTATGTCATGATGCAAGTTTTAAAATATCACGTGTTCAGTCAGAACGTTTGACAGACCACATTATGTTCCTGCTGATTAAAAGTAGATTTTATGACGTAATTAATATGAACCACAAATTATATGGAGACCAGGATGACAAGATAGCAATTGACATAGAGCTCGATGAGACCAACGAAAATCATATATCATGTATTTTGATCCAATAAATATTTACTGTGAGCGATGACGAACAAATTAGGCGGACAGAAGAACATCTGTTTGAAATACCGGATACTATCATACTGGTTGCATTTTATATGTATACTTCGAAATTTCATTAAATCTGCTCAACCTCTCAGTATGCATATATAAAGATGGGGAAATATTTCAGACATTATAGAAATTTAAAGCTTTACATACGGTAAGGTTTGAAACTAAAAAGATATATACAATTGTCTCGTTTGAACAGCAACAGTGGTATAAAACTTATATAGAGCTCAACTCTAGTCTTAGACAATTATTCGGAAACGACTTTTTCGAATAGACGAATAACAGTATATTTTGTAACCAGATGAAAATATGAGGATAGGAAGTAGAGTAAAGTTATGTACAGATGAAATAAATGTTACAAATGTCAAAAGGGTACATCATTCTCCACGGGAGCAATTACTGACGATGATTTAGTGTTAATCAGTCTGAAAAGCAAAAACTATATTTAAAAAAAATTAACCAAACTAATCTGAAAGATTTAGGGTGTTACAGTTATCAAAATGGTTGATGTACAGATTTTACAATAAAAATCTCAAAAGCAGATGATAGAAGGAGACTACTCGTGACTACTCGTGACCGATACATATTCACTGCATATTCATGCTGTATCTGAGAACTTTCAGACCGAGCTGAAAGAGAATATCAAAATCTACAACCATATTGACTATCCAAAGGACAACATGTTTAATATTCCACAATTAATATTCCTAGACCTTTCAAAGATGAACTAACCAACACACCAATTAGAGACTTTTCAAAAATGAACTAACCAACATACCAATAAGAGTCTTTTCAACGATGAACTAACCAACACCCCAATTAGAGAGTTTTCAAAGATAAACTAACCAACATACTAATTAGAGACTTTTCAGGATTAAGATCAAAACTATATTAATTCAAAACTTACAAAGGCAAAAAGAACGTTTGTAAAGGAAGAAAAGACCGTGTGAGTGGAAAGAATTTAAAATTCGATGTGTACAAAGATGACCTCTTTAATCACAAGGAAATGTACCAGGAAATAAATTTACACAGATCATACAATCATGAGATGACCAACATTAAAATGAACAAAGTAGTATTGCTTTGTTATGGCCATAAGTGTTTTCTGGTTGATAACAAAAATAAATACATTATCTTTCGGCTGTCCTGTACAGTAACATTGTGTCTGTACATCGTACCTGGGGTGAGACCAGCATAAAATGCTTCCGGGTCAGTACCCAGCTAAATAGTTCATATAAATAAATGTAGAGGTTTTTGTTTGACTGTGCCTTTCACTGTGAAATATTCATGACATGGACTGATTTTGGAATAATTGGGAAGGAGTCATTCTTTATTTTGAGATGCATTTTATTGTGGTTGTGAAAACAGTGTGGTGCAAGTGCACAACAAAATTAAGTGTGAAATATTGTCACAAACTATGTTTTGATTGACCCAGAAATGGAACCATGACTCCAGTAGGTGTTCATTAGCTGTTATTCGTAATTATGCTGGGCAACAACTAACAAGTCTTGGTGTGTGTAATGGACTATAATGACACTGTCACCCCTAGAATCCTAGTGTGTGTGATTGGAATGTTGGTCTGACTTCAGCTTGGAGAGATGCATGTATATAATATATAGCAAAATTAATAGTGGTCTGACCCCACCTATTTTACACCTTTCTTACAGCATGACTATATAGTAAACAGGAAGCACTATACGTATAAAAGGTTGTTTCTCTTGTTCTGTTTCAATATATCTAAAATGAATCATTTCATATCTTCCGGAATAGCATGGATTTTCTTCAAATACAGTTTCCATTTCCGCTTTGTCCTTGCTGTGGAAAAATAACGTCTATTTTCTCTTAAATCTTCAATGACAGATTTGTATTTTTGCACTATCACCCGTACTGATATTTTTAAATGCCTATCGTTGAAAGCTAGTCTAATTAGGTTAGTTGCTTCCTTTATTTCGTTAAATTTGCCACAATCATCAATTAAAAACAAAGTATTTGTAACTTGGTACATATCAACCAGTATATCTAATCATGTATCTAATTTATCTTCGGTGCCTATCACAACCAAATTTTCATCTTTTATTAACCACTTTCTATTTTAAGTATTGTTTTGCAAAACAAAAGTTGGACAGATGATAAATATTTAATCTGGAAATTTCTGGTATTCAGTCTTTATCAGATATTTTACCATAATTAGTCACTCCACAAATAATCATGGTATGATGGTAACCTGTGCATCAGACACAAAATAAATATAAATTTTCTTTGCATCTGCTTTTTCTCTCCTAATCTAATTTAAGACAACTACCGTGTATGTTGTGGTGTGTACTCCTCAAATCAAACCAGATTCAATAATTGTTAACAGTTACATTAATAATGTCTGTGTGCTTTTGTTTTTCATCAAATAAATACTTAGCATCTTCTGTAAACTGTTTTATTAACTGAAAATTGTAGGAATATACCATATATGGCGGACTTTCAATATTCACTGAGTTTCTTTATTGTTGCCTTGTAAGATTTTTCTGTATCACTTCTCCACTTTTCTTACACAGTATCAAAACTTATTACAGTCTCAGTTTGGGAGAATCAAGAGTGACATTCGTTGAAGATATATTTGCTGCCATGTCGATGATGCTACCGTTAGTTATATAGTCTTAAGCGATCTGCTAGAGTAGACAGACATAGACGGGGGGGGGGGGGGGGGGGGGGGGACTTTCGAACTTGGATCATTTTCATTTATTGTAGAAAATAAAGATGGTACTGATTTAAATTTCACAAGTGTACGAATTAAGGATCTGTGTTAGAGTAGATAGTATCAATCTGTACTATAATTAACACTATTAATTCAATAGTTCGACCAGTGTGCTAATTAACATTATTATTTGAGAAATTTCGACTAGTGTGCTAGCTTAGCGGCTGGGCTACAGTAGTTTACAAATAGAAAGCGATGGAATTAGAATTTAATATTGTGCGTGTGTGACGCCCACGTAAAAATGTCGTACTAATTTAAATTTCACAAGTTTGCTATCTCTCACGATTTATAAACTACTGGCACCGACAACTTGTTAGAGAGGATCATCATTGCAAGTCAGGGCACTTAAAGTCTGGCGATACGTCAGTAGGTGTTATTTCAATAAATTACAGGTACGCGATTGGGTCCTTCATTTGATTCTCAGTGCATGAATAGATTAATAATTACTTATAAGTCGAGTCCAACTGCAAACTGCACACACCCACATTTGCCGTCGCATTATGTGCCCGCAGATCTAGGTGTATGCAGTTTGTTAGGAATAATCAGTAGAACAAACAACATAGATCGTGATCAGCCGGCGCATTATACGACGGCAGATCAATGTCTATGTTGTTTGGAGTTGGACTCGACCTAAAAGCGATTATATACGGTAGGAATCTCGGGGTTTATCACTTCTAAGTTGTATATGACTCTTATTACCGTATCTACTCGCGTATAAACCGAGTCCAAATGCAAACAACATAGACCCTGATCTGCCGTCGCATAATGCGCCGGCAGATCAAGGTCTATGTTGTTTGTTCTACTGATTAGTCCTTACAAACTGCATAGACCCCGATCTGCCGGCGAATTATGCGGCGGCAGATCCGGGTCTTTGCAGTTTGCGGTTGGTATCGGATTATACGGTAATCCATGTGGGCAAAATCAGAGACTTTACAAATCTGCTTTCAGGTGGATGTCTTTACATAACGATTAGCACAATACGGTCATAGGAAGTTAGGTAAATACAACTTTCTGACTAGTACATGAATAGGTATGCAAATTTACATTTGCTATAGTATATTGATTGTTTCGTACCTTCTAGGACTCTGGGAAGCACAGTTTTATCTAAGATAATATGAAGTACCCATATCCATTTCAAATACATCAACGTTGAACAGGGGTATACGTTTCCTAGGTCATAAACCAGTACATTTTCCGGTGCAATGAAAACTGGAAGAGTAGTAAATTTAAATGGGATTGGTACTTAACAAAATTATATAAATTCAGGCCGATATCATTAATTGTGTACAAGTTCTCAAGGTGATTAATGTTCTTTAAGAATTTAAGCCGGCTTTTACCAAGCAAAATATTCTATAAGCAATATTATTTTTTTTTTAAATGTTGTTGTCTCCCCTCATTAAAATTATGAAAATACTAGAACAATTTAAAAAATACGATAGTTAGCATTAGAGTAATATAAATTGTAGGGCAAACACTTCTTAATATTTAGACAAAATTATTGACAAATTCTTCAATTTATCTTGTTTCTGTACTATTTGAACATTTTACACTTTTCTCTTAAGATATTAAATAAATTATATTTTAATCATTCACAACGTAATGTTTGTGCTGAAACTGTTTCTCAATTGAAACCTGCTGAGTTATCGATCTTAAAAAAAACTATATTTGGAAGCAACATTTTAATTTTTCAGATATTTTGTATACTGTTATGGAAATAGCATTGCCGAGTTCAATTGCTATTCTCCGCTATTTACACATCGGTCAAGTGGACAGTATTGTTTATCTTCGATGCAACGGACCATGTCAGCATTTGCGTGCAACAGCTTCAATTTGGAACACAACACAAATACGAAAGGGACGTAATGACTAGGAATTGTCTGGGTTATCTTCCATGAAGCTGTTACTAAAAAACATTCTGATCCTTCTAGCAGCAGCAATTATATAAATCATGCCCCAGAGATAATATTGTAGTAGTAGTTTGAATTAAAGTCGCGTTCGCCCATTCGGGCATGTGCGACTATATATCCCCACAGCGTGCGAAGCACGCATAGGGGGGTTAAGTGGTCAGGTGTGTTGACAGATTGCAACCACCTGACTCTATTTTCAGTACCCCCCTCCAGCGCTGCACGATTCCCCACAATTAAGGGGGTTAAAATGATTGCGCGCTATTGGAAGATGGGTACACCTCCCCAGCGCAACATGGTTCCCCACAATTAAGGGGGTTAAATGAATGTGCGCTATATGAGAGTGTGTACCTTTATACCTGTACATAGGACTAGAACCACAATGTTTACAGGTATATATGTGCGCGTTATAGCGCACGTTGTTGATTGAATTGCTTGAAGTAAGCAGTCCGGGGTGGAAAAGTCGGCACGGACCAGGCAAGCGAAGGCGCGAAGCGCAACAGAAAAACCTTTAACGCCAGGAATGTACATGATCAAATTCTGCCCAGTTAACTAAGTCGGGCTGTCCCTATTATCAATTGTGTGTTAGCCACATGTTGTAATTATGGTCACATTTTCACAGTTACATAAAAAATTTCCTATTTCCCTATCAATTTTGAATTTCGTGTACAAAATGTACATGTGTTTTCCGAAAAATGATAAATAAATAAATAAATAGAGGTTATAGTACCCCTTTAATATTTTTGTGATCTTAATCAGGTATTATCAAGTTATCATTGGATTCGGTGGATTATTGATCATATTTGTGTTGATATTAGTTATCTTTCAAAAAGGTTTTCAAGCCAAAGTGAAAACCGATAGGCAATTTGGCCCGTCCATAAAAGTACTATCCAAGGTCTTCCGGCGGTCGCAGGTATGGCCTTATTTCTTCCGGTGGCTCGAACTTGCGTCTTACCCTGTTCTTGCATTTTTCCGGAGGATCGATCAAGTCTGCCACCACTAGCTGATAAAATGGTGCCCAGATCTTGATTGGAGGAACCGATAGCTTAAACATATCAATAGTACAGTTTACCATCAAAATTGCCAATGGGATGGGGCAATCTGCAAATCTTTGTCCCATCTTTCTGATGTTTTCTTTGGAATTTTGAATTTGTGGCATCTGTTTTTTCGAAATTTTTCCTCCTAATTTTAGTTGTTTAGCTACATCTAGGGCCGTGCTGAAGTCAAAGTAGCAATTTTGGGCTGAATGGCCTGTTGAGTCTTCCACGAGGTGGGCAATTTGGTGTGGATCATATTGATTTATGAGCCAATGGTCAGCTTCGTGGATAAGATCTTTTTTGCTCTTGGGCCCCTTGCGGATATATTCATGTTTGTATTCCGGATATTGTTGATATTCTTCAGGTTGCTGTTGCTTTTGTTGTTGTTGTTGCTTCAGTTGTTTTTGTTGTTGTTGTCTTTGACTTTTTGGTACCTGAAGGGGTGGTTGGGGTTTGCTGGCTTCAACTATTGTCCGTTCCGGCTCTTTTTCTTTTTCCCTAATCTGGGGTGCCGGTTTTGGAGTGGAAGCGTTGCTAGGTTGAGATATTTTCCCCTTATTCGCCTCTTGAGAAATTTCCTTTGGGGCCTCTTTTGGTATTTGTATTCCCCTACCAAATTCCTCTTTTTCTTGCCGCGCCCCTTGCTGCGGACTACTTGTCGCAGCTGGCTTAGGAATATCTTTCCTAACTTCAATTGTTGGAGTTGGAAAGTCGGATGTAGAGGTAGTTGTAGTTCTTGTAATAGGAAAGTCTGATGTAGAAGTTGTTGTTGTTCTTCTAGTAGGTGGTGGAGTTTCTTTCCTTGTTGGCCTTGGTTCCGTGGGATGTACCGTAGACATTTCTTGTCCCTGATGAGTGTTAGGCGTCTGCCTAGAACGCCCCCACTGTTGATATTGCCTTCTTCCACGTCCAGGTCTTCTATAAGGGCTTCTTCTTGCTCATTCTATTCTATCTTCTTCCCATATCAGGAGAAGAGTAGTCCTCTTCTCCTGAGCTCTAAGGCTCCACCCTGAGGCAACTGAAAGACCGATGCCATTCAGTGCACTCAGGGCCTTAGCAGGTATAATTTGTTCCATCGCTAGCGTTACTAAGTGAAGTTACTTCTTCTATGCTCGCTGCAGACTAGAGATGATATTAAACAAGCATGACGGACATTAGTCAGGGAATTCAGGTTAATTATTTTGTAGTACTTATTCAGGTAAAACAGACTTTTTTAGGAACACAGTATTTTATATGAAGATCATGTGTCTTGACACATTAGATCTGTCATGTTGTAAGACAATGACGTTTGCTTTTCGTATGCACATATTTAGTTACTTCGTAATACTCGAATTTGTGTGGACTATCATACAATCGACTACATTAAATCGATAGCTGTTTCAACGTAACTGAGCATTTCTGCAATGTGTGATAATATAAGCAAGGGTCATTAAACAGTACCTGCCCTGTATGAATGCCGTAAACTGTTATACCTATGTATTTGTACGCAGAACTCTACCTGACAATCTTGAAGCAACTTTTACAACCTCAGCACATGCTAACTGTTTATTAACTAAAAATAATATTGAACCTGGCAAATGGAACAAATCGTAGGTTGCTCCATTGCCTTTTAATACATGGGAACTAAGATATGGGTGGATTCGGCCACCATATAGAGGAAGTATATATATCCAGTACGTCCAGAACACTAAATCATACGCGTCCCTTATTGTTTCACTTACACAACGATGACCACGCAGAAATCTTTCGCAGCAGGTAAGGTTTTTTAAGTTTTTCTTTTCATGATATAAATACAGTTATTCATGCATGTATAATTGCATATATGTATTTTCATATTTCAGGTAAATACATTCTATTTTACCTTCGCATTCGAACGATATTGACTAGGTCTGCACATTAAGTTTTGGGTATGACGGGGTTTGCAGACTATATATTGGAGCGGCAATAGAGCAGTTGGGGCGCTGGATTTGGAGCCGTTGGTTGGGAGATTTGCTACCCTGTTTGGCAGCTGCCACGTGATCTTGATCAAATCACGTTAGACTTCGTATCATTCGGTCACCCCTGCAGTGAATGAGTTTGTTAGTATTAGAATGTGCGAAAAAAAGGGAGGGGGGTCAATAAGGGGGAGAAAGGATAAATCTGCCCGGTACATCCTATTACCGCGTTACCACTTAGAAAATATACTAAAAAGGAAGTCTACCAATATTATCCAAAATTCACTTAAGCAATGGAGGATTTCATAAAGTCTGTGCAATGGCGTAGCAATAAATTAGCCCCCCCCCCCCCCCCCGCGCAAAAAAAAATCATGGGACCCTCACCCAATAAAAATTACTTCTGGGGCCCCCTCCAAGTAAAAAAAGTTGTTTGATGAGAAGTTTGGACCCCCACTGGTCCTGCCTCCCCCCCCCCTCCCCTTTGCAGTTGCGGGGTTACCTGAGCCGTTACTATGCCACTGACTGTATGGAATCGAATGTGTTCTTGATGCAGGGAAAGACGACTTCTGTATCAGTTTGTTTGCGTGACTTTGGCGGTTCTCAGATGCCGCCATAATCGCATGCATGTCGCGGTAATAGGACGTCGTAGTATATTTGTAAGTAGCTGTGAGCCAGTTGTACCAGTAAAATTGTAAATCAGATGAATACACTTTTTTTCTCTCGATAGAGATGAATTGGAGAAAAGTATTATGTAAGTGTAACGTTTTCAATATTGACGTCGCCACAAATTTATTTATTGTATATTTTTTTTTTTTTAGACTAGGTCGTGTGGGTTGTCGAGGCGCTGATGGGGTAACAGTTGTACATCAATTATGGCTGTCACCAGTCTATATTATCATAATTTACAAAGCAATGCAAGGTGGACATGACCATGATTGCGTGTACAACTGTCACGAAATTTGATTGAATTTTTGCTGAACGCTGCTCATCACCTGTAGTATAGGTCACATTAATATATTTGTACTGTATCATTTACTACGTTACATTTTCGCACATACCTCAGTTTCTCGTTTACTTTTGCATGTAAAAACTTGAAAATCATTTGAATCCATTTATCCTTAAAAGTAGGTCCTGTTAAATATTTTCACACAGCAGTAAGTACGTTAAGTTTTTACTTTACCACGTACTGACTCTTAATAGGGACATAAACTCTTATGCTTGTATTACTTTACAAATTAGCATTGGACAGATAAGAGCACCTACACATTTCAAAAGGGGAAGGGGAAGCTGCGACACATATCAGAGACTAGAATTACACAGTCTTTCTGTGACAATAGACTGTCATAATCATTACTACCACCACCACCAACACTTCCACAACTACTGCCACATCATTACCACTACAATAAGCAGACAACTATATCTGGCACATCAGAGAAGATAAATTTCGATCAGTCATCATAAAACTAGGGGACTAGTAACCCTAATTCTGCACACTTGTAATAACCCCATCTGTGTACTAATTCTGCACACTTGTAATAACCCCGTCTGTGTACTATTTTCAAATAACCTAATGTATGTCGAACAAAGTACCATGCTAGGTTGAAGATAACGTGCATAGACAAACCCAATGAACCAGTATGCATTCACCTGATTTATCGTATGTCCCCAATCCTTTGTCGACATACACTCGACGGTGTTTATTAACTTTGGCCATAAAAGTGTTGTCAACCTATACTACAACTACTACTACTACTAGTGCTGTTTCTGCTGTGAATAATAATAATAATAATAATAATAATAATAATAATAATAATAATAATAATAATAATAATAATAATAAAATAATAATAATAATAATATTATTATTATTATTAGTATTATTATTATTATTAGTAGTAGTAGTAGTAGTAGTTATAGTATTAATATTGTTGTTGTTGTTGTTTTTCTTCTTCTTCTTCTTCTTCTTCTTCTTATTATTATTATTATAGGGTCGGAGTTCCCGCCGCTCAAAGATGGTGTAATCCGTCTGTACAGCATGCGCTTCTGTCCCTATGCTGAGAGAAGCAGAATTGTGTTGGCTCACAAACATATTCCGTAAGTTCCTACATGTATCAGCCGTTTTTAGACCCATGATTTCGATCAGCCGTTTTTAGACCCATGATTTCGATCGTGCTATGAAGGAATTTGCTTCAACTTGTCAGAAAATTATCTTTAACCTCAGTTAGCAAAGTAACTGCAGTAGAATAGTGTAGCATCGAGCAACTACTTTTCGTGCACTTAACGTGAATTTTAACGCGTTCGTTATAATATTGTGAGAATCTATTCGAAAAATCATAGAAAGTGTTCAACTATATCTACTTCATTTAATCATCGTTAAAAATTTGGCATTCATGTACATTAGTTCAGAATTACCGTTTTTCCGAGCGTGTGTAATGTTGCTTATTTCCAGAAATTGCGTCCATGGTTCGCGACGCTAACTAAAAAGTCACGTGGTATATGACCAGAATGTGCTAGTTAGGTCAAGGTATGGATGTTATTAGTGCATAGCGTCTCCATGTTTTTGAAATACAAAAAAAAAATGTAAATGTGAAGAAAAAAAATTCCGTTAATTCTATATGCAGTTTGTGCACTTACATTACTGCTTGCTTGTTCTTTTCCATATAAATACATGACTCAATAGACTGAGAGAGAGACAGATAGACAGACAGAGAGACAGAGGGAGAGGGAAATTTAAAAATAGACACTGTTGAATGGATACACATTTTATTATAATAGATTCAGTGTCTTTTGATGTAGCATATATGTTTATTATGAAATAATACTGAAACGAAGAAGTCCGTAGTGAATATACATTTCGAATGTAAATTTTTCTTACGTTGTATAAGAACTCCGCATGATTAAAACCAAATATTTACATTGGCTATCCAGTTGTATAAATTCCCAAAGTGGGTTATCCTGTTAAAAATATGTAAACAAAGCCAACATATAATGGGCGGCGCTATCTTTAGCATGTAATAGAAAATTCAAGGCCAAATTGTGTGACACAAAAAAGGCATTAGTGAAAATCTAGATTTTCATTATGACTTGTTTTAAAATAATATGAAATTACCTGTTTAAATCTCATTTTGTCTGATTTTAGTGTTTAATTCATTCCGGTCACTCTTCAAGAACGCTGGTGACACAGTTGATGACGTCATTATCTCGAAACAAGCGCGTTAGATCACGATAAACATGGCGCACGATTGAAGGAGGCAAAGGACATCGGTTGGTTGGACGATATCATTTAGGCATCAAAATGTCACTATGGCCTCAATGGGAATTTTACATTGAAGCGATAAAATCGGGTTTAAAAATATCACTATGGCCTAAATAAGAATTTAACATTAAGCTATAAAACCGTGTTTCAAAAATGTCACTATGGCCTCAATTGGAATTTAACAATGAAGCTATAAACCGGGTTTCATAAATGTCACTATGGCCTCAGTGTGAATTAACATCGAGGCTACAAACCGTGTTTCAAAAATGTCACTATGGCCTCAATGTGTATTTCACATTGACGCTACAAAATGTGATTTCAGAAATGTCACTATGGCCTCAATGGTAATTTCACATTAAGGCTACAAAACCGGGTTTCAGAAATTTCACTATGGTCACAATGGGAAATGTAATATTAAAACTACATCTACTGACCATCACCTATATATACTGACCAACACATCACGTACTGACCATCACCCATATCTACTGACCAACACACTTAGCTACTCTCCATCAACTACAGGTACAGAACAGCACCTACACGTACTAACCAACACCTGCATTGATTCACACGAAAGGTAGGATGTAAAATAAAGAGTTTTTTAATTGAAAGCAAACTCCATATAAACAAAACTAAAACCCTACCCACCCGTATCCCCCTATAACTTCCCTACAGTCCTCTTATAAACAAAACAAAAATACCCCCACCACTCGTATAACCCGTATAACCCTAGACGTGGAGTGTAAGACAAGAAGAGGGTAGGAATATTCACGCATTCACACAAACATTTTAACATACTGATATACTATCACACAAGACAGAAGGGTAGAGGGTGGGGTTTGAGTTTTAGTTATGCATGACAGTACACAAAGACATACCCAAACACACATACAAGCATAAAAACATACTGTTTGCAGCTAATAAGTAATATATCTGTTTCTGAAAGATTTTGTGGCCCTTAAAAAGGTCGAGGTTTTGTTTTTTGGTGGTGGTGGGGGTAGCCACACTCTCCTTTAGTGGCCGCACCTTCAGAGCCGGACTTCACAGACAGGACAGGTCCTACTCCATCTGTCTTCAAGCCAAGGATTCACAGAAACAAGCAGGGAAAAGTGAGAAAGTGATGCTGGTTAGCCTAACTTTCCCAATCCTCCACTTGTGTGATGAGGGATCTTCCTTTTATTGTTGTTTCTGGTGTTGTTACCGTTCACAATTGATATTGTTCCTTCTGTCTATTCTCTTCGATCCGCTTCCTTTTCTCCCTTTCTATTTCTTCGGCCATCACATCTTTGATCAGCTCTTTCGCCATTTTGTAGTAGATCTGGTTGTTTTTAGTGATCTCCATTGGGAAAAATAGCCATCTCTTCAACCCGGTCAGAGAGGTGCTTCACCTTGTCTATAATGGATTGTGGCTTCAACGAGTCTTTCGTTAATACTGTAACACATATTTTTCTTTGAAGAGTCGACACTAAATGGCAAGATCTGGTGAACGCAGGACTGTATATGCTCTTAGCACCAACGTGAAGGAACACATTACTCAGATTTATTACGCAGACGTGAAAGAAAGCGTCCTTTTTTTTTTATAAATTCAAATAAAAGATTGACAAAGAGAAACGGAAAAGAATATTAAACAATTTTTTTTTAAAATTACAAACCAACCAACACCACGTTTTCAACATCAGCGTTTTTTTTAAAAAAAGAATCCCCGCTAACTCAATCAGTAACAAAAGAGAAATGAAAAGTGAAGATTAGGGCAGTCCGTCATCTTCATGTATAACATTCTCAAACACGACTGCCAAAAATGTTAACTATGAATGTTTGGTATGGGTAACAAAGTTGGGAAGTAAGACTTGACTTCCAGTAGAGTTGAACAGGGTAATTTTCACATGGACGGACGCTATGTTTCTGAGCTAAAGAAAACATATCCATAATGATCACTAAACAGCATTTCTAATTTTCCATCGTTTCTAGAGAAATTACGTCCAAAACAAGATTGTAAATGTTCTATCGGGAATCCAGGACTTCACTGATAAAGAAAATACACAAAATATTGTCCACAACCATCGAATCTGATTCTCGTAATCTCACACTGTTGAAATGAGTCGATGAAGCATTTCTTCTCATAAAGTCTGTGATACCGTCTTTGATAGGAGGTAATCCATAAGAATCAAAATTTTCCACAGTGTGGTCATGGAGAAAGTAGACTGTCACTCAGTGGGTTCCTGGTTGATGACTTTCGTCTGTGCTGATGACATAAGCTCGAACGTCTTTAGGTTTTTGATGAAGAAGTTCATCTTTAGCACACGCCACTGGATTCCCGGGAGCTGTGTACGATATATGAGTCGGGAGGTAATAAAGTTCCCAAACATTCATTGTTTTCCTTCTCATAGGAATGATAGGTAATGATTTCACACTTGACTTTTTCTTTAAAGAGGTCCAAGTGAGTCAGTGAAAATTTCAAATGACCTCTAAAGTTTTTATATCACTCTTTCAAGATTTTTGCTTCTGGGATGAAAGTCCATGCTTTTTCCAGAAAATTTTCCAACTTGTCTTCTTGACTTATGATTTAACATGGGTCGTGTTGTTTGTTTACTAGTGTGATTGATTTGACAACCATGTGGCGAGCAAAACAGGAGAGTAAGTATTGTTCTTGTTCTGGCCATCGTGACATCACTGCTAGTTCTTCTTTCTTTTCTTCTCCTCCAATTTGAGGTTTGGTCTGTGACTGCTGTAGTTCCTGTTCTGGATGGAAAACATCATTTATATCTATGCCCATGGCTTCGTGTTCCATGTTTTTTAATAGTCTAGGATCACTTCTCTCAGAATGTTGATTTCAAGAGCATTGTCAAATTCTTCATACAAAATCACTGTGTTCTCGATGGCTACTGCAAACTGAAGTTCCATACGAATTTGGTATAATTTTAAAGGGTAGAAATGTACCTGGTCACTGCCTTGGACTGGAGCTTTTAATAAAATCCCTACAAATGTAATCCTCCTGCATAGTCGTCGTACGAAATGCCATGTTTACTGTTGGTCACTAATTGTCATGTAGCTTTAAATAGAGTTATGTAATATCTCAAGTAGTTTTTCACAACGTCTGGCCGTCTTGGGTTACTTCTATCTTGGACACGTTGAAGTGTTGGAAATTGAAAGGGTTTTGTTCAATAGTTTAGTTGAGAGCAGAATTGCCGACAATGAAAAAGAAATGTTTAGGGAGTTGACTATGAAAGACATGATCTTCGATCTTAGATCGAATTCCAGAGGTATTGGTGAAGGTTTTGACTTCCATTTATCAAATGGGATACTTGGCTATAGTTCTGGTTAGAGCCTGGCTTGTGTCGTCTAAAACTATTGGTACGACTACTACAGGTCGTGCATAGAATCGGGCTTCTTCTATGTTGGTTTGATATTTGTTAGGTGCTACTTCGATTCAGCCTCAGACGTACATCCACATCATTCAACAAATACTGGTCTTGCAAGCAAATGTAGAAGTGCAAACGATCCGTCATTTCTAAAGTACATCCTTGTTTGATTTTCTTTTGCCGGTCGTTAAATCCAACATCGTGGTATGTATCATCGTGAGCAATTAAAGCTGTGTCGTTAAACTTGCCCAATGTGTCCTGTTTCCACACCACACAAGCATTGAGGTCTGTGCTCTTGGCTTCTTTTCCATAAGTCAGTAACTGCTATTCCGATTGATGTAATCATCGCTTTGTCCACTGATTTCAAACTTGATGGTAGCTGAGATTGTCAGAGAGGATGAAATTATACCCACTGAGATTATTTCATCGTCATCATTGCTGGGGCATAAGAAACATATCGAGTTTTAGTCTTGGAAAATTCGCAAGAATCTCGGTGGTTCATTTTGATAGTAATCAAAAGCGTCCAAATGGCTAATGGATATTCTCTTCGTATTCTTTTCCTGGTCGTGTAGGTAAGGTCTGACTGGTTTTCGACGTCTCTTTCTGGTTTGTCCTTGCTGTGGCGTGGAGTATAAATAAATGGTTTTGCCAGAAGTGTAAAGTGAATTTACATGTGTGTCTCGACAACCAAGGAGCTCTTTTCCTATCCGGATCAACACACTTATTCCTGCCTTCAGTAACGCATGTTTAGGACTTTGTTTGTCGATGAGCACGTTTTGAAACAATTATTTTCCTTGCAGACCAGAATCTTTCAAAGGACGCAATCCTCGTGCCAGCTTAGGTTTCAAGAGGGATGTCACTGTACGAGAGACCGCTTTCGACATATCTCACAAAGCATATCCTCGTTGACGAGCTGCTCCTTGGTACATAGGATACATCCGTTTAAATTCATAGCATATATCAGTTACAATTCAGTCGAGAATCGTTTTTGAAAATTTAATTTTAACTTGACCTTTCTTTTCGAGCACAGAATATCTTGTCCAAGATCTCCTTTTATACCAATACTCACAATATCAAAATACGATTTACTGAGAGGAATATAATGAGGATGCACAAATTCTCGATGAACGTGATACATGTTTTCTCCTTCATTGTAAGTTATTGGAAACTCCACTTTGGAAGCAATAACTCTCACCAGGTTGTACTCGACGACAACTGAGTGCACAAACATCAAATTAAGTCCTTCAATCAGTTCGATAGGGTATCACAAATACTTGAAAAATCGGTTGTTGTGGTTGATGTCTTTCCACTGCGGCGCTGTTTTTGTGTTCTCACCCAGAATTGCAAACAGACTGTGAGAAAGTGTGATGGGAAGCGTTTTGTAGTCAGAGAAATCCAGTTTGAGACGACGTGAATGTGGATGGTACTCGATCGGTAAACGCCCATTGGTTTTATTGAGTGCTTTGCCAAACTGATCGTTGAACATGGTAGAAATCGTATCGACGAGATGTCGAGTATTAAAATAATATCCAGCAGGAATTCTCACGTCACATATATTCAATCGGAGATTGGCTGGCGCTGTTATTTATTTGTGGTTTTTTTTTTCTTTTTTTTTTTTTTTTTTTTTTGTTTGTTTGTTTATTTTATAGGGGTTTTTTTTCGTTTCTTTTTGTTCTTGTTGTTTTGTTTCGTAAAAGCCAATATCATTTCGTCCAAGTTTTCTTGTACTTTAGGTTTGGTCCGCTGCAATATTTAAGAAATGTTTGGCATTGCTACCAAAGTCACTTCCCAAGAAACTTCGTGATCCATTTATGGCTTGAAGTAATTTTGCTTCGAAACCACGCATTGTGTCGTTGCTAAACACATCCATAGAACTGTCACAAGGTATTGTCAGGTAAAATTGATTATTCATCGGTCGATTGTTCTCGACTCCAAGGATTAATTTGATGTCAGAGGATTACTTGTCAAGGGTTCCAAAGGGTTAATGTGACTGGAAGGGTTGTGACTGGCGTTAGTGTGGCTACCGTTGTTGTTAATGTTGGCATATTTCCACGAGGGATTAGGAAGAAGATAGCCAATACAACTGCTGAGTAAAGCAGTCCACAGTTTCTTATCCCTTTGTGCAAACTCAAGTTTCTAATCGCTGCTCCAATGACACATTATACCACAAAGATCTGACAGAAAAGACGATTTAATTTGTAGGAACAGGTTTTCCAAACAACACCCACTGTTTTTGTAATTCTTGGAGCGATGAACTCGGAGAAGAGGGTTTCGTGTTTAACGTCATGTTTGTGACTTCTACTTCTTTTTATAGTTAATAACTTGTGACACTGCAATCCAAGAATAGAAACTGGAGGATATAATTTCCAACGGACTTTAACTTCTTGAATACGACGTTTTAACACTTCACGCGTTCTTTGATCGAGAATGCTTTCGATATCACACGTGTTGTCATCTTTCTTTGTCACTCGTTGTAACTCAGACCAATACAATGTTTTGTTTAACACTTCTCCATTCATACCTTCCAAGTTATAAACAGGCGGGTCACATCCACGCTCCTGTCATGTGACACGAAACAAACCTGTCGTCCAGATTGGTAAATAGTCTTTGTCAAAAGTGCGTTTTGTTTTTCCAGCGCGAACCCAATCTATTGTGTTTAATACGTCTATACTTTTTTGCTTGTCTTGGACGTTCCAAACAATCGATCAAACATGGCCATTTCGTTTTGAGGCGTCACTTCTTCTGGAGCACATTCGATACTGCGATGGTACCATTGATTGTAAGCTTTCATTAGACGCGGTAACACGTCGATCTCTGGAATCCACTGGCAAAATCACAATAGTCGGGCAAAGCCACGGAAAACACGTGTTCGTCTTTGATTCCTGAGTTTGTTTGTATCCAGAATGACTGGATAATATCCACAGATTCGCACACCGACGACATCGTTTTCGATAGTAGAATAAGATAGTGCTGCATCACTCTGGTCGCACGACACAGTGTCACGTTCGTCTTCATTCAGCATTGGGAAGGGGAGTCCATTCCATTGTTCGGTGTCGAATTCATCTTTCTCGGTGAACGTCTTTGCTCAGAATGATCTTTCTGCCATGGAACTCGCTTCTAAATGTCAGTACCTTTACAGTACCACGTTGTGATTGGGAAGTCTCACTCGCTTCTTGTAGACGATCTGATACACTTTTTTTCAAGGATCGACTGACGATTCGGTAATCAGATCAGAGTACTATTTTGTGACGATCAACCGTTGTGACAGTTATGAATGTAAATCCCTGCCTCTTGTGAACATTAAAAATGGAAAAGATACAATCTACACGATGGGCTCGTTCGTTTTTCTTTTTTCTGGTGATCCAGTAATTCCTCGGGTTCATCGTCATACCTCTGAATGTAAAACCGATGATCCAACTCGACGTCTTGACCACACATACGATATCGTTTCTTTCCTGGATAAACGTGTGACTCATTGAAATTGGTACTAACATGCTATCCAGAGATTGGACACTATTTAAATAATTCACAAGCACTTTTTGTGGTTGAAATTGTTTTGTACGATGTCGGTCGTAACACTCATAAATGTTTGTCTGCAGAAGATCTAGAAGCTAAGCAGTCACGACATCTCTCGCCACAGTAAGCATGTTGCTCCCGATTGTTAAATCCTTGGTCACATTTGTCACAATAGTTATTTCATTCGAGAAATCCTTTGATAATAGAAATGGCATCAGTATGAGTTTGGTGTCGTTAGACGTGAACGTATTTTCCGTCTCAAAAATGGGGTCGTCGAAACAAATGTCCACGAATGACTTGAGGGTAACTTAAACGTATCAGGGCTATAATGTCTTGTTGTTTCTGCATTTTATGAGCTGCACACAAGGTCTCTTTCGAAATTCTTGCATATTCCAAAGGACTAATGTTTATTTCCATTCTTTGTGTTTGTAAGAATAGCTCATACTACTCCATAATCGTTTACATTCCTGTGGGGTTTTTATGGGGGGTTATTTTCTTGGAGGGGGGGGGGGGGCTTCGCATAAGCTCGTGCCACCACGACCACGCGGGGTAAACTCATCTGATCATTATCGTTGTCAATATTGAGTATACTTGTTTTTGATTGACCGGAGTTGATCCACAGATACTACTTTTTCCTCTGCCCGAACGAGGTGAAACGAGTCGTATGAAGAGTAGCTTTTACATCGGCCAAATCAAACTCATCATTCGATTGTTGGACGAATTCAATTTTATCCAGGTTTTTGGAAGATTTTAATGCCACAAGTGTACTAAATTCGATTCAAACAGGAGATTTCAAACCGTTGTGTGAAATCGAAAGTCGCAAACGATTTTGATCCTCAACTTGGCATTGCCGCTTTTACTCCTCTAACATAGACTCCAGGTAGTCATTAATAAATGCAACTGCTTTCTCTGAATGGACTTGAGACTTGAACTCTTAAAATTTGACCGTGTAAGTGTAAGCAGTCGTTCTAAATTTCCTTGAAGTCATTTTGTGAGTAGCTTGCATGCGAAATCTGTAGCAACCGAACAATTTATTTCTTTTCCGATCTTGACTCTCGGTTTTTGGGGAGGAGGAAATGGATGATTTTGGACATTGATCAGTGAATTCCTCTTCACAGTCGCTAAGGGGAACATCTGACAAAAAGTCTCTCAGTTAATGGTGTGACACAGAACGTTGTCGTGACTTTGCTTCTTGGAATGCTGTGATCGTTTCATGACGGCAGATAATTCAAGTTTCATTGATATAGGGTACCTCTCTCTCTCTCTCTCTCTCTCTCTCTCTCTCTATATATATATATATATATATATATATATATATATATATATATATATATATGTATATATATACTGACAACGAATAATGCAAAACTAGTTTTTAACTAGCCTGAGCGATTTCGACTCTCATTGAGTCTTTTTCAAAGGCAACACAAAATAGAGACAAGACAACACAAAAAGCGTTGAAAGTTCCATTAATACCATTAAAATAACCATTTCTACGGCAATTACAGTTTGAAAACACATCAAACATTTTCAGTGAAGATGAAAGAGCCACAAAATATCACACTTCCGGCCAGAGATTTACAGAGCATAATTCAAAACTACACATCGTCGAGAAAAAACTGAAAACACCTGCTATGTCTCTCAAACGCAAGAATATTGAGCTACAGAATGTGTGCAACGTCAACGAAAAGAAACCACTTAACAATGGCAACCAGATCCCGGGACAAAAGGAAAAATACTTGTTATCATTGTCAAGACAAAATACATTGATCTTCAGATTATCCTAAGAAAGTGAGAAAAAATGAGAAAAGGAGAAACTTTTAGAAGAAGAAGAAGAAGAAATAGAAGAACACATTATAATGAAGAAATTCTAAATAAGACAGTAAGAAGAAAAAATGGACTGTTGTGATTTGTTTGAAATTTCTTTGTGATTCTCATTAACGAGAATATACCCAAAACCTAAGTCCACGTCTCGATTTGCTTTTTTAGTATTAATAAGATATTTACATACTCGCACACAAAAGCACACAAACATTTCTTGTAAAGGGATTTGTGTTTTGGGGCGTTGTTTGTCAGTGGTAGGCGATATCATAGAAGGTTTGAGCAGAGATGTGTATCTCTTCTCTTGGGTTTCACCAAAGAGGTTTCACACATTCCTCTCAGGTACATAAGCTCTGCCAAAATGTCCTGTAACAGACTGACAATTCGGTTTTCACTCCCATCCTTCTGTTCATTTTTCATCGTTTTCATGTGATTTTGTTGCTTTTTCCCGCTTCTTCTTGTTGTTTAACAAAGTTGGTTCTTCTACTTTTTGGCGTTGTAAAAATAATCTATAACTCTTCCTTCTGTTTCTTTGTAAAATCATAAATAATCTGGCAGTACAAATAGAAAGAGAAGACGGTAAAAGTAACAGCAAAATTTCTTGCAGGAATAAGAAATCGCAAAAAAAACAAATCAAAATCCAAATTCATGTCATTCTCTGCTATAATACTCGATACCGCAGCAGTTGTTGTACTCTCACTCAAGGTATAATAATTATTCGCTGCAGGCGCACTCCAACACAAAGTTTTCGTCTTCATTCCAGCCATGTCTACTGTACATACTGTACAGTGTTCCGCACTTATGAATCTTAGAAACGCTGTGGGTGTTGTTCATTAAATATAGTTTTAACATTAGCATTTCCCATGTGCCCAAACCGGCCCATAAGGCTAATCCTATGGACATTTTTAACATTAGCATTTTTGTGTGTCCAGACCAACCAATCCTATGGAAGTTTCTAACATTATTATTCCCCTTGTTCCCAGATCCCCATTTGTGTGCCCGGGTAGCCTACAAATCTCAATTGTCTTTGCTTTGATTATGCCATACGTTGTCTACCGACTTCATGATGCGAGTAGTGCCTGCTTTTTTATTATGTATAAGTAGTCTGCAAAGTGAGAGACCTAGCACACAATTGTAAAATTGAAATAATACGATCTTCGCCCACCCACGCACAATAAATAAAAAACAAAATGATCCACAGATCAATTCAGATTCCATCTATTTCTGTTTTTAAACTACTCTAACACATCTGTTGAGCTAGCACACTTGTGAAATTTAAATTAGTACGATCTTCACTCACGCACAATAAATGATTACACTTGAAAATTCTATTTTCACTTGTGTTTTCACTTTTATCTATATTTATCTAAAGCACAGCTGATGAGCATGAAGGAGAGCGCAAACGCAACGAACAGAAAATAATCATTAAACCATGACACATGATATAGAATGGTACAAAGCTACATTGTGATAAACTCAGCATATTTTAGACAGGTGATATAAATATTTCATGACTTTAGCATAAGAGCAACTATCTCGGTATTAAGGGGTATTGTGTATTCTTTATAAGTCTGGATGAGATAAAGATTGGTCAAAACTAGCATTGTTTTTAAAATAACATACAGGAGAATACAAATATTAATTTGTCGATTTCAAACATCAATGTTTAGAAAAAATGCAGAGTTACAGATTATATTCAATGATAATAACATTGAAATGAGCAGCTGAAAGTAAGATGGTCAAAACGGCGCAGTACGAAGAAGGAGCACATTACGTATTTGATGTTGACAAATATACACCTTTTGCATTCAGCTGAATTTACAGGACATGAAGATTTTGCAAATATTAGAAGGTCAAATTACGGTAGTCTGTATATGTTTATTTCGCTTTAATGATGTTTAATATATCTTTATAAAACTCTTGCACCTTTCACAGTGTGTAGACTTACAGATTTTGAAGATAAATATTTTTTTCACAACATTCAGTTGGCATCTAGTGGTAATTAAAATAAGACTACATAAATAAATAGTGCAAGCATCAGTTTAAAATGTAAAAAATGCAAGAGTGGAAAATTTATAGCGGAAATGGAAACACGAAATACAAAATAAAACATGCAAAGATTGTGTAGTGGAAATGAGATTAAAGTGGTAGTGCATTGAAAGATTAGAGACAAAAAAAAACGTATCATTAGATGTGAATGTTGATAAACAATAAATCGAAGCTCAATGATTTTACATAACAGAACCCAATTTCATACAAATTTCTTCCATTTGTGTAATATAATACTTTTTGCTAACACTTTATGGTAGATAAAAAGTGGACTAAACTATGTTTATTCATTGATGCAGACACTATATTGGTTTTGTGGGCCCTAGAGATATATTAGATGACTCCAGCTCAAACGTAATAGACTCATTGCTAGGTTTGTGAATCAAACTTGTATTGAACTATATGTAATGTCTAAGCCATTGCTGCTGTTTATGCTGTTTAAGCAAGACGACAATATATATTTTTGTTTTTGAACCTAACTGCATGTGAAACATTACACTTTTGCAGTGAATGGCGTACACTATTTTGTTTGTCAATGTACATGACAATTTGGACAAAGTTGATTTTGTACCCTTGTAGTCATTTATCAATTTCTTTAGGAAAAGAGATTAATCATTTTCTTATGGTACACGTGTTATCCGTACTAAATTGTAGCCCTTGGTATGGTCGTGCATATTTTAATGGAGTCTCCATAACTACTTCAACAATGAAGCCCGTATCATAGTAGTTTGGTATCTCATACATAGTTTCTTCTATCCATCTAATTTTGTCATCATTTGCCAGTCTTAAGCTATTTACCGGCATGTATTGGCTCATGGCCTAGTGTTAAAGATTTGTGTAATCGCGGTAGATGATATATGACTTTGGTTTTGCCTCACCGAAATCTCCATCAATTGTTACCTTGCCATCTTCGTCTGCGTATATTTTGTGGTTACTTTAGGAAGCCTTTGCGGTACCATACTAATCCCGCCGCAAATTCCACTTTCAGCCCTCATGAACATACAGTAGTCTGTCAAAAGTCCCAACTGAACACTTATGTTCAAACTAGCTGCATGCGCTAGTACTAGTGGCATATAATAGGTAGTGCGCACTATCTAGCTTGTTGCTTTTAGTACAAGCATTCGTAAATTCGTCAAAAAAGTGACATAGCATCATTCTTCTTCGACGTAATACTCTTAAAGGTTACCTAATACTTGAAAGTTGAAATGCTTCGTGATATCATGTACTTATTGATAATCGTCATTGATATAGGTGGTATAGCTGTTTAAATAAACCTTTCAAAGATATCCACATATTCTGAATGGGTAAAGGTCTTTCCCTCAAATATTTGGATTTCATGTCTCCAAAATGTTTCAATGTTCGTGTGAATTTTTCATCGCTTAAATTCTTAGCCAGGTTCTCTATACATTTTGCATATGTCTAAAGCTGTCTACAAACCTGATTATCTTTTCACAGTCAATTCCTTACCATCCTTCATGAACCTATTATCATCGCTGAATTAAATGTTTGTGTCGTCTTTATTCCGTATTATTTGTATCTCTTAATCTGGATCATTTTTTTACAATCGTCTAGATGAACAAATCACTGTAATAACCGGACATGGTACAAATTAATTGTGGAATGTATTTTCGATGTATTAATTTAAATTACAGTAGTTATTAGCAGGACATCCATACTTTCAAGTCAAGTGATCATTATAGTAAATTTGTTTTTAAATATTTTCCTCTCACCGATATGGTATGTATTTGTTAAATTAAAATGTATCTAATTTTCCTTTGTGAACACCACATATTTTGCAGTGTTGCATTCTTAATTCTTCGTAACTAGCTTAGCGATCATATTCAACTAGTTGTTAAAGACCTGAATGCGATCAGTACCTCTAAAGAAGTGATTTGTAACATATATGAATTGACTTGAGGTAGAAACAAAAGCCTGATGGTATTTGTCCAGATGTTAACATTATCTAGGACATATCTGATTTCTGCATAGCACTTCACAATTTTGTGTTTGTGATATGATTATACGTTCAAACTCCTAACAAATAGTTTGCAGTACTTTTAATTCATGCTGATCGTTTCTAAATTTGAGAACTGAGCCTTCGCCACGTATTATATCTATCGAGTTGTCTACATATCGTTTGTGTTCTGATAATGCTTTTTGGTGTATTGAAACAAAATCAAGAATTTTTTAGACATTCTTCTGTGCATGATGTCTATCTTTCTGTGATCACAGAACTTTTCATAAATCTTTTATTTCAACGTAACGGTACATTTCGTTTTCATAATCATTTGGACCAACATATTGAAATAATATCAATATATCAGCGTGTCTGATTCTCACTGTCTCATTTAATCTACTAGTTTAATTTAGATTCTCTCCGTACCGCTTTCTCCGTCTCCAAATATTTCAGAAACATTTCCAGGTATATTATATTCATTTATTTTATTTTTTTTTATTTTTTTTTTTGTTCTAAATTTTCAGAGGATATATAATGAACCAAATTACTGTATCTATCCAATTTGTGTTTTTGGTGATTTCAGTGGGTTTATGGAACATACGGGTATTTTTAAAACTTGATTATAGATCTTTTTCAATAGTAAAAAGTAAGTAGATTGTTTCCTAAGTCAGACCGTTAAGACTAGCTGTACTTTTACAGAACAAAATTGATGACTTTTTCGAATGATTATCTTCTTCAAATACAGTTCAGTGCCATTAAAAACTTAATACAAATACATCACCTTTACATTTGCCCTATTGACCTCGCTTGCTAACACTGTAAAATGTCCTATATACTAAAATACTAACTGACAATATTTGGTTCTTGCTGCACGGCACTTGCGCTAGGGACCTGTATTTGTTCTATTGTTGTGTTATAGTATCCATGTACTTTAACAGTACTACGATTTGAATATGGTGGTAGCAAAGGTTGTGATACAGTAGTGTATAAAGACAGTGCTAAAATTAATTTCGTACTTTGATCCTTTTCAGTTTGTGTGCCTGGTCAAAGCTTATGCCCCAAAAAGACGTACAGTCGTCCCAAAATCACTCTGGCTCCTGGCGTTATACATTTATACATTAAACGCAGACGATATTTCGTATTAGGCTCAGGAATATGTCTGCTGTAATACATGGCTCACGGGACTGATCACACTGAAATAACGTATTTTAGTGATGCGCCATTTATTGATTTTTGTGTTTTCTGTGCTTGCCGTATATCCTAGTCTGCTTAGATATAGTTAGAGGTAAAATTAGAATTTCTCAGTGTGATAAGTTTGTACATTTAGATTAGTTGTAGATTCTTGGTTCTTGTGTTTAGCTCAGGTGTTTTGCAGACTACATAAATACTGTTATACGTGGAGTCACGAAAGTTAGCAAGAGGAGCCATCTTGATGTGTACTACACACTCATAACAAAAGTAAGTCATGGTGACCCATAGTTTTACGCTTGAATGACTTGGGTTCAATCTTAAGTACTGTTCATGCTAGAATCGTCAAACTCTATGAATGTATTCATCTCTATTAGTACGTTTTTTCATGTAGCTCATGATCACAGGTTTTTTGCATGCTGCTTAGAATTATGAAACTTGGTGAGCGGATGTATCTTGATAAGCACTACTCTTTCATTTCAGTAGTAGATCATTATAGCCTATATTTTACGCTTCACTTACTTGGGTTATATTTTTTATTATTGTTCAGTTTTGAGCAACTGTTCGTGAAATTGTTGATGATATGCATTTCTGTTACTACCACACCCTTGCAACAAAAGAAGCTCATCATGATCTATTATTCATCTTTTACTGTCGTTTTGTTACCTTTTTGCATTTAGCTGATGCCCACGTGTGCTTGGCATGCTACATGCATAATGTCCTACCTAGACTCATGAAACTTGGCGAGTGGATGCATCTTCATCAGGTCTACATTTTTATTGCAAAAAAGAAGTCTCTGTAACCTATATTCCGTGAATCTGGCCACTGTGTCCTACATTTTATGCTTTACTAACATGTGTTAAGTATTAGTGTTTATGACTAGATAGATTCTTCTACGCTATATACACCGTATCTTACTCAGAAGGTTCTTTCTGACCAGTGCAGTTGCAAGTAGGAATAAATATGTTTATTCAGTGGTAAACTTTCCACATTAATGACACTACATTGTAGAGCATTTCTTTGTCAAGATCACTTTCGTCTCAACTTATTTTCTGCATGATAATGTATGTTCTTAATGGCTACTGGAGACTACTAAAAGCTTCGTCCAGGTGAGCTATGTTATCGTTGATTACACTCTATTTTTTATACATTGACGTTAAAAACCATTGCAAGCTAGACATTTTCTTTATAAAATGGAACTGTATTCCGATTCACATTCTCCGTGTCCGCTTTTTGTCCTACTACTCGACCTTGTGAGTTTGTCCTACTGCCGAAATGAGACCACCGCGCGTGTATAGGGGTACATCTATTCACAATAACAAAACTCTATGTGGTTGATCATTGCTATTGAACAAACACGATTTCATTTATGTCAGGGGAGTGAAATGCCAAACTTAAATGATATTGAGCTATATACTCATTTGGTCTGAGTTATATTTAAAGTCCAAGTGAACACTGCGCATAGTAAAATATATCAGGGCGAAAACCAATGCATGCAATAGTCAAGAGTTCCATTATTTTTGTTGACAGACACAAAAAAGTATTAATCTGTTAGTTAATCCCTACCACTTACCTTTAATTCGAAACACTGAGGTAGCGAAATATCTCAAAACGTTTAACAAATATATTACAAGCTACATGTTTCGACTTTCTTTCCGCTACTGCTATGACATAAGTAACACCCTATGTTCCAGTATCCTAAAAACATTTCACTATTCACAAGGTGATCACATTTCAGAAACCGCTGTGCATAGCTCAAATATTTCGTCTTTATTTCTGATAGATTACGACGACACGGAATTAAGCATGTCCGTATGCACTCGAACAGAGACAGGCCAAGTCACCCCTTTGTATGCACACATTTATAGCTTCTTTTAAAAACGCGGACAAATCGTAAAACTATTTAATGATAAACCTGGAATGTAATCGAGGTTTTATCCCCACACTTTTCGAAGAAATGGCGGTGATTATGTTGACTCTCCTTCCGAACGTGCGTACTTTCGTACATGAGTATGTCGCGCAACTCCCCCTACATTGTTCACGACAGAACTTGAAACCTTGGGATATGATTGGGATGGTCTTTAAATGTGCAGATATCACCGATAAATTCCGACATATTGGACGGTTAATAGCATACAATAATTTCCAATATATGGAATTCATAGGATAGTCACATGAATCACCTTATCATTTCACAGTTATGAGACGATTAATGTAGACCTGAAGAACAAGCCACAATGGTTTCTGGACCGGAATCCCCTGGGTTTGGTTCCCGTGCTGGAAATTGGTGACAAGATCGTGTACGAGTCCGCGATAGTGAATGATTATCTTGACGATATCTTCACACAGGAGAAGTTAACTCCAGACACCCCATACCAAAGAGCTAGGGATAAAATACTTCAAGAAAGGTTTGGAAAAGTAAGTCATGGATTAATTATTGGATGACAACTAAATTTAGCACTGTATGGGTTTAGTAGGAAAAAGAGCAAACCAATTCACAATTGTCTTACTGTTTTCGAGCTACAGTAATATACCAAACTCCTTTGAAGGATTCGATTGCATTAACATGGACATTACACCGATACAGCATTAAACAGCATTCACAGCAACAATGCAACAACATTAATACCCATTCATTAACTCACACTCATTCAATCAATTACTCAAACAAACTTATTCTGTTACATCATTTCTCAACAGTGTTTTGTCGCATATTACAAAGTTTAATCCATTTTCACACGTGAAGTTCATATGATTTTTATTGGTCATTGTGGTTCATGTGACACACTCCTAGCAGATAATTTCTTTGTAAAATTTAAAAATTTCTCATCTGCAGTTTACGACAAACTATTACAAGGCCATGCGGACGAAAGGCGAAGACAAGGAAGCATTAGTTGATTACCAGAAGGCGGTAAGCCTTTTGGAGACCGAACTCACTGGTAGGGGAGACTTCTTTGGCGGTAAGGGACCACGTGATTAAGTACATTTTATACTAATCAACTTTGGAAAACAAATAACAACACAAAATCCATATTTGTTTAATTCGAAAATAAACTGTTGTTAAATAGGACATGTATTTCCAGTTAAGTTCACACTCTCAACTCTTCTTGGGTTTTGAAAGAGGAAATGCAATTTTATTTTCGGAAATGAGTTGCAATATTGCGCGATATCTTGTATGATACTGTTGGTTGTAGTCTGTATATCATATTCTACAGTTATTTTGTTTATTTGGTGTGAGCCCTTTCTTTTTTTGTATATAGGTCACGAAATAACCTACTTGTAAAACATCGAACCCAACATAACATTATAATTTAAATCTTCGTGCCTCTTTTCGCTTGGGTGGGACGATTTCATTATGCATACATTATACTTCCTCATAATATAACTTAAAATCGAGCCATAACAATTAAATACAAATACGATTTTATGTGCAATGCTTTATCTTGCGCGGAACTGTGCGTGCTGCCCTTGCTTGCTTTTAAAAGAACGTTCAAGGTACATTCCTACGTGCCATCTTAGTTTCATAGGAAGAAAACACGCGTTTGATGGAAAAAAGCAAAACAAAACAAAGACAATAACCAGTTTCATTTTCAATTGTACATATTTGCCTATCTATTTTACTTATTTTAGGACCCACGGCTCTCAAGCTACTGGTAGTTATTTGATGGTTAGTACAACAAATCTAAGTTATAGAAAAAAGGCTTTATTATTTTAGTTCAGATGCTCAAAAATCGCAGTTTGTCTTTAATTGCAGGTGACAGCGTCAAGATGATTGACTTTAACCTCTGGCCCCACATATATCGTACGGATATAGTTGATTCAATCATGCCGACTTGTAATGTGGGCATAAAAGCTGAGAAATATCCGAAACTGAGCGCGTGGATTACCCGGATGAAGACAGTTCCAGCCATTCAAGAAACCCTTTACCCCGTGGAGTGGCACATCGGCTTTATGAAAGGCTACATTGAAAATGGAAGTCCTGATTACGACATAGGGTTGGATTCGTAAAGCCATTCAATTCTAATATAATAACAATGTTTGTTGATTAAACCAGCCAATCATTTACTACAGCATACATGTAATTTTCCCTCTCAAATCAGAATGACTATATTTCCCCCTTGTATTCTGCTTCATAGAACAATAATTAGGATATTTGTCTGACAGTATTCATCGTGTACATGCGTATGCAGTACATTAGTATAAGCATGTAGTTTTTTTCTCACGAAGCTACCATGCCAATCATGGTCACAAACCCAGCACGTGAATCTAACATAAATTGCTTTCTGAATTATTTCTATTTTATATCTTAGATATTTTAGTTATTTTATTTTTCTGTTTTGTGGTGTTATGTTCTAGCCTAATATCCCTTGTACTTGCTCAGGAACATACTAATTTCCCAATATAGAGGCATTTGACGAAATACTGACACTCTTCACGATATGGTATGAACTACAAACGGAAATGGCAAGAAAATGCCATAAGCATTGCAAATTAACCACAAAACGTGGAAGAAAAGATATAAAAAAATATAAAACTGGCAGTTCTTAAAATATGATTGAAAACTGCACGAGCTTATACCAGTGGAACAAAACATGGATTCCGGCATAATGTTTGTGTAATAATTTCTGGTTCTTTCAAAAGCGGTCTTAGTGAATAATAACATGGAATAAATAATTTGTTTCCTTTTCTTTAGATAATAACAATGCTTACTACTTAAGGAACCAATAAAGCTGATATAAAAACGAAAAGAAAATAATAGTTAAAGTATGACGGGTTAAATAATTTGACAAGATGCAGAACTTGGTATATAAAAAGCAACATACAAATGGCTTTTTTGACACGTTCAACCAGTTTCACTGTTTAACTGATGCTTGCTTTATAATTTTCTAAATTTGGTTTGAGTTTCTTAAGTACCTTGTTTTTATCATGCTTGCATTTTGTTATCTCGTGTGTTTATTTGTAAAACGAAGAGTAAAGAAACCAGGATTGATTTTCACCTATACATGCTATATAACTTTGTTTGAAATAAAGTAAAATAAGGTTTGTTCAACTTGACTTCATTAGTATTGCTTCCTTTCAACGACCCTCCAAATCCTGAGCCTGAGAAAATCGTGCTTCACTAACAGATTTGGGACGTGGAAACAGCTTTATTCCTATTAGGTACGAGGTACTGACGGGAAGCTTCGCCGATGGATTTAGGACATGGAGACAGCTATATTCATATCAGTATTGTGGTATTGACAGGAAGTTCAAAATCATTAATAGTTCATATTATGAAAATATTTTGCCGAATAATAGGAGTGTGGAAATAATTCACTATGACCAAACTTTGGTAAGGTTCATCTCTCTCTGTCTCTGTCTCTCTCTCTCTCTCTCTCTCTCACTATATATATATATATATATATATATATATATATATATATATATATGTGTGTGTGTGTGTGTGTATATATATACATGTATGTGTGTATGTATGTATGTATAAAGTTACAGCTATACACCAGAGTGGAAAGTGCTATCCATGAATCATACAGGAACATGTGTGATAATATGAAGTGGATATATATATATATATGGAGAAAGAATATAACATACAGGTTAGATAATTTTTGTAATTCATGCCCTACTGAGATTCGAACCCAGATTCGCGGGTTACGGCACCCATAGCCAGAGTGATTGTGTATTTAGATGAGAGTTAATTACTGGGTCGCCGTGCGAGTGTGTCTCCTACACACACATGCTGATTTTACGACTACGAGCATTTCCACTACATGCAAATGAAGCAAAAGGAAGAAATGCAGTAATGTATCTGCATCGACACTATTTACATGTTAAGGCATCTCCACAAAGACCATAACAGTCTTTGAAAACACATTTTTAGAACCACAAAAATATTCATTATATGGATCTGAAAGAATTAAAGACTATACATTTTCCATTTCAAGTTACTAAGTTCAACGCTGTTTCCATGGTAACGTCACTAATTGTTACCACCATTTCTATCTCAAACATCAAGCAGCTACTCTAAATGTTTTAAGCATGCATAATTTGAGTAAGTTGTGGTGTGTACATTGACTTCCTGAAGCATGACTCTTTCGTGTTATTTGCAGCTGACCAAAACCAACGAAAATAAACTACAATATGCATGTATATCTGTCCCCATAGTAAAGAAACTGATCATTATAAAGTCAAATATGCATGTATTTATGTCCCCTTAGTAAAGAAACTGAGCACCATAATGTTAAATATGCTTGTATATGGTGTCCCGTATTAACAAAATTAGCACCATAATGTCAAATATGCATGTATATCTGGCCCCTAGTAACGAAACTGAGCACCATAATGTTAAATATGCTTGTATATGTGGTCCCGTATTAACAAAATTAGCACCATAATGTCAAATATGCATGTATATGTGGCTCCGTAAGAACAAAACTGAGCACAGTGATGTCAAATATGCATGTATATGTGGTCCCGTATTAACGAAATTGAGCACAATAATGTCAAATATGCATGTATATGTGGTCCCGTATTAACGAAATTGAGCACAATAATGTCAAATATGCATGTATATGTGGTTCCATATTAACGAAATTAGCACAATAATGTCAAATATACATGTATATGTGTCTCCATAAGAACGAAATTGAGACAGTAAAATCAAATATGTATCTATATCTGGCCCCGTAGTAACGAAACTGTGCACAAAAAATATACTAAAAATGCAACAATATGTGAATCTTTCTTTGTGCATATTTCCGCGATGAATTTAATAGACCTGGACATAAAGAAATACATATAACACATATACATCAACCTAGAAACTATTGTTATGGTCAGTGTAGTACATATACATTCATTAAAATACAAACATGAAAGTAACATTTAAATGTAAAAGGCATACAGAAATGTTACAAATTTATTTCTTTGCATATACTCATAAAAAATATGAAGTTTTAGCATATTAAAACAGAGACCACAATGTAGAAAAAAAATATTTGCTAGTAAAAAAAAAAGAGTAAAAAAAACTGTGCAGATGAATTTATTTAAGAGGCTACATTTATAAACATTACATTTCCAATCTTGTTAAAGATATGCTGGTTATTTTTTTTAAAAAAGTACATGGAAAGAACTAGCCTAAACAAAGAGACATCTTTAAGTGCTATAGGCTAAACGCAAGTCCTTATTAACCCGTAATGCAAGTTCTGATTAACCCGTAATGCAAGAATATATGCAACATTATTAAGTTTCAAAACTTGAATTTCAGCATAGGCAAAAGGTAAACAAGGAATTTTAAAACCACGAAGATGGATCCCCAGTTTTTATTTAATTGTGTTAACGTTGCAAAGTTTCGTTTTGGTAAAATGATGAAATATTGTTCTCTACGCTCATTAATATATCTGTGAGATGAGAAAAGAGAGAAACACACACAAAAGCTTCATTAAACTTCAAAAGCTCCACAAAATACTTTTGTTCTACTATTAATTCTTACGTCTCACTTTATTCATGTTTTTTTATTATTTGAGGTATTAAACTACCTACTGTTTGCAAATAAATGTAATTTAAGGTATCCCTTATGTTCATGTAAACCAGAACCTATGTCAGAAAAGAAGAGAAGATAGTTTTGAGTGTTCACAATTTATTTCTGAAATCTAGTAGCCAATCATTCTTTTTTAAATACCTATTTTAGTTTCTGCTTTGTTATGCATGCAGTGCTTTTATACACCCACGCACGCACACACACACATTTATATATGTTTATATATATATATATATATATATATATATATATATATATATATATATATATATATATATACATATAGATACGTAGTATGTATAGCGGTTTATTTGAATAGTGGATACTTATTTTGCGATTTTCCGTTTTTATGAGGTCACAAAAATAAATCATGTCAAAGTTTATCACTTCGTAAAATAAACGTAACTAAGTTTTATTATTTGTGAAAAATTATTTTAAAAAACCACAACGAAACAGTTCTGCGTTTTGTTAAATGATACTGCTTCGTTAATCTTCGTTCTCAACATGTTTCTTTATTTAACGATACTTGCAGATAGTATCAATGTATAATGTTTCTTATTTCACACAGTCACCCTATTTTATTTTACTAGTACATAAATACGTGGCTTCGTGACCATTCAATACACTTCATTACTCGTTTTCACTGAGAGTATAAATACCGAGTTTAAGACACCGCAACCTATCCACTGCTATGGACAATATGGAGAGCTGTTCATGCTAGTTCCTTGACGTAGGAAGTATTCTTGTTTCTAACGCCAGCCAACAGTTTAAATTGCGAATCAATAAAAAATCTCTATTTACGAATTAGCCTGCTCAGTTTATTGTCGCTGTCACAGAGTGGTAGTGTTAGGAACCAATTCAAGATACTAATTTGTTAAATATACACAACAACGTCAATTCTCATAATCTCAACGAAGATGATATTTTTGCATTGAGCGCTGGACAAATTTTTATTTTAAAAGCATAAAAAGCATAAACATATACCCTTAAAGCCCATAAAGCGCATACATACCTATAGTGTTGCACTAGAGGGCATACATTTCATTGTTATGAAACTAATTACATTATCTTTGCAGTAGCTCGGGAGGACATAGTGAGCGTCATCTTATGTGCAGAATTTGACAATACTAGGGAAATCAACAGTTTGAAAGAAGTGATCCTAGACTACTGGAAAGAAAAGATGGAACGCGAACCTATGGAGATAGGCGTAGATGATGTTTTCTATCCAGAACAACAACAACATCAGCCACAGACTACAAGTAAACAAGACGATAAAAATACAGTCATTATGTCAAGATTGTCAGAACAAGAAGAACATTTCCTCTCCTGTTTTGCTCGCGAATTGGCTGACAAAAATTGCAGGCCTATCTAGAGAATGTTGTTATGGGTGTCAAGTCAATCATCCTAGTCAGAAACAACACGAGAAATGTTTGATGATGAGTCAAGAAGAAAAGATGGAAGAGTATCTGGAATAGGCATGAACTCATCTTGGAAGAGAGAATTTTGAAAAAGTGATATAAAGACTTGCATGACCATTCCTTATCTCCACTGACCTCTCTGGAGACGAAATGCACCGAAGAGCTCTTGTCACAGAGTACAGAGACCACCCTTTGTTCATCGACTTATTTGTCAGATATTTTCAGGTGTGAACTGATGACTTATTCATTACCTGTGCACAAATGGATACCTGGAAACTTAATTACCTTCTGACTCACAGTTCGTACATAGCTTCTTGCTATAATTGGAAGTCAAAAGTGACTCCACAACGTTGTCAGCATTATGCTGATGTTCAATGTTTTGTTTTTATTTTGTAAACGAAGAGGAAGGAACGTGCCCCAATTCTTCCTTTCCATAGTTGATGTAAAATGCTGATTTAGAAAACAAATCGCGTTCACTTATTTTGTTATACAAACAAATTCATTTTTAAACGTGCTCTTTCACATTCTCATTATCGATCTTTGTAAAAAGCAGAATGTTTTCTTTCATGTCCGCGTACCGAATCGGAGGGATGTTTTCCTTCGGGTCTGCGTACCTAACTTAAGCTTTGGTGTGGTGTGATGGTATAGAAGTGTGATTTCACCCCCTCTTTTTACATCCTACACCCTCTTGTGTGATATGATGTGTGTGTTGTAAATATAATGTGTGTATAAACATTCCTACCCTTTTAGTTAGATAGTATGTTGTATATAAGTATAGCGTGAGTATGAACACTCCTACCCATTTTGTTAGATAGTAGGGGGTTGGGGGTAGATTGAAATAAAAAGCGGCTGTTGGATAGTAGGGGGGTGTGTTGGGTTGTAATCAAAAAGCGGGTGCTGGATATTAAAGTGTGTGTTGAATTGTAATCAAAACGAGACTGCTGGATAGTAAGGGTGTGTGATGGATATTATATAAAAAAAAGCCGTTGATGGATAGTAGGGTGTGTGTGCTGGATTGTAATGAAAAAGCAGGTGCTGGGTAGTAGGGTGGATTGTAATGAAAGAATTTTAACACCGTATTTCCCACACGAGGCCAGACATTTTTTTTATATTTTCATGGAAACGGCACATAACACTCCACAACTTTACATTACCATTCTCATATGACAGCTAGTCAATGACCGCATAATGTGAACCACGTTTAAACATGGATAAAGCATGGATAAAGCAACATGACAGTGATCGTGGTGTATGCTCCAACTAACGAATCCCCTGACGTGGAGAAAGACAGTTTCTATCAGACACTGGAGATCAGTGGTGAAACACAACAGCCTTGTGGTATGCCTCAGGAACTTTAATGCAATCTCCGGAACAGCACGAACGCTTTTACCGCACGCGGTTGGATTTTATGAGAGTGGACTATCAAATGACAACACTGACAGACTGCTTGAATTCTGTGCGGAGAACAGTCTGAGAATGTGTGGTTCCTGGTTAGGGCGACCAGACATCCATCGTAATTCATTGATTTCAAACGACGGTCGGACATGCAACGATCACATCCTTGTAAACGGCGAGTTTAACGCAGTCTCAAGACCTTTGTCTCTATCCTCCGCACCAGTGAAAACGACTATTTACTGGAATAGTGCAGGAAAGAACAGACTGGCATTATGTCAGGAATGTCAATCAATGACCGCATTTATACGCTCAACACATTGATACAAACCCGCAAGGAATTCAACCAACTATGGATAATCTACGTTGCCCAGAACGTTTCCTGCCACCAATGCTAGAACGAAAGGGAAAGCTAGGTACAACCATAGTTTTGATCAATTTTGATTATGCCGACGACGTGGCTCTACTGTCTGAGATCGAACTGCTCAAACTGGGCATCATGCAAGAGGAAGCAAAATCTTTCGGCCTTGAGATCGACTGGAGTAAGACCATAATACAAACGACCAGTCTACCAGCCATCACGTCAGCAAAAACACATCATGGGCACGAGGTTGAGATACTGTACTCATTTATGTATCTCGGCTGCTCACTCCACAGCTCAAGTAGCAGAGAACCAGAGATGAGGCACCGCATAGAAATTGCTCATGTCTGCATGAAAACCATGGATAAAAATATCTGATGCTCAAAGATCAGCCTTTTATAAAGTTCCGGCTATAAAACGCATGCATTCTACCAGTCTTGCTGTACGGTGCCGACATATGAACGCTTACTGCGGCGATGACAACAAGGCTTAATGCTTTTTATCAATCGTGCCTCTGCAGCATCTTCCGTGTCATACACACTCAGCATATCACTAATGTAGAGATCCGAGACAGAACGAAGCAACCGTTGGCTAGAGATATCATCAGGTTTCGACGCTTGCAGCTCTTTTGCAACATTACTAGAGCACCCACTGATATGGATCAGAATCGTGCAGTTAAAGCCGCAATTGGAAAACCAGCGCAATGGTGGAAGCGCACTGTGGGAAGCCAAAAAAGCACCTGGCACAGAATTGTGGAGCGCTACCTCAAGGAGTTCAACCTCGGACTGCACACCGGATGGCAAAAGGTACAAGATCGCCTCGACTAGCGCCGACTGGCATCTACAGCAACGCTGCCTGGGATGGCACGCTAATGACGACGACGACAAGGACGACGAGGACGACGATATCGAATAACTGACTTAAAATTTTCTTGACTACTGAAATATTCCCGTTGCAAAACAAACCAGATTTCAGAAAAGGATATGCTACAACGGATAATATTTTGTAGTACATTTCCTTGATTAATTTTGAAATCTGGAAATAGAAACTCTATGGTTGCTTTATCAATTTTAGTAAAAAGCAGTAGATTCAAGGTGGCGTGTGAGACTTTGTCAAAATCATTTTTAAAATGATAAAACGGAAAATATTATTAATATGTATCAGAATCCAAATTGTGTGTGTGATTTCATAACGAATAATATACTGGAGATGAGTATTCATCTTGCCTCAATCCGTATTGACACGTTATTCGCATATATCGCGGCTTTAGATAAGGTGAAAACCCATTCCAGGTTTTATTTTCCTTATCTTGAATGATTTCGAAACATTTTTTGTAGACCTACAGCTGCAAAGGAGTAAAGATTGATAATTATGAAGCTGAATTATTCTACAAAATTTTGATATTTTTTTATTCAGATGACAACGTTACTTTCTCTGACAATGAACAGAACTTGCAAGAACCTTTCAATATTGTCTTTCATTTTTTCTGACTAGGTATACACTGTATACATTGTAATCTGACTAGGCATACATTGAAAAAATACAGCTTAAAGCGGCAAGAATAGTTACAGGACTTCCAAAATACTCTAGTAGAAAATCTCTCTATTTTGCAATCGGGTGGGAAAGTCTGGAGTCTAGACGAAAGAAACAAAAGTTATTAACGCTTTACAATATTAAAATGAGGCAAACTCCGGACCACCTGTTTGAATTACTACCACTCCCTGTGTCCGAACAAAGAAATTATAACCTCCGACGTCCAAATAATATAGCCACTTGTAATTTCAGGCTAAATTCCACCAAATCATCTTTTATACCATCAACAGTGGCCTTGTGGAAGAATCTTGAACAGGATACACACTGTAGTATATCTTACAGTGCTTAGAAATAGCGTTAATGCCCAATTATCAAAGCCAACAATATGCCTAGTTTTAAACATCGAGCCGTAAACATTATCCATACTAGATTGCGACACAATGTAAGCTCGTTAAAAGCTGATTTTTACGCATTCAACTTGTTGACACCCTTTTATGTTCCTGCGGTGGGATAGCAAAAACTAATCATTTCTTTATGCACTGTCCCAAGTATAGTCAGCAACGAACTGAGTTGATGAGGAAATTACTCTCAGTGTCATATCCAACTGTTAGCTTAGATTTACTGCTTTGGAGAAAGGGCGATGCAAATGAAAAATATAGAATTATACTACATGTGTGCAAATATATAACTGATACTGGACGATTTCAATAACTTATATAAATCATGATTGCTATCATTGTGCCATCGTTATCTCTCTCTCTCTCTCTCTCTCTCTCTCTCTCTCTCTCTCTCTCTCTCTCTCTCTCTCTCTCTCTCTCTCTCTCCAACCATTCTTTATTATTAGTCACTGTTGTCATGTTGATATATGTTGTAATACTTGTATCAAGTAGGGAGAGGGCTAATTTAAGTTGTGCCCAATACCATGGTATCCTGTTTTGACAATAAAATATGTTTAAACCAATTGTAATAAGCTAAAATGATGATCGTTGGTGCTCGTAATAAAGATAAATTCAAATTTCCAATTGGTGGTTATATTTTAGACATTTCTAAGCATGTCAAGTATCTAGATCGTCTATTTTATTTATATTTAATTTTTTCTTTTTTTTTCTTCGGGGGGGGGGGGGGTATCAATCCAGATCTTTCTATAAGGCGCGTCATTACATCGTAAAACGAGCTTAGAAAGCTGTGCACTTGTACAAGATTTGTTGACATACCACTAAGGACTCACGTAATTATTGACAAAAACACGGAGGTTGTGAAAAATGGTATATCATGGACAACGAGTACATGTTTACACATATAGTCTGAACCATCAATACAAACTAAGGACCCACGTAACTATTGACAAAAACATGCAGACTATGGACAATGGTATATCATGGACGACTGTGACTCGCATTAACGTGCACAATGAAAAATGAAGACAAAAATTATGAGACCAGTTTAGACTTAGAGAATTAGTGCACTCCGATGTTAACGTATCGCAATATGTCACTAAAACCCTAATACGTGCCGATACCTATCGATCACCGACCATGTTGCTGGCAAAAGATGTGAGCATGACGTGATTTGCAAGCACATTGGCAGCTTGACGGACTTTTAGGTGTAATCTCCTTCACCTATCCCACTGCCACTATATATTGTCTACAACATTTTTCAACCATTTTTCATGACATTTTCAGTTGGCATTACAATGTGAATACTATTTTATTCTGGGTAAGTGTCAACATAAAAATACTTTGATTTACATGATGTGCTATGCTAATGAGTAGGGCATGGTTATGTCTGCTCTGGCGATAGGTCAGTTGTGGTTCGCTTTTTAATTTTTGAAGGCTCCTTGACCCTTTCTAAAAGCAAAACGATGATCGCATTATGATTATCACTTCCCTAGGTAATACATCAATTGTTGATTGCTACTTCATACAGTAAGGTGGCAGCCTAGTTGTTCTAAAATTTTACATACATGGAGTGCATAAATAATCTCATGTATCAAAATGTATTTTGTGATATTTAAGGTATGGTTAAATTTACACTATCAACTTATTCCACAAAATATTAAACCATCAAATAATGCATGATAGTTCAAGCTGATTCCTTTTAGTTATTATTTTTCTTATTATTATTAGTACGTTTATTCGATTTGGATTGTATTAAATTTTTCCTGAGTCTTGGCAGTCAAAGTATGCTTGGCTGTACTCCAGGTCAGTTTGTGGGTAAAAACTAAACCTATATATGTATACAAGGAGACACATTCAATCAACTAACCTCAAAAATATCACTTTTTACTCTCTCTCTCTCTCTCTCTCTCTCTCTCTCTCTCTCTCTCTCTCTCTCTCAACATTCCATCATTCCTATAAACAATTATCTCTGTTTTATCTCGATTGATGTTTATAACTTAATTTGGAAAAAAATCATCTTGAATGTCTATTTGTTTCTGCAATAAAATCACCGTTCCAGCACAGTTTGCAATATCATCGGCATACAAAAAAGCAAATATATCCTGTATGTTTTCATTGATAAAGATGCCATGAGGACAATGTACACTTATCACTTCAATACGATCATTAATGAATAAGGAGAATAAAAAATTCGCGGTAGAACACAACTCTGTCTCGTACCTACTTGACAGGAAAGATAATCTCCTAAACCTTTAAGAGTTTTAGGAAATGAGTTCAAACCAGCATACATTGATTTAAGCATATATATGTGAAATTACCAATTTACCATGAATGCATTTTCTTGATAACGAGACCCAAAGTTTCAAATGAGACATGGGATCACATGCTTTAAAGAAATTGAAAAAATCTACCACCCTTCTTTGCCAGATACTTCCGTAGAATTGGTTGTAGCATAAATCTATTGTCTGCTGTTGAATATCTTTGGCAAAACCTGCTTGCGACTCATGAATAATATAATTATCGTCAGACTAGGAACTTAATCTACTATTCAAGCTTTTGTACACAATATATTTGTTAACAAAATACCTCTGTAATTGTTGAGATCTTGAACTAAGCCTTTCTTATATAATGGACAAATTACTCTTTTACTCCATTCCTCTTGTAATATTCCAAAATCAAACATTTTGTTAAACAGAATCAGTAAGAAAGGTGCAATATCCATGCAAGTTTCTTTGAACATCTTAATTACCGTCAGGTCCTCTACATTTCCTTGAAGTAATGTTTTTAATACTACGAAAAATTTATTCTATATCAATTGGTTCATTCACAAATTTACAATAATTACGATTAATTTCTGTTTTGCTTTCCTCTTCACTGCTTGCAGTAGCTTACACATATCCAGCAAGTAAATCTCTAAAATAATCAAGCCACTAAGATCTAATAATATGAGCAACGCTTCTCGTAGCGTTATTACATATTTTAACATTTTCCCGAGACATGTCCATCCTTAATTCTTGTTGAAATAATATAATAAAAATATAAAACAAGATTGGTAACTTAGTTAATCTAAAATGCTTATATTTATCATTGAATGATCAGTTGAAAAAAGCTTCTGATCAAATTTCTGATTTAATAAATTTTTTGCAAACATTTCATATAAGTTATACACAGATAAATAAATTTCCTAATTTTTCAGTGTCAAAGGAAAATTAAAGTTATACAAGCTAATGTATTCGCAAATTATAGGATTAACTCTATTGAGACTTTTTGCTTTTGAAATATATAATGTATGTGTCATGCACATTATATATTATATAACAATTTGGTGCATTAGAAAAAAAGAAAACACACACACATATATATATATATATATATATATATATATATATATATATATATATGTATGTATGTGTATTTTTATATATATATATATATATATATATATATATATATATATATAAAGTAAAGGAAGAAATAAAAAAGTTGTATTGAATACGGTCATTTACCCGATTTTACCATTTAAGTTGGAGTCTTGTGTTTGTACTTACTCACTTTCGTGTTCGTTTGACACAAGTACGATTGTGTGTGTACTGGGAAACATGTAAACAACATAAAGGTTAGACGTTATTTGATTTTAAAGTAACTTAGTAAGTACGCTGTCAGTGTAGAGATAGGAAGTACATTATGACATAACAATCAATATAAATGTAATAGTGACATTGTAGATCTAGTTGATCGTCATATTAAGATTACTGATTAGGTTGATTTTTTTATGTTTATTGAGCAAATCTGAATGACGTTCACACCCTTTTGACGTGGTAGTGTTGTGCACGACATGAAGTATGACACGCACACAAACACAATCATTTATCCGAATGTCTAATTGGTTCAATATGAAAATGGTTCTGCTTGAACAACCAAAATGACAGCCACAACGGCCATCTTGAAAATCGTGTTATGGCTACTGCTCCTGAACGGAAAGTCATATCGGCATGGGGTTTTCGCCAGAAGCCTTCTTATGATGTCTATATGGTTCTAAATGAAATAGTACCGCTCGTGCATCCAATATGGCTGCCATCTTGAACATCTTGTTAACGCTTCTCCTCAATGGCAAGTCATATCCACGTGGGAGTTTCACCAGACGACCCTTTAGGGTGTCTTGTTGGTTGAGAGTGAAAATAATGCCGATCTGAAATCCAATATGATCATCTTGGCCGCTATCTTGAAAATCTTGTTATCGCTACTCCTCCAGAATATATGGTTATATTGACCTAGGATTTTCACTAAAAGACTTCTTATGATATCCAGTTGGTCCTACATGCAAATGGAGCCAATCTTATATCAGATATGGCTGTCACGACGACAATCTTAAAAATCTTATTTCTACTTCTTCTGGGTGAATGCTCATATTGGCATTGGGTTTTCACCAAAAGCTTTCTAATGATATATACATTGTCCTAAATTCAAACGGTGCCGATCTTACATCTAATATGGCCACCACAGAGGATAATTCCAAAATCTTCTCCATTAAGAATATCAGAGATGGTTTCAGTTAAAAATAAAAAATGGTTTTATTTTAAGTTCCTGGAAATTCTTTTCGGACAGTACAGCGCCAGTCGCTACGAGGGACTATTGTTTAGAAACAAGCGCGATTCCTGCAATCACGCGTCGTAGAATAGACCCTGAATAAATGCACCGACTACGTTACACAGCATAGCAAGTACAATCTATAAAATACACAAATGAATCAACGAAACTTACAAATGGCATTTACTCCAATATCGAATTGGAGTGGCAAAATACATGTAGCAATAAATATATCGTAAGACACATGCATGGTGCATTTGTTGGGTTGAATCGGTAAATAAGGTTAACACAAGCGGCATCGCTTCACTGGTCTTCTTCTCAAACGTCATCTCACAACAGGTTTGTCGACTAATAACCGCTTCAGACATCCTTGCCTCTCTATATACACTCTTCTCTTCCATATCGTTGTGTCTGTGATGCGTGTGATTACCCACGATGCCTTCACATACATGGGGTTAACTGGGTTAAACAGCATGCCAAAAACTATTGTTGAGGACTCTACGCTCGCCCACATCTTGCTTGAGTTGTCTTGAGAACAGGTGAAATCATAAAATAATGCGCTTGTATATATAGTCTAAGACCGGATCGAAACGGATTGAAATATTTCAATAATTAAAACGAGCGTTACAAATTTCAGTCAGATTGTGTGGTTTCTCTTCCAATCAGAAGAGAGCGAACCCGTGGCGTCACTTTCAATATATATGCGCACGAGCGTTCCTACGGTTCACAATTGCTGAACAGTTCGAGTACAATAAATAAGGCTGACAAAATGAAGACAATGTATTGGGGTGCGCCATGATTTCAATTTAGTATTTGTTTGATTTCCTGTCGTCTCCGCAAGAATGTTTGCCTGCGACGATAGTACTACCTTCGCCTCCTTCTCCATCATTATTATTGTTTGATGATTTCAGAAAGAAACAGAAGGAAGAATGTGAGAATTTTTTGCAACGTCAGAAATAAGCAGAAGAAGTATTTATTCAACAACAACAACAACAACAACAACAACAACAAGAGGGAAAAAGAAAACGAGAAGAAGATGATAAGAAGAAGATTACTTTCAACGGTGAACGGCAGAAGGAAGGGAGCGAAAACGAAACGGTGAATCCGTTACAAGACATTTTGAAGAAATTAAAGCATCTAGGACAAATGTATCAGACTTCTTTAGCTCCGTACAAGAGAAAGAGACCTTCAAGATCCTAGACTTCTAAACGCGCACCGCCACTGAGACGCCAGCAGCAACAGCAACAGCAGTTGTTACTACCAAAACGCAACAGAAGAAGTAGGACTTGGCCGTGGAAAGGGATTAAGACAGTTAAAGCTAATGATGTCAAGTCATAAGGATTTTTTTATTCCAAAAACGCCATCGGTTCTTTTCAGGGCCACATATATCTTTTAGAAAAGAGTTACTATTCAATGACTGCCAAATCAAGTAAAACTTAAATACCTTCCCATGATACGAGGTGTGCATGTGTGGTGTTTTAAGAAACATTCAAGACAAAGAGACACTTACAGTTTCTTTGGTATATTCTCTTTGAATAAGAATCACAACAAAATTTCATAACACATCACAAAAGTTCATTTTCTTCTTTCTCTACTGGCATGGGTTCTTCTTCTCCTTTCGTGTCTTCTATTTTTCTTGCCTTCTTGCATTTCTTGATAAGTATGGGTTCTTCTTCTTCTGTTCTGAAAAACTCTCCTCCTCATCTTTTTCCTTCTACTTCTCTTATTTTTTTAAACACTCTGAAGACAAATGTTATTTTTCTTTACGATGATAACAGGTATCGTTACCTTTGTCTGTCTTTTCTCCTGTCTTTCCTTTTCTTTGACGTTATGACACTTTGGAGCCCAATGTTCTTTTTCCTGGCAGACATAGCAAGTATCTTGACTTTTGTCTCGGGCGGAGTAGTATGTAGTCTTATCTGAAGTGTACTTTCGAATGACTCTCTGTTTTGACTCTTCCATCTTCTTCAGTCTGAAAGCTGAATGAATATATTCTCTCAGGGTGAAAAGCTCTATTTATCTATAGGGCAAGAGGTAGTGTAGAACTAAGTCAAATCAACTTTTTGAATCAAGATGAAATGATCACACCTTGCTGAGAAGAAACCAGAAGAAGCAAAGAGACAACGACGACGACTTTCTGTTTCGCCTCATACGCTAATTGAAGTGTTAGCACAAGTGCATGCCAGTGATTTCGAAGATGATATGAGTGAACTTGAACCAACACACCCTCTACCTCTACCACAAGACCAAGAGTGTCAAGATTCACCAAAAAGGAAAGTCGTTCTGTAGCTCCAAAAGATTATTTTCACATTCAAGAGACCCAAAAAGTGATTTCCAACAAATTTAGAACGACGGCTTACACGTACACGGTGAAATTTACAGAGTTCGAGTCTGAAATGCCATCAGAGAAAACAGCAGGTTTTATTTCAGATTTGTGTGAATCGTTGTTAGAAACATTGAAACGACAGTGCCGAGCTAAAGATGACGATCGTTTAAGACTATCCATCAATCATGACAGTTTGAAGTCTCCTGCCTGGATCGATTTTAGTACACCTGCAGAATTAATAGCATCCAAAACTATTGATAAAATTGAACACGTCCCACAATCCAATGACGAGTTTAACATGACCGATGGAAAAACCACTCCACATGACACACGTTTCACCTCCCAGAGGTAGCGGACGCAGAACAGTTTCATTGGCGGATGAAATTCGCAGTACCAAACGCAGTATAATCCAAATTGACAAGTCACAAGACCATATGTGCTTAGCCCTTGCCGTCTTCGTGTGTCGAACTTATGCCGTGAAGAGTGATACCGCAGAATTGAAACGAGCATGCGAGCTCATTCAAAAATCGGACACACCCAAACAACGGAGAGAACTCCTTTTACAGCAAGCAAGCATTTCTAAAGAGACTGTGTGTTGAATTCCTGATATGCAGAAACTTCAAGATGTGTTGGCTCCTCGTCATACTTTGAAAGTATATACTCAAGTCGTTCATGGAGCTCTCGTGTTTCAAGGATCAGATTTTCCAGATGGAAAATTCATTCATGTGTATCACCTTTAAGAGCATTTCGATACCATTACTACCATAACAGGATTTCTTGGATACAATTAATATTGCGAGAAATGTGACAAAGGATTTTGCAGTTGGAACTACCACATTCAATATGGAGAGAGATGTCGTGGTTGTTTAACTTGTAGACCTTGTTTTCCTGAAGGAAAATAAAGGATTTATTGTTTTACTTGCAAGCGAACCTTTGTCAGTCAGTCCTGTTACGAACAACATTGCAAAAGCAAGTTCAACAACAGAAAAGTACTTGCAAATTATTCAGATTGTGCTCCACTTCTGGATACCTTATTGGAATAAATAACCCAAAGGCACACGCTTGTCCGATTAAAAAAAATAGTTTTTGTGACCAACTTGTGGACTTCAAGCATCAATGCTACATTCAAATATATGACAATAAACTCGAGGAAAAATTAAATGGCGATAAGAACAAGAACAAAAAGAAACAAGTGGATTTTATCCTTTTTTCATTCTGAATGTACACAAGAGACTGGAAATCACCTCCCTTATTTTTTCGCAGCTCATCGCGCATGTGACAATGTATACAAGAGCCTATATTTTTTCATTGTCACAATTGTAGTAAGATTCCAGGAGGACATGAAAAGATCTGTTTCGGCTCTCGTACGCTTGCTGATTTTGTCGAATGGATTTTAGACCCTATTGACAACAGTTGGAGTGAACAGGACATCCAACGTTACGGAAACTGTTATCGATATGCTCTAGTCATGGCTCACAATTTCTCAGGATATAACGTTCAATTTCTCTTGAAATATTAATCAGAACAAGGCACCGAATGCCAAATAGTCAGCATGAATGGAGCCAAACTCATTTACATGAAAGTGGGTGAAGTACAGTTTAAAGAGATTTCATGAGTTATTTGGCCATGTCTTTGAGCAGAATGCCTAAAACGTTTGGAATGACAGAAATGGCAAAGGTTTATTTTCAAAACCGATCTAATCAAGACGTTGTGCTCCCGCATTTACCTGACGTTCGCTATTACGACCCCGACGGTATGCACACAGAACAACAAAAAGCATTCTTCACCTGATACCAAACTCACTCTTCAAACCCGTTTGACTTCCAAGAAGAAATGTTGAAATATTTCCGATCTGATGTTGAGATTTTACGCCGTTGTTAAGGAAAATTTTGATTATTATGTCTGGATCACGGAGGTATCGATCCTTTGTATGAAGCTTTTACCATTGCGAAAGAGTGTGAACTAGTCTATCGAGAAAAGTTCATGCCTAAGAAGAAACTAGCTATGATACCCCTCAATCTTATTTCTCTGGCAGCCGTCTATACTCCGCCACAGCTTTGCTCTGCCTACATTACTTGCGTAAAAATGAAAACCAATGGATACAACATGCTAGAAACGACAGAGAAAAGAAAATTGGATACATTTCTGTGGATGGCTGGGATTTAGAAAAACCCCAGATCGTCTAAGAATTCCAGGGATGTTTGATTCACGGATGCCCCCAAATGTTTTCCTCAACGACACCTAAAAATTCCTTTTGATTGTCGGACACGTCAATCCTCATCGCAATACCAAAAAATGCCACACGAACATCAACCTAAGATCAGTATCGAACAGTGGGTAATTTATTGAGGAGCAGCAGACACAACAACAACATTCAAGCCCATCAGATATACGCTTTTATCCAGCATTTACTACAATCCTACTCAGCTGCGGCTACGGAGGATTTCAAAAATTATATCGTGCTTCTAAAACCAAACTCAAAAGTATATATTTGCAAGATATGCGACAATGGTTACAAGAACAATCAACGTACACCTTACACAAACTCATTCGACGAAACTTTTACAGAAGTCAAACCAAAGTATCTGGCATAGATCATCATCGGCAAGGATATGTAGCGGATGTCTCTCATTTGACAGCGTACAATCGTGGTTACAATTATCGACTTCTCAAAATTATCTTCAATGGTTCATTTGACTTCTAAAACAAGTTCATAGTTAGTGCGAGCTTTACAACTTGTTTTGAAACAAAGTGGTCGTCACTCTTTACGATGGCAAACAGACAAAGGCACAAAATTTCTGAACCAAGTTTTTCACAAAAAAACGAAAAAAGATACATTCATTTTATCACTACTGAAAATCCTGAAACGAAAGCGAGTGTGGTTTAACGTTTTCAAAGAACCTTGAAAGAACGGATGTGGAAATATTTTACACATCAACACAGTCTAAAATACATTGACGTGTTACCACGTCATGTCAAAGCTTCATCGCATCATTCAATGTGCACTCGAAGAAGTGACCCCTGAAAACAAAGTGATGGTGTTTGATTGATTGTTTGGTACGTCACCCACAACAAAAAAGAAAGAAGTGTTACACACCGGAAATTGTGTTCCCATTGGAAAATCTTAACCCACTTTTGACTAAGGTTATTTACCTAACTGGACGACGAAATTGTTTCGTGTCACTGAACAAGTGCGCGTCGACGTGATCCTCCTGTCTATAAATTGAAAGACATGAACGGAGAAGTGTTAAAATGAACTTTTACTTGCCTGAGTTCCAACGACTGACCAAATGATTATAACAAGAAGAAGTGACCATTATGCCGTTAAACAGAGCCCTGTTGTAGTGGTGTGGAGAACGTGTTCCTAAAACCTAAATCTTCATTTTCTGCCAAATCAGAGACAAGCAATTGTGTATAATTTTACTCAGCAGTTGTATTGGTTATCTTCTTCCCAGCCCTTCTTTGAAATATACTACCGACAACAATAACAACAACAACGGTAGCCTTGCTTGCAACGCCAGTCAACACAACAACTCTTCCAGTCACAACAACGGCAGCAACCCTCTTTCGGAACATTTGGAAAATCACTCTTCTTTGTCGTCGAGAGACTCCTCGGAAACCAGAACCATCGAACTATGAATAACCAATTTTATTCAACATTTACTAGTGGCAATTATACGATTGTGTTTCCCAGTAACACCTTATGTTGTTTTATGGCCAAAGTACCTCAAGTCATACAATTGGATCACAAAGCTCATTGGGAAATAGCTTTGGTATAAATCATTTATCCTACGCAAGCCCTCAATATCAATGAAGATCAAAACACTTTCATCGTCGATATCCTGAAAGAACAAGTTCAATAACACTTCGACGAAAATGATCCTCTCCAAAAAAGCATCACCAACCATTCCTCATTTGACCACCTATAACCATGAGAATTCCTGCAAGCTATTATTTTCATGCTCAACATCTCGTCGAAATGATTGGAGCTGTTTTCAGCGATCAGTTTGGCAACGACTTGGTGAAAGATCGCAAAAGTGTACTGATCGAGTACCATAAAATTCCTCATGGTCTCAAAATTAATTTTTCTGACTGAGAATAATATGATTATATTTTGTCCTGGTTTGTTTTCTATTCTGGGTGGATACACTGCTCTCGCTCCTAAGAAAGACATTTACAACAACGATCGATTCTACACGTATTTTCGCTACCCTGTCGAATTGAACGAAGGAATGAATTTACTGTTTGTGTACCCCGATGAGGTCGAGTACAACGTCGTGGGAAACACAGCAGCTCTGTTGCTAAGAGTCATTCCTATCAAAGTGGATTCTGCCGTCGCTGCTTACGAGGAAAATTGTACATTCTCATTATCTTCCTGTCAGTAACTTGTACTTTGACAGTGTCAATATACGTATAAAAGGAGATGTTGGACAAAATATTCTATGTTCGAAAGAAAAGTCACGGTGAAACCACATTTTCGAAAACGATTCTCCAGTGAATTGTACAAAAACGAACAGATGTACCCTGTGTACCAAAGAGTTGCTCGAAGCCAAGGACATGGTTTAGGAGATATGTTAAAATAAGCTTTGCGTAAGCACCCATCTTAAAACCAATGGTGACTCGAGGATTGCACGCTTTAAAATATGCAGCTTTAACGCAAGAAAAACCACTTGAAATCAACATCTGTCTTGCATCATAACAAATCTTTTCAAATATCTGCAAATGTTAAAGAACCATTTTTGGGGGATATATTTTTCTAATCTTTAACCCGAAAGTAATGCCAGTAAAGTTGTAGATAAAATAATATTTGTACAATCATTGACTTAATTAAGTTTAATTGATCAATACCATTCATTACAAATGTTTGGCTGCGAAACAGATTTCATTATGTAAAAGAGCTTGTTCCAATAGTTGTGGGGGTGCTTCATCCCGTTCGTACCTTATGTCGTTTCTTGTTGTTTCTCGTCCCACCATCTGCGTGTGTCTGTTCCGACCATAGCGTGTATCGACTGTACTTTTGAAATCAACTGAACAATAATCTCAAAGGTGAGTAAGAGGCAGCAGAGAGAAGCTATGTGACATGGAGAGAAGAGAATGGGATCCTTGTTACTTCAGAAGCCACCTTTTCTAGGTGTAACTCATGGAATGAATGATTTTTGTGGGCTTTTTACAAGGTAATTGCAAATTTCGGACAATATTAGAAATGACAGGCTCAGAACTCTCCCAAATCCCATGCAAGGAAAACGTTTAATCCACCTTTTAAAGTAGTAACAGCCAGCTATTTATGTTTTATAAAGCAGAATGGAGATTAGGATTGAAATAAGAGTTGAAGTCTGGCACATTGTGCCCAAGTTGACGTAAAAAATAGAAACAAGAACAACGTATTTTCTGCAAGAAATTGACTTTTTTGAGTCTTGAGTAACAGCATTGGTCCTAGGGCTATATTATTTTGAAGAATCAAATTTTTATGGAAATAAAGCAAAAGCTACCTGTAACAAACGTAAACTTGTGTGTTTTCAATGCAATGAAGTGCAATTTGACTGTATATTCAGAGGCCAGTCAGTGTATCCTCTACGTTACGGTTATTCCTGTAACACTGGTGTGTGCAGAAGATGGTCTAGAGACAGGAAGAATATTGAATATGTGGCAGTTAATTAAGCACATATTCTCAATGTTCCAAGGCAAATTGATGTTTCATATCATTAATCGTTACGCTTTAAATTGAAAGTTATCCGAAAAAAGACTTGTCATCTCTCTCTCTCTCTCTCTCTCTCTCTCTCTCTCTCTCTCTATATATATATATATATATATATATATATATATATATATATATATATCGTTTAATTCTGTTCAGAAACAATATAGACGTAGTAGGAATAACAACTTTTCCGTTGGAAAAAACAAATTCTGCAAGATAGATAAGTACAGTTATGCTTCTTAAAGTCACTTTCGGACCATACTAAGGGCGGCATATATATATATATATATATATATATATATATATATATGGATGTTCAATCATCTTTAGAAGAAAATGTTCTTTCTCTGGCTCTGTTTCGAGTTGTACCTCGATGATTCACTAGTCCTAGATTCGACCAATTGAGACACAGCCTCTTGCGAGTCAATCACTACATAGCACAAATACACATTTGTTCTGGGGATATGATGAATGATTGATATGTGGATAACTATTTTACCAATCGATATTTTATAAAATCATCCATTAGTCATGTTCCTGATTAAGTTACAGAGAACAATGTAGGATACTTGACTGGTGTATTCAGGAAGAATATTGTATGATGTATCTCAGTGACTTTTATTATATTACTTATTGTGTAATGACAAATCTTGTAATGACATAAGTCTCTTACTTTATCCTGGTAGTTAATGACAACAGACATTCAGCGAAAAAATATGGGCGGTTTATTAAGTTTACAATGTAGTACGAAAGGTACGGAACTTCCTCAGCAACAGTGCTCGACGAACAATTCGATTTAGACATTTCAGTTGCCGAGGAACAGTTCAAGTCCAAAGGGAAAGTGATTCTTCCTAAGATATTAAAATATATTTTTATATAGACGTAAGTTAGGATAGATAGAAAATGGACTTCGGGATTGCAACTTGCGGACTCTCATACAAAGGAGCCAGCCTTTGAGTAAAGTATATGAAGATTATCGTAATTTGTAAGCAGTATATTCTTGTCAATTTAATAAAATAGAAGACGGATGCACCTTTTAATTGTGTACTCGCCTTTCTAAAAATCATTGTACAAAAAACAAAAACAAGAAAGAAAAAAAAACCATTTTGGAAAAAATTCGACTAAGCGAGGAATAACCACATGTAAGCAGCAACTGTTTTTATCTTTTTTGTATATACCGCTTGACTGTGCAGAAACTTCCCGCATATACTGCGACGCAGTTACGTGCAGTGTACAGCGTATAAAAGTAAAATAGAGAATTAAGAACAATAAACATGTTACAAGGTTCGTATCTGTCGATTCGCTATTCGCATTTGCACATAAAACATACAGATTGCACCAAGAAGATGACAATTACTGCAGTAACTCAGGCGTCTTTAAAGGCACATGTGTTGTACGAAAATAATATCGTCTGACGCCGTTGTAAAATTTACTGTAGGTAAGTATAGTGTATCTCGGCACATAAAATCGGTACATAATTGTATTCTCACCATTGAAATTGACCCAGGGCCTATTACCACTTTAATCCGACTTGGAGGTGTATGAAATGCATGTTTGGTATTCATTTGGCAATTTGATAAAGGTCCTAAGCTTCACTCTTGCCTGCGGAAAGGAGTGTTCGCTTGAGTATGTAGATAGTTGTAACTACCAGGATATTTAATTAAATGATCGGAAGTTTCGAGGCGATGATAAATTTAGCGCGGTGTCCTGATGCAGCTGTTACTGATGTGGTAATTTAATACAGTAAGCGAATGATGTACAAAAGTATAGTGACTATAGCCTAATGAGATTAATCATTTCTCCAGAAATATCAAAGTTTATCATTATTTTCACGGCATAAGGAAATGACTGATTTGGAATATTAGTGTACTCGTCCTCTCTAAAGAATCCGAACTTTCATTTATAAAGTGTAAGTCAATTAGCTCAGTTGCTCTAACCAGCGGAATAATCTGAGTAATGTATTATTTTTAAAAAATAAATAAAAGATCGCCTTTAAAATGTATAAAAAGTTTTCAAAATGTGCATATGTGAATTTGTCATATTTTGAAGTGGGTTTTCAGTTTACATTTCAGAAATTTGAAGTTGAAAAATACAAGCGCCAATTGGATAAGAAAGGAAGTAAGAAGTGTTTACTTGCATTGCAAAGTCGTATTGCTTGGTGACGACAACTTTGGAAAATCTTGTTTCATGCTTCGGTATATTCGTGGCAGGTTCCCCAAAATGGTGAATGCGGTAGGTATAACATTCCCCTCCGAATGTACCATTGAACTTGCATATCGACTATGCTCCTCCTGTTTAATGGCATCTATTGGTTTTTAGTTAAAGACTTTGTACTATGAATTGGCATATAACTTCAATAGCACTGTTGAGTAAGTTTTAACTAGATTTGTGTTTGCAAAACATGTATCCCCCAAAAGTTAAAAAAAAGATCAAAAATATATAACAAATGAAAAAACTGCTTTGGTAGCATGACAATTTAATCAGGTCATCTGCATATACATACAGACAACTTTCATTTGCCTTTGTGAACTAATTTTTATGCAATCGCGCTAACATTGTTTCCACCATACAAATGTAAGCCCAGTAGTTTAAAAAATAAAAAAAGTAAAAATGTGTTAGTGCCCTGAAAATCTACACAGGTCGACAGTACATGCATACAAACGTGAAATAGCTTACGGACGGACGGACTGGCGGAAAGGACCAAATCAAGATGAGGTCGCATAACATTTAGTCAAAGAGGGACCAAAAAGGTCATAGCAAGATGAATTCTACATTTTGTATAGACGATAATATCAACTTATCAGAGTTCAGTGAGCGAGAACATAGACAAACAAGCATAATAATAAAATGATATTGACCAAAATACATTTGTTTAGTCTGACTTCTCACACGTAATTCTTTTCTTTACTGTACCGATGTACTGCAAACATATGCATCCGAAGTGCTCAGTAATTAGCATCAAGACTCAACACCAGTAGATGTGGGTTCGAATCCTATCTAGACAAGCACTTTTCTTGGCACTAAATGGTCTTTCGTGTTCTTATGTGTCGTTAAACACTAATTTATCAACTTCAAGTCTGCGTTTTTCTTTCTTACGATCGGCGTTCTTTTCTGGAAAGAAAGACTAAATAGATAGTAAAGAAGTTATATTGCAAATCTGTGTATGTATCGTGTGTTAATATAAGGTAGAACCCCATTCTCTGTCAAAGAAACAGGCGGCATGGAAAGAGATGCAAATGTAATTAGATCATTTAATCTTATACGCTTGTATGCATACTAGCATATTTATTTCTTGTTCTGATGCAGTTTTATATAGTGGTATTTTCTATTACATTGTAAAATGAACAGTGCACTTAATGATGATGATGATGACGATTTTATTGTTATCCCCGTATGGTTGTTGTTTTTCTTGATAATAATGATCATGATGATGATGAATACGACGGCGAGAACAATAACAACAGCAACAACAACAACAATGATGATGATCCATCTTGTTACAATGACTGAAAATTGAATCTCTTTTGACTATACTCCAGTTGTTGATAGGGGGAAAATATACAGTACCTTTCTCCAGGAACTAAAGAAATTAAACATGACTTTTATATTTATTCATACAACAGACAACATGTGATTTTCCACTCTTTTGTTTCTGTAAATATTTAAAAAAGACTAATTAGTATGGCGAAAATGTAGTGCAAATAAGAGCAATTAGTATAACGAAAATAAAAATGATGCGAACAATATGTGTGTCATGCGCAATCCACGTTTCGAGAAAGTGACCGACGACTAGGATTTCTTCGCACACTTTTTGGACAGCATCGTCCGTTCTAATGAGTAACTACAGCCCATTCACGGTATTAGAGACCATACAATCTAATTTATTTATTGATGTTGATTCATCAAAAATGAAAACAAGAGGATTTTTTCTTATGACTAATAATTCTACTTTGTTCATTCTAGAGAAATACTGGCTGAAGGTGTCCTTGTATAAATCTGGGATACGTCACTTCAACAATTCCAGTCAGACTATATGTGTTTGTGTGTGTGTGTGTGTGTGTGTGTGTGTGTGTGTGTGTTTGTGTGTGTGTGTGTGTGTTTAAGAGAGAGAGAGAGACAATAGGGTGGGTGTGATTTTGATAGTTTAGAATGACATGTTCCAGTATTTTGTTTTGTCATTGATTTTAATTTTAGTTCACATGTGCAAACATTGAATCAACTCATGAATGTTCTATACCCGTATTTACTTATTGGAATATCTTTGCGTAGTCGGTGTTTACCATTTAACTTTATAAATACTTATTCTCAAGGGTTAGTTTTGAACAAAATGTGTATTGCATTATATGCAATGCCTACAGTGTTCATCTCTAAGAACTCAGATATTTCTCCTGAGAAGTTGCCTTATGTGTCCAATAGCAAACCTAATTCAGTCCCACCTTTCATTAACTAAAAAAAGGGTTAAACTGTTTTCCGAAATTAAGAAGCCATCTGCATGATGGCGTAGTGGCTGTTTGTGCTTTGATGTTATTACTGGCGAAGGCGTCGGTTGTTCGCATCATTTAAAATCTGACTTGAATACATCTTCAAGGTCACAGCTGGACACGGAACATATGATTCACTAACACCGATATACTACCGCAAGCCTATTGCAGTTAGAGTCTGCTATGACGTCACCAGCCGAAAAAGTTTTGATAAGGCATGCTACTGGTCGCAGGAAGTTATGAAAACGGAGAAGGTTGGTAAATAATCTTCTCATGCTAATTCAGGATTGATCTTATTTCTCAATGATTTCATTCTCATCAATAGAACTAATCAAAAGGAGATGAAAAAGATGGAATCAAGATTAACATACTGTATGTTCTACTGGATGCAATAAGGCACCAACCATATTATCGTCGGGGAAGATTTACTTGTATTTTCTTTCGAGCCGCATATTTATCGTCATTAAAGACAGAAACCTTTACAAAATAACTTGGGGCATACAAGCAGGCAAAAGGTTGAGAAATATTTATCCGAAATCAGACAGAAATTAAAAAACCTCTTGCCTCCCACAATCGTTCCCCGAAGATAAAATGGCCGTTAACAAGGCATTGAAAGTTAGAATACCTAACATTTTGCTCAGTTCCTTTTTATACAAGTATAACAGCAAGCAGCCCGCAAGAAATCCGATGAGGTTTGAAGATTTATATACCAATGCTTTGCTTAAAACACAAGCAGAGTTTTACTGACAAGCATAAGCAATATATTAATACAGTTTAAAGGACGGATTTTACCCCCACCCCCGCAAAAAAAAAAATTCAAATACAGTAGTTGACCTGAATCGAAATGAAATCCATATGCTTCTATCTTTTGTAGAATTTTAAACTTTACCAAAAATGACCTACGCTGTACGGAGGTTGACGGAACTAATTGATGATAATTTGCTTCCTACGATAATTAGAGCATCACTATCCTTTGTATTGAAAACATGTATCTTTACTTTTGTCTCTCTTTTGTCCAGTCTTAGTAGTGGTTCCTTTTCTTTGAAGTTGTGGACATTCTGGAGCACAATGTCTAGTCTCTTGACAGAGATAGCAGGTATCTTCACTTTTATATCGAGTGGAGTCGTCCGTAGTTTTATCTGAAGTGTACTTTCGAATGACTCTGTGTAAATCTCTGACGAGACGTGCAATCTGTTGTGACTCTTCCATCTTCACAGACTAAAAGCTGAATGAGTATACTCTCTTGAGGTTTAAAGCTCGAGATAATAATAATAATAATAATAATAATAATAATAATAATAATAATAATAAATACTTGATACAGCACTTAATCTTTAGAAGCTTTAAGCGCTTTACGCTATTAGTTAACACATAAGGATATATATATGGAAACGATTACAACAACAAACACCATGAAATTACAAACAAAAAGCATGCTGAAAATAATAAAGCTAAGGAAACATTGCTAAGTCTTAAGTCTTTTCTTGCAGTCAAAATAGGTGAGTTTTAAGAGCACTCTTGAATGAGATCACAGTGTCATTGAGTCTAAGTTCAACAGGAAATTCATTCCAGCTAGTTGGGCCCTGGTACGCAAAAGAACGTGGTCAATAAGACTTCGTTTTAATAGTGGGAATAATGGGAAGACGAGTGTCGGAAGAGGAGCGTAACTATCTAGAAGGGGTGTACACGTGGGTTAGGTCCGATAGCTATTTTGGACTTGAGGCAGTCAACGCAATGTAGCATAGAGAACAGATTTCGTGAATGATTCAGGAGCCAACAGGTAACCAATGGAGGGTACATAGCAGGGGGAGGAGTGATCGGTTCTTGGTACTCTAAGGATGATCAGAGCAGCTGTGTTTTGAACTTTTTGAAGTTTCTGTAGAAGATATTGAGACGAGCAGATAAAAGAGAATTACAATAGTCCAGCCTAGGAATACGTCTCAGCTCCAGATATGCAGCCTTGCATATGTTCATGACATGTTGGTGTAATCAGAGAGTACTGTCTAGAGAGAGCGTGTACCTTAGTCAAATCAAAATTTGGATTAAAAATGAAACGTTTGCACCTTGCTAAGGATAAACCAGACGAAGCAAAGAGACGACGACGACAACTTTCAGTGTCACCTCATACGCTAAGTGAAGTGTCAGCACAAGTGCAAGCCAGTGATTTTGAAGACTACATGAGTGAGCCTGAGTCTAGATCAACCAAGAAAGAAACTCGCTCTGTAGCTCCTGAAGATTATTTACACATTCGAGAGACCCAAAAAGTGACTTCCGGAAAATTTCCAACAACGGCTTACACGTACAAAGTGAATTTTAAAGAGGTCAAGTCTGAAGTTCCACCAGAGAAAGCAACGGGTTTATGGGAATCATTATTAGTGACATTAAAACGACAGTGCCGAGCTGAAGATGACGATTGTTTGAGATGACAGTTTGAAGTCTCCTTAGTACACTGGCAGAATTAACACCTTCCACAATTTTAGACAAAATTCAACATGTCCAACAATCCAATGACGAGTTTTACATGACCGATGGAAAAACAACTCTTCACATGACATACGTTTTACCTCCCAGAAATAGCGGACAACGCAGTAAAGTTTTTATTGTTGGATGCAATTCGCAGTACCAAGCAAAGTGTCCTCCAAATTAACATTACCGAGACCAAATGCATTTAGCCCGTAGTATTGGAAACAATAATGAAAGAGGATTTGTAACTCGGACAGAAACATAACACAACAATGAAGACAGGCAGAACTCCTTTTACAGCAAGCGGTTATTTCCAAAGAGACCGTGTGTGGAATTCCTGAAATGCAGAAACTTCAAGACCTTTTGTTACCTCGCTATACGTTGAAAGTATATCCTCAAGTCGTTCGTGGAGCTCATGTGTTTCGAGTACCTGATTTCCAAGATGAAAAATACATTCACGTTTATTATCATCAATACCATTTCGATGAAAGTACAAGTATCACAGGATTTGTCGGAGACAGTTACAATCGCGAGAAACATGACTAAGATTTTAGCAATCAGGAGCAACATATTCATTGTGGACAGAGATGTCATTTGCGTTTAGCTTCCAGACCTTGCGTTCCCGAAGGAAAAGAAAGAATTCATTGTTCTACTTGCAAGCAAACCTTTGTCTGTCCGGCATGTTACCAACAACATCGAGTGAAACAATCACAACAAGAACACAAACAAATGTGCTTCTGAATTATTCAGAGTCTGCTCCACTTGTGAAACGTTTGTTGCAGCGAATAACCAAAAGTCACACGTTTATCCAGGAAAGAAAAAATGACGTTTTTGTGACCAAATTGTGGGCTTCGAGCATTAGTGTTACATTCAAAAATATGACAATGGACTTGAGTATGAATTAAAGGACAATAAGAATAAAATTAAATGAAACATGTGGATTTTAACTTTTTTTATTTGGAATGTTCACAAGAATCTGGAATTCACATCCCTAATTTTTGCGTAGCTAATCGTTCTTGTGACAAGTGTATACAAGAACCTGTATTTTTTCACCGTCCAAATTGCAATAAGATTCCAGGAGGACGAGAAAAGATTCTTCTGGGCTCTTGTACTCTTGCTGATATTGCCGAATGGATTTTAGACCCTATCGACGACACTTGGATCGAAGAAGAAATACAGAGTTACGGGAACTGTTATCGATATGCCACAGTCATGGCTCACAATTTCTCTGGATACGACTTTCAATTTCTTTTGAAATATTATTCCTAACAAGGTACCCAATGTCCAACCACGAATAGAGCCAAACTCATTTACATGAAAGTGGGAAACGTACAGTTTACAGATTCCAAGAGTTATTTGACGTTTGGAATGACAAAAATGGCAACAGGCTATTTTCAACACCTTTTCAATGCCGACGCTAGATAACACCTTTGCCTGACGTTTGCTACTACGACCCTGACGGTATGCACAAAGCAAAACGAGAATTACGGCTTTATAAAACCCCTGATCAAAATTGTACCGTTAGTATTTTTCATATGATATGAAGTGGTAATCTACCAAGCTCTACATATAATACACCCAAATCTGTATATTTTTCAAACTTTCAAGACATTTTTACAGACATTTCAAGACATTTTCCACATATTTTGCGTGGTGAAATCCCCATACTTCAGCAACATAATGAATTTACAGAAACTACTAACGAATCAAATAAATTAGATTGTTCTGTGATTGGTAGAGACACATCATATAAAATATTATACAACTTTTGCAAAGTAAATTAACCGTATTCACTTACACATATTTGTGTTCCAAACCATCCTCCTTTCTGAAAGAACAACATAATTCCACGAGATTAAAAAAGAATAGACGTCATCGAGTAGTTTGTCCCAATACTAAAAAGAAACGGTTGTATGTCTTTTTAAAAAATCATATTTTTGGTCTTACCAGTATTCACTTGTACAAATATTTTGTAACAGAAAGATTTCAAATTATTTAACATTGTTTGTAGAGTATCTTTTGATTTAGTAAATAGTACATAATCATCTGCATAAAAAAATAAACAGCTTCATTTCGTTCGTGGTTAACTCAAGGTCATCATTTATATATTGAACTATGTTATTTATGTTATTAATAAACAATTTAAATAACAATGGAGATAAAGGATCACCTTGCTTGGCACCAATATATGAACTCCCAAAGCCTTGGTCATGTTACTATTTATACCTTCCTTTATCAATTTGAACTACGGCGGAAATTTATTAACTATGTCAAAAGCCATTGCAAATCAATAAAGGCACAGTATAATTTATGAACAGTGCTCAAAGCCTTTGAAAGTATGTAATGAAGTAAACCAATACAGTCAATTGTTGACGTACGAGCTTGAAAATCAAACTAATTATCAGTCATTTTATCGTTCGTTTTGGTCCATTTAAACAGTTTTAGATCCAATACATGCAAATATACTTTGCTAAATGTATTATTAAGTACTATTCTGTTGCAGTTCTTTGCATCATTTTTATCACCCTTTTTATAAATTGGAACAATACGACTATTGCATCAGGCATCTGGATCAATTTCATCAGCGAAAATAACACTGAACAATTTTAAAACAAAACATGGAATTTGTATCAAGCAAACATTGATACACTTCCGAACATATTGAATCGAAGTCCCCACTTTTGTTTCTGGTCAATGATTCAACAACTGTTTTTACCTTATCTAATATAATATCATAATCGAGATCAGAATACATAATATTTATGTTATCAGAATCACCAGCTATGGCATTGTCAGTACTTGAATCACAGGAACCATAACTATTTTTAAAGTGCTTGTAGAAATCAACCTCCGTCAGGTTGGAATCAGTAGATTTACTCTTAATATTACTTTTATTTATTTCTTTTCAAAATATCTTTGGAAAACTCTTTGCCAAGCCCGCTAAATGTAAACCTTTACGTTTTTTAATTCTTATTATTGCCCTCCTTTTGACTCTATTATATCCTAACATGGCTTATAGAAAATTCTTAATGTTCCCTCTCTCTTGTGTCTCAAATATACTTTTCTAATTCGAGTGTAGTCTGAACGGGTTTGAAAGCAATTTCATTAAACCATTCATTTTCCCTATTTGTTTCTTACAATCACATCTGTTTTTATACCTTTCCCCGAAATGCTCAAGGGCTGTATTATAAATAAAGTTTGTACAATTTTCCACTTATTTTGGGTATTGTCCGTTTTTACCCAAGTTGTTTTCCTTTAGCTTGTCCCTCTTACCGTAGGATATCTGTCGCACTTTCTCCCAGTCACCATACTTCTCTATCTCTCTCCTCCTTTGTCTGCTTCATCGTGCGTGTTTCCAAATATTCAATTTTAGATTCCAAATTTGCCTTTTCTGTATTAAGTCTGATCATGGTAGATTGAATTTGTTCATTGGATATTCCCATATCATAAACTGTGGACCTTATTCCCTCCATGTAAGTCAGGGGTGTCAAACGCATTTGCTATGGCGGGCCAGATTTGATATAAATAATAATAAATAATAATAAATATTAATAGTACGTTTGACACCTCTGATCAAAGTTGTTTAATTTTCATACATGTCACGTAAAATCGAACAACCGGATTAGCCCGCTAATAACCTTGTATCGATATTCGCAACTTTATTATTTAAACCTGGTAATTTCAGTTGAAACCAATTTACACTTTTGTCAGTCTTTTTTACCAAACGTAATCCTACAACGCTTACTTGGTGATCAGGGGTGTCCATGGGCGAGACACAAAAACAAGGTTTTTGAGCAGAGTAGAATATTTTTGTGGTTATTCTCGCCCTAAAGTCAAGAACCTTGTTCGAGTACAGTCAAGAACCTCGTTTGTGTGTTGAGAACCCACCCCACCTCTCAGGAGGGATTAGACAAGAACAAAGTTGGCGGAACATGCCGATTGTTGATCTACAGTTTTTTGTTCTGAGATCAACTCGGATTGTTAGGGCGAGAACAGTCATGAACATCTGAGAACATCTAACAACGTGTTCTTGGCCTTTGGTTGAGAACCTCAAACTGGTCGCCCAAAGATGGCCTATTTATAGGTCACTTACAATTCTCCGTCCTAACAGCTTAAGCACGTGCTATCGCATGATACGCGACCTTCACCGTGTTACCTGTTGTGTTCCCAAAGTCTCATTTGGTAAATATACTAAATGATCAACTTTAAAATCATAGTTTGAAAACTTGACCCATTTCACTCTGGAATGACAATTCCAAGTACTCAAATGTTCTTGTTCTTACGAAGCTATGTTGAAGTATTATAACATTATGAGGGGGAGGGGGTCAACTTCTGATGATCCATTATTCCCAACTGAAGATAGACAGACATTCACACAATAATACTTTCTCACAATCACTTAAAGCTGTTAATATCTAGGTTAGGATTGAATCCATGTGTCTGTGAGCAGCCAGATGTTGTTATAAAGTCAGGATACAATATCTCCTAATTATAAAGGTTGATGTTAGCTGTTTATTTACTGTTAGTTAGAACAGCGTTCTTATCTATCAAAGGAACCCAGGAAGCCCTTGCAGTCGATTGAAAGTATGGGTTTGTAACAATACTTTTAAGTTTAGATACATGTACAACACTGTCTAAGAAATAATAATATCTGAAAGTGATATAGCTGTATAGCACATGTATAAGATTCGCCTGGCTTCGATTACATGCTTTCAGTTGCAGTGATCTGCGTTGCGCATTGCAATGTGTTTTATGCGGCTGATAAGCTGACTTACACTACAATGAATAAGCTTTGGGACTTCAAGAATTAGCTGATGTAATCAGTATGTGCACATACATGTAGTTGTCAGATTTGATTCTGAAGGTTGTCAATATGTGGTGATGAAGCACAAACATTCTCTCTCTCTCTCTCTCTCTCTCTATATATATATATATATATATATATATATATATATATATATATATATATAAATATATCCCTCTTTTATTAAGATCATATTAACTGTAACACCTGTCATAGTGTTTCCTATTATAGCGGACACCCAAGATGTATTTATGGACAATGTTTAAATATCAAAACTTGGATATATGCAGATGTAGCGGTCGCTTAATTGTGTTAATCGTATATGTCATTTGCTATAGTCTGTATGGATCTTTATTGGGAATTTGACTGGGGGTACTATGAAGCAAATATGGTCCTTATCTAAGTTTAAGGGAGTTAATAACATTATAATGCTTAACAAGGCCACATACTATAGCTGGTTTTGAGTATCATTTATTCATCAACTAAGTAATTTTATATATCATGATTTCCAATTTGTAGCAACAGCAAGCACATGTAGGGGAAAAGTCTTAGCTCAGAGGAGCATTAATACATTATATAGCTTTCATCACAATATTAATGTCATTATGTTTATTTAAGTACAGTAAGTTGTAATCTGCGACTGGGGACTTGATGAAAACACCAATTTTTGAGTGTAATTATTGAGGGATATTACAACCACTATTCATTACGGTTCTCCACTTTTAACAATCGCTATCTACAACCACCAACAATTTGACACTCACCACCGTTTGACTTGTTCTCCTTGAAATTCGTCGGATTCGTACAGGAAACGTGTGCCATTGGTCCATACACGAAATAAACTGTCGCGTGGATTCAAAGGTTCTATGTCTACTACATTGTACTCTTAGATGATGCTTCGAAATTCTGTCTCTGTTTTGAAACGTAGATCGTCGTCGTGTCCCCACATTTCTACTAATTGGTATCCTTGACTTTCCAAACTCTTACCTCGCTGGTAGATTTTGCCGTACAACTCTTCCATGGTCGACTCTGTCAAAGGATTTTTCAGGTCTCAGGGAGGATAACAGGTGGGGAATCTATGAAACAAACATCCGTGTTATTCGCACAAGATTTTGGGGTTTTCTAAATCTCAACCATCCACAAAAAAAGATCCAATCTTCTTTTCTCCACCGTTTCTAGCAGTGTCGACTTGTCTTGAGTTTCACACAAGTAATGTAACCAACGCTAAACTTTGGCTGAATATCGACGGCTGGCAGGCTGATACGATTCAGGTGACATGATGGCTAGCTTGTTTTCGGGAATGAACTTCTTTTGGTACACTAATATACATGCTATGGCGATGGTCGAAGCTTCTTTCAAGGGATCAATATTACTGTGATCCTGAAATAACGGTCGAAAATTTCCACAACAACGTCGTAAAATGTCGACATCGGATCGACAATATTTCCACATCTCTTCTTCAAAATTTTAAAAGGGCCTGATGGATGTCTTGGTACCAAGCGTAGAAAGTTTCTTGTTGTTCAGTTCCCATCCCGTCGGGGTCGTAGTATTGTGTTCAGGCAAATGCGTGAGCAAGACGTGTTAATCTGCTCCGGTATTGAAAAAGTGCGGACAATTGACTTTAGCCATTTCTGTCATTCCAAACTTTTTAGGCATTCTACCCAAAGGTATAGCCAAGTAAATTATGGCATCTTTACATTGCACTTTTCCACATTCATATAAATGATTTTTGCCCCATTCGTAGTGACTTGTGGAAATTCTGTTCCTTGTTCTAAATAATGTTTAAATAGTAATTGACTGTCGTATCCTGAGAAATTGTGAGCAATGACTGTAGCGTAGCCATGGCACTTCCCATAACGATACACCTTCTCTTCCAGATGTCGTCGTGGAGGGGGGGGGGGGGAGATTTTGAACCCACTGAACAAAACCAGAAAGAGTACCAGAGGCACGAAATATCTTTCAACGTCCACCTAGAGTCGGGTTACAATTCCGACAGTGATAAAATAAAGGTTCCTGAATACAATTGATCCAAGTGCGTTGAGCCACACCAAACTTAGGAATGTGAATTCAAATCTTTTTGGAATTGATACGAACATGCTGTCGAGAAGTGGGACACATTGTCAATAAATATAACAAGCACTTTTATTGCAGTGTTGCTCATTACATGTTTTACGAACGAATGTTCGTCTGCAGGTACGGTATCGAATCTTTTCTCGTCCTTCAGGATACAAGATCTGGACGCTAAGCAGCCACGACATCTCTCTCTACAATAAATATGCTGCTCCCGATTTTTATTTCTTTGCTCACATTTGTCACAATAATATACGCATCCGAGAAATGTTGTGATACTAGTAATACCATCGAAAAGATTTTGATGATGATACATGTGAATGTATTTTCCCTCTGGAAAATTAGGTCCTCGAAACAGGATATATCCACGAGCGACTTGAGGGTACACTTTCAATGTATAACGAGGGGCAGCACGTCTTGAAGTTTCAAAATTCCTAATTATTTCAAAAGGATTTCACCTTATCTTTGTTGTTTGCCATAATTTCGAGCCACCACGATGGCAATTGGCTAAATACATCTGATCTTGATGGTTGCTAATCTGGAAGATACTTAGTTTGGTACTGGGAAGTTGATCCACCAATAAAACTTTGCTTTAACGGCCGCTGCCTGAAGAAGATGAAAAATGTATTATATGAAGGGTGGGTTTTCGACAAGTTGAATTTTGTCCAAGATTTTGGAAGAAGTTAATTCTGCAGGTGTACTAAACACGATCCGAACAGGACATTTCAAAATGTCGTGAGTGATGGACAGTCGGAGACGATCGTAATCTTTAGCTTGGCAATGTCGTTTCAATTCCTCTAACATAGACTCCAAAAAGTATGTCATGAAGACTACTGCTTTATCTGCTGGGACTTCAGTCTTGAACTCTTTAAATTTGATTCTATATATGTAGGCAGCCGTTCTAACTTTTCTTGAAGTCACTTTATGAGTAGCTGGAATGTGAGAAAAAAAATTCAGTGGCTACCGAGCAACTTTCTTTCTTGGCAGATATTGACCATCTCTGTGTTTTGGAGGTAGATGGTGTTGGATAAGAATCGCTCATATCCTCCTAAAAATCGGTACTGGTGAACTCTACCAACACTTCTTGGAGAGTGGTGGGTGGCACAGAACCTCTTCGTCGCTCGTTAGCTTCGGGTTTCTCTTTGGAAAGATGTCATCGTTTCATGACAGTAGATGATTCAAATGTGATTTTACTAGAGTTACACTCAATTTCTCATTACATATAGATTACCTCTCTACCTAAGATAACACACTCATTCAGTTTCAATCTGTGAAGATGGAAGAACTACAACAGATCACACTTCTCGTCAGAGATTTACAGAGAGTCATTTGACAATACACCTCCAACAAGGGTTAGGGTTAAAAATGAAGATAATTGTTATGTCTGGCATGAGAAAGGACATTGGGCTACATAATGTTCACACCGGGAAAGAAAAGGAACCTCCAAGACAAAAGCGAGAAGAACCCATTGCAGTAACGAAATTGAAAAATGTAAAGACAAGCAAAATAAACAGTAAACGAGGAAGAACCCATTCCAGTGAAGAAATTCAAAAAAGCAAGACAAGCAGAAGAAAAAGAACAGCAGCAATAACAAAAACCCATTCCAATAAAGAAATTCAAACAGGAAAGATAGTATAAAGGAAGCAAAAAATGGACCTTTCTGATATGTTTCGAATTTTCATTGTGATTTTTATTCACGAGATTATATAAAAAAAAAACGTAAGTGTATCGTTGTCTTGATTTTATTCTTCAGTAGTGATAAGACAATACACAAACATTATTTTGAGATGGATTTTGTTTTTGTTTCATTTGGCAATCATTTGAGTGGTATCTCTTTTCTAGGAGATATGGGTTGGCTTTGAAAATGGTCGCTAGGTTTTGAAAAAAGCATTGTAGACTTTTCAACTGCCTTAAACTTTTTCCACGCCCAAGTCCTACTGTTGTTGCTACTGTAGTGGAAGGAGTAATTGCCTTCGCTGGCGGCGTCTCAGTGGTGGCCGTTGATGTAGTCTTGGAAAATTTAGAATTCTTGGATTGTGAAGGTCTCTTTCCCTTAGATTTAACCAAAGAAGTTTGATACATTTCTCTCATGGGTTTTGACCTCGTCGAAATGTCATGTAAGCAACGGACAGTTTTGTTCTCATTCTCTTCATTTTTCTCACTTTTCAGAGTTTTCCTTTCTTCTTGTTGCTTTCTCGTTTTCTCTTCTTGTTTTTGAACAAATGTCTGTTCTTCTTCTTTCTGACTTTGGGAAAAAGTCTCTAACTCTTTCTTCTGCCTCTTTTTAAAATCATCATGCTATCACTTCGGGTATAAGAAGTATCCACTGCAGGCGCACCAGAAAACAACGTCTTCATTTCCGCCATGTTATACTGTACTCAATTTGTTCCGCATTTGTAAATCGTAGGAACACTCATGTGTAACGCTTTGTGGAGCGCTTGTGTTACACGCTTTGTGTGTATAGTGTGTGCGCACTCCTTGTATTTGATAGTATGTAAGTATATAAGTATGTTTGTGTGTATTGTATGTGTACATTCCTACCTTTGTCATTGGTTAGTAGGTGTGGGTGCTGGTCAGTAGATGACCGGGTGTTTGTCTTTCAAACTGCGTGTTGGTTAGTACGTGTGGGTGTTGATTAGCAAATGTGGTGTTGTTCAGTACATGATTGGGTATTGGTCACTCAAACAGCGGGTTAGTTAGTAAGTGTTGGTGTAGGTCAGCAGATGAATGGGTGTTGATTAGTAAATCTGGTGTTGGTTAGTGGATAAGAGGATATTTGTCAGTCAAATGGCGTGTTGGTTAGTACGTGTAGTTATTGGTTAGTCAATGTAGTTTTAACATTATATTTTCCCTTGTCCCTATACATTTTTCAACATGGAAGTGTAATGTTAAATTACCTTTGTCCCCGTACAGACCCATAATATCAAACCCATGGAATAGAAACTGTGGGGAAAATGGAATATGTCATGTTAAGAACTAATATTTAAATTCCACTAGTCCCCATACTGACCCATACCATTAAAACCATTGTTCCCATGTCGACCTATCTGTCCACATATCAGCACCCATTACTGCTTAAGGTAAAATTGATGAGAGATTTCGGTACAACAAACAGGGTACAGGATAATTATCTCTGTAGATTCGCTATTCGCACTTTTACAGAAATCACGAAGACTGCACCAAGAAAATGACAGTAGCTTAAATAATTTAAATGCCATAAAGAAAATATGTATTATACTAGAAGGATATCGTGTGACGCCGTTTTCAAACGTCCTGTAGATAAATAAGTACAGTGTACCGCTTTGAGTCAATTTAGAATGAAATGAAAGTACGGAAAATATCATCGGTACACAATTGTTCTATTGCATCGATGAGTGCTTACCGAAGGCCAGAGTTGTTGTGGGTGGGAAGATGAGATGGAGAGCGTCTTTTTGGGGAATTTGAGAAAGGTCCTTAGCTTTAAACAAGCCTGTAGAGGGGAGTGTTCACTTGAGTATGTGTATACTTAGAAGAAGCTGTTACTGATGTGTTACTTTAGTACAGTAAGCAAATAATACACAGACGTACAACGACTATAGCTTAAAGAGATGGTTTAATATAAAAATTCGATAAGCACTTGTTCCAAATCAGTGTTTAGAATATGCACCTTGTACACTTTGAAATGTTTGTAATAAATATGATATAATCTAAACTACCTTTTCTTATTTTGGGGTGGGTGATGTGAGAGGTGACTGGGAATAATTTTTGGCTATAATCATTCATTTGGAAAAAAAGCGAACCAATGCAGTACGAAATAAGACGTACTCACTAAATAACTGTGATGAATTATACAAAATAGATATTTAAATTATAAACAAACGGTTCAGATACAAAGGAAATGTGAATATCCAAATATATTAGAATATATGTATATATTAACGTCGGCTAAGATGGATATAAAATGGAATTAACGTTAGTATCTGGTGGACTTTTTTGACAGCGAATAAAATAAACGACAAAAGTTAATCTTAATTTCTTGGCACCAAAACCGTGTCATCGTGTATCTATAAAAATATTTTATTTATTCATATATTTATTTATTTATTTATTTATTTATTCATTTATTTATTTATTTATTTATTTATTTATTTATTTATTTTGTTTAAATATTTTATTTATTTTTACTTTTAATTTGCTTTTCTTTGGGATGGGGTTAAAATCAGGCATATAACTTTTAATTGTTTATTATTAACCGTTCTAAAAATCCTATGAACATCATGCATCGTAAACAAAATCTTTGCTTTGTTGTCAAGGATTTAGATCGAGAAATAACCACATGCAAACTACAGCTGTGTTTTTTAATCTGATATCTGAACTACCGTCTAAAATTACAACAACGTCTGAAATAAAATGCGGTGCAGTTATACCCACTATATAGCCCTGCTGGTGAAAGACAGTCAGGAGAAAACAAAGTTCGTTTCTCTGTTGATTCCATATGCACACTTGCCGAGACAAAGAAAATAAATTTTCAAGCAGATGACAATAACTTAGGTACCTCATACGCCGTGAGTATTAGAAGGATATCGTATGACGCCATATTGATATGTAGAAGGAACAATAACTTAACCTCTGGAATAGTTCCTGTATGACAGGTAAGTATAGTATATGTCTCTGTGTTAATTTCGAACCAATTAGAGATAGGCTAACTAAAAGGTTATATGACCGTTCTGTTAGGTGGTTCCCGAAAACAGCTTCCGAGAGCCTTAGTGGGGAAAGGGTTAGGGTACGGAAAAGAGAGAGCTAGAGCTTATTTGGCATTTTGAGAAAGGTCATTATCTTTAAGCGAGATTTGAATAGGGAGTGTATATACAAAGTTATAATAACAAAGATGTTTAATTTAATGATCGTAAGTTTCGCTGAAGTTATGAATTTCGTTCTGTGTCTCGAAGCAGATGTAACAGATGTTGAAACTCAGTAAGCGACTGTATACAAACATCCAGTGACTATGGCTAAAGCAGATTGTGGATTTTCTCTAGAAATCAACAATGTTCTCACGCTTATGGAAATAATGATTTTAGAAAAATGGAATACAGTTGCCTGGTCTGGATGATTTTTAGTTCCCTTTCAAAATGTAATTTCATCATTACAACTGATTCAACCAGGGAATGCTGAGAAAGGTGTTTCGGAAAGTAGTGGGACAATGTGACTTTTAGACCCGGTAGACGAGTTTGGTTAACAAAACCCTAAATCCCTTCTATATTCCCCATAGCTTTTTTCCAATGATGATCTTTGCACACGCGAGCGCTTTAAGATACAAGTGTGATAACCTGTGGTGAGCCTTCCACAGTTTGCGTGCACAAGTGAGGTTACTGGCATCTAATACCAGGTGGATTTAGTATTCACAGAGTTCTAAATTTATAATATTGAGGCCGCTGCAGTAATTTTGCGCAGCCAAATTTCCCGGCTAGCTTAGTGATCACTGGGATGTGTATCGAGGGTTACTTACCAATGCCTGTAAATCCGCTACCTGTTTTGGTCGCCTCTGTTCCCTATCTGTGCGCGGAGATGTCACAAGTTTTCCATTTTCACCAGCACCATTTCGAACTCAGCCATGCTGCTTGTTTTACTTTCAATAGCTATCGAGTAGAGTTTACTAATCGTATTAAGATTATTTTGTGCCACCGCGAGAAGTTCTGAATAGATACGTATTCGTGAATGTAATCGTATTTTACCAGCACCACCCGAGACACGGTTACTATTCAAATGGCTTCAACAACAATTCCGATGGTGTACTTATGATAGTTGCTGTGCTCACAATTCCAGCAACACCAAGGCCAACGGATGTTGCCGCTGCAAGCCCACAAATAGCTTCCACAACCACACACGCACTTTTGTATTTCATGAGCAACGCGGTACTTTTGACGATTTCATGTCGCAGCTGTTGTTCTGGTTCGATTATTTTTTCACATCGGTAATATTGAGGGTCCATTATAATTCCTCTATTAATAATGTGATTGAGTAGTACAATTGCTCGGCAAGCAGACCCTGTCCAGACTCATTCAGGTGCAACACGCACACGCACTTCTAACCAATTACCTTTTTAACTGGTACAACTGCTATACAATTATACAAAATATCTTCATGTGGAATATTTAAATATCTGGAAATTGTGCATTCTGGGGGCCTAGCATCCTGTTCATTTAGGACAATGCTGATTACTCCATTGAATGGTGTCTGAAACGATTGAACTCGTCTTCAACCAAGAACTGTTACACGTGCAAGTGCGTCCTTGTTGAATAGCGATCGAGATTTTTCTCGATTGACTTAATGTCGGTTTAGCATACTCAATGTGGAACTTAACCGGGGTCGGGGATTCAGCGGTGAATATTACTTCTTCGTTGTAGAAACAGTCCCTGGATGTTTTCATGATACCTGGTGATGCAGGCATCAATTGGTCTTTCTTACGTTGTAATTCTAATGCCGTCATACCAAGGTCGCGTCGATTTGATATATTTACACCAGGATGGTCCCAATGTTCTATTTCTATTAGACTCTTATCAAAATTATATTTTAGTGCATACAAGGGTTGGTTAATACCGCTCTGACGCAGATATTTGTCAACAAGCGGGACAAAATTGCTATCGATGTTAACAGCTGATGTCTGCTCATTTACCACCACTTTAGAAAATTCCGCAACCTCATCACTGCGATCAGAACCCATTACTTACATGTAATGATAAATCTTAAACAGAAATACCAAAGATGGTTAAGTACCCGAGTGGAAACATCTGAAATGCTTCAAACTGAATTTCATCTCTAGCAACCAATGATATTGCTGTCGTATATATGAAAGATTTTCAAAGACCGGTGTTGGGTTCATTGCATATCACTCGTTGCTGTTGCTGATTGGTTTTCAATACTGTTAATTGACTCCACCTACTATGATAACCGGATATAATAAATAAATACGATATGGCCTCACGCGCTGTTAAGATGTGAGGTTAAGGTTTATCAGAGCCAACCACGTCAGTAAAAATAAGTCGACCATTTATTATGTCGTCAGTTTTTGTCTCTCCTTTTGCTAGTAAACAGTTCTTTGTAAATGAAGCTACTCAAAATGGTGGCGAAGGCACATTTATAATCTGTTCATCTATTGTTTTGTTGTAGCAGCAGTCTCTGATTGACCCAACCGACACGCCAGAGTCTCTGATTCCCCCGTTTTCAGTGATCTCGGAAATGTTTTTCGCGACAGCGCCTCGCAGCCTTACAACAATATCTTGAATATCCACATTAGAAGTTTTAAGTTTTCCGGTTTGGTCTTGGAAAATCACAAGCTCGCCCGGGTTAACGTCAGCAACAACCCGGCTGGTAACCTCGGTCAAATCTGCTTTGGTGGCAATCCTGGTCAAATCCATGTTTGGTGGTAAACTCGGTCAGATACGATTTGGTGGAAGGACATTATTATTTAGAAATGTAACAGGTTCAATTATTAGTCTGAGCGAACTTTACTATTTTTCCACTGGTGCGTCAATAACCCTCATCCGACCACCTACGCCCTCCAATAACAGCAACTTATTAGAGAAAATCACGGCAATGCATATGTAATTACTATTATTACCAACAGGCGGCTCAGTAACACGTTCATGAAAGTACATGTCAACCACGGACTGCTTAACGATATCCAGGTGTTCCAACAAAAACTAATAAATCGGGTGCAACCCAGAGAAGTCTTTTGGGGATATTTGCAGATCTTTATCGACTTTTTGAGTCCGGTCCATGAATGATAACAGCATGTGATATACACGTGCAGCATAATTGTTGCCGAAGTTAAGAATAATTTCTTCGGTGGGTGCCTGAAGAGGAAGTCCAATATTATTCCAGGTGGCGCCACTGTCCGGTGAAAATACAAATTAGTTATTTACACCAAAACCACCGAACGGACATGATCGAATATTGTGTTCACTGTATTAAGCTAGCAACGACGATTATGCAATCTCGAGAGTGCGTGATTCCGTTGCGGTGATGGGTGTAGACAAAGTCGCATAAAATACTGGTTTCGTTGATAATATCTTGTAATCATTGAGGTTACGCTCGGAGTTATATTTACAACAACACGCTGCACCGAGACATAAATTTCGTGTAAAACACGAAGTGTTTCAGTGGAAAGTGCTTCAGAACTCATCATCGGTGTGTTCGTCACGTCTCGTATATAAGACACGTTTACGTGCATCCATGTATTTGCTTAGAAGTTCTAGTTGATCGGGTGCGGCTTTGCGACGTCGGTCAGCAGCTTCTGCTATGGCATCACTGTGAGGAAGCTATACGGGTCTTGGGTGGCCTCCGCAAACATATTCCGAAACTCATCCCAAGTGTGGTCGCCAGAGCAACAGGTCAAGTGAATGTTTCAGAGACCATAGGTATCAGCGCCATGAAATATCATCAACATGTTGCAGTTGTCCCGAATCACTTTAGGCACGTGTGCGTATCGTTGTGTTAAATAAATCACATCTGTGTTTTTATGTCGACCTCGGGAAAATATTTGCGCGGGATTGATTTGGTGTTCAAACATCACATACTCGTACACGACAAGATGATCCGCACTCAAATCTAGATCCTTAATGGTACGAACTTCATCGCTGCGAGTGCTGGAACTTGTGTTCGATGTGGAGCAAATAAATTCACATTCATTAAAAAAAGTCGTCGGCGGTGATGTCTTGGATGCGTTAGCGAAACTACCAGGGACACCATGAAGTTAATATCCTGGTGAAAAATATATTCCCGGATACAATTACTGTGGGCCTGGAACACGGATGGATATATGACTTGATTCTAACAATCGACCTAAAGCCGGGGAGGCACCCACAAATCGCGTCGATGCTGCATGTTACTGACATGATCTTGTTTATAAAGCATCAAACGATATCCGTGAATGCCAACGTGCTGACAGATATCTCATCCATGACTTTAATGTGATTAGTCATACACTCGGATAAAAAATTGCTAGATGGATCATAAAAGTAGGTGTGAAGGCCACGATTGTCCTTGGTGGACAAAGTCCACTATTCAAAGCCTCTTAAGACCACTAGGCGGTGGACAAAGTTCACTAATAGGAGGTAGAATATATTGATATAATAAACAAACGAATAAACATGGATAAAAAGTTGCTGAACGGACATCATCGAAAATGCGGACTACAGTATTGGAAAGGTGAAGCTGCTGTTGAAAAGATAGCAAACGCAGCAAAAGTCAATCATGGTATTGCTCGAGCTCGATTGGGTAAACAAGCGTTGTGGCAAATTTACCTACCCGTGCCAAAAAAAGATATCCCGTGGTAGGTTTGATGTTCAAACACCTAACGAAGTTCACCAGGCTGATCTTTTATTTCTCCCACATGATGGGGTACGTGGACGACTATACAAATACCCGTTAACCGTCGTAGATATTGCTAGCAGATACAAGGAAATGGAACCTCTGACGTCTAAAGATTCAGTAAGTGATGCAAATGTGTTTAAATGTATTTACACACGCGGTCCACTATCATGACCACAGCTATTGTAAGTCGATCCAGGTAAAGAATTTCTTCGAGCCGTTGCTGTGTTGTTGAGGAAACATCATGTGCGGATTCGTATTGGACATGTTAATATACATCGTGGCCAAGCTATTGTGGAACGATTTAACAGTACACTTGCAGAACGATTATTCGGATATCAGTACGCCCAAGAATTGTTAATGAGATCGGTCTCTTAGTTCTCGATCTCGGATCGCAGAGCGATCACACGAGAGGATAACACAGCACCGATCAGTCATAGCAGCGTTGAATAATGAAATCACACGCGCGATTGGATTAAACCCCGCTGATGCGATTCGGCGGAACACTGTCAGCGTTACATACAAAATGATTTCATAACCACCGCCGTTAGAATCACTCAGAAACAATTTTGTTTGGGATATGTATGCACTGGGGGAGTTAGAAGGCGGACAACGTCGTGCTACTGACCCGGTATGGTCCGTCGATGTATTTACAATCTCGGATCGGAGTGACTTTCCAAGGCAACCAACACGTTATCATTTTGACCCCTTTGCGGTTCAATCACCAAGCAGAACATTTGTGTGAGAGGAATTACAAGTAGTTCCCGCGAAAAAGGAACTACCACCAAGATCTATTTTAATGCATCAATCATAAGTTGATTTGCAATCGCATGATGTCCGTACGCATAAGTTGTAATTCCATCGCTTGGTATCAATCGGTGACAAACTCACCTTGGTGAATCGAATACACCCATGCGATGTTTCCGCGACCGGATCGTATTGTGTCGCAGTCTCATGTATTCTTCGATTAGCTTTCCCGAGCACTCGTCATGAAATTTGCCTACCACTTTCTTGTTTGTATTGTTTTGTAGCGGGTGATCCTTGGGATAATCGCTGTTGTCAAATTCATTATGCAATTGTGGCGACAAAATGTTATCGGTCGTTAAGTGCAACAAAAGCGAATCTGTGTCGGTGTAAAGCATCTTCACTCGATCGTTGTAAAACGGCTTTATCTTGTTGTAATAAAATGCATACATAAGAAGTTTCGACAAGTCTAGCACAGACGCGCCAGCATAGATTGGCTTTGTCAACTTCAGCTTGGATTTTTTTACTGTAAACAGCTACGAGTCCTCCGTCAAAGATTTTGCGTGACTAAAATGCCGCATCCGCAATTAATCGGACGAGTTTGTCTTGCTCACTAACAAGGACAAGATCAACGCGGATTCGTTTTCGTAATTTTTCTGAAGTGTGCGCTCAATAAACAGATGCATATCGATATCGGTGAGCAGTTCCAACTCTTCTTTTGTCATTACTAGTAAAGCATCCCAGGCCATTCCCGCAGATGTTACGCAGTGCACGGTAGTCAAGCTTGTATATTCTCATGGCGGTATCGCCAAACGCCTCAAAAAGATCCGCGAGCAGCAACACATCTGTGAGCAAATACAAATCGTGATAGTTACCGAGATTTCAACAACAAAACGCGGACCAGACATTTATTGCATGTATTTAGCCTACCAAACGGCTTGGTATTCGTATCCCACATTATCTCGCTATTTGCTTTAGTTGAATCACAGTCGGCATATTATTATATAAGGGAAAATCATTGTCTAATTGTAAATTCCGTCAATAAGATTTTTAAGAATTTTTACTCTACCGGGATCAGAAACTGCAATCGTTTCAATCATAGCTATTATATCATTTACTTCGGTGTAGTTTTCAACAGCGTTGATGTTGACATTGTTTCCTTAACAGTGTCGGATATTTCTACAGCAATAGGTTCTATATTTGTTGCGGAGGCGATTCTTCGCCAGCGCGCACGATAATACTTGCGAACAGATCCGCATGGTCGGCAAAGCTGATTACTAGATGTTAAACCGATGCCGCATCAAAGTCGTGGTCAAGCACACGGACCAACACATTGTAATTTACAGTATTCATAAAATACATGCTCTGCCGCAGAGTTCACGCTTTCCAAGGCATACACATTTGCATTGATTTCGCCAGAAGCCATTGAACTTTGTATATATGAAGATTATATTCTTTAATAGAAAAATATTATTATCTATCCTCTCAATTTATGTTGTTAACCTAGGCCGATGTTCTACCATGTTATGCTTTAATGGATTATAGTTGATAATTTCCCATTTGTTAATTGAAAATGATGCTGGTTCATAAATAGTAATTTAGTGTCTCGCAATCAAGATATCTTACCACTCGGCAGCCTCCGAAGTTTGGTGAAATCACTGAACATTTACCTTTGTAATAATGCATCACACCAACTCAAGACTCGCAATATATTGTGCGCTCACTTCCAAGATTTTCAAACGTGTTGTGGTGCTTGTTTGCATACTTGAATAACCCCACCCTTATCGTAACATTTCCGAGTATTGACTGTAAGGGTTCTGTATCTTTACATCGAAATAACTCTTCACAGAAATACCACTATTCATTTCCCAGTATTCTTTATCATTACAAAAAAAAGAAATCATTGTTTTGCATACGTCCGAGTGCCATTAGTGCTTTTATATATCATACCAAAATCATTGCTCTAACTGATTTATTCTTGATGATCTTTACTACTACTACTGTGTTCGCTTGATGTTTCATTGTCATCATCATTATAGTATTCATTCGTTTCACTATCTGTACTAGGTGGTCTAGTCAACATCTGCGACTTCATTTTTTCTTGCACAATTTCATATAATGTTTTTTTTTCAAGATTTTTTTCTCGTAAGCTTGGCCAAGTAGGCATCGCTGTTTTTGCAAGATAATTCCCAAGTTGGTTCATTTATCCAGATACGTATTTGAAAAATCATACAACATTTGTTTAGCCTCTTCCAGTATAAAATATTATCTATCAATATCAAATATTCTGCTGCATAGAAAATATTTTACTCAGTGTAGTGACGATAAATAATCTCCTGCAGTAGTATAGTTATAATCAATAATATAGCCCTGACTGAGTAACTTCACTTGTGTGAGCACACGGTGGAATGCTCAACACAGGTTCTCACACTTGTTTGATAATGCGCTCGCATTAATCATCATTGGAAAAAAGTTATGGAGAATATAGAAGAGGTTCCTGGTTTTGCAAACCAAACCTGGTCAGCCCGTTTATAGAAGTCCCATTGTCTCACTACTCGGAAATATAGTATTTAAAATGATGTATTTTAAAGGTGCTTCAAAGTACACATAGATGGATTTGACACATTTTAATGGTAAAATCTGTCTAATTTACAGGAATTACCAATTAAAAATACAAGCGATATTTGGAATAGAAGGGCGATGAGTAGTGTGAATTGCAAAGTGGTGCTACTTGGTAAAAGCAATGCTGGAAAAACTTGCCTGTTCAAGCGATATCTACACGGCCAGTTCATAGATGGTGGGGTAAGTTTAGCATAGCCGACCCCGGTTCTCTAGTTAACTGACGTATCGAAGATGCTCAACCTACTTATTAGTATATACATGCTACGGTAAGATTAGCATAAGCTACCCCCGTCCTCCTAACGTACCAGTCAACGGAAGTATTGAATATGCCCAGTCTACTCATTAGTATATCAACCTTTTCTTTTTAAACTGAAGAGATTCTTGTGAAAATTGGCATAAGTATTTTAACAACACTGCCCAGTCACCACTGAAACTGTGTTAAGCTTTGACAACACAAAGTTAACACAAGATGAATTGTTCATGTTATTAAGGCGGAAATGTCAGATTATAAAAAGTTGAGTCAGGGAGAATTCACACAAAGAGTCTGTATGGTGGTAATCGCGTAGCAACTGTCAGTTGACTCATGATCAGATAGGTCAGCGGTCCACTGGAGGCATCGAGAAACGTTATTTGATTAATAGTTCTTGATAGGACAGTTAATCAATTGTAATATTTGTTCTTTTCTCACAAAGCAAGATGAACGATAACTTTGAAGTCATCAGTGCGCAAGAGTGACTCTAGCAAAGATTTGGATCGGCGTTAGGTACTGCGATTACGAGATAATTCTCTGGAAAAGGTGAAAGGTTGAAACAGACTGGGGATGCATTAGTTCCTAATATAAAATACAAAATTTTAGTCACTTTACGCATTATCTCTTTGAGCATTTTTTCATTTTATGCACTTTCTCTTTGAGCATTATTCCCATTATCTTTTTGAGCATTATTACCATTATGCATTATCTCTTTGAGCGTTATTCCCATTAACTGCTCAAACCCCTTGCAAAATTTCTTCGAAATTAAACACTTGTACCCGACAACCTAACGTGACTAAAGTGGTTTCAGATCGTACGTTGGATAACATATATTTTCTTTCTACATAACAAAATATACGCTCTGAATATTGTATTTAAGAGATATACTCAGATTTCAGATATGTTGTGACAGCGAGGCGAGTACCTAATTTAAATCATGTGACAACGTACGTGTCTTTATAATAATAATAATAATAATAATAATAATAATACCAGTATTATTATTACTTACTTACTTAATTAATTAATAAATTTCTATACCAGAGGCTAAAGTTGGCCTGAGAGTGTTGAGCAGTTGGTCAAGTAATTAACTTGGGTCATTGGACTGTTTTCTCATAAATTTTGTCAAAATCTCATTATCGAATTTGAGGGGGAGTTATCCTCCCAATTGCTTATCAATGCAACCATATTTTGGCAGCTCAGCATCGTTTTTACAAAGTTCACTGGTCATCTAGCGAAATGAGTCTAGTTATATTGAGCTGTTTTTTAGAAGTCGTTTGAGAATGTTCTATTTGTTTGTAACGGCAGCCATGTCTTTCCTCAAATCGGAAATAATTTGTGAAAAGATAAATACCGAAATGTCTGTTGAAACTGATTTAATTCAACTGCATTTTTTTAGAAGTCCTTGAAATATTTCTTCCTTTAATTGATGACGATGAGAACATGTCACTTGTTATGATCTGGCATGGGCTTTAAGAATTCTACTGCCGCTAAAGCGCTCTATATTCAACAGGTGCGCGGTGAATGTTGTCTGAAGTTGTTCATTTGCAGGTTTGACAAAGGCAGACGCTGCCTCGCTCAGTCAGTTTATATATGTATGATTAAAACAGTCGTTCAGATGAAAAAAGAGACCATTTCATGCAAAAGACTAACTCCCTAATTTTGTGGAAGTGATTTATCGTATCTCACCTGGTCGTAAGGGTTAATGATGAATGGTATGGCCGTGCATAGGTATGCGTCTTACGTCGGAACTCAGATTTCGCTGTATAGACTCCTTTTCAGAAATAGAGTAACCAACGCTAACCAAATTGGCAAGAAAATAGTTTTATATAAATCTTTTTCACGTTTGTACGAATGATGCTGATCCACTATCAAATATGACTGTTGTTACTAAAATTCGAAACAAAACTGGGTCATCTTCTAAGATGATGGAGATTTACTCGAATTGACGCAAGCATCCTGACATAAAAAAAACCTAGATATTTATATAAATTATGCCGACCCACCATCAAATGTGGCCGTTATTACTAAAGCTAGGGAATACAGTATGTAATTGTCCTTTTATCCAATAATCAGAAAGTTTGTGAATCAAACCTATATATCAGACTCTTGATGAAAAGTAGAATGTCGGGGAAATAAGACCAGATTGGTATTTGGAGAAAAGTTTACAGATAATTGCAAACATATTTTTAAAAAAATAACTTTATATCCAAGATCTTACCCAACTTACTCAATAGAGAAACTCTTTTATTGTTAGAAGGATCAGATTTATGGCCTCGTTTGGTAATACAGATAAGAAAAAAGTAGTTTTAAAACTGAACATTTCTTATAATCTTAAAAACAGATTTTGTCTCCTGAAGAAAGTACAGGAATATTTTCAAAAATACCAGAATGTTTAGCAAATGTTCTCATCAGTTTCCAGCAAAATGTTTGATCATTTGTTTTTCACCCATCGAGGTTCTAATAAAGATTTGAGTAACCAATTTTACAAGAATGTTTTTTTCATGCTATTAACTTGATTTTTTTGGTTGATATATTTGTTTTGGCTATTTTCAGTTTTATTTGAAAACAAATACTTTACGCGGTCATTCCATTAGACTAAATGCCTTTTAATTTCAGAATTAAACCCATATGATCTCTCTTCCATATAGTAATAACTGTATTGTATATAGTTTTTAGTACAAAATTCCGTTCATTTATCTGTCCATATCGATAACATATTATATTTAGGCTTGTCAGCGAGTGTTTGAAGTAGTTGAGAAATGAGACGTTTTCGTGTATCTTATTTCTAGTGTGTTTGTTTTGTACAAAAAATGTGGGTGGGTGATTTGTAAAATTGTCTTCAAAACGTTTTTTCTTTTTCGTTTACTGTAAAACAATATTGTATCTTTTGGGGGACTGGGGGTCTTAAAAAACTCATATCATGATATATGCATTTCGTCAACTTCTTCAGGCGGTAAATAAACTTTGGAAACATTTATGCACACACACATGTGTGTGTGTGTGTGTATATATATATATATATATATATATATATATATATATATATATATATATATATATATATATATATATATATATATACAAACATGTGTGTGTGCATAAATGTTTCCAAAGTTTATATATATATATAAAATGTTAGTTTTTAAATGGCTTACAATAAATATTGTATAATGACCAAAAGAATATATTTTTGTTGCTAATAAGTCAAATTGTCCCATGGATAAGGAGGGTATATAGAACTTATGAAATCCCTTTCTATATCGCTCTGGTGTATTTTAAGGTTGCTTTATGAAAGACCATTAAAGAATATAGCTCAGTTGTGCATTTATTATAAATATCTGCAAATAGTTGTTTAATAATGTCTCCAGAACAATGAACATCAGATATTTCACGTATATCTTTGTTATCTAACCCATTAACCAATACAAAATATTTAGTATTTAGACAAATATACTTTGGTACATCATGATACGACTGAGATCCATAGATGCAATTTGTGCAATTTGTGCTGTTATTCCTTGATAATGAAAAGTATTCTTTAATATTGTTCTAATTACTATGGTTAATTTTAATATCACCAAACACGATTATTTGTTGTACATCATTATCAAAATTTTGTACTGGAATACCCTATTCGGTCGGCAAGATATCTAACTTTTTTTTATTATCTTCTATGCTGTTTTATAATTTTTCCACTATGTTATAATTTATTTTGGTTATCATTGATAGTATATATAACAAATTCATTATATTTAAAGTATTTAAGTAATAAATTAGGCAAAAGGTTTGTCTTTCCTTGCCCTGTGCTTCCTATAATCACAGAATGGCCATCAGGTAGTAAGAAGTGGTGTTTGCTATTTTTTTGACACTATTATCAATATCAAAATTGATTATTTCCATTATAATACTTTGTTACCTAGATTGATTTTTTTCATAGCCATTTAGTTTGTAACATTTTTTATACTTTTCAAAGGACTTTACATAATTCTCTCTTGTTTGGAATTTTTTTTTCTTCAAACACATATTTTATAGTTTGGTTGTTATCATTTTCGAAATTAGATTTTACATGCATTACTAATCCCTTAGTAAAATTGGAATTTTAATTTTGATATTTTATCATCCAATTTCAAAGCGCCATTTATTGACGTTTCAATTATATGAATAACACTCAATATTCTCGCATGAATTAGAATTACTGGTATTGCTGCTATACTTGCAGTACCTCCTATGACTGTTGTTATCAGCATATATATATATTTCCACATAACATAACTTTTTCTATATGCAGGACACAATCGCATTAAATAATCACGTAATTCTGAAATGTTACTTGTTGCTTTAATTAACATTTATACCATAATGTTACCTTAGTTTGCAACGCCAAATACAGATAATGATGCACAAATATAAAATTCATCATTATTCGCAATTTTAATTATCGCTATGTTTATGAAAAGAACTAGTCTATATATTATTTACTGTTGATGATTCAGGCAACACTTTCCACATATCAGTGTTATGTAATTGCAAAACACTAAAATAATCACAACATATTACCCATGATTTCTATTTTAGGTTCAATGTATATTTCTGGCTTTTTAATAAAATATTATTTTGTGTATGTACCAGATAATGATTATATCTTAGAATATCCTATTTTTAGAGCTCCTGATACATGTACCGTTGCCATTTGCATTTCAATTTCGCTGTTTTTGTACATTCTAACCAAGATATTGTAGTTGCTTTTTGTTTCACAAGATCGAAGTACTCAACCAAATTATATAATCAATATTTTGGGGAATAAAAAAATGAGGGTTTATGCTTCACGCAAAATATTTTATCGTCAATATATTTGTATTTCGTAAATCAACATTATTAGTAGCTATATGGCTTGAATAACTTCATTTCTTGTTACATCTTTTGTCGCATCCAATTCTGTATCACTAGTATTAATCAATGCTTCAAACATTATATAACTTATATATAGTATAATTATATAGCATATATGTAAGTAAGATTGTATACTCATAAAGCAAAACTATCAGTGGTTCATAAAAATCAAAGCAAAAAACAAGACAAAACAACATTACTATAATCAAAGAGTTATATGACAATCCCACAAAATCACACTCTGAAATTATGTATCAGAAAAGGTGGTAATGATAATATGTTATTATCACTTTTAGAAATGTTACAATTAGAAAAAGATGGTGTAATCGATATGGAATATGTATATGATAAATTACGCAAACACGCTGTATGTTGTACACCAAGAGAGACATTATTTTAATTATAACGTTGAGGTTGTTGTTTACTCCATATTATATCATATTGTCTTTTTTCCCAATTTTTGCTTTTTTTGTTTTAATAATTTTTGTTTGAATATGAACTTTAAAGATATCAAATAATACTAGAATAAGTAAACATACTTAAGAGTTTTCTTTCTTGGAAATTCAGTATGGATGAGCTCAACAACTTTATTGATACATAGTTAATAATTCTGTTCTGATGTTATGTTCAGTGTAATATATAATATTTTGTCTCATAATTAAATAATAGCTTATTAATAGAATATTTGTTATGATAAAGACTTTATACAAAAAATATTTTTGTAATTATCATAATAATTGATAAATTCTTTAGCGAGAGTATAACCGTGATGAAATGCACAATTTATGCATATAAGGCAGCATTAGATAATTGTATATTAGGTTTGGCAATATTTTCCTTCTACATCATCATTTTTATCTTTCTAAAATCATCTTTCACATGTTACGGAATTATATATCATTTTTCTTGTAATAATGGTATAGTTTATTAGTTTGTGATCTCTGTTCTTAGTCTAACAGCTGTCGTCTTGCCGTGAGTACACATACGGTAATTTGGATCGATATTTCACTGAAGCTTTAGTCATGTCATGTGATCCAGTTCGTGAGGGTATGAACTTCTGACCTAGATTATATGATTCATTTCAGAGTCAATACATTATTTACTGTTAATAATGTCATGGCACCGGCACTTTGGCGATGTCACGCATAACCCAGTTTCTGATTGGTTCGGAGAGGGTTGTAATATTTCGATCCTGCGTAGTAAGAGACAATATATTAGGATTTATAGCAGCATTCTAGCATTCTTCATAGCTACACTGGATTGAGAGGTCATAAACGAATTTGGTTCTTTTTGTGTGTGGATATTCTACTTTTGTGATATATCAGTATACAGTACATTCTGGATTAGTCTCTTAAACCTTAATAATTATAAAGCTCCGTGGAATTATCAGAAACATTTCAAGAACTTGTGATATTCCGTATTCACAAGGAATTTTTGGAATTTATAAAACTTGGATATACTTGATTCGTATTAACACATCAGTTCAGGAAAGGTTTCATTCGGAAACTACTTTATTCGGAATATTTGGATTAACTTCCGGATCAGTGAACTTTAGAACAATTTAGGACTTTTAAGGATATTCTATACTGTAAGTTATTTTTAATTCTTTCACTGTGATTGTTTGTTGAAATATTTTAACATTTTAGGAAATTAAATATTTGTATTTAAATCTTGAAAGCTTGTTTGAGTCTTTTCTTTTGTTACATTGCCCCTAGTCGTAGCACACAAAATAAAAATAACAAATATTTTTGTCTGGTTTAAGCATTTCTCCAATAAAACATTTCACACCGTTTTAAATTATAAATGTTATATAACATATCTATATATTTATTTGACATTATATATTATTATATAACGTAAATAATATATATATGAGCTTTGAGAGATATAATACGATGAAGAAAAGAAACAATTAGATGAAAAATACTTGGCAGACCGTGAAATTTAAGAAAGCAACAACAATTGTTAGGAGAAAAATTAGGAAAACAAAAATGTCAAGAAGATATTGCCCAACCTTTAGCAAAGCCCATTACAAAAAAAAAGCGAAACTACAAGAAGAAATAGATAAAACAACAAGATCAGTTAATTCTGAAATTAGAAGAAAAACAACTCCAGTTAATAAAAGTATTACCTAAAACAATTATGATAAATTCAAAGAATTAATGCCACACCAAGGATGTAATATTTTCAGTTGAAAAGCTTATAACTCCTCCTGTTCTTCCTCATCACCAGGAGTCAATGTTATGAAGGATATAACCGATTTTGATATAAATGCATATGAAAGTATGAATTTACCAAAATTTAAAAAAGTTTATTTTATATGCCTATAACAGAATTAGACGTTTTGGAAGATGACGTAAATGCAGCAAATAAAAAGGATACGTCAGAGAAAGGTGTTGCAACTCGTTATAAGAAAGCAGACAAATATTTTTTTTTTTTAAATTTTTAAAATAAATAACTGGTTTAATTAGATAAACATAAACATAAGATAAAAGCAGTTCGATATTACAAAGTACATATTCCGAAAAGAGCAGAACAAAAAACTCAGATGGACGAACTAATGCTACCATATTATAAGTCTTCTTTAAAAAATACAATTAAAAAAAAATAAGGGAATGATTAGAACCAGAATATGACTCGGATATTGAAACTAATTTACCTAGATTCTACAAACTAACACCGACATCATATTTAGCTAAATTATTCATTGATCCTGAACAATTATTAGAGCTAAAACAAGATGCATACCGTGATAATAAACATGTGTTTTTCTTGTAAAATATATTACGATATGAATAATTTGAAAACAAAAGGATTCAACACTAAAAAGCTTATAGAAGTAACTTTCTGGAAATCTTTTTTAAAGAAATGTATACAGTTATCGGGTTATGATCCTAATGAAAGGTGAAAAAATACAAAAAGTAATATCAGATGTTATAAAGATCCAAATGAAATAGTACAACGATTGCATCTATTATTTGCAAGCAAACAAAATGGTAATAAATAACACAAATTTTTGATAATGAAATTATAGATATCCGTAATAAATTGTGCAATGATAAAATAAATAATAAAGCTGAAAATACAACAATATTTTAAAATTACATGCAATCATATATTATATAAATGGTATTTGAAACTACATTATTCTTTGATAGTGGAAATGCCACTTATGGCACATCACAAAATATTATAGCAGATTTTTCATTACCATTTGTTTTGGATATTAACAAACAATATAAAATAACACTCGTCAGCTGAAAAATTTGGTATAGTTGGTTTAATATCACATCAGTGAATACAACTTTTAGATATAATGATGGCAATAAATGGAATATATTACCTATACCAGCAGGTTCATAGTATATCTTCCAGATATAAATCGAGTAATGAAAAGCTTACTTGGGAATGCAAATAACATAACAACTGAAGCAGGCTACAATACGCTAAAATTTAAGACAACATTAGCAGATACATACAAGGTTGATATGACAATACCAAACAGAATACACAATATTTTCGGTTATAATTCTAGGTTATTACACAAAAAATCAATACTGGTTAAAAAAAAAATTAAATATAACAAATATTAATTCACTATTATTACATTGTAGTTTAGTTACAGGAAGGTATATTAATGGTAATAATTCTGATGTATTATTTTCCTTTACACCAAATAGTCCCCAGGTATTCTATTAAATATACCACCTAATGAGTTAATTCATATACCAGTAAATAAGATGTACAAAATATCATCAGTCACAATGCGTGTAACATCATAAGATAACAGAGCGGAAAGTGTTGTCCCTGGATTCTATAGAAGAATGCTTGATAACAATTTTATTTCGTACCCTACTGAGATTCGAACCCGGATCAGCAGGTTACGGCACCCATCGCCTTGCCTGTAAGCACCAACCCCCATACCATTTCGACCATGTGTACATGTGTGTACTTATGCAACCTTTATGGTATGATTTTGCTACCGCTTAAAAAGCTTGAAGAAACAAACTGTTTCTATCCTAAGAACGTTTTCTTTCTCTGCTGATTCATGTCTTCTTTCTTTCTTCTATTGATTATCCTTTGTTTGTTTATTTCCCCGTCATTGAAACAATTAGAGTCCAAAAATTCTCTTTGCATTGTGTTTAATGTTTGTTTTGTGGATGTGAATTGTTTCTACCCCTAACGAAGAGCTTGTTTAGTTCGAAACGTTGGGAAACTGTTTTGTATTTGTGCCTTTATAAATTTTTGTGTCATTATATATATATATATAATGGACTTAATTTGAGCGTCATTTGGATTTCAGTATTTCAGTATATACGAAATTTACTAATTATGTAAATTTTGACCATTCTTTTTAATTTACGTTATCATAAATAGGAAGACCGATATCAAGTTCTTTGGTTGGGGTTTTTTTATTTTCATTGTTTTGCTTAGTTTGCACTAGCTGCTAAAACATGTTTGGTGTACAAGTGTACCATTATAAGAGGTTCATGTGTAGAAATTATGGCATAGAAACATTTCGTGTTTTCATAAGTTCATGTGTCTACTACGTTAGAGTTTCTAAAATTATCATGCATTCTTTTGCTTTTAAAATGCACATCCTTTGAAATTAAAAAATGCAGTTGCATCATTCTTTGAGGCCAACAAATTATAAACCATTTGTGGACTGTTCATAAAACCAGTTAAAATGTTCAGTTGTGGTTTTGTATCGCAGAGGAACTTTACAACTCGGTTTGCTGACTCTTCGTATAAAACTGGAGGAGATATCGTGGAAATTATTCATCTTTTTTAAAATATAATTTGGCTGTTTCTTTTTTGCTTCGCGGGTGGGGTGGGGTGGGACAAATGAATCTTTGCTTTTTTAAGTGTAGAAACATTATCACATTTTGGAACATGACATTTCAGGAAGTACATACTAGTTTAATCAGATTGCCAAAGTGCCCCCCCCCCCCTCTAGTCTACAAGGTGTTTTACAACATAGGGTGAGGCACTTCTTTTTTTGCCAATATATTTGGTAGTTCATTTGTGCTTGGAAGCTTTTGTGAAAAAAATGTACCGTGAAATTTAATAGTGTGTCTCTTTTACTTTCTGTTCTCTTTTTGTAGTCGATCGGTCATTGTTTTGGAGCCAAAAAAGAGCAAGTTGGAAATGAAGAAGTGATATTGGGAATATGGGTGAGTCTCGTTTCATTTTATTGAATAGATGAAAAGGCTTCGTGGAAAGAAATGTTATTGTCGGTTGAAAGTCACTTCCTTGCTTTTCAAACTGACAGTTTTAACAATACATAGATAGATGTAAATTTTTCTTAATTTGTAAAGAGTTAACAATTACATGATTCGGCTAGTGATTAATTTGAATGATTGTTGTGTTCCGTTATGTCCACAATGTTCCAATATGCCCTCACTTAGTCATTACTTCCGTTATGTCCGCAACATTTTGTTCCGATATATCTGTGCGTTGCGTCTTGTCCGCAACCTTTCCATTATGTCTGAAACATTTTGTTTCGATATATCAGCACGATCCCGTATGTCCGCAATATTTTTTTCCAATATGTACGCACGATCTCGTCTTTCTGTAACTGTTCCGAGCGTTCAGTTATATGCGCAACTTTTTCTAAATGTCCACAACTTTTCATTCCGATATGTTTGCAATTATTTTATTCAGCTGTCCGCAATTTTGTGTTTAAATATGTCCACAAGTTCCGTTTCGTCTGCAAATTTCGGTTTTGGCATGTCTACACGTTCCGTTATGTCCGCAACTTTATTCCGATATGTCCCCAACTCTTGTTCCGATATATCCGCACTTTCCTTTATGCCCGAAACTCTTTGTTCCGATATGTCCGCATGTTCCATTATGTCCTCTACTTTTCATTCCAGTAAGTCCGCGCCTTCCGTTATGTTTGAAAGTTTTCGCCCTGATGTGTCTGCAATTTCTGTAATGTCCTCCTCTTTTTGTTCATGTACGCACGTTCCATTTTGTCAGCAAACTTTGTTTGCAAAGTATCCGCGCGTTCTTTTATGTCAGCAACTTTTTTTTCCCAATATATCCGTACGTTCCGTTTTTTCAGTAGGATTTTATTCCAAATACCCGTGCGTTCTTTTATATCCACAACTCTTTGCTTGAAAATGTCTTTACCTTCAATTATGTCTGCAACCTTTTTATTCAGATACGTCCGTGTGTTCTGTCATGGTCACCCGATAGAGCCTTCATTTTTACCACAGTAGTTACCACCATGCTTATAGCTTTGAACTACATTGAAGTTTCATCATCTTTTCGATTCTCTTTCTATACTGAAAACCTTGCACGATCTTACATTTTATGTCCCGTTGATGCGGAGACGTGGTTTGCTTATACGGTTTGCAGGGGTTATTCTGTGTTGTTGAATGCCTGGTTGAGTTGGTATTGAAGGTGGTGAAAGGGCAGATAGGGCAGCCGGGGTTGGCATACAGTCACCCGTTTCAGAGTGGAAGATTCCATATGCTGAATTCAAGTGTTATACAAATCGGAATATTATATACACTTGGCAATATGTGTGGCGTGAGATCTCCGCAAACGGGCTTCAAACCGTTAAACCCATCTTTGGAGAGTGGCGTCACTCATGTGGATTGGGTTGCCGGGATGGAGTGGTGTTGTGCCGCTTGTGTGTGGAACGCATATGTCTGGCTTGTGCGTGCTTCCTGAGAGTTGGGCCTCTGCTGGAGTATGTGACCTGCCAATGTCCACTGGTGATAGGGCACGTTGTTGTCGAGTGTGTACGCTTCCGATCTGTGGGACAGAAGTGTTTGTTGTGTGTTCAGATGATAAATTTTATGATGGTGTGCCGCCGGGTATGGGGGTCGTGGGCTCTTTCGGGAAGTCCGGTTTGTATGGTGGGTTAATCTTTTAGCTTTTATCATGGAGTACTTCATGTTTACTTTTCTTATGAAGGGGTTATCTTCCTAGAGCTTTTGTTGTTGTTATTGTTGTTGTTTTTGTTGCAATTCTTTATTTTTACAACGTAACTTTTAATAGGCACCATAGAGCCAGTGTTGTGCTTACGTGTTTGTTAAACCCCTAAATATATATCTATTATGCTCACATTTTAGGTTTCCAATATGCACATTAGGTCTCTCATGACTGTTATTTTGTGTCACGTGATCGTTTTTTCTAGCTCACAGTAAACGTAAATTGACCGACACATCATTGTTTCCATCATTAGTGGAGCTTTCATTTAAAAAGAATAATATCGACACAGTTACCGTATGTATTCGCTTGTAAGTCTGACCAAACTGCAAACTACATAGACATAGACCCAGATGGCATATTGTGCCAGCCGATCTGGGTCTATGCAGTTTGTTAGGTCTAATCAGTAGAATAAGCAACATACACCCTGATGCGCCGGCAGATCAGGGTTTATATTGTTTGCAGTTGGACTCGAATTATACGCAAGTTCATATGGCATATTTCAAAATTTGCCGTGATTGATATAGTTCTACAAATATGATGGTTTGCACTAATGGACCTACGTATTCTGCAGCCTGGTTTAGAGTCGAAATTAACGTTTTTTTGTTATTAATAACTTTCTAAAATTTGTCCTCATGTTATTTACTGGTATAGAGAAATGAACTCTATATTAAAATGGAATTCTGGTGTATATCGGCATTTCTTCCTCTGTTTCGTTTCATCCCGGGATAAAAGTGTATTATATTCCATGACCTTATCGCAAATGTGTATCATGGTAGATACTACGAACGCTGTCTATTGCTGTTCTCATTGACTGGTTTGTGTACTGAAACATTTAACCGTCATATATACATCTAGCTAACACTGAACATTTCAATATTAACCAAACTTCTAAAGCAGAAGTTTTAAATGGGTATTTTGTCTTTGTTGTTTCAAGTGGAGGTGGGGTGGTTGTTTTCGTTCCTAATATACTAATGTTGGATCATTTGGTGCTGATTCAACTGTAGGCAGTTTCCGCTTTCATTTGTAATGAAACTTGCATTGTAGCGCCGCTTAGTTTTATCCGGTTAAACTAGCGGTTGCAGTTGCAACGCTCAGAGTCATCCGTGAACACAAGACGTTACAGTCGCAACCGCTAGTGCAGCCTCTCGAATGGGTAACACAGGCGTTGACATTATTCATTTGATGTGCATGTATGCATCCTATTGTAAATTCGGTATAAGTAGGGGTTCCACATTTTAGACATTATTATATGCATATTTTTGGACAATGTGGTTAAATTTTATCACGTACGAATCTAGGATATTTTTCCAAAGGAGGCTGGTGAGTGTGAAGTTTTACAAGTGCTACTTTATTGTTTTACGAAAAATAGACACATAATTCGGTTTCAACAAAAATGAAGAGAAAAAAGCAAACAAACAAGCAAGCTATATTTACTTGAGAGGATGGGATGGTCAGTTGAATCCCTAGAATCCCAACGTAATCACCCTAAGTATGTTGTAGTGTTTTACAATTGTTAACATAGACTAGAACTGTGTTTTGGTGCCTGTGATCAGAAATTTGGTTTGGCAAAAATTGGTAATCATATCTACTGGTGATCTAATATCTAAACACGCATGCGATAACCAGCACAATCGAACAGTAGTATAGAGGTGAACCTAGTTTCCGATCAAATTCCACAATGCAAGCCCCTTTCTATGCGTCTCACCGTCACGTTCCTGATTGTTCACTCATGAAAAACTACATCCAAAGCTTTATTTGTTCTCATTTAGATATTAAAAAGAAGAGCTGTGTTATACAGGAATGACATATGTGCTTAAATTCGTTTGATGTAGCTCACATGGCTAAAGGGAATAAGAGCTTTATGGTATCGACTCAGTCAGGTCCACTTTCATCCGTGCGTGTATGTTAAGTCCGTCAGTAATTTTTGTCGTGTCTTTTTCTTTCTAAATTTTTCTTAAACACCACAGTTAATTGAGACGTTTAGTAGAGATATTTAAATTAACATGCACGGTCTAAAAATGTCTGTTTTTACGTCTGAAGCAATTGCATGGCTTCCAAAGAAACCAGGTTTAAACAAAATACAACAATAATGTACAACTTGTTTCAAAAGCACTGAGCGCAATGGTTTTAATCATACCCGGTGAAAGCGTTTGCTACGGGCTTGTTCTACCATGTTTACCTTCGGGGCAGCTTCCTTGGCTACAGTGTTACTTCCACAGTGATGAGTTGCAACCTTATTTAAAAATGACATGGATTATGATGATTTGTCATTCAATTTCTCCTTTTTTTTCATAACACTTGGGGGAGAAACAATTCCTTCGCAAAACCCGCTGGATGATTGTTCACCAGATTCTAATGGTAAACACATACACACAAAATATAAAAAATAACATCAGACTCGAGTGTTGACCAGAGTATGCCAAGTGACTTTGATCCAAGTCCTCTTGATCTTGCATTTCTTCCACCACATAATTATCCATTCTGTCCTAAACATAAGATATAAAGAGCAGTATTTGTCTGGATATACAAGAATATTCCATATAATGATACATTCTGTCCTAAACATAAGATATAAAGAGCAGTCTTTGTCTGGATATACAAGAATATTCCATATAATGATACATTCTGTCCTAAACATAAGATACAAAAAGCAGTCTTTGTCTGGATATACAAGAATATTCCATATAATGATACATTCTGTCCTAAACATAAGATACAAAAAGCAGTCTTTGTCTGGATATACAAGAATATTCCATAGCATGATACATTTTGTCCTAAACATAAGATATAAAAAGCACTCTTTGTCTGGATATACAAGAATATTCCATATAATGATACATTCTGTCCTAAACATAAGACATAGATAGCAGTCTTTGTCTGGATATACAAGAATATTCCATATAATGATACATTCTGTCCTAAACATAAGATACAAAAAGCAGTCTTTGTCTAGATATACAAGAATATTCCATAGCATGATACATTTTGTCCTAAACATAAGATACAAAAAGCAGTCTTTGTCTGGATATACAAGAATATTCCATAGCATGATACATTTTGTCCTAAACATAAAATATAAAATCCACTCTTTGTCTGGATATACAATAATATTCCATATCATGATACATTCTGTCCTAAACATAAGATATAAAAAGCACTCTTTGTCTGGATATACAAGAATATTCCATATAATGATACATTCTGCCCTAAACATCAGATATAAACAGCAGTCTTTGCTTGGACATACAAGAATATTCCATATAAAGATATATTCTGTCCTTAACATAAGATATAAAAAGCAGTATTTGTCTGGATATACAAGAATATTCCATATCATGATACATTCTGTCCTAAACATAAGATATAAAAAACAGTCTTTATCTGGATATACAAGAATAGCCCATAATTTCTTGGCTATTTGGTTGCCTAGTATCCTGGTATAAGTCGAGTCAACTGCAATCAACATAGACGCTGATCGGCTGGCGCATAATGTGACGGCAGATCTGAATATGTGCAGTTTGCAGTTGGACTCGACTTATAAGTAAGTACACACGCCAAAAAACTTATTATGATCTCAATGATATTTTCTGAGCAGCCTTTCGTCAGTAAATTTCATTTGTGCTGAATAGACGTTGGCTTAGCATGTTTTCAAAATGAAAGCTCGGAGGAAGTCTATTTGATTTTTCGTTTTGTATTGTCTTATATTATTATTGTTATTATTATTATTATTATTATTATTATTATTATTATTATTATTATTATTATCCGGCAGAATGATTTAATGTAAAATTCTTGTTATAGAAACCCATATTTTTGATTCTGCATGTTTTCCAACAAATATTCTCTCTATTCTGTTGCGGTTGTGTGTGATGCGTGATTTTTGAAGAAAACCAAGAATTTAATCATCTGAGTACGTAATTCGATTTCACATAGGATTTAGCGGTGTGTCCTATAGTTATTGTCATTGTAAACATGAGTGATCATATATAAAATTTGCACTCTACATAAGTAATTTTGACTTTTTTATCCCCTTAGTGATGGCAAAGATGTCATAAAATACTACTAAAGTAACTTTGACTCTTTCATCTCCTTAGCGAGGGCAAAGATGTCATAAGACACTACTAAAGTAACTTTGACATGTTGGCCCATAGTGAAGGCAAAGATGTCATAAGACACTACTAAAGTAACTTTGACATGTTGGCCCCTTAGTGATGGCAAAGATGTCATAAAACACTACTAAAGTAACTTTTAGACGTTGGCCCCTTAGTGACGGCAAAGATGTCATAAGACACTACTAAATTAACTTTGACATGTTGGCTCCTTAGTGACGGCAGAGACGGAACAAGACACTACCAAAGTAACTTTGACTTTTTATCCCCTTAGTGACGGCAAAGATGTCATAAAACACTAAAGCAGATTATTCTTTTTTTACAACATGAAATAGGGTAAACATAAAACCTGTTTCTAAAGAATGGACTTTCAAACAGCGTCCTCTATGGACGTATATCTTTTGTAAACAAGTCAGAATTATCATACATATACGAGAAGGGATCAATACATGTTGTCCTTTTGGGGCAGATGCCATTTAGTGGGTATTATTACTAAGGTAGGTTAAGTGTATTTTTATATATTGAAGCATAAAAACACAAACAGACACGTCTTTGGGTGTTCAGGAGGATTTTACAATTAAGATATATGTGAAGTAAAAGATAAATATTTTAAAGTATCTCTACACTTATTGAGTCAATCAATTGTTATTGCAACTTATTATAGTTCCTAAGAAAATCATGGATATTTTTTCTTAGATTTTTCCTGAAGATTTGCCAACCGGTGAAGAATATTACCTGCATTCAATACAAAGTAGCATTAAAGCCTAAACAGAAAATAAAATATTATTAAGTTCAGCCTCTTGTCTTTTGCGTCGGACAGCAAAGTAAACAGGTGTAATTCAACCGAACTAAACTTCCGGTCATTTCATTAAAATGGAACTATTTCCAGACAATGCAACATAACCTATTCTGAGTTTTGGATATGTGGTGTCCAAGTTGGTCCTTAACCTGAGTAAGATAGTCTTAAGATATATGTGGGCAGTGGGCAAGATAAAACTTGCAAGAAAAAATAAGACGCTCACGAATCCACGAGTCTTCCTACCTATGGGAGAAATAGGGTGGTGGTAACATGACATCACAGGGCGGAAGTCTTCCAAGTTGAAGTCAACGGTCAGGGCGGAAGGGTTCCAAGATGAACTTAACGGCCACATGTTCGAGAGCAGGGCGAGCCATACAGTAACATGGATATCGGCTGTGGTCTACAGCCTGGAGAGGAATGGGCTCCACCAGGTTGCAACTGCCCATGATACGCCAGGAATGACAAAATGACAGTAGATAGAGTTCTCATACCGGATCGGTCGCAGCCCGGGTTACCAATTACCGCTCCATCCGCTGGACGCCAGGACGGAGGTGATAAGTATGCTACTGGTGCAACTACCATCAAAGTACGGGCAACAGATAACATCACCATTGGAACGTGGAATGTCAGGACATTAAGACCAGCAGGGAAACTCGAGGAGCTACCCCATGAGTTGGGAAGATACCAATGGCACATCCTTGGACTCTGCGAGATGCGCTGGAAGAATTTCGGAGAAAGATCAACAGATGAAGGACACAGGATCTACTTCAGTGGACACGAAGACAAGCATGAACATGGAGTCGGATTTATGGTACATAAGGACATTGTGAGTGCAGCCATGGGTTGTCGACCAGTGTCTAACAGGCTGATTACCATCCGCTTGATGGCATCTCCCTTCAACATCACCATCATAGAGGTTTATGCCCCAACATCTGACCATGATGATGAGGAAATGGATGCGTTATACGACCAGCTTCAAAGTCTTATTGACCAGACATCCAAGAAGGATATTCTAGTTATTCAAGGAGACTGGAATGCCAAGGTAGGAGTAGACGCACAAGCAGACTGGCGAGAAGTCTGTGGTCCATACTGTAATGAATAGACCAATGAGAGAGGAATGAAGCTAATGGACTTCGCCACCTACAATAACCTAGTGCTAACAAACACCCTTGGCCCCCAGAAATTATCTAGAAGATGGACTTGGCACAATCCAGACGGAAAACATCACAACCAAATTGACTACATCTTGGTGAGGAAGCGCTTCCGGTCTAACGTTAACATTGCCAGAACACGTAGCTTCCCAGGAGCGGACACAGGAAGTGACCATGATTTGCTGATGATGACTATCAAGCTTCGTCTGTTGAAGACCAAGAAGCCAAGACAGGTTAGGACCAGGTTTGAACTTGAAAAACTTAAAGATCCAAACGTGGAACAAGCATTTGAAGCATCAATAGGCGGCAAATTTGCACCACTCACAATTCTGGGTGCTGAAGAAATAAACATAGAATCCTTGATCACCATCTTCAACACGGCAATAATAGTCACAGCCAACGAGATCCTTGGCAAATATCGTAAGATAAAGAAGCCCTGGGTCACAGCAGATATCCTCGAACCTCTGTGATGTGAGGAGAAAACTGAAAAGGAAGCGAGGAGAGTTTGAAGGAGCAGAAAAATACAGGGAGATTAACAACAGGATTAAGAAGAGCTTAAAGAGAGCGAAGGAAAGCTAGTTAGAGGACCAATGTCAGGAAGTCGAGAAAAGCCTGAACCATAATAACAGTAAAAAGGCATACCAGTTGGTGAAAGACCTGACAACAGATACACAGGGGAGATCTTCCACTATCCAGGACAAGGCTGGTAAGAAGTAAGAGGATCAAGAGATTCTTAACAGATGGACGGATTACTGTTCAGAGCTTTACAACCAGGAGACCCCTGGAGACCAAGCTGTACTAAACTTCCCACTGACCACAGCAGAGGATGACCACCTGATACTCAGGGAAGAAATAGACGCTGCAGTAAAGGCACTAAAGAAATGGAAGTCAGCTGGGCAGACAATATACCAGCAGAACGTGTTCAAGCAGGAGGAACCTCCATGATAGATGTCCTCACAACAATCTGCAACAAAATCTGGCAAACAGGAGAATGGCCCACCCCATGGACCCAGTCTCTGATCATCACCCTACCTAAGAAAGGGAATCTGCAGCTGTGCCAGAACTACCGAACAATCAGTCTCTTCAATCACCCAAGCAAGGTTATGCTTAAGATCATCCTATACAGACTGAAACCTCAAGCAGAGCACATCATCGCTTAAGCACGGGCAGGTTTCAGAGCAGGACGTAGCATTATTGAACGGATCTTCAATCTTAGAATCCTCTGTGAAAAGTATCTACAGCATCAACAGGGTCTCTATCATGTCTTCATTGACTTCAAGAAGGCTTTCGACAAGGTATGGCATGTAGCCTTGTGGGTCACCATGCGGAAATACAACATAAACGCAAAACTAATCAGCACCATCGAAAACCTGTATGACAAGGCCACCAGCGAAGTTCTCGTCAATGGCAACATAGGAGATCGGTGCAGAACCACAGTCGGAGTCAGACAGGGATGCCTTCTCTCACCAACTCTCTTCAACATCTACCTGGAAAGAATCATGTCTGGTGCCTTGGAAGACCATGAGGGCAGTGGCAGTGTTGGAGGCAGAACAATCACCAACCTGCCCTTCGCTGATGATATCGATGGTTTAGCAGGAGATGAACAAGAACTGGAAACTTTAGTGAACCGTCTCAACCAATCATCACTAAGGTGTGGGATGAAGATCAGCGCTGAAAAGACCAAGCTAATGACAAACAACCAGAGTTGTATCCAAAAGGAATACGAGTGAATGGACAGAAGCTGGGCACAGTGACAAGCTTCAAATACCTAGGTGCTATCGCCTCTGATGAAGGTTCAAAACGTGAGCTTTTTCCAGGATTGCACAGACAACAACTGCACTGGCTAGGCTGAAGCCTATTTGGAAGGACAGCATCATCACGATTGGGTCCAAGATCAAACTTATGCGCTCCCTTGTCATGTCTATATTCCTGTATGCATGTGAAACATGGACCCTGACTGCAGAACTAGAGAGAAGAATCCATGCCCTAGAGATGAGATGTTATCGAAGGATCCTGAAAATCTCATACTTAGACCACGTCTCAAATCAGGAGTTGCGCATTAGAATCCAAGGTGCAATTGTACCATATGAAGATCTGCTCACCACCGTAAAGAAAGGCAAACTAAGATGGTATGGTCACGTCTCACGCTCATCTGGCCTGTCAATGACAATCTTACAGGGCACAGTGAGAGGAAAGAGAAAACGAGGCAGACAGAAGAAGAGATGGGAAGATAATATCAAAGAGTGGACAGGCATGGACTTCGCAAAGTCCCAAAGAGCAGTGGAGAAGAGGGCAAAATGGAGAGAGATTGTCGCAAAGTCATCAGTGGCGCCCCTACGACCTGCCAGGTTACGGGAGAGATGAAATGAGATAATAGATAGTCTTGGTTCATCTGAACTTTTAACTTATGCACTGGATTCATTAGAAATGTAGCAAAAAACGAAGGAAATATCTAAGGAGCTTAATTAGTGTAGTGATACCTTTAGGAAGTACATGTCCGAACTGCCGATTGATAAAACTGCATAAAACATCATAAATAAAGAACATCAAGAAACAAAAAAGAGGCACAATTCCTTGTAAATTATTACCGAAGTATGCTAATAATCGACATTATGTGAAATACAAACTCGTATATAAAAATTAATTGTTATTTCGATGATTTGTGCTGAAGTAAAGTTTGTAGATTCTAAAGCAGACAAATACTAGTTATCAAATATCCATATAATTATGCAGATTAATGAGAAAGAACGCTTCATATGGCATCAAAAATCCATATGATTATGCAGATTAATGAGAAAGAACGCTTCATATGGCATCTTTTCAAGCCCATGTGTCTACGTCCTGACAAAACACCCGATTCCCTGTTGGCCACATACAACTGATCTACATCCTGAAAAAATAGCCCGATTCTCTGTTGGCCACATACAATTTATCTACATTCTGACAAAATAACCCGATTTTCTGTAGGCTACATATAGTTTTTGTGCCTGATCAAAGGATGGGAATTCTAAATAAAACAATATGGTGATATTGGACAAATAGTCACCCGACTTGTCTCTGTATCTTGACACAAAAAAGTCGTCATGCTGATGAAATTAACGGTCAAACATAAGCACAATATCCACAGATTTTTTACTTACACCACTAAAACAATATTGCATATAACTTGATCTTAACATGCAGTAAATGGTTAATGTACAGATAAGCAGGTCAGTGTTATTAATGTATCATAAAGATATATATATATATATATATATATATATATATATATATTACCGTTATTCTGCAAAAAATAAAGTTAGTTTTAATTAAATAAATGACAACCTTGAAGTAACTTACTTTGTATGAACATCATTTGCCACATTTTTCTCCCCTGTAACTGGTACATTTTAGCTGTGAAGTAATTATTGATTAGTTTCTTACTCTGAATGCAACTGCAGGTATAAAAATCGCTAAACAGTCCGTGCTTTTGAAGTCACAGCTTCTCCCACTGGGTGCCTCTCACTTCATGGTAAGCAGGTGTATAGTTTGAGTAACAGATTTTAATTAACTGATGCCACTACCTAGTAATATTAACTCTTTAAAGAAAGCAACAAGTGGATGGTTGTAAGCCAGTAATAGTGCAAACATGGAAATGGTAAATATAAAAAATACAGCTTTGCAGATAAAAACAGCAAACATTTTAATGCCGCAGAGATTTTCAATTAGACGTTGTATAGTCTATTTATCTGGACCACTTGTGGGAATAAGTCGCCAATGTGTAGTACTATCAAATGACTCAATCTTAAAAGTGACACGAAGAACTTTGAAGCAAAGGTTTCCTTTTCGAATTTTGTGATAGTTTAAGTCAAGAAGTATCGAATATACAGTGTGCACTTAATCCTACAGTCAATGTGACGAATTCACTTAAGTACGTGATAGTAACAATACCTCTTATTGAATGTTGCGTGACTTCTCAGGATTACAAGTTGTATACGTTTAAATGTAATAATATGGGTTGTTTTTACGTCAGAGCATTTTGAAGTGATCCCTTTTTTTGCTGAGGTGAAAACTTTGTCCTTTTCATTCAAGCTATCATCAAATTAAGAGCGTACATGTTTTGCAATTATTATAAAGAAAGCATTCGTATAAAAAATTCAGATACAGTTTATCGATGAGTGAGGTACAAATGACTTGCTTTTTTCGTTCAAAATTATTTTTAGTACTACAGAAAATAGTCTATCGCCGCGACCGAATATGACGGTCTTTCGCAATGGAGACAACAAAGAGTGTTGCATTTACGCGGAAATAACAGAACGTACATACATTTTGGAATAAAACGTTACGAACAGAACGAATGACTAAGTGCGGACATAGTGAAACATAGGGACAAAACATGATGATAATAATAATAATAATAATAATAATAATAATTATTATTATTATTATTATTATTATTATTATTATCTTCGAAAGTTTATTTTTGTCAATCCTTTGAGTGAACTCTGATTATATGTAGGCCTAATATCTACAATTTTTACCTCGGTACCAAAAATCAATTAATTTAATGTGATTTTATATGTATTGATATCCCCAGTAGCGTCTGCTTTACATCTATTAGATGATGTTTTGTACTCAGTGTGAGAATAATTATTAAATATTTATCCATCAGGATACCGCTGGATGTGAACGATATGCATCCATCAACCGGATTTACTACCGCAAGTTAAAAGCTGCCATTCTCTGCTATGACATCACAGGCAGGACGAGCCTTGTCAAGGCGCTGTACTGGGCCCAGGAACTTAACAAAATGGAGGAGGTCGGTGAATAAATTGTTCGTGTGGACGACTTCAGTCCTTTTGATTCATATAATTTACCTTTCACTGCATTCAAATGGAGAAACCACCTAACTGGATTAAATTCAGATTGTAAACGGTAAATGTATTCGCCGGATGCGATAAATACAAAATTGAACAGACGGATCTAAATGGAGGCATATATACCATCAGCAAAAATCAGTGATTTACTCCTCGTTTAGTCTACCCGTTGGTATAAGCTAACAACATAATCTATTTGAACCCTTATACACTCAAGGTAGAATATCATCAATATGCACTTAAAGAAAAAGAAAAAAAAAAAAAAAAAAAGTAAGAAATCCCCAACATCTATTTCGAATTTATGTATGTATAAAATCTGACAACTGAAGTTCAACGGTACAGTTAAATACCGTTTACACTCGCGTATAAGTCGGATCCAACTGCAAACAACATAGACCCTTATCTGCAAGCGCATTATGTGACGACAGATCTGGGTCTATGCAGTTTGCAGTTGGATCCGACTTGTAAGCGATCCCCAAGGAAAACCTCATTTATATGCATACATTGACCCTGTCATGATTAAATATAAAGACTGATATATAAAAGTGCCTTGGTGCATTAGGGTATCGTTCTTTGGTATGAGATTTCTAAATTATTATGCAAAAATATAATTCAGGTTGTGTTTCTCTTTGTAGAATTGTAAAATCTATCTTTGTGGAACCAAGAAGGATCTAGTCGACAGCAATCCACACTCAAGAGATGTTGACATAAATATGGCCAGGGCTCTAGCAGAAGGGAGGAGTTTTCTTTTTGTTTATTTTGTGATTTTCAATTTAAAACCTCTCGTCCTAGAATAAGATTTCTTTCAGCATGAATTTAACATATTCCCCATATCTTTAACTTTAGTTGTCTAAGTATAAAACATAATAAACATTATAGAACTACCAGATTTTTTCAAAAGTTGTAGTGTTGCAGTAAAAACATTATTCCAAACAAGTGACACATTATATTTAAATTAGGCAAAATATAATGGCATTCTGTTCTACTCACGTGTACAATTATACCAAGACTAATAAGATTATACGTTAATGATTGACACATGTTCAGAATTATTATTATTTTAAAAATGTACCTTAATAAATGTATTAAAGTCCACTTTTACCGTCAGCTTTTTAAAGCTCTCTTCTTTCGCACACACACGCATACAGACAGACAGACACATAATGCCTATGTGCTGACGGTCTTTAACTGGGCATAAAAAATAGATTTATGTTCATGTATTATATTAATTAAAAAAATAATGTTGCCACTCAGAGTCTAAATCATATGATAACTATTTTACAAAAGCCTTTGAATCATAAAATACATGTTTGTTGATACATCTGATTCTGGACAAAATTTCACGAATTCTGCAACTGATAAACTTACGGATTATATACTTAATCGCTAAACTTGTCCTAGTGAATTCGTGAGAAACCCGTCCACTAATTGGATATTGATATTCATTTTTTTTCTATCTCTGCAGCAATTTCAGATCTTAATGCTGATGTATTTGAAACATCTAGTAAAACAGGGGAGAATGTAGGTCAGTATCACCACTATCAATATTATAACTGCTACTACTACTACTGCAGCTACTACTACTTCTACTACAGCGGCTACTGTTACTGCTACTACTACTACTGCTACTGTAGCTACTACTACTACTACTACTACTGCGGCTACTGTTACTACTACGACTACTACTACTAAAGCGACTACTACTTCTACTACTGTAGCTACTACTACTACTGCTAATGTAGCTACTACTACTACTGCGGCTACTGTTACTACTACTACTACTGCTACTGTAGCTACTACTACTACTACTGCGACTACTGTTACTACTTCTACTACTGCTACTGTAGCTACTACTACTACTACTGCGACTACTGTTACTACTACTACTACTGCTACTGTAGCTACTACTACTACTACTGCGACTACTGTTACTACTTCTACTACTGCTACTGTAGCTACTACTACTACTACTGCGACTACTGTTACTACTACTACTGCTACTGTAGCTACTACTACTACTACTGCGACTACTGTTACTACTACTACTACTGCTACTGTAGCTACTACTACTACTACTGCGACTACTGTTACTACTACTACTACTGCTACTGTAGCTACTACTACTACTACTGCGACTACTGTTACTACTTCTACTACTAATACTGCTACTGTAGCTACTACTACTACTACTGCGACTACTGTTATTACTTCTACTACTAATACTGCTACTGTAGCTACTACTACTACTACTGCGACTACTGTTACTACTTCTACTACTAATACTGCTACTGTAGCTACTACTACTACTGCTACTGTTTCTACTACTACTACTACTGCGACTACTGTTACTACTTCTACTACTACTACTGCTACTGTAGCTACTACTACTACTGCTACTGTAGCTACTACTACTACTGCTACTGTAGCTACTACTACTACTGCTACTGTAGCTACTACTACTACTACTGCGACTACTTCTACTACTACTACTGCTACTGTAGCTACTACTACTACTGCTACTGTAGCTACTACTACTACTACTGTTACTACTTCTACTACTAATACTGCTACTGTAGCTACTACTACTACTGCTACTGTAGCTACTACTACTACTGCTACTGTAGCTACTACTACTACTACTGCGACTACTTCTACTACTAATACTGCTACTGTAGCTACTACTACTACTACTGCGACTACTGTTACTACTTCTACTACTAATACTGCTACTGTAGCTACTACTACTACTGCTACTGTAGCTACTACTACTACTACTGCGACTACTGTTACTACTTCTACTACTAATACTGCTACTGTAGCTACTACTACTACTGCTACTGTAGCAACTACTGCGACTACTGTTACTACTTCTACTACTAATACTGCTACTGTAGCTACTACTACTACTACTGCTACTGTAGCTACTACTACTACTGCTACTGTAGCAACTACTGCGACTACTGTTACTACTTCTACTACTAATACTGCTACTGTAGCTACTACTACTACTACTACTGTAGCTACTACTACTACTACTACTACTACTGCGACTACTGTTACTACTTCTACTACTAATACTGCTACTGTAGCTACTACTACTACTGCTACTGTAGCTACTACTACTACTGCTACTGTAGCTACTACTACTACTACTGCGACTACTTCTACTACTAATACTGCTACTGTAGCTACTACTACTACTACTACTGCGACTACTGTTAATACGTCTACTACTAATACTGCTACTGTAGCTACTACTACTACTGCTACTGTAGCTACTACTACTACTGCGACTACTTCTACTACTAATACTGCTACTGTAGCTACTACTACTACTACTGCGACTACTGTTACTACTTCTACTACTAATACTGCTACTGTAGCTACTACTACTACTGCTACTGTAGCTACTACTACTACTGCTACTGTAGCTACTACTACTACTACTGCGACTACTTCTACTACTAATACTGCTACTGTAGCTACTACTACTACTACTACTGCGACTACTGTTACTACGTCTACTACTAATACTGCTACTGTAGCTACTACTACTACTGCTACTGTAGCTACTACTACTACTACTGCGACTACTTCTACTACTAATACTGCTACTGTAGCTACTACTACTACTACTGCGACTACTGTTACTACTTCTACTACTAATACTGCTACTGTAGCTACTACTACTACTGCTACTGTAGCTACTACTACTACTGCTACCGTAGCTACTACTGCTACTCCTACTGTAGCTACTACTACTATTGCTACTGTAGCTACTACTACTACTACTACTACTGTTGCTACTACTACTACTACTGCTACTGTTACTACTACTACTGCTACTGTAGCTACTACTACTACTACTGCGACTACTGTTACTACTTCTACTACTAATACTGCTACTGTAGCTGCTACTACTAGTACTGCTGCAGCTAATGTTACTACTACTACCACTACTGCTACTGTAGCTGTTACTACTACTACTACTACTGTAGCTGTTACTAATACTATCACTGTAGCTACTATTCCTACTGCTACTGTAGCTGCTATTATTACTGCTGCTACTGTAACTATTACTACTACTACTGCTGCTGCTACTACCACTGATGCTACTACTACTACTGTTACTGTAGCTGCCACTGCTACTGTGGTTGTTACTTTTACTGCTAATACTGTGACTGCTACTACTACTGTTGTTGCTGTAGCTGCTGTCACTGCTGCTGTAGCTACTACTGCTACTGTTGCTGCTACTGCTATTACTACAAATGCTACTGTAGCTGCTACTATTATTATTATTATTACTGATGTTGAAGCTACTACCACTACTAATACTACTGCTGCTACTAGTACTACTTACGCTACTACTACTACTGCGTCTGCGGCTATTACTACTACTGCTACTACTACTACTGCAGCTGCTTTTACTACTAATAATTATCACCAGAAGATCTCTGCTGAGGATTTTCCTTCCTCACTCACGATATTCCTTAACAATAAACAATATGCAAATGGGGCCATTGATAATTGATCTCATTTCATCATACCGCCAATATTTCTTTTGACTTTTTCGTATATTGCATGCAAAGGACATTGTAAAATCTTCATTCAGTCGCTCAACTTGAATCTACCTGCGCAAGTAGTTTGCAATAATCAAGTGCCGTAGAAACTCCTTAGTAACGCTTTCACTCTGCGCCGCTGAAGTCCTGTGTTTTGTTTACCGATGTAGTTACATATAAGAGTAGTGCAAGGTTGTGCTCTTGACGTACTTTTCAATCACGTTATCTTGGATCCTGAAGAAGCAGTCTCTCATCCACTGAGTGTAGGTTTAGATTATGCGAATGGATTGCAAGAAGAATATTATTTATAATTAGTTCATAAAGAAAGCTTCTTCTTCTTCTTCTTTTTAAAATTTATTTATTTATTAATTAATTATTATTATTATTATTTGAAACATATTTCAGGTTTTTCTACATTTTCGCTCTTTTGCTTTTGATTTACAAAGGTAGCTTATTCCAGAAGATTGCCATGGATTCTGTTAAAACTGAAAACACAGTTGGTGAGTATATTTGTGTTTGGATTTTAATCCTCAGTATAATGGCATCAAAGGCTGATTCACACCTTGTTATCCCACGCCTTCCCAGCAAAATGGCAACGAAACCTAGACTATTCCCTTTCCACACTTAGCTATACCACTGTTCTCAAAGAATATTCGGTGATAAGTTCACTCATCATGGACGGGTATCCTTAGTACAATGGGAGCAAATTCTGGTCCTTTCCTGATCCATACATAGTTATCTCACTGTTACCTAAGAAATCGTCTAGGATGACGTCATACCCTTAGGCAGTTGATTGGACTTGTTTTCAGAACGTTTTCTCCGTACAATGGCAACATATCCTGATCCTTTTGATATTGCACCAAGTTATTCCAAGCTGCCCCCTCCCCCGGGACAAAAGTGTCGAGAATATCGTGATATGCTCCCTCTCTCTGTTTGTTCATTATGTTCGTCCGTTCGTCTGTCTGTTATATATTCTTTTCCGTCACTGTTTGGTGGAATGACATCAGACGATGGTCTTAGCTTGCACTCAGTGACTCGGAGCTGAGTGAGAGAGGTTAGGCTCCGCCCAAAGAATCAAAAATATAAAAAGAGGGGGATACAGTATCAATTTTAAGTATTGATAAAGAACAACGGCAAACAATTTTGTATATCTATATGGATGCATGGATGAAAGATACGTCAGATACTTAATAGCTTGGGGTTGTTATCCTCTGTATCATAGCCCTCTACAGTATCATAGCCCTCTACTGTATCATAGCCCTCTACAGTATCATAGCCCTCTACTGTATCATAGCCCTCTACTGTATCATAGCCCTCTACAGTATCATAGCCCTCTACAGTATCATAGCCCTCTACAGTATCATAGCCCTCTACAGTGGCTGTAGCCCTCTACAGTGGCTGTAGCCCTCTACAGTATCATAGCCCTCTACAGTATCATAGCCCTCTACAGTATCATAGCCCTCTACAGTGGCTGTAGCCCTCTACCCTCTACAGTGGCTGTAGCCCTCTACAGTGGCTGTAGTTATGGGAGATGACTAAATTATTATATTTCTTTGTTTTCATTTACTTTGACAAAATGTATCTCGGAATTTCTTCTTCATTTTTTTTATATTTGTTGGCCACACAATATGTGACTGGAAAAGTAAACTTTAAATTAAAACTTGTATCGCCTTTTCTCCTTGTTATATGTTAATTACTGGCTTTCAATTCGTTTGAAAAGTAGATCAGACAACTGAAATACGTATTCATATTAGTTTCAAATTTTTAGTGGTTGAATAATTACGATACAGTCCATTTTTATACAGTCTCCTGGCAAATCCATGATGATTTATGGGATTTGATGCATTTCAGACCCTCTTTAATTCTTTAAAATCGTAAATAAGGTCCATAACGTTTTGTTGTTGAACAGTTAATTTTTAAACGTGGTTGAAAGGCCTGAAGAAGTGACATTTTGGCATTACGCGTAGACAAAACAAACAATCCAGAGGTCTCTTGAGACATGAAATGATTAGTGAATCCGGAAAGGAGAGGATCTATACGAATGAAAACAGAAATAAATGATAGTGATGGCTGTTGTCGTTGTGAACCACTATGTAGAATAAGAAAGTTACAGTAAGAAAGATTTTTGCATGCCATAAATAGGGAGACAAATAAGTGGAGTCTTCGCTTACCCCATACCATACAACTTGATATCTTTCCGTCTTTTGTTTACTAATTTTACTTAAATTGGGCTAAATTTATTTCTGTTATTTATTTTTTGATCATCAGATTAGAGCACTTTTATATGTTTTTCCCATGCATACCCATTCATTTTTGTACATCTGAAATGTTCCCCATGCATACCTATTCATGTTTGTACATCGGTAATGTTCATCATTTACTTGATCGAATTAAAGAAAGATATCACAGATTCATGGATTATTTATTTGCTGAGGAAATAATGTACCATGATGCGTGCTTAAAGCATTTATAGGAAACACAAGTTGTATAAAATTCAAAGTATTTATATCTAAGTAACCAACCCATTTCAAGATACATAATTAAATAGACCGCAAAGCGAAAACTTGTGGTCTTAGCAATTTATAGAAATTGGTTGACTGCTTGTTTCTATTGGGTATACATGCAAAGCGTATCAGAAAACAAACTAGTTTTGAAGTGACGTACGTTATTTAATTTTCCTTTCTGAGAGACCCGCAAAATTTGCTGAACATCATCTACAGCAGATTTTATATAAAGATTTGAAATTCCGCACACAGAAAAACTTTAATTCGATTTCTTCATTTTTGATATTTTGTTGGCCATAGAATATGTGACTGGAAACTCATCATGTGTTACTTCAAGATGTCGTAGTTTGTTCTTCTATTCCTAACATGAGTAAAATGGATCAACAAGAAGAAATAATTCAGTGTTGATTTTATTTGTCCGTCTGTTTGTCCAGTACCTCTCATTTCGTCCCTCACACTTAGATCAATTTTTCGTTAAATTAGTTTATCGTCTATAATTAGACATAGGAACGCATACATTCGTGAGTATAGTTGTTGAATACCGTAACAACGACTAATATTTCACTACCATGACTTTTTTAAGATCTAGGTCAGTTTTCCATACAACATTCACTTCTGGTTTCAATTTGTAACTTTGTACGTAGAGGTAGCTTTGTAAATACAATACCATCAAATGCTGGTCATTGTGACCAATACTTTTATTTTTTAACGACTTTTGTGTAAGTTTTCCTTCTAGTTTGGTTTCTTATACACACTTGACGTAATGGTCATGTAAATGTAATTAGGTATGGTTACATTTCATGAATTGATCGATCCCACAGAAATCTACTTCACCATTTAGAGTACTTATATCTCTCTTGAAACATTTGCAGGTTCATTAGTTATAATGGAACTTACTGTTCAAAGCTATTTTTATCAATACCTCCGAAACTAAACCTCTAGAAAATAATAATAAATCACAGTTATTTTAATTAATATTGTCTGATTGTGCAAATAAAATAGTTCCAGTGAATTAAAGTATTTTTCATTTACTAAATAGCCTGCAGTGAATTTAGTTGTTTTTTCATTTACTAACTGGTAAGCCTCACACGGAAAAAAGGTAAACTACGCCTGTTAACATCAATCATTTCAATATTTCCTGTATCAAAAGCTACTTGTCTTTATCATATTAAACTAAGCTATTTTACGTGTCTGGAAAAAAATCTGTACAGGAGAAACAAATCCAATTAGAGTCCTTCCGTGTGAACTATTTCTAAAACAGGTGCAATAAAGTAATATTTTTAAATAAATCCAGCGAGCCATAGTCTCGATGTTTTCGTCTATAATTTGTTATGATATGTACATTTTCCCAATGATTTTCCTATCGGATCGATTATCACCAAGGTGCCCCTGGTGGCGGAATGGTCTAAGGCGCTCGCCTTTACAGCGTGACCAGCGTGGGTATGTAAGAAGGATAGCCAGTAGCTTCCCGTGGGTCGGTGGTTCTTCCCGGGTTCTTCCTCCATCGAATATACTTTTCGCCATGTATAGTCTATCATACTATCATATGCTACATAATTACGTTACCCCCCCCCCCCACACACACACACCAATTTAATATTACAACGTTGTATAGGGACCTTTACACAAATCTAAGAAAATAAATTAGGAGCTTATTATAAATTTCCAAGAACTGAGAGAATCTGAAAAAGAATCCAACATTCTGACCAATGGAAATAATCTCCAGCTTAATTGGGAGAATTTGACATTACCGGAAGTAATAGGCCACAAAACGGGGAAAAAGAGTGACAAAAAGGAATTTACCCTTTATACGTCAGATTGACTTTTCAAAATTCTGTTTACGTATAATATGGAAGAATTAACATGAAATTTCGATTTAAAGTTTCCTTGTCACGCGGTGTCAAAGTAAATGCAACACGAATAACGGATCTCTCACATATCACTGACTTGTGGGAGATTCAAGTGACTGAAGTGTTCAGATGTCTACAGTGTTTACGTTAAAAGGCAAGTAAGCGAAACTACCTCTACCGACCATGAAACGATATGCCTTCAATGTATTAGATGCGTAATTCGACCGGATTCCCAAAGCATTCGTCATATCCTGAACGACAAACTATGTTATTATTGTCCCCGTTGAAACTGTATTGAGAAAAAAGACGTAGTAAGCGGAAACAAATATTTTTTAGAACAGAAAGTTGCAAGCTCAACCATTTAACAGACGATTTAAATTAGGCATAGAAGAGTTAACAGAGGCACTGACGATTTAACAGAGATAGAAAATCTAATAGAGGCATAGAAGATTTAACAGAGAGATAGAAGATTTAACAGAGAGATAGAAGATTTAGCAGAGATACAGAAGATTTAACAGAGAGATAGAAGATTTAACAGAGACATAGAAGATTTAACAGAGAGATAGAAGATTTAACAGAGGCATAGAAGATTTAACAGAGAGATAGAAGATGTAACAGAGACATAGAAGATTTAATAGAGAGATAAAAGATTTAACAGAGAGATAGAAGATTTAACAGAGACATAGAAGATTAAACAGAGAGATAGAAGATTTAACAGAGACATAGAAGATTTAACAGAGAGATAGAAGATTTAACAGAGACATAGAAAATTTAACAGAGAGATAGAAGATTTAACAGAGTCATAGAAGATTTAACAGAGGCATATAAGATTAAACAGAGAGATAGAAGATTTAACAGAGACATAGAAGATTTAACAGAGACATAGAAGATTTAACAGAGAGATAGAAGATTTAACAGAGACATAGAAAATTTAACAGAGAGATAGAAGATTTAACAGAGTCATAGAAGATTTAACAGAGACATAGAATATTTAACAGAGACATAGAAGATTTCATTGAGGCATAGAAGATTTAACAGAGGCATACAAGATTTTTAGCAGAAGGCATACAAGATTTAGCAGAGGCATAGAAGATTTAACAGAGGCATAGAAGATTTAGCAGAAGGCATCGAACAGATCTTCAATCTTTGAATCCTCTGTGAAAAGTATCTGCAGTATCGACAGGACCTCTGTCATGTCTTCACTGACTTCAAGAAGGCTTTCGACAAGGTATGGCATGCGGCCTTGTGGGCCACCATGCGGATATACAACATAAACGCAAAACTAATCAGCACCATCGAAAATCTGTATGACAAGGCCACTAGCGCAGTTCTCGTCAATGGCAACATAGAAGATTGCTTCCGAACCACAGTCGGAGTCAGACAGGGATGCCTTCTCGCACCAACTCTCTTTAACATCTACCTGGAAAGGATCATGTCCGATGCCTTATAAGACCATGAAGGCCGTGTCAATGTTGGAGGCAGAACAATCACCAACCTGCCCTTCGCTGATGATACCAATGAACAAGAACTGGAAACCTTAGTGAACCGTCTCAACCAAGCATCACTGAGGTATGGGTTTGAGATCAGCGCTGAAAAGACCAAACTAATGACAAACAACCCGAGTGGTATCCAAAAGGAAATAAGAGTGAATGAACAGAAGCTGGGCACAGTGACAAGCTTCAAGTACCTAAGTGCTATCGCCTCTGATGAAGGTTCAAAACCTGAGGTTCTTTAAAGGATTGAGCAGACAACAACTGCACTGGCTATGCTGAAACCTATTTGGAAGGACAGCAACATCACGATTGGGTCCAAGATCAAGCTGATGGTTCCCTCGTCATGTTAATATTCCTGTATGCATGTGAAATATGGACCATGACTGCAGAACCAGAGAGAAGAATCCACGCCTTAGAGATGAGATGTTATCGAAGGATCCTGAAAATCTCATACTTAGACCACGTCTCTAATGAGGAGGTGCGCATTAGAACCCAAGGTGCAATTGGACCATATGAAGATCTGCTCACCACTGTAAAGAAACGCAAACTAAGATAGTATGGTCACGTCTTATGCTCATTTGGCCTGTCAAAGACAATCTTACAGGGCAGAGTGAGAGGAAAGAGAAAACGAGGCAGACAGAAGAAGAGATGAGAAGATAATATCAAAGAGTGGACAGGCATTGACTTTGCAAAGTCCCAAAGAGCAGTGGAGAAGAGGGAAAAATGGAGACAGATTGTTGTAAAGTCATCAGTGGCGCCCCTACGACCAGTCAGGTTACGGGAGAAATGAAAATAAAAAGATAGAAGATTTAACAGAAACGAAGAAGATTTAGCAGCGGCATAGAAGATTTAATAGAGACATAGAATATTTAGTAGAGGATTAGAAGATTTAACAGAGACATAGGAAATTTTGCAGGGTCATAGAAGATATAACAGAGGCATAGGAGATTGAACAGAGATATAGAAGATTTAGCAGAAGGCATAGAAGATTTAACCGAGACAGAAGATACAATAGAAGCATAAAAGATTAAGCAGAAGGCATAGAAGATTTAACAGAGACATAGAAGATTTAGTAGAGGCATAGAAGAGTTAACAGAGACAGAAGATATAATAGAGGCATAGAAGATTTAGCACAGGCTTAGACAATTTAACAGAAGATTTAGCAGGGGCAGAGACGATTAACAGAGGCATAAACGAGTAAACCGTGGTATAAGAATATTTCACAGATGCCGCTGAATGTATTGGACTTAATAGATTGCATGAAAACTTAATAAAACTAAATATGAATGTGGATTTAAATACTGTATTTCATCGTCAATTAGACATATCGTGAATACAAAGAACTGCACGACTAATGATCAAATAAACCCAAAATATACGACTTTCAATAAGAAAACTAAAGAGTGGAAAACAAAGCGGACTTTTTCAAATAAGCGATGAAATGCTGAGAAGATTTACCTTTTTCTTAATTGGCTACCTTTCACGCTTATTTAATGCAATTTTAGGTGCTGTGATTTTCCCTTGAAAGCTGGAAAATATTCCACCCTGTGAGACAGAAATTGTTTTATGTGAACTCAAATAAGAAACTTAATGATGATGTGCAACCCGAGAAAATCTTTGATGTTTTGAGGGAATGCGGTTTATGTAGCACATTTTGGCCCTCTAGTTTAAGGTATGTATAGTTTTTACCGTTATACTTAATGTTGTATACATTTTTACAAAATTTTAAAATAGTTTCATATTTGATTCTGTAGTACTTCATGTTTGCATTTATTTGGAAGGGTGTGTCTTCTTAAAGTGTTCTGTCCAATTCTTCAACTATATATTTTTAGAACTCTGATTGGCACAATATAGCAAGCATTGCGTTGACATGCCATTATACACTATTACAAACATACATACATACATACATACATACATACATACATACATACATACATACATAAATACATACATACATACATACATACATACATACATACATACATACATACATACATACATACATACATACATGCATGCATGCATACAGACAGACAGACAGACAGACAGACAGACAGACAGACATACATACATACATACATACATACATACATACATACATACATACGTTCAAATCACAGATCTGGGGATCCTTTAGATCGCAACAATTAAAGAGGGATAGCCTTAAGTCTTAAGTGTTTGCCTTTTATTTGAATAATAAATTATTTATAACATAAACCTCTTGAATCGTAGAATCTTGTTGACGAAGCCTGTTGTGGGTTTCAAAAAGGATCGTCGCGGTGCGGACAATATGTTTATTTTAAAAACACTCATACCTAGGAATCAATCCAGAAATAAAAAACTGTTTACCTGTTATGGCGACAAATAGCATTTGATTTGGTTTGCAGATCTTACAAACTAAAGAACACAACCTTGATGGCAAGCTTCTCCAAATAATTATATCTAAATTGGATGACATCTTACTCTTTAGTAAGACTTATAATGGATTATTTGAGAGTATAAAATCTTATATTGGCGAATGGTTGCGCTTCCGGTCCTAAACTTTCTACTAAAGGTTTAAATGTTTTGCACTCTCTCTCTCTCTCTCTCTCTCTCTCTCTCTCTCTCTCTCTCTCTCTCTCTCTCTCTCTCTCTCTCTCTCTCTCCATTTATGCAGATTATATTTGCTTCATAAACTTCATAGCTTTGTTTAAAATTGAAGCTCAGATTTATTACACGCAAGATCATCAATATTCACGGAAGTCCTCGGGTAGGCTAAAATTCTATTATAATTCTACAATTCCTGACATCTCCAATTAATCGCCTACCTTAGGATAAACCACTAAAGACACACCAGCTGGGGTATTGCTGCATTTATTTGACTAAATTCTCAAACCAAATATATTGTATGAATGTGAAGTCTGGGGATTGATACTCTTCCCATAGGGTCACATAATATCTTTATCGTTTATAGAGTCGTTAATGTATTTGCCTTTATTGCAATACATATTTTTTGTATATAACTAGATACAACAAATGCTAAATCAACCGTAACCCTATCTTAACAAAATCATCCATCAACACTGGAGCTTTAATGGAGCTAGGATCTTATCCACTCTCAATTTATATGGTGATTTCTATAGTTAAGTATTTTACAAGTTGTTCTGCAGTATCATACGAAGTCTGAAAACTATAGCCCGTTATAATTCTTAGCTTAAATGGCAAAATATTTACTGCTATATTGAATAGGAGACTAACCGATTTCTGTCATTAATGTAATCTCAATGAAAATAAAACTGGATTTAGGAAAGGAAATGCCACATCCAAAAATATTGGTGTATTACATTCCATGCCGCTTAAAATAATATCATCTTAACCATGTCATCTGATAATATACTAATATTGAAGATGATATTAAGCGTATATATATATACATAAACGGGAATTAACTGGTACGCAGCGGTGTTGATTTGCTCATTGAAGCCGCTATTATTAACTGCTGTAAACGGGCATTAACAGGTTTACAGTTGTTGTAATATGCTCATTGAAGCCGCTATTATTAACTGCTGTAAATGGGCATTAACAGGTTTGCAGTTGTTGTAATATGCTCATTGAAGCCTCTATTATTAACTGCTGTAAATGGGCATTAACAGGTTTGCAGTTGTTGTAATTTGCTCATTGAAGCCTCTATTATTAGCTGCCATTTGTTGTTTTTTGGTGGGTTGGGGTGGGTGTTTAATATTTCTAGTATATTTTTGTAGTTCCTTTTTTTAAATGAATCCGTTTAATAAAGCATCATCGTCCTTTCGGAGCATTTCAATTTCAGATTCATCTACTATTGTTGCATCATGAGTATAAATTTATTTTTTATTTTAAAAAAGAATATCATGCTCGTCCAGACTTGGGTGTACCTCGACAGCCTTTGTCTCAAAACTATTTAAAATTCTCCAAATAATTTTTGTTATTGTTATAATCATAGGTATTTGGGAATTTATTGTTATTTGTTCTATACCAACACCACTGAGATACAACACATCACATCACCTGGCAGACACGACGTATGCTTGATGTTCGGTCTCTGAGCAGCCTTGTGGAGTCATCCATATCTAACTGCTCTGAAATAAGAAAGAAATGGATCAAAGTAGTAATGAAGCTAGTTGGATATTGGATTATGGGCATTTGGTTATCGGAGATTCGAATGTGTGATGTTCAAAAGATACTATCATTAAGCTGTTGTTGTTATTGATATTATGCTAAGAGTTGAGTCTGGAATGTCCGCTAAACGACAAATAGTAATGCTTTCTCTATGAACCAAGATATAAAACAAAGCAAACACACCCACAAAATATTTGTCTTAAGCAATTCTAGTAGATAACAAATGTACTTACGCATTGAGTGTTTAGCGGCGACATAATCTTGCGCAATTTTCTTGAATAATACATCTAGATAAAAATGAAAGGAAAATAATTAGAAAGTTATAGCTATGCGGAGAAAAAATAATAATAATAATAATAGTTGTGATGATGATAGTACAAAGAAGTTAAAGAAGAAGAATTTTTAGTGAACTGTCAGTTAACAATATTTCTGCTTTTAAGAGTCCTGTATTCACATTTGTTACTTTTCACCTTGCTGTAAAACACACTAGCTGAAGACATGTGATTCTTACTGGTACAAGGATAATGGTGTTCCAATTATCGTAGGAAGAAAATTGACAATGACAATTCATGTTATCTCAAAAGAGACAAAAACCAAAATTTTACCCAATTTAAATAGATCCACTTCGAAGGTAAAAGTCTCTTAATGATGTATGTTAATCTTCATAAAGTGGGCGAATATTTATCACAAAAGCGATTATTATAGTCACTTTGTTTTACTTTAGTATCTATGGAGATTGATTTAGGTCTATTGTGTAGAAACTTTGTTGAGCATGTAACTCAAGTTCATGCTTAAAGTTCGAACACTTTGATGTTCTGTGACTTTCATGATAGAAGTTTTCTAGGATTTGTCCCCTCTACCCACAAGCGCAATTTTAATTAAGTACCTCTACTCCAAAACTAATATATTATTGTGCAGGCTTAAGCTTACTGTTGAGTTATTTGCTTAAAACGTTGTCGAGAATATGGAGCCTGATTTTTCATGATCATAAGAATTCGTAATTCCTTGCGGACCAAAAAATCCTCATAATCGTACAGATAATGGTAGTGGAAGCAAGCAATGAACTAAGTGTTGCTAAAGGATACTATTGCAAAGGAGATATTTTTAAAATAAAAGTTAAACAACACTTTTTAACTACCATGGTTGTCATTATAGGTAAAAACTAAAGAATGAAACTGTCGAAGTTTAGTTTTAACACTCTAGTAGTAGCAGTAGTAGGAACAGCAGGTTAACTATGTTTATGAATGTTTCTGCAATATGCACATAGTTGTTAGTTGTTGCAGATACATGGGCAGATAATCCAGGAGTGAGGAGTATTGTTTTCAAGATCTAAATTAAGCGGTTTGTTTTCTTCTATTTTTTCCCCTCGAAATAGTTATGGTAATTAAAACTACAGCTAGCTGAGGGGTGAATTTACAGACAAAAAAATCTTGTAAATATCTTGATTTTTGTGCTATTTCTACTGATTTGGAATCGATTTTCTAGGATGTTGATTGCCTTTTTTAAATTCGGACAAAAGTACGGCGTTTTTGCAATATTTGTGGGATTAATTGTAGTGGTAGTAGAAGTAGAATCAGCAGCAGCAATAGTACCAGTAGTAGAAGTGGTGGAAGTAGTAGTAATAATAGCAGTAGTAGTTGCTGAAGCAGAAAAAGTACTTGAGGTCGTGATGGCGATGGTAGTAGTAGTGACAGAAGGAGATTAAGTGGTACTAGTAGTAAATGGTAGTATTAATGAAATATAGCAGTTGTAGTAGTGTTTGTAGTAATAATAGTCATAATAGCGATCTTAGTGCTGCTGCTAGCGGTATATATTACGTTCTTACCTACATTTTCCCCAGTTTTACTGGATGTTTCGTATATATCAGCTTTATGCTCTGAAATATGATATGTACAGGAAAATTATCGTGGAGTGCATATGGAAATCAAACTAAAATCAACTTTTAATGATGTCTGACGCCATGAAACAATTTATCAGTTTAGTCTTATAAATTGACCTAAAAGTCTTCCATCCATCCCTCGCATTCAAGTTTGATTTGAATAACTTTATTTAGTGTTAGTCCTACGAGATAATAGCTAAGAGAGTTTGACGAATGACTGTTTAAGTTGCACAGGTACTCGTCTCATCCAACGAGACTCTCTCGTGACTTCGAGAGATCTACGTTGAGTCAGAGTCTGGTAAAGGTCTGTGCAACTACTGTATACCGACATGTGAGTCGTTCATTTATTTTTCTTTCTTTTGTTTTTTCCTTCCTGAAAATGCAATATTCATATCCTAAAGTCCATCGACACTATTTTTGCATAGGCGATAAATGTAAACATGTCTGTTCTGTACTTTAGAAGTGAATAGTAATCTAAATATGAGTTATGTGCATTATACTAACATGTGACCCATCCGCCACTTATTTTTGTTTGAAACAACCCTAGGCGACCCCCTTCTTAACCTCTGAAATATTTTTATGGAGAAACATGGGCCACTTGCCTTCAAAATAGTATGCACAAAACCATTACTCCTCAAATGTTTATGAGAAAAACCTGGGTCACACCAACTTTTTATGAAACAAACCTGATACACCTGCGCCACTAGCACTCAAAATTTGATGGAAAAAAACCTGGGCCAGTGGAGTTCAAAATGTTATGAAACAAACTTGGCCACCTACCCCACCGGCCTTAAAATCTTTTAATAAAAAACATAGGCCACTGATTTGTGTATCAACATAGTGTACGGAGTATATAAGTTTAGGTGTTTTGCTATACACAACGAAGAATTTGTTACATTTTTAGTTAATCATAGCTATTGTTCCTCGAAAGATTCCTTGTACAGTATTCCTTCCTCGATAATCGTTCTATTCATCGCTAGAAAATTTAATGCTTGGTTATAAGTAGTTCAAGTTTCTTCCAGTCTGGTAATTCCGTATTCTTGGGCCACAGGATTGTGCAAGCTTGTCTTCTATCTGAACACTCTAATAAATATAGTATGTGGCTCCTAGTAGGATCAGTAATGCCTGGAGATGTTAATTGGCAAATAAACTTATTATATATCTTAAATATGTTTCCTCGTATCAACCAAGATAGATAATTAATACCAACACTTGTTTCGTTGGGTATAAGATGACCCCTGGTGCTTCTTGCCTTTTTATCAACCGTAAAGCTTTATTTTTCGAGTAAATAATTTTCCATCTCTCTTTTGTTAAAAATTCCTGCGTAATCCTGTATAATCTCAACATCCAAAAAATAAATATTTTCGTTTTCTAGTTTTTCATGAATGGTTGGTAGTTTTATCATTAATTCATTGAGCTCTACGTCTACTACCTATATTTTATACTGTGATATTACTAGGTTTTCTGGGCTTATGTTATGTGTTTGCATTATTATTTTATTGCACTTTGCCTAGTATAACAAATAGCACCACTAAATAGTAGAGTCTTCTTAATCTTTACACCTTGACACTGTCTTTGTAACTTAAACTCCGAAAAGTATCCTCGAATCGTGCTGTTTACGCCTCCGCAGTGCGATGTTTTAACCGTAATTTCGCATTGGTCTTCCGTACATCACTTAACTAAGATTATATTATCGCAAACTGGCTGTATTATTAGAACTGACGTAAACGTTTCCAGTCCAGTAGTATTGTCGACTCTTCCAGACCAGTAGTATAGTCCACTCGTCTAATATATGTAACTAAGTTGTTATTATTTCAAATTTCTAGCAGAAACCAAAGCACAAGACTGTCTGCTGGGCTTTTAAGTTTGGCTGCTTTAATTTCTTCGCGTGGATACGAATTTTAGCTACCTTCATTTAAAGATAGACCTTTTATTTTCATTAAAAGTTTGGGATAATAAAGATGTCTAGAATCGATGTGAAAATTGGAGTGATAGCGCGCGTACAAAAAAAGGTGGTAGTCGCGTTCCCTATATGAAGACAAGTTCCTCAGGTTTTCTCATACAATTTGACGACCAGCGGCAGAGGTTTTTTCATAACATTTTGCAGACCATTGGCTCGGTTTATTTCATAAAATTTTGAAGGTCACTGACTGAGGTTTCTTTCGTAAAAATATGGCAACCACTGGTCCAGGTTTTTCATAAAGTTTGATGACCAGTGACCAAGGTTTTTCTTCAAAATTTCACTACCACTGGCCCAGGATTGTTTCATTAAAAGTTGGCGACCAATGACCGAGGTTCTTCTAATAAAATTTTGAAGGCTGTTGGCGTAGGTGGCTAAGGTTTTTCATAAAATTTTGAAGTCGTTAGTGCAAGTGGCCCAGGGTTTTTTTCATAAAAAATTTGGCGACCAGGTTTTTCTCATACAAATTTAAAGAGCAGTGGCTCAGGTGGCTCATTTTTTCCATAATATTTTTAAGGCCAGTGCCCATGTTTTTCCATGAAAATATAGAGGATAAGAAGGGGTAGCCAGTGTTCTTCTTTTCAAAAACATAAAAAAATGGCCGATAGGTCACATGTTAGTATTTAGATTACTACTGAAGTTGTAGAAAGTAATGGGGTAAAGCGGATAATGAACTGAGTCAATGGGTGTCACAGTCTGGTGACTTGCACAATTTTGTAAGCAGAAGCGAAAGTTTATATTACCTGTACATATATTATGTGGTGCGTTCAAAACATAAGCAAAAATAGGAAAACTGTGCATGTATGTGGTCTAACTGTTGTTAAGAATACTGACTAGCCTGTCTACAAATCAGGGACTTTATCATCGTCTTGGTAAGCCTCGTTTTGGACATTACGATAATTTTTATAGATCTTTACGACACTCTCGCTCGGCGTAGATCTCTCGTAGTCACGCGATGGTCAAGTTGAACGAGATTACACAGATACAAGATGAAATGTTACAAATTGAAGCGAGAAAGTCGAAATTCTTCACGCAAGTGTGCGTCCACTGGCTGAAGGGATGAATAAACTTCTCTGACTAAACACTTGCAGACGGTTTTGGGGTTCGAAATCTACAATTAAGCATTTACTTTTCGTGGATTTTTTAAAGGGTTTTTCTTACAAAACCAAACATACGTTATTACAATACAATAATTAAATCTTCAAACTAAGTAAATAATGTTTTTTTTTCTTCTAAAAACCAGTTTACAGACTATGCCACTAATATTTTTAAAACAGAAGAGAAATGACCCAATCTGTCAATCGAAGTGGAAATGAATGATAAAACTACACATATTTACAAGAAATCAGTTGACTACAATATAATTTGTCAACAAAAGACAGTCGAGAGACGGGGCAAATTTGTTTTGTATGGACAGGTGTCATTTCCACAACTCTGACTACATATTTGCACGTCTACCATGTTTTTGTTTTAATCTCATTGCAGAGTTTAAAGAATGATGAGGAACGTTTCATCAATGAGTCATATATGTATATTAAAAAATCGTTATCGTACACAGTGAAAATAAATATTGAATACAAATATGTGTCCTCTGACCCTGTTAGATAGGTGTCCTTTACATACAGGTTAAACATACTGGTATTTTTATTGGGTATTCCTTCAAGTGTCCACTCTGGACAACCGTTCTTGATATAATGTGTGGTTCCCAAACTCTTTTACTGTACTTTATGCTAAGAGTGGTGCATTCAGACTCTTAAATCCCACCTTCTGCTAGAGTCATGGCAGTAGTTACGTCAACCTCTCTACAGCGTTGATTTTCATCCACTAGGTCCTTTTTGGTTTCGCAAAGGTACATTTTACAACTCTACAAAAGATAGAAGTATATGGATTTCATTTCAAAACATTACTTGATGAGATTCAAGCCAACTAATGTATTTTTTTTTTTAAAATTAATCCATTATTTGAATTTTATTAATATATTGCTTATGCTTGTCAGTAAAACAAAAATCTGTTTGTGTTGTAAGAAAAGCATCGTATATAAGTCTTCAAACCTCATCGGATTTCTAGCGGGCAGCTTTCTGTTATAAAAAGGAACTGAGCAAAGTGTTAGGTACTGCCACTTTTAATGTCTTGTAAACGGCCATTTATCTTCAAGGAACAGAGGTGGGAGGTAAGAGCTTTTTATTTCTTTTTTAAATTCTGTTTCATTTTGGATAAATATCTGTCTACCTCCTGCTTGCTCGATTGACCAAGTTATCTTGCAAAGGTTTTTGTCTGTAATAAGGACAAATATGCGGCTCGAAGGAAAATCCAGGACCCCCTACCTAACGTGAATATTGTCGGTGCCTTATTGCATCCAGTAGAACACATATTACATTGATCTGGATTCCATCTGTTTAATTTTATTTTAGTTAGTTTTATTGGTGAGAATGAAATCACAGAGGAATAAGATGATTCTGAATTAGCATCAGAAGTTTATTTACCAACCTTTTCCGTTTTACTAACTTCTTGCGACCAGTAGCATGTCTTGTCAAAGCTTTCTCGGCTGGTAACGTCATAGCAGATAATGACTGCATTAGCCTTCCGGTAGTATATCGGTGTTAGTGAATCATATGCTTTGTTTCCAGCTGTATCCTTGAAGATGTATTAAGTCAGATTTTAAATGATCAGAACAACTTACACATGCCCCAGTAATAATATCAAAGGACAAACAGCCACTACGTTTTCATGCAGATGGCTTCTTAATTTTGGAAAACAGTTTTAGTCTTCTTAGTTATTTGAAAGGTAGGGCTTAATTAGGTTTGTTATTGGGGACATAAGGCAACTTCTCAGGAGAAATATCTGATTTCTGAGTTGAACAATGTAGGCATTGCATCTGAAGCAATACACATTTCGTTCAAAGCTAGACCTTGAGAATAAGTATTTATACAATGAAATGGTAAAGGCCTACCATGCAAAAAATGACAATAAATAAAAACGGGTATGGTACATTCATGAGTTGATTCAATGTTTCTACAATTTCCGGGAACTAAAATTACAATAAATTATAAATTAAAATACGGGAATATGTCAATCTAAACAATAATACTGCCCACAAACTGTTAAGGAATCCCAGTCGTCAGTCACTTTCTCGAAACTCGATTGCGTATGATACACATATTGTTCACATAATTTTAATTTTCGTTATACAGTCAAAACCTGTCTACAGCGGTCACTCATGGGAAATACCAAACCGGCCATTGTAGACAGGTGACCTCTAAAGACAGATTCAGCTCAAACTTGGTTCATGACAAATACATGTACTATGCACCGAATAGCATTAGCATTATTATTAGTAATAGTAGTATGCTATAAAGATACATATATTTAGTTTAGCTATTTTGCAAAAAGAAAAAATAACAAAATAATAAAATAATGTACATTAAATCATCATGTATCAGTAGAAACGGCGTCTAAATAAAATTACTAATTCACAGCTTACGTGTGATTGTCAAACACAGAACTGACTTTTTGTTAGGCCAGCTGATATAACTAGGCACGAAAACAGGTGTTAACGCTTGAAAAAATTTATGGATTAAGCAGTTGCTCAAACTCACCAGATCAAAAGACAGTCGGCCTTTGTGAGAGACCTTTGATGATTAGGGAATGAAAAGAAGCTTCCTACGTCCATTGTTAGTAGCATATAAACCATAAAGGATATCATAAGTGCGGTGTACATGTATCTCTAGTCATTTGGTGTGATTGTACATAATCTCCTACATTCTCTGGATTAACGTTGTTCTCAAAATCGGTTATAATATCTTGCTTGCGCTTAATAATTCCTAGGATCTGAGTTCGCCCGACTCTAATTTCTGCTGCAACTACACGACTACTTTGTCCACTATCCAGCAAACGAATTGCTTTGATTCTCTCATGTAAGGACAAAAGCCGCCTTGCTTTCGAAACCGACATGTTGACACCTTTGAGTTTGACTGACAGCGTGACTGGACTATGGTAAGTGCAATCGAGCTATGAAACACTTGGAGTGGTCACTGCTGATACGCTCCAGTGATCGCATAAGGCAGGGTGAAACAAGTGTTAGGTTAGGAAACACCTGGCTGCTGAAAAGCAGGTGACCGTTAAATACAGGGTATTTATAGAAGAAATTTGCCGAAGGGAAAATTAGAATGACCGTTGTGACTAGGTGACCGCTGAACACAGGTGATCGTTAGGACAGGTTTGACTGTATTATTACTCTTATTCTCAATAGTTTTTCGTTATACTAATTAGTCTTATTTTTAATAATTACAGAGGGGCAAATCACATGCTGTCAGGAGTATGAATAAATATAATAGTTGTGTAGAAATTCTTTAGTTACTGGAGGGAAAGTACTGTATATTTTCCCTTTATCGACAACTGGAGTATAGTCAAAATACATTCAACTTTCAGGGATTGTAACAAGACGTATCATCGTCATTGCTGTTGTCACCGTCCTTGTCGTCATCATCATCATCAACAATAACAACCATAACAGGAACAACAACAATAACATCATCATTATCATCAAGTTCACTGTACATTTTACAATGTAATATAAAATACCACCACATAAAACTGCATTGTAACAAGAAATAAATATGCTATTGAATATACAACTTCTCAAGTGTAAAGGATGAGAGATGATCAAATAATATTTGCATCTCTTTCCGTGCTGCCTATTTTTTGGGATGGGGTTCTACCTTACATTAACACACTAAATTTACCCATATTTCCAGTATCACTTCTTTATTATCTATTTGTTCTTTCATTTTTTCCATTGATGCGCCTATCGTCTGAAAGAAAAAAGCAGTAAGGTGAAGGTACCAGCTATCAAGGTTAATCACCATATTTACATGGAAAGATAGAATTCTCAACGTTGTGTAACAAAACACTGTATATCTTAGACCTGAAGTTGATAAATTAGTGTTTAACGACACATAAGAACACGAAAGACCATTTAGTGCCAAGAAAAGTGCACGACAGCCGACCCGTGCTTGTCTGGATAGGATTCGAACCCACATCTACTGGTGTTGAGTCTTGATGCTAATTAATGAGCACTTCGGATGCATATGTTTGCAGTAGATCGGTACAGTAAAGAAAAGAATTACGTGTGAGAAGTCAGACTAAACAAATGTATTTTGGTCAATATCATTTTATTATTATGCTTGTTTGTCTATGTTCTCGCTCACTGAACTCTGATAAGTTGATATTATCGTCTATACAACATGTAAAATTCATCTTGCTATGACCTTTTTGTCCCTCTTTGACTAAATGTTATGCCACCGCATCTTGATTTGGTCCTTTCCGCCAGTCCGTCCATCCGTAACCTCTTCTGTCCGCACGTCCGTCCATCCTGGTAAACTCGTTAGCACGATTTCGCCAAAGCTACTTCACGTTTGTATGCATATAGTGTCGACCTGTGTAGATTTTCATGGCACTAAAACATTTTTACTTTTTTTATTTTTTAAACTACTGGGCTTACATTTTTATGGTGGAAACAATGTTAGCGCGATTGCATAAAAACTAGTTCACAAAGGCAAATGAAAGTTGTCTGTATGTATATGCAGATGACCTGATTAAATTGTCATACTACCAAAGCAGTTTTTTCACTTGTTATACATTTTTGATCGTTTTTTTTACTTTTGGGGGATACATTTTTTGCAAACACAAATCTAGTTAAAACTTACTCAACAGTGCTATTGAAGTTATATGCCAATTTCATAGTACAAAGTCTTTAACTAAAAAACAATAGATGTCATTAAACAGGAGGAGCATAGTCGATATGCAAGTTCACTGGTACATTTGGAGGAGAAAGTTATACCTACCGCATTCACCATTTTGGGAAACCTGCCACGAATGTACCGAAGCATGAGACAAGATTTTCCAACGTTGTCGTCACCAAGCAGTACGACTTTGCAATGCAAATTTACACTACTCATTCCCTTTCTTATCCAACTCACGCTTGTATTTTTCAATTTCAAATTTCTGCAATGTAAACGGAAATCCCACTTAAAAATATGACAAATTCACTTCTGTTCATTTCTAAAAACGTTATCGTTTTAAAAGCGATATTTTATTTTGCAAAAAATAATAATAATAATGCTCTACTCAGATTATCCCGCTGGTTAAAACAACTGACGCGATTGACTTTATTTTATAAATGAAAGTTCGCATTCTTTAAAGAAGACGAGTACACCCCTATTTCAAATTAGTCATTTCTTTATGCCGTGAAAACAACGATAAACTTTTATATTTTTGAAGAAATGCAAAATCTCACTAGGTTATAGTCACTACACCTTTGTACATCATTCGCCTACTGTATTAAATTACTATATGAGTAACAGCTGCTTCCGGACACCGCGCGAAATTCATCATCGCCTCGAAACTTCCGATCATTTAATTAAACATCCTGGTTGTTACATACTCAAGTGAACACTCCTTTCCGCAGGCATGTGTGAAGCTTAGGACCTTTCTCAAATTACCAAGTGAATTCTAAATACTTTACTCACCTCACCCCATCCCCACCCCGACAACTCTGGCCTTCGGCAACATCTTATCGACGTGAAAAAAATACAATTATGTACCGATTTTATATGCCGCCTTTCGGTTAGACACTTACTGAAGAGATACACTGTACTTACCTACAGGAAAGTTGACAAGGGCGTCACACAGTATCCTTTTCGTACTACACAAGTAGCACAAGTAGCTCCAAGTTTGAATAGCGAATCGACTGATAGGAACTTTGTACCTTGTTTAGTGTTCTCAGTTATATATTACTTTTGCACGTTGGGCATAACTTCGTCGCAGTACATGCTCGAAGTTGCTGCGCATCAAGCGGTAGATAAACAAAAGCTGAAAACAGTTGCTGTTTACATCGTGTAACTTCTCGCTTGGTAGATGTTTTTCAACAAAAGCGTTTTTTTATTATTATTATTTATTTATTTTTTTTTTTTTTTCTTATACAAATGCGCGATCTCAGTCGGATTTTTAGAATGGCAAGTTCTTGTTACTGTTGTTGTTGTTATGGGTTTAACGTCACTTTTCGGCACATGATAGGCTATAAAAGGCGGCCAGTATATTTGGTGGAGGAAGAACCCAGTAAAAACCCGGTAAGAACAACCGACCCACGGGAAGCTACTTGTAAGCTTTCTCACATGCGCACTTTGGCCGAGCCCGAGACTCGAACCCACGCAGACAGAGGGTGATCTGTAAAGGCGAGCGCCTTAGACCACTCGACCCCCCGGGGCCCCCTGGCTGCTTTGTAAGAGAGTCCATAAGATGCAATCCCGAAGTCCACCTTCTATCTATCCTAACAGACGTTTATATAAAAAAAATATTTTAATATCTTAGAAAGAATTAATTTCCCTTTGCACCTGTATCGTTCCTCGGCAACTTAAAATGTCTAGTTCGAATTATTAATTGAGCACTGTTGTTGAGTGAGTTCTGTTCCTTTCGTATTACATTGTAATTGGCATGAGCCGCCCAGAAGAGTTATTTTTTCGCTGAATGTCTGTTGTCATTAACTACCAGGATAAAGTAAGATACTTATGTCATTACAAGATTTGTCATTACACACTAAGTAATATAATAAAAGTCACTGAGATACATTATACGACATTCTTCCTGAATACACCAGTCTAGTGTCCTACATTTTCTCTGTAACTTTATCAGGGACAAGACTAATGGATGAATTCATAAAATATCAATTGTTGAAATAATTTATCTACATATTAACCATTCATCATTTGCCCAAAACAACTGCATTTGTACTATGTAGTGATTGATTCTCAAGAGGCTGTGCCTCAGTTGGACGAGTATAACTCGAGATAGATACAGAGAAAGAACTAATTTCTAAAGATCACTGAAGATCCATATATATATATATATATATATATATATATATATATATATATATATATATATATATTGTCGCCCATAGTATGATTCGAAAGTGGCTTTAAGAAACATACTGTACGTATCTATCCAACAGCAAACTTTTCAACGGTTAAATATTTTCTTCCTTCAATGTAAATATATATATATATATATATATATATATATATATATATATATATATATATATATATATATATATACAAGTGAGAGTGAGAACGCTTAATGACAAGGCTTTTTTGGCTACAAAATTATGCTTCACGTCAGGAGTGACTTTCATTACAGAATATACCAAAGGTGAGTGATGTACGATAGCCACTATCGCACTATTCGATCCTTTTATTATGTGATAAATGACTTATTTTATCAAATCTTGATCGGTTGAAGCATTTATCGGCATATTCACAAGACATGATTTTACTAGAACATCTCAGCATTTAAGGGTGTTAATCATTGATTCGTAAAATCTCATGTTTCCATGCTGGAAGAACCATCCATTGAGATACAAACCGCGACTCAGTCCTAAAGAAGAAACTCTCCAAGCGCGTCGCCAAAAGTGTATCATCCATGAAAATACAATCGGAGGTAACACGTTACAAATTGTCTTCGTCATTCAAGCATTGATCACGCAAATAAGGTAAAAACAAAGCAACTTAGAAACTTGTAGCATGAATGCGGTTAAGAGATTTGGTTTTAAAATATTGTCTGTCTCTACGCCATAATTATCCTATTTTATGTCAGGACAACAAAAGCTGTCTTAATTACGAAAAGTCTCGCAACTAATAAGAAAAGTCTCATCTCGACAGAAAAGGCATAAAATATATACAATGGCAACTGGATGGATAGTAAAGACTTGCTCATAATTGAGAATGCTTGCTCAGAAGTGAGTATGGAAAGCACGATGGTCGTTAAATTATTTGCTCATATGGAAAGACATTTTTTAATGAAATATAGTACCGCGCTAGCGTGTGTGCTTGCAGTAACCCTTACCAGTTTCGCAAATCTGTGACCCAACATTTCATCGAAGATATCAGCCTACAAAAGTTGCAGCTATTGTTTTGCTAGTTGTTATTACGCTTCCCCGCTTTATACAGATAATAAGGATACCAATTAAGGCCTTTTAATTCATCTACCCTTTATTTCCGTTTAAATATCCCCCAAACACACACACACACTGATCAGATTGCCACTCTAGACCAAAAATAGCATGTAAATGGCTACAAGATATACAACTTTCAAATTAAAGCGTAATTATTGATTATATGACAAAGTAATTGCCTTTGGAGCATTTAGAATATTTGCTTAATTAATTGTTACAGATTGAATATTCTTCCTGTATCTAGCCCAGCTGCTGCACACACCAGCGTCACAGGGATAACCGTAACGTTGAGGATGCATTGATGGCTTCTGAATATACTGTCAAATTGCACTTTAATGCGTTGAAAACACACAAGTTTATGTTGCTACCGGTATATTTTGCTTTATTTCCCCATAAGTTTGATTCTTCAAAAGAATACAGTCCTAGGAACAATGCGGTCACTCAATACTCAGAAAAGTCAATTTCTTGCAGAAAAAACTTTGTTGTTGTTGTTGGATATATATATATATATATATATATATATATATATATATATATATATATATATATATATATATATATATATATAAACTTGGGCACCATGTGCCAGACTTTAAATGTTATTTCAAGCCTAATCTCCATTGTGCTTTATTACCCATAAATAGATGGCTGTTATTACCTTGGAAAAGTGGATTAAATGTTTTTTATGTATGTGTTTTGGGGGAGTTTTGAGGCCAGGCATTTATATTACTGTCCGAATTTTGCAGTTACTTCGCAGAACAGATTCCATGTGAACTAGATATGCCCAAGATTATAATGGTTGTTAAGAAACGTAACCAATCATGGTTGTAATATTCCCAAGTAATTACACTCGGAATGTATTGTTTGGATCAAGTCCCCAGGCACAGATTATAACTAATTGTACTTTAACAAACAGATTGACGTTATTATTGTTTTAAAGTTATATAATGTATAAATGATCCTCTAACTAATCTAAGACTTCTCCCCTACATGTGCTTGCCTTTGCTACAAAATGAAAATCATGATATATAAGATTACTAAGTTGATGAATATATGATACTCAAAGCCATACTCATAATACTATAAACACCTATAAACACAGAATAAGACCATACTTGCTTTCAACCACCACCAGTCTAACTCGCAATAAAGATCCCTGCTAACTACAGCAATTGGCCTATATTATTAAGCATTCTCTATATACGCATGCAGGCAAGTTTTAATACCGCTAAATTAGGCTACGAATACACCTTGGGTGTCTGCTACAAGAGGAAAGCACAATGGCAGGTTTTACTGTAAATATGATGTAAATAAAGGATATATCCACATTTGTCCTCATTTTGAGAAATTCTCGAAATTGACACTCCAGCACGAAATGGGTCAGTTTGTCAAACTTTCAAATTAAATCAAATTAAGTTTATTTATCCTTGAATTATATGTTTCCCCATACAGATTCCTAAATATGCATCACTGTTCTAAGTCTTGTAATTTTACAACACCGTAAAAATCCAAAAAATCCCATGGTACATGCGGCATGCATAAGTCTATCTGTATAATGACCAAAAGTAACAGATTCCAGTTGTGCTGAAATACGCTTTAATATAGATATTGTAATCATGGTATTGTTGACACATTTTTGCAATTGTTAACTCATTTTAACATAAACATGAGACAAATACAGTCCTTTATCAACTCTAGGGTGTAAATTGATATGGCCGTCCAGTTTTCGTGCAATGATAATGGACATCAGCTAAATACAGTTTAATAGTATTATAGCAAAGTTGCGGCACACAATGACAGAAAGCAAAAAGATAATGATTAGATTCTCTGAAAGTGAAGGAAATAACACCTGGCTACAGGCACTCGTTTCCGTCAGTAAAAATGAGGATAACCTTTGATAATACCCACTCCCCTTCTCTCAGTGAAAAAGCTACATTCACTAATTATTTGTTGTTTTTGCTGACTCTGGACTGGAAAATGTTAATTTCAACCCTTGTAACCCATTCACTGCGTGACATATCAGAAGTGTATACTCTCAAAACAGGATCAAAGTAGATAAGACGCGAAGCAACGGTGAAACTTTGTGTAAAAGTGACCATTACATGACCAGTAAAGTATTTAACTCGTACATATGAAAAAAGGTTTAGAATGTCTCCTTTACGTTGATATAAGTTATGATTGGTTAAATGCATTGACGGTATAAGAGAATTAGCATGGACTCAGCAAGGGGTCAGATTTTGAACCGCGCGAGTTAGTCAGCTTGTATTGACTGGAAGAAGGGAAGTGGGTGCTATCCATAGTTTTCCCCTTCCTTACTGACGGAGACGAGTGTCTGCAAACCTGGCCCAGTCCACTTAGGACTATACATTCCCAAAATGACATTCCCGTGTTATACACTTTGTGTGCGGTCATTGTTTGCTGCAGTCCACATATCCTGAATTACTTAATCTAAACCAGAAATGCGTTCGTCGCATATATGACCTACAGCAAACTTTAACAAAGGTGTGACATACATAAACTGGTTTTAGTGCACATTTTATTAAATAGAATGCACATTAGCTGCCGTTGAAAGCATATCCATTCGGGAAACAAGCGAACTGGCAGAAGAAGAAGTAACTGTGTATTATAATTCAGAATAGTTTTAATTCTTGATCCAGAATAAAGCAGGAAGTGTTATCGGGCATTAGAACTGGGTCGTTCCTTTTATAAAAATTTTTAAAAAATTAAAAGAGAAAATAAACGCATCAGATATTTTGGTGTTATAAATAAAGTAATAGTCACAAGAATCAACAAGATAAACTAAAAACATACATGGGATATTTGCACTTATAGAGTCATAGCCTGTTTGTTACGACATCTTTTACCATTATGAAAAGGCAGAACAGATATTTTTATTCATTACGACATGTCGCTTAGCTAGGCCACCGGCGATGAGCCCCACCCCTTTTAACCACTCCCACTTCCCAAATATGTCTGATACTCCCACCACCACCACCACTGTCTAGAAAGTTGAGAGGTATGCACGTGTGCAGAACCTTCCTCGAATTTTATAGCTGTTTGCAATAAAAATGAATTCAAAACAACTGTAGAAACACCATCGATCCGCCTATGAATTGGAGTGTGTGCCAGATTGATTGATTGTCGAGTAGTCCGTAGAGTTTCTTGAATTTCACTAAACTCAGAGTAGTTTATCTGAGTACCGGAAGTGGAGGAAGTTTTGACAGAGCTTGGTGCATGCGTTGGAATAGCGAGCATGACGTCAGTTATCACTGTATGGCACTGTTGCGTAGGCGAACAGACTTCATCTAGACTTGATGAGCACGAGTTATCTCGTAACATTTGCAAATAAACTAACTTTTAAGTCTTGTTGAAACTATGACATTGATGTAATTCAATTTTTATATTAACTGATTAGAAGTCTAATTCATCGGATTTTCTGCATTCCATCGAGAATTGCGCGCATCAGTACTGCTCCTCTCTGCTAGATTGTGATGTGACCCATATTGAATGAAGTCGAGGATGTTGGTCTTATTTACCCTAGTCAACTCATCGTGCTTATTGGCCAATGCAAAACAAAATTTAATGTATAATAATAAAGAAGTCCAACTGTAATGTCTTGGAATAAAACAACGAATCACATTAAATTTCAATTTGACCTCAGCACAAGTCCTACTCATTTTCAAAGTATCGGTAACATAAATTCCAAGATCTGAATTTTAAATGCAGGCGTATATATAAAGCAATGTCTTCTAAATGTTACTGGACCACAGCCGAAACATATATACGACAGTTATAAAATTTGCCTTGTGTTAGCCTAACGGAATTAAATAACTTATTACTATAACAAAAACTGTGCAGAGAACTGGTCACTTTCCCTTTTTTACGAAACAAATTTGGTCCCTGACTCGGGTAACAAAAATCATAAATAAAATAAAAAGAAAGAAGACAAATTATTGGTCACACACACGCGCGCGCGCTTTATGATGTCACTACATGGATTGTAAGCAAATTATGTGTACTGCTACAGCCATCGATGAGTAAAGATCAGTTTTCACCGCTAAAACTGTATTCTACATGCAAGTACATGCCCATGCAATTTGTCTCAACAACATATAAAGACTTTGGTTTGTAATTAATGTGATGCAAATACCGCATTTCATCCTCAAAAAAAAAAAAAAAAAAAAAAACCAAAAAACCCCAAAAAACAAGAAAACCATCATGAATGCAAACGCTGCAAAACTAAGGATGAAAATTACTCCATGTATTTCCTTATATCTCAATATGATACACTTTGAGCAATAAAAAATTTCAGAATTGAAAAGCAGTGGACCAGATCACTAATGCTGCAAAGACCATTCTTTTTTAATTAACCAACTTTTATACTTTTTTCTTGGTTTAAACATATTTCATTGTCAAAATATGATACAATGGGATTGGGTTCAAGTTCTAACATCTTAAATTAGCCCTATCCCTACATGATACAAGTATTACAACATATATCAACATGACAACAGTGACTAATAATGAAGAATGGTTGAAGAGAGAGAGAGAGAGAGAGAGAGAATGGTGGCACAATGATGGCAATTATGATTTCAATAAGTTGTTGAAATCGTCCAGTATCTTTTTTCTTGCAATTTTAGTTGATCGCATTTTTCCATACTAGCTAAAAACTTTGTGCCTTATCTCTATACACAGATTTTTTGAGATTCTTTAAATCCAAAGAAGTACAGAGGGATAGCCTTAAGTGTTGCCTTGGTAAAACCTTTATTTCAATAATAAATTATTTGTAACATAAACCGCTTGAAGCGTCGAGTCTTACTAAACGAAGCTCGTAGTGGGTTTCGAATTACTGACATCGCACTACTGACAATATGTTTTTTTTAAAACAAACCCCTCATCACCATTAAAAATTTCGAAAAATAATAAGTTGTGTGTCTTTTTTGTCGACGATGAGCGTTTGATACGATTTGAAGATCTGGTTTTTACTTAGAATCTGTTAAAACGCAACATTGATGGCAAGCTTCCGCACATGATTATATCTAAGTATGAGTACATCTCCCTCTTTGCTCAAGTGAATATTAGATTATCTGAGATTATTTTATGCTAGACCGTGAATTACTGGATTTTCCAAGAGAAATAATTTTGATAATTCACTGGAGTGGATACCCGGAATATTTGTTACTGTTCCACCAATATATATCCATAACGTTATGATCAAGAAATCTGAGCTATTTATAGGACTCACGATACTAATTATGTGAAAGAATGGGAACAAGTCTGGAAATAGGTGAAGATAAAATAGAGTATATATGGGTTTGGCTGACCATGATTGGTATATAATGAACATTACAATTTTAGTAGAAAGAATCTTTTGAGAGTTTATTATATTTGTGACTGAAAACACAGAGACGATTTATTGATGTAATTTCAGTCCTTTTACAGATTTGACTTTGGGACAGACATTACTGAAATTAGCACCTGATTCTTTAAGGGCGGAATTCAAAACACATGTTTCAAACACATTAAAATATAAAAAAAATGCCATGGGACATATGGCTTTCTCCACACAGAAGGTTGCATCAAGGATGGCTCTATACTTAGAAATATAGGTTTGATCATAATATCATGGTGTTTCCACAGGTTTACTATAGGAGCTGAATTAGTACCGTGAGTCCTTTCGACGCTTGCGTAGTCTAGTGGCAAGTATGGCCACTTCGCATGCAGACGAATCAAGTTCAAATTCCACTATGTGCGCTTACTTTTTACTTCATTTTTTTAATGTGCTGCTTTACCTTAAATTGGGAAGGAGAATTATGTTATTACTGATATTTTATGTGCGAATATACACAAACACAACAGAACGTAAACGGTAAACCGCTGACATGATGGCGCGTATTCAGTAAAAAATCTGCTACTTCAGTCTGTCATACATCTTGATAGCCAATACGTTTGAGCATAAAATAAAAATAAAATGTATTTGCTCCTAGTGAATAACGGATATATTTCATCTCGTGGGTGAAAAACTGAAGTATTTTAACCCACTCGAATAAATATATCCGTTTCAAACAAATATCCTCACTGCATTAAATTTCATATTGTTGCATGTTAAGGTTGTCCTTCCAATTGCACACTTATTACTATATCTCTAAATGGTATGTATATTGCTTCCCCCTCTCTCTCTCTCTCTCTCTCTCTCTCTCTCTCTCTCTCTCTCTCTCTCTTTCTCTCTCTATCCTCTTGATGGTACTGAAATTCCACAGATTGTATTTTTTTATTCAAGAATTCGGTGCTTTTTTTCTAATACAAAGGCAGTTCTCAAACATGGTCTTGATGAGCTTCATATCATTTGTTAAGATTGGAAGTTCAGACTTAACAAGGCAAGATTAAGGTCGTGATCATCAATAATATATTTAAGTCCTTGAAAGGATTATAATTATGTTATAATCCTACCAACCTTGACATGTCCAATGAATTGATTCCTTTGGGATAACTCTGAATATAAATCGATGTTTACTATCAATTTTAAATAAACAACGCCCATCTGTTGTTGTTTAAGATTAAATATATTTATTTTACATCCAACAACACACCAGCTGGGATATTGCTGCATTTATTTGATTACACTGTCAAACCAATTGTATTGTATGAATGTAAACTTTGGGGATTGATACTCATCATATAAAGTCAAGTAATATCTTGATCAATTATATAGTAAATATTTCATTTGCCTTTGTGGCAATGTATATTATTTTTACAAATAACTCGATATAAAAAAGGCTAAATCAAAACTCGGCTATTTTACCAAAACCTCCAATAAACACGGGGGCTTTAACGGAGTTAGGTCCTTATCCACTCTCAGCTGATATGGTGATTTCAATCGTTAAGTATTCTACAAAGCTGTCTGAAATATCATAATAATTCTGACAACCACAGCATATTATTATTCTTTACTCAACTGAAAAATTATTTTCTATTACATTAAACAACAGACGCACTGATTTTTTTTACTTCTGTGATATTCTCAATTACAATCAAACTGGATTTAGACAAGAAAGCATCACAACTGAAAATACGTTTTGGTTACACTTCCTGCCGCTTGAAAATAATAGCTTTTTGCCACGCATTGGATAATATTACAAAATCGAACACGAGATTAAGCTTATATACGTAAACGGGCATTAACATGCAAGAATATATGATTAGCTGCCGTAAATGGGCATTAACAGGTTTGCAGTAGTTTTGATGTGATCATTCAAACCTCTATTGGTTGTAGACTTATTATTTCTATGTTTCTACTTCATTTTTGTAGTTCGTGTTTATCGTCATCTTCTCCGTGCATTTCAAGTTCAGATTAATTTGCTATTTTTTATCATAAGTATTAAGGTCCTTAAAATACTCACGAAGAGCATTTAGACTCGGGTGTTCCTTGATATCATAAGTATTAAAGTCCTTAAAATACTCACGAAGAGCATTTAGACTTGGGTGTTCCTTGATATCATAAGTATTAAGGTCCTTAAAATACTCACGAAGAGCATTTAGACTTGGGTGTTCCTTGATATCCTGTGTCTCCTAAGAATTTTAAATTCTCAAAACATCATTTGATTTTCAACGATGGAGTTGCTTTAACCTTTTCTTGATAGATTATATTCTGTGTTCTAATGTATTTGTTCATTGTCTTTATATACGACTGCTAGCTTCAATTAGCATTTTGTGTTCTAGTGTGAGAAATTTTATTATTTACAATAACATCTTAGTTCTATGATATTTCACCTTAGATTAACTATAACTTTTGCTAAACCTATTTATTTATTTTTATAATCAGAGACATTTGGATATTTGTTTTTAGCTGTTTTCATACAAGTAACACTAAGATATCATATCACATTATGTCAGATTGCAACAACGGTTGTGTTTTGGTGCTTTGTCTTGGGACAGCCTTATGGAGTGATCCCTGTCTAACCGCTCTGAAAAGAAAGATTAAGGGATTAAATTAATCACTTAATCAATAAATCAATAAATCAATGTATTCACGAAGTTAAATGAATATAAGATTATGGACATTTGATGATTGGAAATTCAAACGTGTGATTCCAAAATTCCAATATCACTAAGCTCATGTTGCTGTTCATTTCATATTATGAGTTGAGCCCGGAATGTTAGCTAACCAACAATGGGATTTTTTCTTTACGAACCTGGTTGTAATCCAAATACACACACAGATACACACACACACACACAGACGCACATACAAAAAATAGTTGTGTTGAGAAATTCAAGTCCATAAAAAGTACTCACCCATCAAATGTTTACCGGTGAAATAATCTTGTGCCATCTTCTTGAATAGTATATCTAGATTACAAGAAAATAAAACACTGTTGATAATCGAAGAATTGAGTTGATCGTATAATGATGGGGAGACAGTGTTACGAAGATAAATAATAGCTTTTGTTGAACTCTCTGTAAACAAAACTCCTGTAATGAAGACTTTTGTATTCCAAGTTTTTATACTTTCCCCCTATTGCATAACACAACGTGAAGACCAGCGATTCTCGCTTGTACAAGGATAGCGGTGCTCCATTTACTGTAGGAAACAAAAAGCAACAACAATTCATGTAATCTTGAAACAAACGAAAACTTCAACAGCAAAAAAAATGTTATACAATTTTAAATAGATCCACTCAGAGGTAAATTTCGATAATGATGCAAGGTAAACTTCATAAAGTGGGCGAACATTTAGCACACAAGCGATTTATAAAGTCAGTTTGTGTTAGTCGGAGTAGAGGCAACAAAAAAATGGACTCGGGATATTTAGTAGTTGTGATGGTAAGAAAATTGGCAAATAGAGTGACCTAAAAGGCAAACGATTTGGTCTGGTATTATAGAAACTTTCAGACTCTTGGTCAAAGATAGAAAGTTTTCTGACTCTGTATGACTTTGATACAATGTAAGTTAGACTGATAAACTTTCAGGATGTGTTCCCTTTACAAGCAGGCCCAGGTTTAATTGCATATCTACTCCAAAATTAATAAATCATTTTGCGTTTTTTAGCTAACGCATGAGTTTTTTGCCCAGAACCTTCTGAGAAAATGTGCCGTTATTATAAAACTATGTTATTGCTTGTAGACCAAACGTTTCGCACAAATGTTACAGAGAATGGTAGGTGGAATACATCCATAATCTAAGTGTTTCTAAACAAAAATGTTATTACAGGGATGTCATGGGAATGTAAATATGGCAAAAACAATTAAAAAATAACAACATTTGTTAACTACCATATCTCTCAATATAGGTTATTGCGACAGACAGAAATTGTCAAAGTTACAGTCCTATACAGTCCTACACAGATCTGATGCAACACTGTTTAATAGCCCAAGTGTTTATAGGCAGGGCTCTAGGGTTGCGAACAAAATGTAAACTGGAAAATCTGACTTATTCACGAAAAACATAAATGCATTTCGTAGTGAAGAAAGCACGTATGTTTCATTTTAGTAATGCACACTCTTGATCTTTCAGATATTTCTAGAGTAAAGCGATCTATTGACTGCCTTAGTTTGTAGTGTTTTGTCAACAACTCTACATCATAGTATTCGACGCAAATCTAAACATCTGTCCTTTCAATCATGGACGGGTCTCTCATGCAAAAGGAAATTCGTTCAGTTGTTGATTTAATTTCTAGATAGAAATAAGAATAGATTTCAAAATTAGATTTTAGATCGGATTTCTAGTTTCTTTTGTCTGTTATCGAGTAGTGTATAGCTTTAAGGTTCAAAATACATTTTAATGTTGCTTAATGCTTTCCAGTGATACAGGCAGTCTTAACAATTCTTATTGAGAGAATCAATTTTAAGACTGTACGGTTGAACATTGAAACCTGTTTCATTTAGCTTGAACATGCTGTTGTTATTTTGTGACAATTGAATAAAAACTTGATGACGTGATTAAATGTTACATTATGAGATTTAACATATCTCGTTACAACAAAGATGCTTTATATTACATTGAAAAATATAAAATTACAGGAGATATCTTTAAGATTAAACATTGACATGAATAGCTTCACGTCTACATTTGCCACGTTGTGCAAAACACCTTGACAAGCTAGATCTTTCAAAATGAATTTTGTATGTTTTTGCTTGATAAATTCAACTCTTTGGTCAGTGATATGTGAATATAAAATAAAGATTATGCACTTGTCTATTACATTAAAAAATGTAAAATTACAGGAGATATCTCGAAAAGGCAATGCCACAGCTGTCTGTACTGTTTTTATTTATAAGGTGATTTTTTATATATGTTTTCGTTATGTTGAAATGCAATTTTTAAAAATATAATTCATAAGATGTTTTAAAAAATATGTAATAGTTTTAAACTATCCTTAAGTGGGGAAGGGGGTGGTGATGATTTTGACTCTAAGTGGATTGCGCGGCTTATGGCACTATTGTCATCTTGTGGCACTATTTACGTTGTTTAAAAGAAAAATCAAATTAGTCTTTAATAATCTGATAGGTTCAGAACGTATGCAGTGATCCAGCACTGAAATGTCACTATGGTCCAAGGAGCATGGGTTATTTCGATTTTTTTTAAATGTAAGTGGTCCAGAAATGCTCTCAATTTTTGTTTGAAACAAGAGTTGTTCCTTCGGAACATCTTCTTAGGAATACGAGATTTAAAATTTTGGTCCAGGTCTCTCAAACTATTATTTGTTTATATGCATGTGCTAGCTTGTACACACCTGGTAACCTAAGTCATTCGGAATGGCTTCCCAAGTACAAATCTACCCGCTTCATATGGTCATTACGCAGTGTTAACACGTACGAGACCTTTCTCCTGATTAATTTTCAAAATATTTTGGATCTATAATACCAGATTATTCCAAAAATGTTTGAAGTATATTATATATACTACTGAAGTTATTCTAGTGCTTTGAAAGTATATGTTATGGGTAAATTCGTGACAATTGGATAACATTTTCGTAGAGGAGTCGATTTTATTTCCTGCCTATAATGAAGCTTAAGATTCATCATAACTCTTTGTTCATTACACCATGCATTTTGGCCATATGACTTTTAATTAGCACAGCAAAAATTATCCATAGTAATGAATTCTAACAGGTTGTACAACCTAGATTACATTATGGTATTTGCTAATAGGTTCAATAAATTAAGAAACTGCCACTAGAGCAAACAATCTATTTTAGTTTTAGTTTCTAAAGCTTCACCAAAAATTGATATGTCCAAAACATTCATATATACCTTTAAATTGACCCCTTACATATGTTCTGCATACATGACCACTATGGTGTGAAAATATGTGCATATGCTGTCCTGTACATTCGTAGCAAATATATCAAAATAACTTTGTAATATGTTATACATTGTCATGCTTTGGTGAAGTTTTATACATTAACCAAACATAATTGCTTGTTGTAATTGCAGTTTATTAAATATTTTTATATATTAACAATTGCCATGATGTAATCTACGTAGTATCAACAGGTGTAATGACCGAAGTGGTATGATGAATCCTAAGTGAATGAAAATGGGACTTTAAAGGTGGAAAACCTTGTTCATTCAAGATGAGTTTGATGCGAAGACAAGATTTAACCTCTCTAATATAACTCCATGATAACACATTTAGACATATATGACCCACACGTTAAAAATTATATGCAAATAAATAATATCTTAATGAAAAGACTAATAATTACTTCCTTTAAATGTATCGCTTGAATCGTTCATTCTTGTTGGTCAAAATGTTTGACACAATATTTACCAATTTACAACCTATTTACTCAAGTAAACCCCGCCATCCAAACATCCTATTCTTTTGAAAATCATCGATTTGGTGTTAAGATTAGTACTGTCGTTTTCTATTTCGTTGATCTGTAAATGTTTGTGCTTGTTCTGGTACCAATGGCACTATGAATAGCAAGGTATGCCCGAGCAAGTCAAGTGGTACGTTTAGACGTTTACATGAGCAACAGCAAGAGCAGAGGCCGTAGATTCGGGAAAAAATTACTTGGATTAAAAGTTGTTTGTGTACTGTTGTTATGTATGATCTTTATATACCTAACTTTTGTCTATGATTGTAAGTTGTATAGCTATTTTAAAAAAAACATTCTTCACTTTTTTTCGTGCTTGTAATTTGTGACATGTGTCAGGTAGGCCAGTATTTTTTCATTAGAATTACTCATATTCTGATGTGACATAGGTTATGTATCATGTGTATTTATATACAAATTTTTGTAAACAAATTCATTCTTTTTATAGAATTCCGGCTTTGAAGATCAGTCTGTAAGAAATCTATTTTAGGAAGTACAGTTGTGTTGTTGAAATTAGATATAATTTGAGAGGAATTATTTGTTTACAATATTCATTGGAAATACTAAAGTGCTCATTGACTTTTGGATTAATACATGATTTTGATATTTACCTGAACTCATTCAAATACATTCTGGATTACATCTTTGTGGTACATCTTTACATTTAAGGCTATTGGAATTCATTAGGAACATTCTATTATTTTTGACCTGTCATTAGGAAATTTAGGATTATTTGGAATTTAACTCACAAATTGTAAATGTCTTTTGAATTTTCACTTTAATTGTCTGAAAATAAATTGCTTGCTGATTTTAATTGATTTTCTTGCTTTCACTTTCTTTATGTTACATATTTTAAGACCTAGAGTTGTAACACTATGTATGGGCTCAATCTATCCGAGCGGTCCATATATATATATAACTCAGAATTGCTGTATGGTGCAGTGTTCGCGTTCATGTAGATCTGACGATGTTTCCGGGCTAGTCCATATTTTGTTTACATCAATACTTATATGTGCCAAGAGATCGGTGTTTACCTGTATATATAACTTATTTTAACATTCTGTGTTAATGTGACCAAGGATAGCACAGTAAATAACTTTGTCTTCCGTTGTACGGACACACAAATTGACAGGTCATTATACAAGGCCTCAACTTTATGCTAACGGTAATAGTAGTAGTAGTATTAGTAGTAGTTCCTGTTGTTGTTGTTTTTGTTGTTGTTGTTGTTGTTGTTGTTGTTGTTGTTGCTGCTGTTGAAGTAGTAGTAGTAGTAACAGAAGTAATAGCAGCTGTTGTAATAGAGGTGGACGTGGTAATAGAAGCAGTAGTTAATTGTAGTAGTCACAGTGCAAGACATAGCAGTCGTACTTGTAGTGACAGTATCATTAGTTGTGGTAGTAACTGTACTCTTGGTATGGTAGTAGTAGTAGTAGTAGCGACAATATCAATTATAATACTAGGTGTTATTTTTGCTGGTGATGGTATATGTAATGTCCTTACCTACATTTTCCCCAGTTTTGCTGGATGTTTCGAATAGGTCAGCTTTAAGATCTGAGGTATGGTATATACGGGAAAAATAGAGAATTGCCATAAGGTATTGGAGTAAATAAAAAAAGCGAATTAAAATTCATATTTTGTCATTTCCAACACCATGAGATAATTTATTAGGTCATACTTTTAGATAGTATCCTAAAAGATTTTCCCATATCCCAACCCCACCTCCTTTCAAGTTTGATTTGAATACTTTTCTTTATTGTTGGCCCGATGAGATAGTATTATAGTTATATAACGTATGTGAGAGCTCCAGTTAAGGAGTGCTCAAGTCGTACAGGCACAACCGTTAAAGTGTGTGTCCACAGCTAAATATATTAATATACATTGCCTGCTCCCCCTTTACGGAATGTTTAACTAAGAGTCTAATAAACAAGAACGATTAATAGAATCCATCATATGCATCGGTGTAGGATAGTAAAATTCCGATCCCAATGATAGAATTTTCCTATCCAACACAAATGCATAATGAAGGATTTTTTTTCACACATTACATGCACTAAGGTTCGAAGTTAAAATGGCATTTTGTGACTACCGATGCAGTACAACCATTGAAAATTCCTCACTCTAAGATACAGCATAAAAGGTAGGTTAACAATATAAAAAAAATTCAGTGTAAGCTTTAAGTTAAGTTTTTAAACACATATCAGGATTCAAAGAACAGTGGTCGAGACAGTCAAGGTAATGGCAATACATAGCGTCTAGTCTGTGTGCTGAAGATAATATTGTCACGGAATTGTGTGCATCAAGTTGATATTATATTATATTTAAACGTAAATGTAGTATGGGTCATGTTGTCCATTTGTAATTACTCGTACAGCATTACTCGTTGTGTATATTTTAGTTATATCGAACTATCACGATGTGTGTTAGCTTTACTTACTTAATTAACAGACTTACTGTGGCACGTGCAAGTTGTTGGCATCATGATTGTTTGTTGTCCGTGTTTCGTACCACGTAAGAGTATATAAGGACTAAATTTTCTACTATAGGCACAGGGTGTGATGCCTTGTCAGGATGCTGTCCCCTTCAGGACAGTATCTTTAAGTTGTATGCAATAATCATATCCGTTCCTCTTTCTTTCCATTATCAGTGTTTGATTGAGTATTTTGATTTGTTAGATGACTTGGAATGTTTCCTAGATTTCCATTAGGCCAGTCAAATTTCACACAACATAATGCTGTCAGTTTTTAAGAGTCTATTTTCAGTTTATACTCGTATTTTATATGACTTGACAAGCTGGTATGAATTATGAATATTGTATATAGTAAATGATGAGAATGTTTCCAGATTTTCGTAAGCTTGTGTAATATATTCTTGTTGTAGACAGATTAAACTATGTTTTTTTCTATGCACGCATACATATCATGCATAATGGTATCATACCTATGATCGTTTACATGAAGAAGTCCTTTCCGTTCACTTTGATTCTATATTTGCATTCCTAGTCACGTTTATTGTCTCTGACACTATCCCTTTCACACATCACAAGAGTCCAATTACAGAGTTAAAAAAAAACTATGAGAACGTTTCACCAATAAATCATATATTCATCGTTTAAAGTTGTATACATAAGTTTTCATACAGGACATATATAGAGGATCTTACATGTCTTATACAGGACATATATAGAGGATCTTACATGTCTTATACAGGACATATATAGAGGATCTTACATGTCTTATACAATACATATATAGAGGATCTTACATGTCTTATACATACAGGAAATCTATAGAGGATCTTGCATGTCTTATACATATAGGGATATATAGAGGATCTTCCATGTCTCATATAGGACATATATAGAGGATCTTACGTGTCTTATACATGATATATTTTGAGGATCTTACATGTCTTATACATACAATACATGTATAGAGGATCTTGCATGTCTTATACATACAGGACATATATATATATATATATATATATATATATATATATAGAGAGAGAGAGAGAGAGAGAGAGAGAGAGAGAGAGAGAGAGAGAGAGAGAGAGAGAGTGAGGGGATCTTACATGAGTACTCATTTCAAATGAAATTTATGAAACGAGTCGAATAATTTATACCTTTTGTTAGCTTTGATAAGCAAAAGATTAAAATTATTCGAAGAAATTCATACATTTTATTTGAAATGAGCATTATTGTAGCATTCTATTTATCACATGACTAAAAATACTGATTTTATTTTTTACCAAACAGCAGATTAGTGTACTAATATGACTTTGATATTCGGATGCCTCGATCGTTACGCCTTTCCTCTGCATAACGTAATGACGTCATTTATAACGTAATGACATGTTATTACACATGTTCCATATCTGAAAATTACGATATGGGTATATTAACGAAAATAAAACAGTATTCATGTGATAAATATTGGTATTTTAATTGGACACTCCTTCAAGTTTCCCTTTTGGGACTAGTGCACTTGATAAAATGTGTCCTATAAACTTTGATCACTATGCTTTATGCTTAGAGTGGTGTCCAATCTTTCAAAATCTCACCTTCTGCTTGCTTCCTTGCTTCATTTACGTCAACTTCTCTAGAGGATTGATTATTATCGACTAGGTCCTTTTTGGTTCCGCAGAGGTATATTCTACAATTCTACAAAAGATAGAAGAATATGTATTTGGTTTCAAAGCATGCCTTGATGAGATTCAAGCCAACTAGTGTATTTAAACAATTTTATTAAATCTATCATTATACTTAATCAATATATCACATATGTTTGTCATAATCTTTAATGATCTGAGTATTGTGAGAAAATATTGATGCCAAACTAGACCTTGTACGAGGTGCTGGCCGTCATATATACAAAATGTAGGGATTGAGTACAATTAGACGACTACTTTAAAAATTCAGTTGGATTCTTCTAAGGGATTCAACATGTTAGTTTCAATAAATTAAGTTTGTTTCGAATAACCTTTGACTTAAATTTATGCTGAGAGGAAACAAACAATAAGTGAAAAACAGCTGGACTTATGATTCTCAGAAGCATGCATTTAATAATGTCAGCTACTACAACTAATTTAATGCTTAGGTATGGTCCGTTTGATTGCTATGAAAACCCCATTTTTCAGGTTGTATTAAAATCCACTTGTTTAAACAAACCATAGAAAATCTCATAGTTATTGTTATTCATATAAGTAACTGGCCCATATTTGTTTTCAAATTTATTTCAAAAATTTTCTTCTTTGTGGTCTATATTTATATTAGCAGAGTGTACCCTTTGTGGACAAAGGTTAAGTGTACCTTTCTTAATATATTCTGACCTCATATAAACAGTCACATTGCTTTGAGACCTAGGCAGTAGGGTAGACTAGTACATGTTGCATGTATATTGCTATATTTATGGTAGGAATTGTTTAAAGTTGATACAAATAATTAAAACACATAATTATGAAAACAGGTTTACATGATAACCCCATGGAGTAAATCAATGTTGGGGAACACAATGAAAATTGATTATGAATCAGGAGAAAAATACTGTCAAAATTAAATTTTCTGACCAGAGTTTATTTGGCCATGAAACAATCCACGTACTGTTTTGTACTTCATGGCCAGTTCATGAGTAGGATAGCATGGCCTTAATGCAGGTAATTTCCAGGTGCAAAACAGTAAACAGCGCTATGTGTATACACCTGTATGAGATCAAGCTGCCCTGTTAGGAAATATGCTCAATGCACGTTTTCATATCACATTTTAACAATTTAAATATAGATGAAAATGATTTTTTAATAATAGTTTACGTATGGACAAATTTCAAATTTCTTGTGTAGTTATGTTTACCCAATTAACCCAACCACTCTGGTTATTTCAAATTACATTCAGTAGGAAACGTAGTTTGTTCATCTCGATTGAATCCTTTTGATTTCATTAAAGATCGTTTTATCGGTGAGAATATAATATAAAAAAAAATATTACATAATTCTGAATTGGCATATAAAGTCTATTCACCAACCTCCTCATTTATCGTTAGTTCCTGTACCCAGTAGTGGGCTTTGTCAAAGCTCGTCTGTTTTGTAACGTCATAGCAGAGAATTGCCGCATTAGCCTTCCGGTAGTACATCCGGGTGATGGAATCGTATTTTTCGCTTCCGGTCGTATCCTTGATGAAGTAAAATTGGCAGAGTTGAAATGATGCAAACAACATATGTGTGACGCAGTAATAATATCAAAGCGCAGTTAATATGCATCTTTACAAAGGGCATATCTTCAATTTTGGACAACCTTGTTTATCTTCTTTGATGACGTAAAATAGGACTGAGTTAGAACTGCTGCTTTGCGCATAAAAACTACATTGAGTTAACAATTAGCTTTAACGATAAAAAGTACCGGAATTGATAGAGTTGGACACTGTTGAAATTACATTTATTGCAGAAGATATTTTGTTCAAAGCTAAAACTAAAAACTAATTGTTGACACAGTTAAATGGCACTATCATACAGTTTTGTATTTAAATAAGCCGTAAACACTGACCATGAACAGATATTCACAAAGTAAATACGGAGATATTCACGAGTTATTCGATCTTTGCACAATTTTCGTGAAGTAAAATTACCAAGATTAAAGCTGCTATAATACTGGAACACGACCTTATAAGTAATCAGATAAATCCTCGAATCCCTATTTGAAAATGACGAGGTTCGTAAACAGCTCATATCTCTACCTCATATTCAGGACCATATGTAGTTCATGAGATGCACGTGCAAGGCGATTGCTTGTACACATGCCATTATACACTCTGCCTGTATCCATTCCAAAATGGACTCGTAGGGTCTGTTTATTTACATTATTTTACCTTGGTGGACCTATACGGGTTACACAGAGCACCTATGGCTCCTGTCAGGGGAAATAATGATTTAGTGCTAATTATATCTACAGGTACGTATATTGATTTTCATTCATATGGCATGCAAACCCTATAGTATGTATTAAACTGTTGGCGTGACTAATCCAGATTTGTGCAAGGACACTCAACTCTGATTTATCGGGATTTAAGGGAGCAAATTTATTAGCAATAAGAAAAGAAATCTTCTTTTTAAAAATTGAATGAAAAAAGAATTTAGATTGTGAAGTTTCGACTATACTGATATGTTTGTGTATGCGGATACACATAGTTATGAAACTGAGAGTAAGCTAAAAAAATTCTGACATGTGAAACTTTTCAATTTGGCGTATCAACAATGCTGTGTGCATAAATTATATATAAAAAAAACAATTTTTTTTTTTTTTCTAATTGGCAATACTCAAAGAATAGAAGAATGAATATGGATCTTTCTGTCTCATTCACAAAAATTCTTTAGAAGTCGAACTTAACGAGACACTGCCGTGAATAAACATTTCACCTTTGTACGTAGCAAACTTTCCTTTAAGTTATTTCATTTGAAAAGAATTACACATTTTTAAACGGCAAAATCAAAAATACTTGTTTACAATTGTTTCATGTTACCTTATTTTGACTGTTGTTCCAATATTTGTCTTCTTTTTTAAAACGAATTGAACGTCTGCAAAAGAATGTAGCTAGAACACTTTCGGATGAAAAATATTCAGATCAGTAAAACTCTTTTTTTTTTTTAAAAAGAATTTAAATGATTACCTTTAATATATACAGTAAAGTACAACAAAGCAATCCTCGTGTACAAAGTTCAAAACATCCTGGCACCAGATTATCTGAATACATTTACTCTAGTCTTAGAAGTTCAAAATTATCCTCCAAAGTTTGACGCATTTGATTATCAACATGTCTTTGTGCGAACAGACTATTAGCTGCATCACATTTTGTATATGATTTGAGGTAATACGCTTAGTGGTTAGTTTTAAATCATTGCTGATTGTTTGACCCAGTGCAACTTCTTTTGCATCTGTTTTTGTCTCTATCTTGAAAGGTAAGAACTCACTAGGACCTCTTAAACACATCTCTGTGATTTATCTAGAGACAAATCTTTCACATTCGGTGCACGCCGTTACAGCTATTTACTTTACATAGAATCATGTATTACAGGTACACCACGAAAGTACATAACTGTTCCATCTTCATCTTTTATGCTGATATTCAGTTTGAGTTCGGTTCCCCTCTGAAATTGCTTCTAATATCCATTAAGACTGTAAAAATCCAATCTCCGAAAAATTCAATTTTAAAACCCACTAAGCATTCCAGTTTCTTTTAGTCAGTTTACAAGTGACTACCTGATAGACAGTTTACCTCTTCACAATTGTTACTAGAATATCGCAGCGTCTGAACAAGTAGAATGACTACCTTTAGACCACGCGATAGTGACATTTCTAGTTCAAAAAGCAAACCAAATAACACCTGCATAGCAACTTTGAAGGGAAATGCGAAAAATACAACAGTACAACCTAAAATGGCAGAGGTACAACAACCAATACATAGAGTGAAAATAATACGTGTGTAGTCCTACACAACATCTACATAATCAACAGAACCCACTACAAGGTCTAAGCTGTATATAAATGAGTGAAAAAGTACCATGGCTTGTCCCTCAGGTACAACGTATATAGTCAAATGGTCTTACTGTTAGACTGCAAAAATTAACGAGATTTAAATTGATTTGATCAAGGAGATCGAACACTGTAGAGGTGTTAGAAAGAAATACAACGTAGCATACAGTTTTTCTATTGCGTAGAGGCAGGAATATAAATAGTTTCAGCCGGTGTATGTGCTTCTGCTGAGGATTGAGCACAGAGGGAATAGTTATAAGCATAGTTATTCCTTTGGATTTTGCTGATCTTAGTACACCACTGGTATGTAATTTTGCAAAAACCATTAATAACAAGTCGATTTACAATAAAGTTTTAAAACAAGACGAGATAGTAAAATCTGATATCAGTAAGTTAAACAGTATTGGTGAAGTGATAAGCAACGTGATCACTGATAATAAAATCAACCACGAAGAGTTTATTTTTATCATCTTCTAGTTGGGTAAATAATATTCGGAGTAAGACAGACACAAAAAGATAACAAATGAAGTTAGAGAAAAAAAGGTAATTTGATCATTAAACATGTTGCACTATATATTACGACATTTGACAATGATCGGGAAATTTTACCGGCTCTAACATTTACAAAGATTTCATACGTCTTCTTGTCTTGTTTATCGTTCATTTTTTCCAACTCTTTTCAGAAGAAATGTAGTTATCAGTATTCTTCTCTTTGATAATCCCAATTTTTTTTTTGCCGTGCTTTGCACACTTTGTTAATTTTCCTTATATATATATATATATATATATATATATATATATATATATATATATATATATATATATATATATATATATATATGTCTGTATGTATATATATATATATGTATGTATGTATATATATATATATATATATATATATATATATATATATATATATATATCGACACATGACATAGTACAAACATATGATCACACTGAAGTTGATGATGCTGTAAAATTTGCAAGTGGTTTTGTAGAGCAAAGTATTGAACGTTTTGATGATGGAACATGTAGAGTGCTTGACGATAAAGATATTTAAAAAAATAAAAAATTGTAGGAACTATTGAGAAATTATGGTTATCAAGTGGTGATAAAGTGGGCTCAGACTTTCTAAGAAAATATGCAAGAGGTATGCATATAGATTGTGATGATGATATGCTTAATCAGTCCACAGAGGTATCTGATAATGTAGTTTATTTGAGAAACATCAAATATTATGGTAAAGGAAAAAAAAAACAACCTTTAGCACCTAGTTCAATTTAGAATATGTTGGAGAATCCAGATTTATGAGAGAATTAAATACTGAAGATTTAGCAAATGGACATAGAGCCACAGAAGAAACTTCAAAGACACAGCGTAACTACCCACTAGATCCTACTGGTGTACAAAGGCAACCTGAGGAAATAGAGATGCAAGGTTTGGGTCGTACAAATCCACAACCTACAAATGAATTAAGATTATTGAAATCTGGAATAGATTAATCGTTTGATGAAATTCAGCGATTAAACATTATCCTGCAGATAATAAAAACATTGTCTAATGATTATTTACCAAACAAGAGGAAAGAGAGATGAAAAGCTATAAAGAAATTGTTCAAATAGCTGCTTAAGATATTTATATTGTCACAGGCATTAATTCGTCAGCTGTGTTTAATATATTAAACAATCATTTGAAGCTCAAAAAGGTTTGTGCAAGATGGGTCCCACATTTGTTGACAGCTGATCAAAAATAGAATTGGGTTGAAATCGTCAAACAGCTACTCCCCAGATGACAAAAGTGACCAGAGACGTTTTAATGAGATTGTCACTGGTGATGAAACCTATGTTTACTTTCTAAACCAGACGCAGAAAATAATAAAGTTTGGATCAGAGAAAACGAACAGAGACCACAAATCACTCGACATAGTCGGACTGTCAATAGACTTTTATACGCATTAATTTTCGATGCAAAAGGCCTGCTGGTCCAGGTAACTGTGTCTGACTCTACTAGTGTAACTGGACATTTGCATGCCCTCAAATTGTTGCCAAATGTTGTGGAACACTATCGAACTAACCTTCCGCCCACTGGTACACAATGTATATATCTACTCCATGACAGTGCACCAGCGCATAAATCAGCCATCGTGACAGACACCCTGAAAGAGCACAACATCTAAACTTTGCCACATCCTTCATACGGCTCTAATTTAGCTTCAAGCGATTATTGGCTGAATCCCATTATCAAAGATTCGCTGAGGTTCCACTCTACAGTTATTATGTACTTTTGAGAGAGGGACCGGTATAATGTGAAGTTGTTTGCATTGGCAACATCCACAGCAGTGAGAATGTTGGGATACCTCTATGCTATTTTCTTGAACTGTGACCGAAATGTTTTACATGTGGTAATTTTGGAAACTATCCACTATCTAAAGCAGACAAGCTGATCAAAATGGCTGCTCTCATGTGCTCGAAAAATGAACGAGTCCAAAGTACATTGAATTTTGCCAGAGGAGACAATATCAGCTTCTGAAAGTGAAATAAACGAATTATAAAATATATAAAAAGTACAAAAGTTATTGGCTGGTCTTTTTCCAATTTATCTTTGAAGTCCAGGAAGTGAAAATGATCAAGCAGTCATTTGAGAGGTGCACATCTGAAGTAAAGCCAAGCTGTATACTCTATAATCCAAATTACACCCATCAATCATACACCAAAATAAAGGGAATTCAAAGTTATTTTAACAGTACCTAAGATATACAAGGTCTTTTTAAAATAACTAGGATAAGTAGTGAGGAAATCCTGGCAAATTCTTTTCTTTAAAAATCAAATCATATGCAAAGTACGAAACTGTAGAAAGGAACCTGAGGCAGACGATTTGAAAGCAGGTGGAAGTGCAATTTTACAGTATATGAACAACATACCAAAAGGTGAATAAAAAATGGTATTTAATAGTTAGATAATCAGACTGAGAAAGTGTGTAGAGGTGCATTTATCTATGTTACGTCACAGAGGGATACAGCTGCAGATCGTTTTATAGAATGTTAGTTTATCTATCGATCGGCATTAAATTTATTGCCAGGTTCAAAGAAACAAAAATGTTATAATAGATTATTCAGAACTTTTCAAATACCCCTCGTACCCTATCCATCTAACAAATACATATTTGTTGACATTTAATCCGTTTGGTTTTTAAAATCAATTCAACTTGATATATGTCATCTTATGAGTCATTCATATATCCCCCTCCATCTAAGTCTTCCAGTTTGTAAACTACTGGATCGCCTATAATTACTTGTCCATTTTGAATATTTCCTCGGTAAAGTTAAGTAGCCCTTTGCAAATACTGTTTTCTATTTTGAAATTCTATCTGTTTCACCCATGTTTTTATTTATTCGTTCCAAATTTATGCCGCTCTCGTATAAGACAAACATACCTTACCCATGCATATCGCAGGAAGGGTGGAATTACATCAAATTGTATACCTTGCCAGCGTCCGTTGACAGTGGAACACACTCTAGGCGACTTTTTATAGACTTCTACCCTATTAGACAAGGTATTTTGATGTGAATGCAATTAAGAAGCTATTTGATTATTTTCTGTTAGAGAACTCTTTGACTTTTTAAAAGAATGCGGTTTATATAATAAATGTTGACCCTATAATTTATGGATTTTATACTTTGTACCTTTCACTATTACAGTATATATTTTTTTAAAGAAGCTTAACATATTTCCATTTTTATCTTGTTTTACTAAGTGCCTTTAAACCATATCTCTCCTGCTTTCAATGAAACGAAGTTAACTCAACAGGTGCGCGGTGAGAATGGTCTTGAATTGTGAACTGCACGTTAAACAAACGCAGCCACTGCTTCGCTCAATTCGAATTACATGTAGGTTTCAGACAGCATTTCAATTGATCATTATATATATATATATATATATATATATATATATATATATATATATATATATATATATATATAAGACTAGCTAAAGCTAGTTGAGAGCTGTTAGACTATAACATCTCTACCGCCTGTTATATACAATTCATCTTCTATCCGTTTTTGTGGGGCCAAATTTTGATAAATTTTCGATAGTGACTTAGCAATGCTGTTAAAGAAGTATGTATGTACATTATGAGTACAAAGTCTTCAGTTTAAAAAGTTTACATGCTAATGAGTAGGTGGAATATAGTCAATACGCCAGTTGACTGGTACATTATATGTTATACTTACCATGTCATGTATGGTGGAATACTTGTCATGTATATATCGTTCGATGAGGGAAGATTTTCCAACGTTGCTGCTACCAAGCAACACCACTTTGCAATCCACGGTCATACTACTCATTGCTCTTCTATTCCAATTACCCCTTGATTTTCTCGAGTATAAATTTCTGTAATTTAAACATATTTTACCCTAAAAAATATGTTCAATCTAACTATATGCGCTTTTCAAACACCGTTAAATTACATCATTTGAAAGGCGATCATTGCAAACTAATTTTCTCAGCCTATCCAACTGGTTGAATTGATTGAAATAGTAAAATTACAAATTTGAAATGAAAGTTCAGATCACTCACACCAGGAAACTATATTTCATTTTCTAAACTCATTCATTTCCATATGCCGTGGGAAGAACGATGTCAGCTATTTGTATTTCTAGAGAGACGGGATAATCTGTTTAAGCTCTATTCCTTGAACATGAATTTACGTCATTCACGTCTTAAATTACAATATATACAACATCTGCGTCTGGAGAACACACAAAATTTGTCACCGCATCTAAACGTCTGATGATTCAATTAAACATACCTGGTCTTACAGTCCCTCTTTGAACACTTCCTTTCTGGAGCTCGTTTAAAGATTAGAAACATTATCAAGATACCAAAGAAACTCTAACAGTTTCTGTCATCTACCCTCTCACCGTTTCCACTAAGGTTTTTGAAAGCGATCAAAGGCAACCATTTCTCGCGGTAACAAAAACTGTCGTATATGGTGTTTCTGTGTGTGGTTCGAAATTAACTCGAAGAGATTCACTGTTCTTACCTCTCCTACACCAAACTGTATTGTGTTTAAGTTTTCTTCCTCCTATGCGTGAACATAGCGTAATACGATATTCTTCAAGTACCACGCATGCGCCACTTTAATGGAATTTAAGTTACTTCAGTTACCGCTACCTTTTTGTTACTATCTATACTTTAATATGTGGATGTGTGCTTGTCAAAACTGCCGAGATAAAAGATTATACCCCCTTGATTGTTTTCAATTTTCTTTTACCACAAAAGTGTATGTCAATGTGGTCATATAGGCGCATTTACTCAAATTAAATTAAATCTTAATTATTGTTGTTCTAAAATTTAATACTAATATAGTTTAACCAAAGTCTATTCAATCATGAGTGTTGAATGCTCTTCACCTTAAATGTCACCCAAAAACGTTCAGACGGAAATTATTGATCGCTATGGACTTTTACAATGGTGGCCAGGTGCAAAACTCTATCAAGAAAAGAGGACGTCGGGTCTATCATAACAAATAAGAGGGTAATTTCTTTTAACACGCGCAGCTTTCAAAATTGTCCACCTTGATGTTTGCCGTGTGTATTAATAATGATCTTCCAAATGAATATGGATGTATGAGGATCTACATGAAGTGAGTAAACGCCATTTAAAGGTATGTGTAATCAAATTTCTTAAAAATGACACCCATTACTGAAATAGTTTATACCGAACGCCGACATGACCTGTATGATTTGTACTACAGGTGTGTACACTGGGCTTAATTCCACAGTGGTTCATTCAGGAAGTTGCTGCGCAGTGAAGCGATAGATGAAACATGATCCGAGAACACCTATCTTGTACATGTAGTTAATCCTCACCAATGCACAATATTCACTGCATTTTACAGAATGGTCAGTAAACAAAATAAAACGGTATATTCCTGATTATTGTACTTTAGTTAAAAAAAAAGAACTAGACCAAGGCAAAAACAACCCATTACGACAGGGCTTTGCCTTTTATAAATTCCAACAATCCTCTTAAATTTATTTAATTCACTGACTTTCTTCTTTGTAAGAAAATCCACATGATCCAATCCCTAAGTTCATTTTCTATCTTAGCCGACATTTATGTCCAAGGATATTTTAAAATCTTAGATAAAGTAACTTTTCTTTTGCATCGGTACTGTTTATTGATGAATAAATAGTTAATTGAGTAATGTAGGTAATCAGTTCAGTTCATTTTATGTATTGTAATTGGGATGAATTGTACTAAGTCATTTTTTAAAAATGGAAATCTATAGTCATTGATTACCAGAAAATTTAAGTGAGAGTCTTATGTCGTGGCAAGTTTTCCTTACAGAGAAGCAATGTATAGAGCATCTCACATGATGCACATTTCAAATGAAACGTATGTAACGAGTCGAATAATTTTTTTTTTTGAGCCTTTGTAGTACCGCTACTACTACTAATATCATCTAAATTTGATGTTTTAACTGACTGTACATAACTGTATTCACATCCTTGTAAGCATGACTAAGTTGGGGGGGGGGGGGGGTTACGGCAGAGAGGAAATTAATTCTCACCAGCTACAGATGTCTTCAGAAAAACCGATTTATTACTGGCATTTAAATATTTTGCCTACATTAATTCTACAAGAATATCTATATCTATGGTTCCTTTTCCTTGTAAGACAGTTGGTATCACTGATATCGAGCACAGAGAACAATTGTTACAAGTATCATCGAGCGTTGTCGTTAGACCACTTCAATTGTTCTTGACTGTTGCAGTCTATTTCAGCTGTCCTCGATCATTGTGGGACAATCGCTACAACCATTATTAAGCGTTGAGGTCATCCCGTTTAACCGAGAGACTGAATTTCGCAGCGTTGAGTTACCGTTGTGTTGCTTTGCGTGTCCGTTGCGTTGCGTACATTTGAGCGATGTTGCGTTACCGTTGCGTGGTGTTATCGTTACAGGTGTTCTACTTAATGGACCAGGTACTGCACGAAATTAGTGTTATCATTCGATATTGTAGTTAAACTTTTCTCTAATATTTCATAATGTACTAATTCACGTGCCATGTCATGGCTGTATTTTGTGTCATATTTGTGGTACGTTGTCAAACCTTTAAATATCTCCACATTGTACTTCAACTATCTTTACATCTATATAGCATGTACGAGGCACAAGCGATATCAAAATATGACTAAATATAAGAGGCTTCACACTTTTCATCCTATCAAAACAAAATTAATCAATTACAAGATTGTTTTCACGTGTTTCGTTATCTGTACCACATTTGCACGTTTCTGTGCAGCACGGAGGCAAAGGCACCCTTCTTTATAAATGTATCCTTTTTCATATTGCCAACAATGGTCACAAGCGTCTAGAACATTTTAATTGGCAACATCATCATGCCATCACAGACACTCACAAAAAGTTCCTGATAAATTACTTAGAATCCTTGGTGAGGAAAGGTGATCTTTTTTCTTCTTCTTCTGGTTTACTTACTTTTAAATATACTTTTACTAATAGTTTGGAGGATAAGGTTGATTAGTATCAGATACATGTGAAGTTCTTCATGTATTCCTTAGTGGTTTTATGGACGTCAGTATGAGGAAAGACTCAATGATACCTTTGGAAGTTGACATAAAGCAACTTCCACAATGTCAATTTTCCCTTACATGCAAACTTGTCAGTTATATATAACCAGAGAAAGCCATAAATGCATGTGAAGGTTGATATATGTCAGGATCTTTATGAACAACTTAGGCTAAAATGGAGTTAAGTAACTAGACTTTTGAGTTCCAGAAAGATGAGTGTGTCTGTACACAATGTCAGGTGGTGCAAAAGAACAAAATCGATGACTGTCTGGGTCACGTAAATAAAGCCTATTCTTTGGTCAGCACGTGCAAATTAAATTTTTGTTCTGAAAACTAGTCTTCTTTCGTAAATTGGACAATGACAGAGTCAGCTTCTGTTGTCTTTCCTTTTTTCCTTCGCCTTACCATCTTTTTCAAGCTTTATTTTTCAAAGTAGGATCAAGCTGCCAATAGATACCTACAAATTAATTTCTTGTTTGCATTTCACAGCAGCGAACAAGCGCTGGAATAAGGGCATGATCCTTTGTTAAAATCACACACTGTGATGTGTGCACTATATTTCAGATTTTTGGAAAATGTTCCCACATTTCCAGGTTTACTTTTTAATTTTAAGCCATAAAGCTACATGACCAAAATAATCCACATCCACAGAACTAATATATATTCCATCTGATTTCATCCTTCTTCAAAAAGATCATATAACATCCCTTGTCATCAATATTTTGCAATGAATTTTACAGACATACCTGCTTTGTTATTGCAATTTTCAATGTATTTACATTATTTTCTAGCCTTATAACTATAAGTTGTGACATCTCATTAGACTTATATTTTTCTTCATATACTTTCCAGATAACTCAAATGCTTCTTCTGAAAATAATCTTAGGACCGGACCCCGTGTAACACGGAAAATTCTGGTATGTCCTCCGAGATTCATAAATATTCCAGATAGGCCACTAAGAACTTCTGTCCACCTTTTTCAGTGTTCTATGCCACGACCTATTCTTTTTTGCGTTGAATACGATACTTAAACTACTAACAACAAACATGTGATACCTGAATTGCGTTGAATACGATACTTAAACTACTAACAACAAACATGCGATACCTGAATTGCGTTGAATACGATACTTAAACTACTAACAACAAACATGCGATACCTGAATTGCGTTGAATACGATACTTAAACTACTCACAACAAACATGCGATACCTGAATTGCGTTGAATACGATACTTAAACTACTCACAACAAACATGCGATACCTGAATTGCGTTGAATACGATACTTAAACTACTAACAACAAACATGCGATACCTGAATTGCGTTGAATACGATACTTAAGCTACTAACAACAAACATGCGATACCTGAATTGCGTTGAATACGATACTTAAACTACTAACAACATACATGCGATACCTGAATTGCGTTGAATACGATACTTAAACTACTAACAACAAACATGCGATACCTGAATTGCGTTGAATACGATACTTAAACTACTAACAACATACATGCGATACCTGAATTGTTTCATAATGTAAAGATCAAACTTCTCAAAAGTCTTCACTTCTGCGAAATAGAAGGGTCACCATTGAGTAGTGGAGCGTATCGTTTGTCGAACTGCAAACATCACTTTTTAATGCCAAAACACTACACCAGCTATTTATTATTATAAGATCGTGTTTACCAAATGAATCGCTGTGTTTCTGTATTGCCTCTTCACACCTGTTACATTTTCCTCACAGGTTTCAACAATTTAAGGAATGCTTGCAGCAGCATCATTTTAGCAACAGCACCCTTCCTATGTGCCCACCTTCTAATTATTTCTTCGTGGTTCTTGGACAATAATAAATCAGCTTCAATCCATACACAATCGATACTTGGGGTAATGAAAATAACACGAGATAATAAGACAGAATATATCAAAACCTTCATATATTATTTCGCCCTCTATAAACACTTTGTGTTTAGAATCCTGACATTCATTTTATAGTGGGTGGACTTAAATGTTGTCAACAGCTGTTTTAGTTTTTTTCGTCCAGGACGCAAATCCGGAAGTATAGACTAGTTTCAATGTGGCTTTCTTAGCCATCGTTCAAAGACTGAAATATCCGTAAAAAGTTTATATTTCCGCCATTTCGATGTATATTTAAGTTTAAATCTTGTGTTCAAACATGTATGTCCAGCTAGAAGGGGCATTTGAAAGACATGTTATCAATAGGCAGCAGTGTCATAGGTCTCCGAATTCCTCAGCGGTGATCCATATTTAATTTCTTATTAACTTGTTGTATATTTATTTAAATCCTAAAATACGTTGCATGTTTATATGGGCAAAAGTAAAAGCAGTTTAAAGCTCGCTCAAAGCTGAGCAAGAAAACCTGAGGGTTGTTAGTTTATTTACCTGTTTAGCAAGATATTTTCTTAAGGTTAGTACCACTCTTAGCTGTCTCCTTATGGTAACCTATACTAGTTTCGTCAATTAGGAACCTAACAATTCATCGATCATACGAATCTATGTTGAGAGGTTAAGTTTTCATACTTTACATTTCCGTTCCGCCGTTTTGCACATAGATGGGTTATTAAATAAGACCTTCCGTCGCTCCGTCTAATCTTTTATTTTCGCTCAAAACCTCTACTACATTACTACATCTCTCCGGATTGCCACCGAAGACGGAATACAAATCATAAATAGCTACAAGATATATACTGTTTCGATTTTAAGTGCACGTAAGTCTTCTATGACAAAATTGTTGGCCTACGCGCATTGAGAATCGCCCTACCCCCATTCAGTCATCCATACTCCGGTATTCAAATTTTGAACATATTATTTATTCTTCCTATCTTATGACTTTAACCAGATTTCATAATTACCGTTATTACTGTAAGATCGATGATGAGTGGATTGTTGATGCTCTCAAACCAACCATGGTTGACCTTACAAATATCTGTACTAGAAAAAATTTGTTTCCGCATACTACGTCTCTTTTCACAATACAGTTTCAACGGGGACAATAATAACATAGTTTGTCGTTCAGGATATGACGAATGCTTTGGGAATCCGGTCGAATTACGCATCTAATACATTGAAGGCATATCGTTTCATGGTCGGTAGAGGTAGTTGCATTTAGTTGCGACATCTGAACACTACAGTCACTTGAGTCCTCCACAAGTTAGTTAAATGTGAGAGATTCGTTTTTTGTGTTGCATTTACTTACCCAGTTTTGTGGCCTATTACTTCCGGATATGTCAAATTCTCTCAATTACGTTGGAAATTATTTCCATTGGTCAAAATATATGATTCATTTTCAGATGCTCTCGGTTCTTCGAAATTTATAAATAAGCTTCTAATTTATTTTCTTAGATTTGTGTAAAGGCTATGAAGAAGAAAACCTATTCCTTGACCTCAAAGGCCAGTAAGGCGAAAAATCCAGTTGTCATAAAAAATATATAATGAATGATGAAACCCAACAAAGATACTATCTAGAACAATAAAAACATAAGGAAAACACAGTATTATTGTCCCTATACAACGTCGTGTTATTCGACTACAATAGGGAAATAATAGGTCAAATGTACTAAATCATAGCAAATGAAAGACGAAAAAATTGGATCCATGGCTCTATGGATATGATTTTGTTTTCTCCGTTTTTTTTTTTTTTTTTTTTTTTTTTTGTTTTTTTTACACGTTCATTGGCTTAGTTTAATATGATTAAGATGATCGGGTCCATGGTTCACTGGATATGATTTTGTTTTCTCCTGTTGATTTTACTTATTTATTTATTTATTTATTTATTTATTTATTTATTTTATACACGTTTATTTGCTTAGCTTAATATGATTAGGACCAGTAGCGATTGATACAGGATATAATGAAATGATTGATGTTAACAGGCCAAGTTTTCCTTTGTTTACGTTTGATACTTACCAGTTAGTAAATGAGAAAACACTTAAATCCACTGCTGGCCATTTAGTAAACGAAAACACTTTGATTCACTGCAGGCCATTTAGTAAACGAAAACACTTTTATTCACTGCAGCTATTTTGTTTTCCCAGTCAGACAATATTAATTAAAAAAACTGCGATTTCTTATCATTTTCTAGAGAGGTTTAGTTTTGCAGGTATTGATTAGAATAGCTTTGAACAGTAAGTTCCATTATAACTAATGAACCAGCAAATTTTTCAAGAGAGACATAAGTACCCCAAATAGTGAAGTGCATTTCTGTGGGTTCGTGATAAACTCATGAAATGTACCCATACATACATACATACATACATACATTTACATGACCATTAAAGTTAAGTCTGTTTAAAAAACCAAACTAAAAGGAAAACTTACACAACGTCGTTAAAGAATAAAAATGTCAGTCACAATTACCAACATTAGCAGCAGGGGGGCTGAACCGACCATTTTTGTGGCGACCTCATTTTGGGAAATCGACGCTTCAACAAAAATGGTCGATTTGAGCAGGGGGGCTGAACCGACCATTTTTGTCGCGACCTCATTTTGGGAAATCGAGGCTTCTACAAAAATGGTCGATTTGTGAAATCGAGACTTCTATGAAAAAAACAGGGGTCCGGCAACTGAAAAAAAGTAGCTCACCCAGAGTGCGGGTAAACCTAGTAGGATTACTCAGCTTTGAGATATGTAATTGAAATCGGCATTTTATTAACAATAATGAGTGATTCTGCGCTAACCATGGAATCTCATACAGCTAAACTGGCACGACAACGACTAGATGCGATTAAGAAATATCTTCCTGTTCGTGATTCTGTCAAACAGCAACTACAACAACGTCAGGAAGCTCAAGTGGAATTTACAGAGGGTACAGAGCAGTTATTTAAACCAATTGTCGAACCAACCAAAAAAATTGTTGCAGCAACTGAGGCAACACGAAAAACTCTTGAGACATTACCCGCTGACATTGCTGGTCGTTTTCAACCCCAACCTGAAGTTTAGCCACCGCCAAAAGTTAAAATTAACATAATAGATAAATTTACTGAGGAAGGTATTGACGCTATCAGGGATCCAAAAAAAATAATTAATATTGCTGAGTTTGGGTGGGTTGATAGGGGCGAATATGTAAAACCTGAATATGTTAAAACTCTAAAATCTACCGATTGGGCTAAAGATGTATATCGCGTTGCATATAATATTCAACAAATCAGATCTGAGGGAGATATCCGTAATTGGGAAATCTTCGCCGGCGTAGTAGAGGAATATAAAGCAAAAATATTACAAGAGAGGAGAGCAAAACAAAAGGAAATGAGGGCTCAACTTGAAAAAACAAAAAAGGAAAGGATAAAAACGGGCGTACAAACTCGATCTGATAAAAAAGAGAGAAACAAAAGTTAGGTCAAGAAAACGTCAGTCTGATCCGGAACCACGGTTAGAATCACATGACGAATCGCCACCTTATGTTGAGGAAGAAGAAGACTACGATCTGACATTTGACAGATTACATCCTACGGAGGAAAAGGGTTACAAGATAACTCGTAGGAAACAAAAACCTCTTGACAACGACAATAATCGCGATCATCGACTCTGTCCCGATAACGTTCTTGCCAATGTTGATCGACTAGAAATTCTGATTGGTGGAAGACGAGCCGGTACCAATTCCCCTGAAATTATTAACGAAGCAGCTGCGATATGCCAGCGATTATTCACAGGTGGTATCATGGATATTGGCGTTTATCGGGTATTGATCGATGAAATTACTGACGATTATTATAGTGATTAGTCACAATTAGATCCGCGGTAATAAAAAATAACATGATCATACACAATGCTCAACGTGGACCAATCATGGTTAGGGTGATAAACTCACGATCGCCAGTATATAAAGCTACTTACGGAGATGGACTTGGTGATGTTGTTCAAGGACTATTTAGAACGGTAGCTCCAAAAGCGATCCCGATTGCAAAACAACTAGGAATGAAAGCTATCAATGTTGTTCGTGATAAGGCTATTGGCGTTGTTGGTGATGTTGCTGGTAAAGCATTCTCAGCAATCAGAGACAGACTTACACGATTAATACGACGAAGACCGCAGGTAAAACTACCCAGCACCGAAGTAATGCCAGCAGCTGTCAGTAAAGTAATAAACCAAATTGCAAATGCGCGATTGAAAGAATTAGCCGGAAATGCGAGTATTTCTAACGATGAATCTCAGAATGTTACTGCGAATTTGATAGCGGGTAGTGGTCTAACTCGTCGTCGATATTAGACAACTGTGATTATAATAAAATGTTCAAGCGTGTATCTGATCCTGCATTTGACATGAACGCACCTATCCTCAAAGACGAATCTGTACGTGACCATCAATATTATTCTTACGAAGCACGAGAACCAAACCAACGCGGGAGAATTGAATTACAAGTCCAAGATACATCTAGATATATTTTACCCGCGGAGGCATTCATTGAAGTTCATGGTAGACTTTTGAAACACGATGATACTGCATATGCAGCAGGTGTGCAATGTGGATTTGTTAACAATGGTATTATGGCATTATTCAACAGTGCACGATACATCATTGACGGTAGAGAAATCGAGGTGTGCCACGACAATATTGACATTGCCACAACAATTATCGGGTTGGCCAGATACAGCGATGATTATTCACGGTCTGCTGGTCCATCAATGATGTTCGCAAAGGATATTACTGACCACCCCGATCATAGGTCATTTCTCAAGGTACAAGTATCACGGGATACCCGCTACTGATCCGCAACCAGCTGGAATGATAGCTAGACCTGCGGCTGCTTTTTCGGTACTAAAGGATGCTAATTCAGATTTCAACTTGGGATTCGCAGCACGTAAAAATCAAATTAACGCTGATGGGAGATTTAGTTGTGCAATTCCATTATCGCATATCTTCGGTTTCTGTAGGAATGTTAGAAAGGTTATATTCGGAGCCAAACATACAATCGCACTGGTGAGAAGGGGCGCTGACAATGATGCAATATGGCGTTCCGCTGCTGCTGATGCTGATAAAATAACATTGACAAGACTCGCATTTTGGATGCCAACGATGACACCGTCAATTACCGAAGAACAACGACTGCTCTCATTCATGGATCGCGGTGGTAAATCAACATTGTCGTGGCTGACGATGACCACAGACTCAATCACGAGTACAACTGTTGGTACCTTCGCATGGCAGATCGCATCACAACAGGGAGTTTCAGCACCACGGCATATATTCATAGCTTTTCAGGATTCCAGGCGAGTTGATTCCCAGGTACACAACCCGATGGTGTTTGACAATATCCAAGTGAGCGAAGTTTCTCTGAGAATAAACGGACATCAGGAACCATCTGAAGAAGTGTTATTTGATTTTGTTAATAATCATGTTGCACGTGCGTATCATCGTTTGATGACATTTATGGGACGTGATCAAAATGTTGATTCTGGTTTGCAGATATCTCAGCGCGATTTTGCAACGCTATATCCGATCTATTACTTCTCACTGGAACATTTGGACTTGTTCAGACAATCAGTCGTTGATATACATTTCCGAGCTCGCGTAGGTGCACTGCCAGCTGCTGATATTGCCTACAGAGCCATTGCTGTAATACTATCAGACAAAAGAATGCTACTCGAAGGCGTCGGCGGGCGAATGAGAGTCGTTGATGCTCCAGTCGAGAACATGTAAAAAAAATACATCGAAAAATCTGCAAGCAGATTCAATTGGATAATTTATAATATCGTATACATGTCATATCATCATGTTAATGTTACTTTGACACCTGGTCAGATTAAAAAACTGCAATCTGCGGCAACAAATAAATGTGGAACAACGATATTACTGAAATCAACGGCCGCAGACACCGGCCCAAATAAACTATCATTGACTGAACGTCAGATGAAACGTTTCAACGACGCTAAGAAATCAAAAACTGGTATACGACTTGATATCTCCGCAGCTGCGATTAACGATATGTCAGTAATCGGTGGTATATTTCCACTTCTTGCAGCTATACCAGCATTAATCGCAGCTGCAGCCCCAGCTGTTGCAAAAGCAGCCGCACTTGGCGCTGTTGGGACAGCTGCTGGAATGGCACTAAAAAAGGCAACAGGTCATGGAATACGACGCAATGACCACGGACGCCGACGTTCAACAACATCCAAAAAAAAAAGGGCGGACCATAAGTGGTCTGGGTCTAAGATTACCAGGAACCAATCTAGGTCGCGGTCTAAGATTACCAGGAACATAATTCCTATGTCTAATTTTGATTTACTTGATGCTGTAGAGCAATTAAATATTAAAAATTTCAGAGGTGTTTTCATGCGAGATCAACTACCAAGGCGACCAAACAACGTTGAAACTGGTATCATTAATCTTGATTTCACGAGTGGTCCAGGTACTCACTGGGTTGCATATGCGATTGATCCACATAGTGTTATCTATTTTGATTCATATGGGCTAGCACCACCAGTAGAATTTTTGAAATACATTCATCCGCGTGTTCCGTGGTATTCAACGTTACCGACACAAACAACAACAGATTTACCAATTTGTGGTCCAGAAGTACTTGCTGTTCTTGAATCAATATCAAAGTCTCTTAGTCAGCTATCTCGTTCACCACCGCTACATAAAATCGTACATGAATATACGGCCGGTAAAGTCAACCATGCGCGACTGTTAGAAACAGGCTCAGGTTTATAATGGTTGATATTTACGGAAGATCCAAACGCAGACCAGGTCCACAAACCACTGATGATTTATCAAAATACGTGACTCACGACGAGCTTGATGATCTTATGAACTTGACCGGGGTCGACCGGGATGAAGTTGTTGTTTTTCAGGATCAACATGGGCGGCTAAAGACGAGTAATATCAGGTGGGTTGATATTATCCGACGGGTTTTAGGTGCTGTCGCAGACAACATACCTGTATTTACTGATGCCGGAAGAATCAGAGACTCCAGTATATCAATCACAACGATCAGAGATCAGATCAACGGAGTGAGAGCACTCTGCGTTGCTAAAACCGGTGATACAATGACGGGTGAACTCAACATGAACGGAAATCAAATTGTTCTTCTGAGAGAACCAGAATCAGACGATAACGCCGCAACGAAGAAATACGTAGATGAACATGATTCCAGTCATAGCACCACACTAGACAAGTTGCGAGCCGAGTATGATAGTCACGTAGGAATTTTTATTAATTTTCGCAGAAACATAAATAAAATCACTGAGGATTTCTTTGGAAATCCCAAGGTGGTCAACGTAAAGCTAGCTGATATTTATAGTGATCTTGCCAAAATCAAAGCAAACGTGGAAACTATCAACAAATTACAAGAGAGAACAGAACGCGAACGTCCCTTCCGTGTACATATGGTAAAATCTGGATCAGCAACATGGTCAAAACAAAATAACACTATCAAACATACCGCAGAAGATACTGGCGTGTACAGGCTCTCAGTGTTTAGCGCTGCGAAATTTAGTATATTTACCACATACCCATGGCGTCATTCAACCGATACATTTCCGGAATCAGTGTCAATTGTGCTAAATCAAACCGCCGAGGAAATATTTATATTGGGTTCAGAAGATAAAGATTTAAACGCAGCGTTGTACTGGTGGTGTTTGGAATTCGTTGCAGGAACACCACAATTAATTATCTGAATCTGGAAAATTCGTCTTAGACAGATTTGTGTTAGTATAAAATGGCATCGTTGAATGTCCAGGGGCATCGCGGCCACAAGTTTGATCTGGATGATCGTACACAATTTTACAGGCATAATCAAGTAAGTGCATGGCAGGCATCCTTGAAAAATATCATCGACGGTTACATGATAAAACAAAAGAAGTATAGTAGACGTATCGTTGTTATCGATAATATGGTTTACGCGGTATCCGCAGTGGTTGCTGGAACAATGACGTTAATCGGTACGTTGTCAGCGATCTCGATCGCCGCCCCCGCCATCGGAATTGGCGTTACTATTTTCGTCGGCGTATTTGGTGTTCTTAATATTATTGCAAAGCGACTGTCAAACTGTGCGGTTAATAAACTACACGAATATACAACGCTACTATCAAATGCAACGAATGCACATGCGCAGATGTCATCGCTAATATCAAAAAGTTTAAACGATGGAGTTATATCAGATGATGAGTTTAATGCAATCAGTGCTGTTTATCATGACGCGTGCAGGTTATTTAGAATCTGTGTAGATAATAATGACAGCGGATCAGGAGATAATAACATAGTTAAGACAGATTTCTGCTAATACTACTCCGTCGACAACTACGATGATATCAGCGGTGTCAACGCAACCAGAATTTGATATTATTTTTCCTACGCCGATAACTCCCACGAATCTACCGAGTAAATCGAGTTTAGAGATCGCATTGGCACAATTACGAGTGTATTATAGTTGGCCAAACATCAGATCAAAATCATTTGGCGGATTGGATGCCAATAATTCACTGGTATTTTCATACAAAAACAACGCCGATGGTACGCCTGACTGCAACGTTGTTAGTATTCCAAAGGGAGCTTATCAGATTGAACAAATCAACGATGAATTTCAGCGGCGAATTAAGTCAATTACAGGAAAGGAATCCAAAATTGCAATAACGGTCCACGAACCAACACTCAGTGCTGCCATTGAAATATCAACACCGGATTACGCCGTTGATATATATCAATCGTCGATCAGAACCGTATTGGGATGGCCTGACACACCACCGGTTCATGTTGGACCACCAGAACCAAAGAGATCTGATTATTCGACAGACATCAAAAAGTTTATAGAAACTCCTGAGTATCAAATAATATCAACATGGATTGATAAATCTAAAATCCCCTACTTCACACATAGTTCATATTACGACTACCCGTTGACGATGTGCGGCGTTAGTTTAGCTCCAACAGATGATGTCTCCGCGGACCTGGTTATTAATAAAATTAATGAGGAATATAATGCGTATATAACTAATCTAGAAAAATTATCTGAGAAATACCTGTCTGAATATCCGAATGATAATTTACTGCAAAAAATTATAGCGATAATCCAGCATTTGAACATGGTGATCGCTAACGTAGAGGAATTTCAGGGCAGGGCGATAGGTATGAATAGCAACCACCCTATATTCCGAATCATAGGAAATAAATTTCTTGAATACTTTAAGATAACCAAAGATGATTTACCTACATTCAAGATACCCGGTCTTGACCTCGATGAAAAGAAAAAGAAACTCAAATCGATCATCCCCATATGAACCCCTAGAGTGTCAAATTAACATTCTAGCAGGTCCAGAGGATGATCCAGATAAATATATACATATATAGATAAATATATACAATGGTAATGGTAATATGGCGTGAATACATCCCCATATGAACCCCTAGAGTGTCATTAACATTCTAGCAGGTCCAGAGGATGATCCAGACATTAGATAAATATATACAATGATTGATCCAGATATTAGATAAATATATACAATGATTGTACAGACGTTAGATAAATATATACAATGGTAATGTGGCTGATGATACAATGGTAATGGTAATCGCTGATGTGTTCGATGAATATATACAATGGTAATCGCTGATGTGTTCGATGAATATATACAATGGTAATCGCTGATGTGTTCGATGAATATATACAATGGTAATCGCTGATGTGTTCGATGAATACATACAATGGTAAAATTATAATAATTTTTATGGATATTTTACCCAAGCGCGTAAATGATTCGCGTTTGTAGATTCGAGTGCGGATGATCATTGGATTTTGCACGCCACCCCCCCCCCCATGCAAACCCAGAGGTGCAAAACATCACCTCCTCCCGTTTTTTTGGGAGGATTAGGTTCATCCCGATCATCCAAAGGATGATTCACGCGCGATCCTGTTCGAGAATCAAAACATGACGATGTTGTTATACTAGATAGACATTCTAGACCAGGGATGTTAACAGGTATCGACAGGCCGTATTATGAAAGGTCATACCCTGTGACTGCAGTTGTTTATGCGATTTATCCGTTGAACGAGCCTGACATTAATGCCCTCGCGCCAATGAAGACTTCCGGGTCGTGTGATACTGTCTTAAGCTGTGCAGCTCAGCGAGTAACAGAGTACTTGATGAACGCGCTACGAGGAAAAGGATTAACAGATATGCGACTCAAAACAATAAACAAGTGGTCCAAAGGTGTAAAAACGCCGGGAGCGCGGATAGCGGATATTGCCGAACTAGAAAAGAAACTAAAATTTCCAATAAAAGTTCAAACATTAACCGATTAGATTTTATATGATTCTGGTAAATATAGGACGAAGGGAGCCCCAATGGTGATAATTTACCACAACGCCCACGCGTGGACTACGGGTATAACAAAGTTTCCCCTTGAGAGGAAAGTTAGGATTTACAGTGGTGATATGATGGAAGAAATTTATAATATCAGCAAGACTGATCCTGTGTCAGTATGGCTGTTTCGGAGTAATGAGGCCGGAGTATTTGACCAGTTCGTGTTGCCATCTGGGGTAATTTATCGCAGACAATATCTTCAGACGGAAATGGAACAAGTTGCATTAAAATACACCGTAGAGTGCGCGCACTCCGATACAGATCTCGTAAACAAATTACCCTGTACTTGTTTTACGGTACCATCGATCGTTGCTCATTTTGCTCGGCGGAAAAACTCATGGCGACCGACACCCTCGGAATTTCTCGAGGATGTTCAGCACTCTTGTATCGAATATAAACATGGAGGGTTGTGGAATACAACATACGATAATAATGACGTTATCTCGGTTGACATGGTTGCATGTTATCCTGCTAGTTTTCTTGGACTTGGTGAATGTAGTCCTTATTTCTCACGATTCGGACATCCGACACACGAAATGACCAGAGTTGCGATAAATGGCGATTTACCTGATTATGATCTAACTGGATTTGCCTTGATTGAATCATTTGAATTTGACACGCGCGCCCACCCCATTATTCCCAATTGGTTTGGTAGTCATTTTACCCGGCGTCGTTGGGCTCCTATAGTTCTATTAAAGTACATGCTCGATGTACGGATACTGGTACGTCTGACAGTAAGCGAAGTAGTAATTTCATATAAACCACAAAAAGATGTTTGGCTACCAGGACAACAAGCAGACAAAAAAGACAATTCATTTTCGAAAGACATTGGACGAAAGATTATCGGTAAATTTACAAACGGCGCCGCATCTGGTAATAAACGATGTTGCACACGGCTGATCATTGATAACGCAGAATTGGATTTTGTAATCAACAATACAATGAAGAGAGGAACATTCGTGAATACGGAGCGAGTAACATTACGAAACGGAAGTGAACTTGGCACGATTGTCAGTTACAATGATGGCGATTCACCACAATTTACTCATTTGAGATCCTCGATGTTGGCTTATGTCTCAATAAACCTCTTATCGATAATAACTCGATTTACTGATGAAGCTGTCAGAGTTGCAACGGATTCGTTTTATATCAGCAAATCTGTCGTAGATAGATTCGGGACAATGTCACTGGTAAACCTTTCAGATGAAGCTGATTGGGGCTCGTGGAGAATCAAAAACGAGCAAATCCACCACTATTCCGATTCTGCGGATTACAAACCCGCTGCAGAGTATTACAAAAATGAGAAATTGTCCGACAAATCATTGGCACCATCAGTTCATGATCCCATATCTAGACATAAGACAGTCTATCTTAGTGGTCCTGGTGGTTCTGGCAAGACAACGCGTGCCATTGAATTACTCAAACAGTGTGATCTCGTAGTACTAACTCCGACCCATCGACTCGCCAGGGAAATGAAACTCCGAGGTGTTAAAAGCTGTACTTATCATAGTTTCTTTCGGTGGCGCGGTGATGAATGGCACCCATCGCGAATGGGGCAGAAACATATTCCCAAGATCATTATCTGGGACGAAATATGCACAGTGTCCTTAGAAACGTTGCAACCGTTTCTTGATTGGCTAAAAACAAGATCAACTGCGATTATTATGTGCGGTGATCATGGTCAACCTCCACCATTCACAGGGAAATCACCCCATTGTTGGCTACTCGACCATGTTGATTATTACAAAGAAATGTTGGAAGATCAAAGGGCAATCGATGAATCGTTAAAACAATTAGTCATGATGAGGCTTGAATCAAATGAAATCCAAAGCGCGCTGATACGCAGTTGTATTCCAGAAATTACCATCGACGATTTTTGGAAGTTATGGCATCCTAATAATCTGATTGTTGCATCTAGGAAAATAGTTCGTCATACGCTCCAATCGAAATTATTTTCGCTCCACAAACAAAAATTTCCAAATCTACCAGTACCGTTGTGTTATCGCCCAGCGGATACTCGCAAACAAAATATTGATGTTGTTATTCCCGGACGCCAAGAAACACAAAAACTTGTTCTTAATGACATTGTCACTGTTGATATCGACGTTGTTGAAGAAGCCCTAAAAGAACCAACATGCTGGACATTGGGATATGCAATAACAATACACTCGTCGCAAGGACTGACAATTTCAGACACTATTGTTTGGATCGTCGATGATCGTGTCGAATGGTCAAATTTAGGATATTTGGCAGTATCTCGAGTAACAAAAATATCTCAATTACGTAGGATGATTTATACCGTAAAAGAAAATTATCAGGGGAATATTAACAAGACTATAATAAAGAGAAAACTAGATGCATATCAGCGAAGTGACAAAAAAAATAAACGCGAGTTTGATCTTGATGTAGAATTCATCATTATGCTGAAACAACAACAAAACAATCATTGCACTCAGTGTAACGCAGTAATGCGCTGGCAATATTCTCCTAATGACCCACGACAATTTACCGTGGACAGAATTAATAGTAGTTTGGGTCATATACGCGTAAATGTCATGCTGACCTGTCTTGAATCCAACAGACGTCGAGGAGCCAGCTAGCGAATCCATCCTGGTGGTAATTGTGTATCTTCAGGAATTACTTGTAATTGTTCACGGACAAATCCACGCGTCGGAGCCCCCTCTAGTCTGTAGATTGCGGGCCTACCCGTAGATCCTACTACGCTGGAAATCCTATGGGTAGTTACGCTCCAGATAGGATCAGTTGCTCTTTTTTTACCATCTTCAAGTTCACCAGGTTCATATAAATACCTGACCGTGACGTTACCGAGTAATGGTTTTTGTGAGGGCAGAGTGCTCTCACTCCGGCCACTAAACCGTGTATGTTTATTCGTTATTGCATCGACAGGTTTCATAGAAATTCCACGCGTGACTTCGTTGTTTAATGCGGCTATTACCCTTGGTAATCTTACAACCCATTCACGAGATCGAGTATCAGTAGAAAGTAATTCCTTTGCATACTGATATCCGAGCAATCGCTCAGCAAGTGTTCGATTAAATCGTTCGACAATTGCCTGATCACGATGTATTGCGGTCTGTCCGCGTCTAATTTTGACACTATGTTGTTTCATCATCGATGATACTGCACCAAGAAATTCTTTTCCAGGATCAACCTGTAACAACTGTGGCCACCGTAAAGGCCCCCGCGAGTAAATCTTTTTAAATGCATCTGCAACTTCAGTTGCTGTTTTAGTTGATAACGGCTCCGCTTCCTTGTATCTACTCGCAACGTCAACGACGGTCAGCGCGTATTTGTATGTACGTCTTTTAATAGTGTCATGAGGTAAAAACAAAATATCTGCCTGATGAACCTCGTTGGGAGTGCTAACATCAAACCGTCCGTATTGAATTTTTTTAGGTGGGGGTAGATAAATCTGCCATATTGCCTGTTTGGACAACCAATCTGCAGCAACGTCACGAGCGACACCCGCTGCATTGGCGAGTTTGCTAATCGCTGCTGTACCTTTCCAATATCCTCCTAGACTATAATAAATTGATTCCATTACCATTACCAGACTTTTAATTACCTTGAAATACTCGCATTCCTGGTAAATCTGCCTATGACAGATTTGCTCCTAACGCCAGTTTACCACGCATGGCCGATCTTACCAACCAGTTGGCCAGCGACTCCCTCATATTTTTATTTTTTACAGATTTTAACGCGTGAATCAAGTTGACGTCTGCTATATGACGTTGTTGTAGATCTTGATTTTTATACGCAACGTCATGAGTATGACACGCTTGATCAATCGCATTTATTGGAAATTCGCCTGGTTTTGGCTGATTTTTTTCGTCAAGTCTGATATCAAGTCTAGTTCCAGGACCACAATAATTATATCCCGGAAGGTGTTTTTCGCCAGGATACTTTCCCCATGGAGTTCCTGGTAATCTCCCAAGTACAGCAGCGATATCACCACCCTGGAATGCTCGCGTTGGCTTAGACGACACAAACTTGTATTTCTTTGTACCGCACTTAACGCACGTGCCTGTAAGTGCAGGCCTGTTATATTTTGTCGTTTTTTTTTTTAGTCCAGTGGTATCAGTGACTTTTCTACATCGAACACAATATGAATCCATAATATATTTATATAATGGATGTAATTGATTTCTCAGCAACGCAGGAAAAAGAACCAACCAAGCGTCATCCTATGTTGCCAAATTCAATCAGGGCAATTATTGTTGGTCCATCTGGATCTGGTAAAACTCAGTTGCTACTCAACCTAATAATGAGATGGCTAAAATGGGACAAGATTTATTTAGTAGCACCATCTGCAGATGACCAGCAATGTTATAATGTCCTTAAAGACTTCAACGAGAGCGCAGAGGAAGCATTGGACGGCAAAGACTTAATTGAGTTTATCACAGACATCGACGAAGCACCATCAATCGAAGATCTTGATGGCAGCATTAATAATCTTGTAGTATATGACGATGTCATGCTTGACAATCAAAAGAATCCCGCCAGGATATTTTCACGAGGCAGACATAAAAATACGGATATTGTTTATGTGACGCAGCGATACTGCCAAATCCCTAAAGTGATCAGAGATAACTGTAACTTGTTAGTCGTGTTCAACGGCGTTGATACCCTTACGATTCAAAATATTCACTGGACTTGGTGCTCCGGAGATATGGACCTAAACAAGTTTAAAAATTTCTTTGCACATGCTCAAAAAAAAACCTCATGGATTTATTTCGATCCATCTACATGACCCTACAACAAGATATCTCATTGGTCTCCATCAAATCTTTGGTTGAGTAATCCTACTAGGTTTACCCGCACTCTCGTGAGCTACTTTTTTCAGTTGCCGGACCCCTGTTTTTCATAGAAGTCTCGATTTCACAAATCGACCATTTTTGTAGAAGCGTCGATTTCCCAAAATGAGGTCGCCACAAAAATGGTCGGATCAGCCCCCCTGCTGCTACATTTGATGGTATTGTATTCACAAAGCTGCCTCCACGTACCAAGTTACAAACTGACCCCAGAAGTGAAAGTTGTATGGAGAACTGACCTAGATCTTAACAAAAGTCAAGGTAGTGAAATATTAGTCGTTGTTACAGTGTTCAACAACTATACTCACGAATTTATGCGCTCCTATGTCGTATTACAAATGGTAAACTAATTTAACGAAACACTTATCTAAGTGTGTGGGACGAAATGAGAGGTACTGGACAAACAGACGGACGAATGAGGGCAGCACTGAATTATTTCTTCTTGTTTATCTATTTTACTAGCAAAGAATAGAAGAAAAAAACTACGACACTTTGAAATAACGCACGGTGTAGTTTCCAGTCACATGTTGTGTGGCCAACAAATATAAAAATGAAGAAATTCCGAGATACATTTTGTCAAAGTAAATGAAAACAAAGACATATTTCCCACAATGGATTTACTGGAGAGTACAGTGACTGGGCTATAATTTCTCCTTAAAGAATCAAACTTTGAGGTAAAATATAGCAAAATCTGCCACTGACAAATATCAAAACACGTGTTTACGCTTTTGAAGTGCAGTTTGACCTATTCCGAGCACAGGCAAAGTATCCTCGTGCTTATCAGTGGCGTAACAGTTCGATCTGTACTTGTTTAACCATTCCATCTGCATTGAATACAGATAGTTATAAGGAATCCATTTTGTTTTTAACTAAAAGTGGAAAATGATAAAAAAAAAAAAAACACGAGAATAAAAAATAAATCGTCAGTGGACCAGGCTAATAAAAAATAAATTGTCAGTGAACCAGGCTAATAAAAAATAAATCGTCAGTGGACCAGGCTAATAAAAAATAAATCGTCAGTGGACCAGGCTAATAAAAAATAAATCGTCAGTGGACCAGGCTAATAAGCTTCCATGTTTATTATCGTCTTACAATCTCAGCTAATTAAGGACTGATACAGAAGTAATTTCGATCCAAAATTTTAAACCTGAAATAAGAAGAACATCCAATATATACATGTATACATTGATCGTTTTGTTTTAGCCACAAAATGAACGTGACAATGAGCTTATATCATTACATGCAAAACTATTTAAGTTATTAAAAATATTTATGAAAAACATTGAAAATAATATCCATTACAACATCTACGTGCCTCATAAACTAATTGCCTAACAATTACACACATTTCTTTATTTCTATCATTAGAACAATAAAGTAGAAATAGAAGAAAACTTATATGTATGGGTGAAATTCTGTCCTTCAAAAATCCACTTTAAATACTGTATCAAACAAAGTCAAAAATATCTTTCAAACAAAGTCAATAGTATCTTTAAAACAAAGTCAATAATATACTGAATGTATATTACTAGAACCCTACGAGATGGTAGAAGATGTTTGTGCATTTCCGTGCAAAGATACGTTACAGATTTTATAACCAAAGTATATAGCAATCAAGAGCAATGTCGAGATCTTAGTTAACTTGTGTTATAGGAATTCTTCTTCTCTACTTCTCTAATTATTAATATATCATATTGAGGTTTTAAAAAATAAAATACAATGATATGAAATTAAATTTTAAAAAATGGATCAATTTTCTCCAAAGCCATTCAGCCCAATATTGCATATTGGCTTTGCTTATCTGTTTGACTGTCAAAAAAACAGTAAACTTCTGTAAATGTGACACCCACATATAAAAAAAGTGGAAGTGGTGCAAGATTTGATGAGCAAGAAAGTGGTCTGTTGTAGTCAAGTGTCTATTCAGACAGATGGATGAAGCAGCGATATCAAATTTGCTTATCAAGAGTGTGATCAGGTGTGGTAAAGTGTCTATTCTGACTTAATGATGAAGGAGTGATATCAAATTTGATGCGCAAGAAAGTGGTCAAATGCAGTAAAGTGATTATTCGGAAACACGGATGAAGCAGCTATATCAAATTTGATGATTAAGAGTGTGGTCAGTGTAATAAAGTATCTATTAGGGCATACAGATGTATCAGCGATATCAAATATTATGATCAAAGAGTGTTGTCGGGTGTAGTAAAGTATCTATTCAGGAATACGGATGAAACAGCTATATCAAATATGATGATCAAAGAGTGTTGTCAGGTGTAGTAAAGCATCTATTCAGGAATACAGATGAAACAGCTATATCAAATATGATGATCAAAGAGTGTTGTCAGGTGTAGTAAAGTATCTATTCAGGAATACGGATGAAACAGCTATATCAAATATAATGATCAAAGAGTGTTGTCAAGTGTACTATGTGTCTATTCAGACGTACGGATGAAACAGCGACATCAATTCATTTAAGCATAAAAAGAGATCCTGCATTTATCATTATGACTACAGAACGATTTATCATCTAGCACTGCAACAACCTTCCTTTTTGCGTGTCGGCTGAATTCGGGGATCTTGTTTCCAGGACAGCCGTATTGCGTCTTTAGTTGACTCCTCTGAAAAAAATTAAATAAAAAAGTATGTTTTAACTTACATGAAACTACCCACCAATATTTTTGATACAGTGTTGTATATTAAACAAGTTATGTATATGTTATTAATTTGACTCAATTAATATGAAAAGCACTTTATTTCAATCATGTCACTTTAGTTAAACACAAGTGATTATAATTATGTAAATGGATTTGATGTCATATAAAACTTCATAGAGTTGTCTTGCAGAACTGGCAAATACGCTTTCCGCATGGATTTCATATGGTCAAATTTAGTCTTCTCCCATAACTACAGCCACTGTAGAGGGCTATGATACAGAGGTTAACAACCCCAAGCCATTAAATACCTGATGTGTCTTTCATCCGTGCTTGCAAATAGATATCCAAAATTGTTTGCCGAAGTTTGTATCAATATTTACAATTGATCTTGTATCCCCCGCTTTTTTATATTTTTGATTCTTAGGGCGGAGCCTAACCTCTCTTGCTCCGCTCCGTGTCACTGAGGGCAAGCGAAGACCATCGTCTGATGTCATTCCAACAAATAGTTAAGGAAAAGTAAGTATAACGGACAGACGAACAAATGAACATAACGAACAAACAGAGGGAGGGAGGGTATCACGATATTCACCACATTTTTGCGGATCGGGCAGCTTGGGATTACTGGGTGCAAGAGGGAAAGGATTAGGATATGTTGCCATTGCACGGAGAAAACGTTCTGAAAACAAGTGCAATCACCTGCTTAAGGGTATGACGTCATCCTAGACGATTCCTTGGGGAACAGTGAGATAACTGTGTATTGAATGGAAAAGGACCAGAATTTGCTCCCATTGTAATAAGGATGCACATCCATGACAAGTGAACTAAGCGTGGAAAGGGAATATGCTAGGTTTCGTTGCCATTTTGCTATGAAGACGTGGGATAACTAGGTGTTAATCAGGCTTCGCTGCCATTATACTGAGGATTAAATTCCAAAAACACCAATGTACTCACCAACTGTATTTTCAGCTTTAACAGAATCCTTGGCAATCTTCTGGAATAAGTTACCTTTGTAAATCAAAAGCAGAAAAGTGTAAACGTCGAAAAACTTGAAATATGCTTGAAATAATAATAATAATAATAATAATAATAATAATAAATTAATAAATAAATAAATTTTGAAAAGAGGAAGAAGAAGCTTTCTTTATAAACTATTTATAAATAATACTCTTCTTGCAATCCATTCGTATAATCTAAACCTACACTCACTGGATGAGACATTGCTTCTTCAGGATCCAAGATAACGTGATTGAAATATAAAATATGTCATGGCTATGAGACCACAACTTTTCACTACTCTTCAGGGCCGGATTAAGGCCTTTAGAGGCCCTCAGCACTGAAAATATTATGGTGCCCAACATATATAATTTTTTTTAAAAAAATCTTTATTTTTCTTCTTTTTTTTTTCTTTTTTTTTTCTTTTTTTTTCTCCTGCTTTGCTGGTGCCCTAAGCACTTGCTTAGTCTGCCTATTGGGTAATACATCACTGCTACTCTTACATGTGACTGCATCGGTAAACAAACACAGAACCTCAGCGGCTCACATTGAGAGCGTTACTATGGAGTTTTCACGGCACTTGAATTATTGCAAACTACTTGCGCAGGTAGAATCAATTTGACGGAATGAAGTAATATTTTATAATGTCCTTTGCATGCAATATATGAGAAAGAGTCACAAGAACTATTGACGATAGGATGAAATGAGATCAATTGTCAATAACACCGTTTGTATATTCCTCAACAGAGCTTTTCCGTTGATAATTATTTTGCTACAGTTCTTAAAGTGAACCTAAAAAACACCAATCAAGAGAGACAACGATACAATTTTTATTACAGTATGAACTGACGAAATGACAGCTAATGCAAACCCCTTTAATGTAGTAGTAGCAGAAGCTGTAGCAATAGCAGTAGCAGCAGCAGTAGTATTATTATTAGTAGTAGCAGCAGTCACACTAGTAGTAATAATTGTAGTAGCAGCTGCAGTAGTAGTAGTAGCAATAGTAGTAGTAGCAGCAGCTGAAGTAACAGTAATAGTAGTAGTAGCAGCAGCCACAGTAGTAGTAGCAGTAGTAGCAGCAGCAGCTTCAGTAAAAGTAATAGCAGTAGTAGAAGTAGTAGTAACTGTAGTAGTAGCTGCAGTAGTAGTAATAACAGTAGTAGAAGTAGCAGTAGTAGTATTGATAGTGGTGGTACTGACCTACATTCTCCCCTGTTTTACTAGATGTTTCAAATACATCAGCATTAAGATCTGAAATTATTGCAGAGATAGAAATAAACTGAATATCAATATCCAATTAGTGGATGGGCTGCTCATGAATTCATCAGGAAAAGCTTAATGAATAAGGAGATAATCTGTAAATTTACCAATTCATGCAATTTTAGTCCAGAATCAGATGTATCAACAAACATGTATTTTATGAATCAAAGACTTTTATAAAATAGTTATCCTATGATTTAAACTGAGAGGCAACATTACTTTCTGAACTAATATAATACATGCATATAAAACTATTTTCATCCCAATTAAAGACCGTCAGCACATATGCTTTATGTGTTTCCGTCTGTCTGTCTGTATGTATGTGTGTGTGTGTGTGTGTGTATGTGCAAAAGAAGAGAGCTTTAAAAAGCTGACGGTAAAAACGGACGTTAGGACATTTATTACGGTACATTTTTAAAATAACAATAATTCTTAAAATCTGTCAATCATTAACGAATTATCTTACTAATTTTGGTATAATTGCACACGTGAGTAGAACTTTATGTTTGCATCATTTAAATAAAATTTATCACTTGTTTGGAATCATGATTTTCTCCATGAGAAGGATTAATGTGTTTATTGCAACACTACGACTTTTGAAAAGATCTGGTTGTTCTATAATGTTTATTATGTTATTATACTTAGACAACGTAATTTAAGGATATAGGGAATATGTTAAATTCATGCTCAGAGTAATCCTATTCTAGGACGAGAGGTTTTAAAATGAAAAACACAAAGTAAACAAAAAGAAAACTCCTGCCTTTTCCCAGATCCCTGGCCATATTTATGTCAACGGCTCTTGCGTGTGAATCGCTGTCGACTATATCTTTCTTGGTTCCACAAAGATAGATTTTACAATTCTACAAAAGAAGACAACCTGAATTAGATTTTGCAATATAATTTATAAATCTCATACCAAAGAACGATACCCTAATGCACCGATGCACCTTTTATATGTCAGTCTTTATATTTAATCATGACAAGGTCAATACATGCATATAAATGAGGTTTTCCTTGGGGATCGCTTATAAGTCGGATCCAACTGCAAACTGCATAGACCAAGATCTACCTTCGCATAATGCGCCAGCAGGTCTGGGTTCATGCAGTTTGTGAGTATTAATGAGTAAAGCAAACAAGATAGACCCTGATCTGCCTACGTAGCATGCGACGGCAGATCAGGGTCTATGTTGTTTGCAGTTGGAGCCTACTTATACCCGAGTGCTGACTGTATTTAACTGAACAGTAGAACTCAAGTTGTCAGATTTTATAAATAGATAAATTCGAAATATATTTTGGGGGATTTCTTATCTTTTTACTCATTTATTTTTTTTTTTTTTATTATTTTTTTAAAATAAATTTGTTGTTCTTCTTCTTCTTCTTCGAGTGCAGTTTGATATTCTACCTTGAATGCATTAGGGTTTCAAATAGATTTTGTTGTTAGCATATACCAACGGAAAGACTAAACGAACAGTAAACCACTGACTTTTTGCTGATGACGAATATGCATACATTTAGATCTGTCAGTTCATTTTCATATTTATAGCATCCGGCGAATACATTTACCGTTCACAATCTGAATTTAATCTAGTTCGATCTTACTAAAAGGTGGTGTTTCCACTTCAATGCAGTGAAGGTAAATAATATGAATCAAAAGGATTAAAGTCGTCCACACCAAGAATTTATTCAACAACCTCCTCCATTCTGTTGAGTTCCTGGGCCCAGTACCGCGCCTTGGCAAGGCTAGTCCGATCTGTGATGTCATAGCAGATAATGGCTGCTTTTGCCTTGCGGTAGTACATCCTGCTCATGGATGTATATCGTTCACTTCCAGCGGTATCCTGATGGATAGATATTTAATAATTATTCTCACAATGAGTACACAACATCATATGATAGCTGTGAAGCATTCTCTGTCGGGGATATCAATACGTATATAGTCACATAAAATTAATTGGTATTTGGTATCTAGGTAAAATGATTTATTATTATTATTATTATTGTTATTATTATTAGTAGTAGTAGTAGTATCATCATCATGTTTTGTCCCTATGTTTCACTATGTCCACACTAAGTCATCCGTTCTGTCCGTAACGTTTTATTCCAAAATGTCCGTACGTTCTGTTATTTCCGGAACTTTTAGTTCTGATATGTCCGCGTAAATGCAATACTCTTTGTTGTCTCCATTGCGAAAGACCGCCCAATTCGGTGCGGTGATAGACTATTTTCCGTAGTACTAAAAATAATTGTGAACGAAAGAATCAAGTCATTTGTACCTCACTCATCGATAAACTGAATGGGAATTTTTTAAACGAATGTTTTCTGTATAATAATTGCAGAACATGTACGCTCTTAATTTGATGATAGCTTGAATGAAAAGGACAAAGTTTTCACCTCAGCCAAAAGAGGGATCACTTCAGGATACCTTGATGTAAAAACTACCCATATATTAATTTTAGTAATCCTGGTAAGCTACGTAACATTCAAAATCAATTTGGTCACTATCAACTACTTAAATGAATTCGTCACATTGTCTGTAGAATTAAGTGCACACTATATATTCGATACTACTTGACTTAAACTGTCACAAAATTCGAGTCATTTGATAGTAATACTCATTTGTGACTTATTCCCACAAGTGGTCCAGATAGGTCGACTATATAACGTAGAACTGAAAATCTCTGCGGCATTAAAATGTCTGCTGTTTTTATTTGCAAAGCTGTATTTTTATATTTACAATTTCCATGTTTGCACTATTACTGGTTACAACCATTCACTTGTTGCTTTCTTTAAAGAGTTAAAATAACAAGGCAGTGACATCAGTTAACTAAAATCTGTAACTCTCACTATACATCTGCTACCATGAATTGAGCGGCGCCCAGTGGGAGCAGTTGTGGCTTCAAAAGTAAGGACTATTTAGCGATTGTTATATCTGCAAATGTATTTAGAGTAAGAAAATAATCAATAATTAGATTACAGCTACAAATTATCGGTTGCCGGTGAGTCCAATCTGGTAAATGATGTTGATACAAAGTTACTTCAAGGTAGTCATTTATTTAATGAAACTGGCTTTGTTTTTCTCCAGACTCACGGTAATTTATAGCTAAAAAAATTCTGTATGATACATTAATAACACTGACCTGCTTATCTGTACATTAACCATTCTCTGCATGTTATGATCCAATTACATGTAATATTCCATTAGATGTGTAAATGAAAATAATATGTGGATACTGTACCTATATTTTCCGTTAATTTCATCACAATGAAGACTTTTTTTTCTTTTTGTCAAGATACAGAGACAGGTTTGGTGACTATTTGTCCTACAGGGAATTGTATTATTTTGTCAGGATATAGATGAACTGTATGTGGTCAATAGCGAATTGTGTTATTTTGTCAGGTTGCAGATGCACTGTATGTGGTCAATAGAGAATTGTGTTATTTTGTCAGGTTGCAGATGAACTGTATGTGGCCAATAGAGAGTTGTATTAGTTTGTCAGAATGTAAATGAACTATATGTGGCCAACAGGGAATCGGATTATTTGTTAGGACGTAGACACATGGGCTTGAAAAGATGCCATATGAAGCGTTCTTTCTCATTAATCGTCATAATTATATGGATTTTTTATGACATATGAAGCGTTCTTTCTCATTAATCTTCATAATTATATGGATTTTTGATGCCATATGAAGCGTTCTTTCTCATTAATTTGATTAATTATATGGATTTTTGATGCCATATGAAGCGTTCTTTCTCATTAATCTTCATAATTATATGGATTTTTGATGCCATATGAAGCGTTCTTTCTCATTAATCGTCATAATTATATGGATTTCTGATGCCATATGAAGCGTTCTTTCTCATTAATTTGCATAATTATATGGATTTTTGATGCTCTATGAAGCGTTCTTTCTCATTAATCTTCATAATTATATGGATTTTTGATGCCATATCAAGCGATCTTTCTCAATAATCTGCATAATTGTATGGATTTTTGATGCCATATGAAGCGTTCTTTCTCAATAATCTGCATAATTATATGGATTTGTGATGCCATATGAAGCGTTCTTTCTCATTAATCTGTATAATTATATGGATTTTTGATAACTAGTATTTGTCTGCTTTAGAGTCTACAAACTTTACTTCAGCAAAAGTCATCGAAATAACAGTTTATATTTATATACGAGTTTGTGTTTCACATAATGTCGATTAGTAGTATACTTCGGTAATACTTTACAAGTTGTGCCTCTTTTTTGTTTGTTGATGTTCTTCATTTATGTTGTTTTATGCAGTTTTATAATTCGGCAGTTTAGCCATTCACTTCCTGAATGCATCATTACACTAATTAAGCTTCTTATATATTTCCTTCACTTTTTTTTCTACATTTCTAATGAATCAAGTGCACTAGTTATAAGTTCAGATGAACCAAGACAATCTTGCTCATGTTAGTGATTAACTTGAACACAACATGTCCAAAACTCATAATCGTGCATGCTGCATTTTCTGGAAATAGTTCCATTTTAATGAAATGACTGGAAGTTTAGTTGCCAGTGACATTCGGTCGAATCACATCTGTTTGCTTTGCTATCCTACGCAAAAGCCAAGACCTGAACTTAATTGCATTGTATTTTCTGTTCAGGCTTTAATGTTTCTTGGTACTGAATGCAGGTAACATTCTTCAACGGTTAGCAAATCTCCGGGAAAAATCCAAGAACAAATATCCATGATTTTCTTAGGAACTACAATAAGATGCAATAACAGCTGATTGACTCAATTAGTGTAGAGATACTTGAAAATATTTATCTTTTGCTTCATATACAGAGGACGCTGTTTTAAAGTCAATTCAGTTGCCCTTTAGAAACAGGTTTCACTGTTCCCCTCCTTCACATTGTATAAAAGAATAATCTTAGTGTTTTATGACATCTTTACCCTCACTAATGGTATAAAAAAAAGTCAAAGTTACTTTAGTAGTGTTTTATGACATCTTTGCCCTCACTAATGGGATAAAAAAGTCAAAGTTACTTTAGTAGCGTTTTATGATATCTTTGCCCTCACTAATGGGATAAAAAAAAAGTCAAAGTTACTTTAGTAGTGTTTTATGACATCTTTGCCCTCACTAATGGGATAAAAAAAAGTCAAATTTACTTTCGTAGTGTTTTATGACATCTTTGCCCTCACTAAGGGGATAAAAAATGTCAAAGTTAATTTAGTAGTGTTTTATGACATCTTTGACCTCACTAAGGGGCCAACAAGTCAAAGTTACTTTAGTAGTGTTTTATGACATCCATGACCTCACTAAATGGCCAACATGTCACATTTACTTTAGTAGTGTTTTATGACATCTTCGCCCTCACTAAGGGGATAAAAAAGTCAAAGTTACTTTCGTAGTGTTTTATGACATCTTTGCCCTCACTAAGGGTCCAACAAGTCAAAGTTACTTTAGTAGTGTTTTATGACATTCAGCGCAAATTAAATTTACTGAAGAATGAAAGTATAAAACTCTTTCATGTTCAGTTAAGCTGCCTATATAATATCATGAAGATCATAATAAGGTTATTGGTGTGTGTAACAAACACACAGCCAATACCTGCTTTGTTTGGGCAGAGACCGATTTAAGGTATTTTGCCAAATATTTTTTACCCATCAGCATGCTGGGCGTATTTTGACTAATACACAACAAAATTAAGGTTGATACAAATTTGATTAAAAACTATATGTTGTTTTTATTTACAACTCTTCGATAAAGAAAAAACTATGGATGACCAATAAAAATAATTAATTTGTTATTTGATTTTATGATTATTTATTTATTTATTTATATCAAAAATTTGCAAGCAGTTTCAAAAACACCTACTTGTCTGAATAGAAACTAGTATGACAGTGCAAAGAACGGATTCATTATTTTCTGAAATACAACTTGGTTTAGTTTTAATCAATAAAGCTGTAATTATTCATTCAGAATAAAACGCATGTTATCTATGAGCTATGTTTAACACTGAAATATAGCTTTACTTCAAATTACACAAATAATTTCCATGTACCGTGTGTGCTCGCTTATAAGTCAAGTCCAACTGCAAACTGCACAGATTCAGATCTGCATAATGCGCCGGCAGATCTGAGTCTCTGGAGTTTGTTAGGAGTAATAAGTGGAACAAACAACATAGACCATGATTTCCTGGCGCATTTTCTGCCTGCGAATCAGGGTCTATGTTGCATGCAGTTGGGCTCGACTTATACCGAAGCACATAAGGTATATGAAGGCTACTAGGCAACCAAATATCCAAGAAATTATGGAATATTCTTGTATATCCAGACACAGGCTGCTTTTTATATCTTATGTTTAGGTCAGAATGTATCTTTATATGGAATATTCTTGTATATCCAGACAAAAACTGCTTTTTATATCTTTTGTTTAGGACAGAATGGATCATTATATGGGGGAAGAAATGTAAGAACAAGAGGACCAGGTTCAAGATCACATGTCATACTCTGGTCAACACTCGAGTCTAGATTTTTTTTTCATTACAATCTGGTGAACAATCATCAAGCCATCAAGAGGTTTTTGCGAAAGAAATTTGTTCTCCCCCAAGTGTAAAAAAAACGGAGAAATTCAATGGCAAATCATCAAAATCCATGTCATTTTTAAGTAAGGTTGCAACTCATCACTGTGGAAGTAACATTGTACCTAAGGAAGCTGCCCCTAATGAAAATATGGTAGAACAAGCCCGTATTAAACTCTTTCACGAGTACGATTAAAACAACTGAGCTCAGTGCTTTTAAAACAAATTTTACATTATTGTTTTATTTTTTTATTTTTTTATTTATTTGTTTATTTTTTTTTATAGCTTGATTTCTTTGAAAGCCACGCATATGGTTAAGACGTAAACATAGACATTTTAAGATCACGCATGTTAATTTAAGCATCTCTACTAAACGTCTCAATTAACTGTGGTGTTTAAGAAAAGATTTCAAAGGATTAAAGACACGACAATAATTACTGACGGACTTAACACACACGCACGGATGAAGCCATATGAGCTAAAGGAAACAAATTTAAGCACATATGTCATTCCTGTATAAAACAGCTCTTCTTTTTAATTTCTGAATGAAAACAAATAAACTTTCGTCAGACCCATACACAGAGTTGTGCATTGGGGAAATTAACCGAAAAATAGGTGCACCTCCATATTGCTGTTCAATTGTGTTGGTTATCGTTGTTATGATTAAAAGAAACGCATTCGTGTTTAGATGTTGGTTGAACCAAGATCACCATTAGATTTGATTCGCACTTTTTGCCAACCAAATTTCTGGTCACAGGCACGAAAACACAATCCTTGTTAATATGTGTAAAACACTACAACATACTTAGACGGATTAAGCTGGGATTCTAGAGGTTCGACTGACCCTCCCAACATCTCTTTAAGTAGATATAGCATACTTGTGTGTGTGTGTGTGTGGGGGGGGGGGTCTTTTCTTTTCTTTTTTCTTTTTTTTTTTTTTCTCGTGAAAACAAAACAATGTATCTATTATTTTTAAGCAATGAAGCAACCCTTGTAAAAGTTTATCCTGACCAGCTTCTTTTGGGGAAAAAAAACTCGTCGATCCGTAAGTGATAAAATTTAACCATTTGGTCAGAAAATATGCATATAATAATCTCTAAAATTTGGAATCCCAGCTTATATAGAATTTACAATAGGATACATACATGCACATCAAACGAACACTATCAGCGCTTGTCTTACCTATTTGAGAGGTTACACTACCGGTTGCGACTATAATGTCTCGTGTTATCTATTCGAGAGTTTGCACTAGCGGTTGGAACTGTAACGTCTTGTCTTCATGAGTGACAATAAGTGTTGCGATTGCAACCGCTACTGTAACCGGGTAAAACAAAGCGAACTCTACAATGCAAGTTTCATTTAAAATGAAACCATTGAACTGTCCACAGTTCAATCAGAGCCGAAATACTGAAAAATTAGTATGTCAAGAGGGAAAAACAACCACCCCACCCCCAGATTGAAAAAGTGCAGCTAGAAAATAATAATATTTCAGTATAGAAAGAGATTTTGAAACTTCAATATAATTCAAAGATTTGAGCATGGTGCTAACTTCTGTAGTAAAAATGGAGGCTCCATCCTAGAACCATAATAGAACGCGCGGACATATCTGAATAAAAAGGTGGCAGATACAATTGAAGGTAAAGACATTTTCAAGCAAAGAATTTTGGATATAAACGAACGTACTGATATTCTAGAATAAAATCTTGCTGACAAAATGGAACGTACGGACATATTGGAGCAAAAAAGTTGCGGACATAAAAGAAAGCGCGGATACTTTGCAAAGAAAACTTACTGACAAAACGGAACGTGCGGACATAGTGGAACAAAAAGTGGAGGACATAACAGAAAGTGCGGACAAATCAGGGCGAAAACTTTCGAACAGGATGCGTCAAAAGAAGAAAAGAATTTATTGTCAAAAATCGAGTTTAAAAAGCAATGAAGTGACTTTCACCGACAATAACATTTCTTTCTATGAAGCCTTTCATCTATCGCAGAAAATGAAACGAGACTCACCCATATTCCCAGTATCACTCCTCTATTCTCAACTAGCTCTTTCTTGGCTGCAAAACACCCACCGATCGTCTATGAAAAAAGAACATAAAATAAGAGAGACACACTATAAAATTTCATTTTTTTTTTTTTTTTTTTTGTTTTGGGGTTTTCTTTCACAAAAGCTTTATACCACAAATAAACTACCAAATGTACAATCAAAAAGTCTGCCTGACCCTATGTTGTAAAACACCTTGTAGACTATGGGGGGATGCACTTTGGCGATCTGATTAAACTTGTATGTTCTTCTTGAAATGTCGTGTCCCAAAATGTGATAATGTTTCTACACATAAAAAGATATAAATGATTTTTTCCTCGCAAATTGCTGAATAGTTTCCTTATGTTAACATAAGATTAATATTTACTGTTTACCTAAGCTTCCGCTCAAATTCTGACCGAACAACGACTGCTACCTGTATCTAAAAACTTCAGCAAGACGATGTGTATTGTAGAAATGAGTTTAATATGTATTCGTACATAAATTTCCTAAAACGTCAATTGTACAAGAAGACCAAAACTTTCTACACTGTCGTACAAAAATTACACCCACACAATATTGCCTCAGAAATATAATACAGAAACGTGCAAATTCAGTCACCTACAATATACATGCAGACCATTAAAGACATTTTCTTGATTTTCTATTTCAGTGTTCAAAAACAGTTTAGATATATGGACCTTTCTTAGCATTAACCAAAAGTAATATGCGGGGCTTTTTAATTTCACTAGGTTAGTCAGTTGCTATCGTGCCTAGCAGTGGCGGCCATCTCAAAAGTTACTTCCTAGCATAATGATCGCTAAAGACAGACAAGGATGCTGGGCCGATACTTTCTTTATTGTCCTCTTTCGTGAAAACAAAACATGTTTGACAGCATAATACTTTATTTATCGTTTAAACGGAAGACAGATTTGGTAAATATTTACAGGGCTAATACGAAACGATTTCGTTTCCACATGTAAACATGATTAGAGGTACTTTGTTTTAGATAGGAGAGCTGGAAACATATCAGCCCTTTTATACCCTATGACTTTAGTATTTTTAGCTTGATTGTTACACGCTAGTGCATGCGCGGTTGGATTTGCAAAATATAATCGTAGCGGGTAATCGCTACTAGCAATATCGCAAGTCGCGACGGGAATTTTTCCCAGCGTGCGCGGCAATCGCTGCAATTTATATTATCAAGGTCGCTACGGGAATTTTCCCAAGCGTACGCGGTGATGTGTACTGAGGGTTACTTACCAATACCTGTTTGGTCGCTAGGGCCCCGGTTTCGTCGGTAACATCGAGATTCCATTACAATTCTTCTATTAATATTTTCATAGTGGAGACTAATTGCTCAACAGGCTGGCTTTGTTCAGGTGCAAGACGCACACGCACTTCCAACCAATTGTTTTTCTTCACTGGTACAACCGTAATGTAATCATAGAAAATATCTTCCGGAGGAATATTTAAGTCTCCGGCGATTGTGCGTCCCTCTTGTTTGGTACCACCATGAGGTTGGATAACACGTTCAAATAGAAATTAAATTTAACAACCATTATTGATTTGTCAAAGAAGATTTAATGTGGATTTCGAACTGGGGTGTTTCATAAAAAGGAACAATATTTTGAACCAAGTGCTTGAGGGGGGGGGGGATGCTTGGTGGTTGTGATGTTGCAGATGCTATATCGACTTGTCAAAAATATCAGCTAACTATATCACGATTTGTCACTTATAATTACGGTTTTCGTGAAATGCCTCAAACTATATTAAAGATGAAAAATAAAGTAAAATTATGTACACTAAGATATACAATTAGTTTCAAAGAGTCTGGATGTGTGTGAAGGTAGAGTCCCTGTCCGTTTCGACCCCCCCCCCCAGGACATTGACTCAAAGGTCTTAAGATAAAATCTGGTTTCCACATATATATTGGATGTCTTCCTCCAAGAACTAGATATATCAAATATATAAAGACTAGCAAAAGCAAGCTATCCTACTTCATCCCGGATTCCATGGAGAGAAAGCAAAAATAACTTTACCCCTCTTTTATATATATTTGCCATACCGACAACTTATGAAATGAGTTTGGTGAATTTCCAACCAGTGCTTTAGAATGAGCTATATTTACAGACAGAACGGACTGACGGGAGGGCGGACGGACGGACAAATGGAGGGCATCATTGAATCCCCTGAAACTGAAACGTGTTCTAGATCACGCTCTGCATACGTATTTGTGCATGTATTTATTTCTAATGGTCATACGGTGTTGGTGAGATTGGCAATGAAAATTCCCCGATTAGTCTGATAAGAAAGATAAATAAATAAATACATTTTAAAAGAAAGTATATGCCACTATGCCAATATAGTTGGACTGAGATTGATAAAACAATACATGAGGATTTTGTTTTTCTATGCTAGATACGGCAAGTTAACCATGGCTTGTGGGTTGACCGTGGAGTCAAGGATTCATATATACGTCTTCAATGCTTAGAATCTGTCCTATATCCATGATCTGATAGTTAGCCTTTTTTGGTGAGAGGTGTAATTGCGCCATCTGTTGTCATAATCGGGTATTATAGTAATGTTCCATTATGGCAACAGACGGCGTTGATTACATTATTCCACCTTGCATTATGTTAACAATTTACTTGCAACTTTCACTGTGCTACATTTTGACTTCCATGATGTTATGTACGTTTAGCGTTACGGTGGTTAACATATGTCATTTGAATTGTCAAAATGCAGAGAGGATATTTAGAGATGGAATGATGCCATGTAGAATGGTGACTTGTATAGTATGAAAAATATGTACATAGAATCAATCGTATGTAATTTGGAGGTATAAAATTGCAGTATTCCAATATCACACATTAAATTTAGAAAGAAATATTGGCAGTTGCAAAGATGCAACATGGTACATCCTCCACACATAAACAATACAAAAAAGAATAAACACTGCATATTAATAGAAGAAAGAAAAAAATACATAGAATTACGGTGGTGAACCGCCTCCATACAAGTTAATCTGTATTTATCATGAGTTGTATAATGATGTATATATGATGCAAGTTTAGATTGCTCGAAGTCAAGGAAGACGTCACCTAACAACGGTCACGTCAAGGGAGTAGATGGATGGAATCAATGTAAAAGAACAACAACATAAAAACTTGTCTTTTTATTATTAAGTAATTGTTTGCGGCATATAATAAACACTTCATCAGTACAGTAACTTGATCTGGGTGCTTGAATCATGTCGAGTTTGATAGCGGAATGACATCGGATTTCGCGAGTCCCGAACTGTACAAATAACCTGAAGTTATCAGGCTGACCTCATGCACGGATTCAATGCTTCCGGCCGCGCACATATACGAAAACCATGAGTTGTTGTTGTTGGTGGTCTTGTGACTTACTTTCAAAGTGGTCACGAATGCTGGAAAATCTGTACATGTTATACCCGTTCCATATCATACGGATCTTCCGTCATACTTACATATATATGAACGGATACTGCAGAAGTGCGGATTATTTTTCATAATCGAAATTACATTGTTACCATTTCTTTAGAATGTCTGCATTTAATGCTCATTTCTTTCAATTTATTCCTGCTACTTGAAAATATTGCAAGCTGTGGGATTTTTCTTTTTTATTTCTATCGATTTATTCCTGCTACTTGAAAATATTGCAAGGTTGTGGGATTTTTTTATATATTTTTTAATTTATATCGATCTTTTTATTGATTTTATCTGAGACTAACATACAGATGTTGTACACTCTCCGCGAGTTAATATAAATGCCGACAGTATATAACACAGGGATTGGAAATCTAGATATCTGCTGGATATTTCCCGTTCACTTTTGAAATGCAAATAATGTTCTCAGTGGTCGGTTAAGAAGCTAGATCAAAGGCACAGCTGGGGCAAAGTTGCCCATAGGCTTCACACTCCGCAGTGTTTATCTAGGTGGCTGGTTAAAGTTAGCTGTCACAGTGTTCTTCAGTTGGAAAGCAATTTATATTTTCTACCTTTTCTAATATAAATTAAGATTAAATATTCTCCTAATATTAGAATCTAAAGAAGTATCAACTTCTCCCCTCCATATATATATATATATATATATATATATATATATATATATATATATATATATATATATATATATATCTATATATATATATATATTCTTCTTCTTCTTATTATTATTATTATTATTATTATTATTATTATTAATATTATTATTATTATTATTATTATTATTATTTTAAATCTTGTCTATTATCCCGCTACACCACGCTCTTGATATACTTAGTACCTTCATGCATAACTTTACCGGGATAACATTTCTATTGTACATTTTGTAGATGGCGTTGATTTTTCGCCACGTATAGTGTTGTTCTTTGTTCCCAGCCTGGAATTAGGTCAACACAGTTTGGTTCTCAGCGTGATAGGCAGGATTATTCCTTCTTTGATTTATGTTATACAGCTTTGTTGGGCTGATGACAGAATAATATAGATATGTAGTTTACCCGTTTTAAGACCGTTTATTAATTTTGACTTCTTTCTTTCTTCTATTTTGTATCCTTTTTTGTTTACTCCACAGTCATTCAAACATGTAGGAGTCAAGAATTTTTCTTGGATTTTGTGTTTAGTGTTTGTTTTGCCGATGTAAATTGTTTCCCCCTCCGAAGAGATTGTTCAGCTCGAAACATTGGGAAACGGTTTTTGTATTCCCGCCGTTATACATTTTGGTTTTTATATATATATATATATATATATATATATATATATATATATATATATATATATATATATATATACATATATATATATATACGCACTCGCATTTTTAATTTTGTAATCAATTGTAATAGATAGTGACAGAGGCAATGTCATTGAAAAGAGATCTCCCTTTGCTACTGTAAATTTAACCTTGATTTTTTCCCCCAATTATAAAGTACCAAAATGCGTGAATTAAAGACCGAAATGTACTGAGGGTATATAAATGTAAATTTTATTAATGTATCTTACATACAAATTATGTGAAGTGGTTTACAAAAAGCCATGGTGCAAATTTTCTATGCAAATTCAAAATTCATATTTTACTGCACTTTTTTCCAAAAATCTTGAATAAATGTGCAAATAAATTACACCAATGCACTATTACATCTTTTGCCAATAAAAAGATACCTTTCTTTGCTATGTTAATGATTCAGTATAATAGCAGCGTCGTTTACATGAACGCACTTTTCTGGCCCACTCAACAAATCCACCTTATGATCATATAGCAGGCATGTGCAACCTACGGCACGCATCTGTTTTATTCGATTACATTTACAACATGCGGGTACATTTAAAAATTGCTATCCGGCCCGCGCCCTGGAGGAAGTCGTACATGCCTCATTTGGAAAACGATAGGAATGGGTGATATTTGGCGGGCTAGGTAGGGAGTTTCCAATCTCCCTAAATATTAGTCTCTGATGCTGATGTTTTTTTTGTTTTTTTTTCTTTTCTTTTTTTTTTTTTTTTTTTTTTTTGTAACTGCGGACCATAAAAAAGTTTCTGCTAAGTCTGTCTGTGTGGTCACCCTGTTTAACTCTTAATTTAACATATTCAGGAGAGAAAAAGAGAGAGAGAGCCAACCACAAGTGTTAGTGCATCAGTTTGATGTAAGTACTTTTATGAAATACTCGAAGAAAGTTCCTCCTTACCCTTCAAATGCCTTGGCAATGAAGTTATTTATTTATTTATTTATTTATTTATTTATTTATTTATTTATTTATTTGTTTATTTATTTATTTGTTTATTTATTTGTTTATTATTTATTTATTTGTTAATTTATTTTTTTATTTATTTATTTATTAATTTGTATTGGCTATCTATCTTTTAATGTATCTATCTATGAAATTAAAGGGACAAGCTTTTTCAGAGAGTTGATTAATGATATCTTCCATAATTTTTCAAAGACGAAAAATAACACTGATACAAACATCGAAGTCATAAAGCAATCAACCATATCCTGTTATATTTATATAAGAATAAATGTATCTGTACTTCTAGTACTTTGATTTTTATTAATGGTCTGTGTTATGTAATCAAATAATGCGTTAGCCAATGACCTTACACCTCGTTTTCGATACGTTCTAAGGCAAAAAGAGCACGGAAGACAACTATTATATGAGACTGTAACAATGATCTGATAAATATGAAAAGTTATAAAGTCGAAACTTGTTTGAGGTATGTATGACAAGTGAATTTGAAACACGATCCGGTAAGTTTTCTCCCAAAACACAGTAATGTGTGTGTCTGTGTATGTGTGCGTGTGTGTGTGTGCGTGTGTGTGTGTGTGTGTGTGTGTGTGTGTGTGTGTGTGTGTGTGTTTGTGTGTGTGTGTTTGTGTGTGTGTGGTATACACGGCCCAAGGTCTAGCAATTGTCTGTTATATAACTTCTTTGTGTATCATACTTACCGTTGAGGTTTTGGCGAAAAAGCGATCATGTATGTATCTCTCCATGAGGCAAGTTTTCCCAGTGTTGGTTTGACCAAGCAGCACCACCTTACAATCCACACTACTCATTTTACTTTGTCGCCAAATGCCACATTCACGTATTTAGTTTTACCCGGAAGTTTCTCCACTGATCATATACGTCCATGTATATACGTTAAGTTACATCATTGTTAAATCGATCTGTTGGAAATACTTTACTCCGACCATCAGCTATTTAAGTCACAGTTTAAATTTATTAAAAACAAAATGGTCTATACAATGAACATTCAAATTAAATGAGCAAGATATCTGTTATATCCTATTTTCACAATTATGAATTTCCATAGTCATCAAGTACTTTGACCTAAATGTCAGCCTTTCATATTCCGAAACAACTGCATAAGTCCTTTACTGTTTAGTGACTGTGTAGAGAATTTCCATCACGGTCAAAAGCGGTACATCTGCTTAAGAACAGCGCACCATATACATGGTCAAAACTTCCGATCATTAAATTACACATCCTAGTTGTCAGACGGATGTATTTACTCAAATGAGCAACCCAAATGACGTTTCGATATACGGATCATTCGAAGCTAAAAGTTGTATTCTTCGTCTTACAAATCCTTTTTCTCCACCTATGCTTCCTTAATCTTCCTGAAATGGTTCTCGGTAACTGTCTCATTAAGTTATCCATCAAGTTTTATACCGACTACGTTAACAACCCACGTTTTGGTTCTTCGACTTCGTACGTTTTATTTCGATGGTATGAAAAGGTCATAAATCAGGGTCTATGTTGTTTTTTTTGCTGAACACTCCTAACAAACTGCATAGACCCAGATCTTCCGGCGCATAATGCAGTTTTCAGAAGGACTAGGATAATAAGGGAGTATATACCGAATATGAAGTAATCTCTACAGCTCTTATAAAAGTATCATGGGACTTGAAAAAAAGAAACGGAGAACTCGGTTTTTGTAAATACAACATTGAATCAGAGAATAAAAATATCGCACAGGTAAGTCGTGTCCAAAGGCAAGTTGGAAAAAAAGTAATGTGTGTTCTAATTGTAAATAGGTAGATACATTTTAAGAAATGGTTTTATGGTTTTCAACCCTTGTTTGACACGAGTAGATAACAACGTTGCACCTACTGGGTAACATATGCTACCTACCTGTCAGTTTCGGTTCTTGCCATTTAAATAACTCACTACGTATTTTAATGAATTTTAACATCGTGTTAGCCGAACGCAGGTTTGATAAATACAAAAAAACTACATGCGTACTTTGTTCTGAGTCAACGGAAAGAACGAATTTGATATGGCCTAGGCGTATTCATAAGCCATATCAAACGAATTCTTTACTCCGACTCGGAACAAAACACGAATGCGGTTTTGTATTTATTACATACTCTTCTTGTACGCTTTTGAAATATTTTTAGCTTTACAGTATAAACGAAATTGCAAACGAATTGGGATTTGTAAAAGTTATATTAACTGCGTCTAAAAATATTGACACGCGGACGTTAGGGAAGACAGCTAAGGGTGTGTGGTACGGAAATACGGATTGAACAGCTGTATCGAACGCCCGATAAACCATGCGAGATTAAATGTGTATGTAATAAAGTTATGAAATTTTTGTTAAGTATACAATTGAAAAGTGTATTATAAAAAAAATCAGGTATTGAGAAGATTTTAAAACAAATGATTACTTGTTTGGCCCCAAAAACTACCGGTAACCTAAATTAGTCCGACATTAGACAAATGTAAATGTTGATAGATGTATATTAGGTCCGTATAGACTCTGAAAGAATGAACTAGGCCGATATGCACCACATTCAACCTTGACAACAATTGGGTTAAGCATTTACCTGTATAGCGCACGTGATCTGTATATTAGTATACACTACCAGGGATTATGTTCTATACATCGGTGGTTAAATATCCATCAAAATGAAGTCTCTTCTATGCAATACAATCCATCCATATTCTTCTGCTTACATTTAAACACTAATATTGTTTGTTTTCAAGGATGCTCGTTCTTTTTGTTCATTTGTTTCAAATTGCGACCTCAGCAACCACGCTCCAACATTTGCATTTGGTCTAGTTAGAATAAAAGTAGGGTACATTTTTTATGTTTTTAACACTAGAAATTTGATGCAATTCACTTTAAAATTGTGTAATTAACACAAAGTTCAAAACTGTTTATGATGTATTTTAAAGGTATGTCGTTTTCTGTCTGTTTTTCTACGTCAAAATTCAATAAAAACACGTAAAATATTCTTTAAAGCGCACCCTTAGATCCTTTATTAAATCGCGGAGTACTCTCTCTCTCTCTCTCTCTCTCTCTCTCTCTCTCTCTCTCTCCACAAAAAAATTGAAAATCTGCGATTAATCAATCAATCTATCAAAATAACTGCATTTCGATTCTCTTAGTTTGCAATATAGCTTTCTTCACGAGCAAAATGTTAATTGAGCTCTTAAGAAAAATATTTGGAAGCAAGGCACAGGATAAGATTCAGGAGTATGCCCTAGATATGTCTTTTTTTAAATTGACGAGTCTTTTCAGGGGCAAACAAATCACGTTTTAAAATGTACAAATGTGAAATTTTGGTCATGTATAATTTAAATCAGTGTGTGAATGCAAAGGATACTTACACTGTAAGATTGGACTAAAACGCATTTGTACACTGAAATCTAAATAAAAGAATTTTACCCTTTCTTGCCTTTATCTTTCTTTTGTATGCTTTTTAATGCCTAAACTTACTCAACACCATATTGTGCTGATGTGCCATTAAATCCCATACAGAAAGACATGAATGCATGCATGCAGACAGACATACAGAGAGACAGGCATACATACATACTGTTACGACTCTAGGTCATAAAACTATGTAACAGAAAGAAAATGAAGCCAACAATGTAAGTAATATCAGCAAGCAATTTATTTCCCTTCAATACAAAGTGAAATTCAAGAGATACTTACAATATTGTGAATCAAATTCTAAATAATCCTAAATATCGTAATCCCAAGTCCAAAAATATAGAATGTTCCGAATGAGTATCAATAGTCTTGAATGTCCTGATATAACACAATGATACAATCCAGAATGTCGTTGAATGAGTTTACAAATGTCCAAAGTAATGTATTAATTCAAAAGTCAATGAGTACTTTAGTAATTTCAATGAATATATTAAATAAATAATTTCTCTCTAATTATATCTGATTTCCACGGCACAAACTGTAAAATCTGATCACAAATCGAAGCAATTCAACAGAGAAAAAAAAACCCAGTCTAACTGTAAACATGACTGGCCTTTAACTCAAATGCTATGTAAACATTCTGTTTACAAGTGATCAGAATATAAAGTACACCTTACCATTATGGACAAAATTTAAACACACATTATAGATTAAATATACATAACAATACATACATACATACATACATACATACATACATACATACATACATACATACATACATACATACATACATACATACATACATACATACGTACGTACGTACGTACGTACGTACGTACATACATACATACATACGTACGTACGTACGTACGTACGTACGTACGTACGTACATGCATGCATGCATGCATGCATGCATGCATGCATGCATGCATGCATGCATACATACATACATACATACATACATACATACATACATACATACATACATACATACATACATACATACATACACACATACATACATACGGTAGCTCAAGCAGACAAAAAGAAGATTCCTATACATTTTAAATCTTTTAGAGTTGAAGATTACAGTAAGCCTTTCACTCTCAGAGAACTACAAGACTCCCTTGATCGAGCCCATGACACGTCATCAGGACCAGATGATATACACTATCAACTATTGAAACGCCTACTTGATACAGTTCTCAATACGTAACTAAACATTTTCATTTAAATTTAGGAATTGGCGACTTCCTACGGTCTTGGCGATATGCAACAGTAATACAAATGCATAAACCTGCAAAATAGCATGCCGACTCTTCCAGCATTGTCCCATATCACTAACAAGCTGTATTTGCAAGACCATGGAAAGGACCATACCAACCCTTCCAGCTATTGTCCCATATCACTAACAAGCTGTATTTGCAAGACCATGGAAAGGACCATACCAACCCTTCAAGCTATTGTCCCATGTCACTAACAAGCTGTATTTGCAAGACCATGGAAAGGACCATACCAACCCTTCAAGCTATTGTCCCATGTCACTAACAAGCTTTATTTGCAAGACCATGGAACAGATGATAAATGATAGACTCCTCTTGTAGCTTGAGTTCAAGAAACTACTATTAGACCTTCATAATTGAATTCAGATGCCAGAGAAGTAAAGTAAATTTCGAAGTAAAGACAATATAACAAACTGCTATCAGACGTTTAGAGTAGACCCAGACCTTGAATTTCGAAGTAAAGACAATATAACAAACTACTATCAGATATTTAGTGTAGACCCAGACCTTGAATTTCGAAGCAAAGACAATATAACAAACTTCTATCCGACGTTTAGTGTAGACCCAGACCTTGAATTTCGAAGTAAAGACAATATACAAAACTTTAACGGAATTACGCTTTTAGATTACTGGGTTATACTTAGGTTACTGAATGACACTTATTGAGCCCATTAATTAATTTTACTATTTTCAAACTAAATAAATCAGTATGCCTAACGAATGTCCCTATTGTCCTCACTCTAAGAGAGACATGTGGAATATAACAACTCAAGTGAAAAATAAACACTGATTGTATGGATGAATTTGATGCAGACTGAAGCATTAACTGAGAAACAGCTGTAAAAAATTTTAATTAAACAACATGAAATAATATATATTATTCAAGAAAGTTTTGCTTGAATTGATAATATAATAACAACTGAAGAAGCATACAAGTTGCTTTATAAAAATAATTAAAAGTACCAGATGAAAAACTAGATATTTTAATGAACAAAATTGAAAATTTAGAATATATGATAAACAATTTAGAACAAATTGAGGATAATATACAACAAGTTGAAGCAAACGAAGAACACGTTAATTAAAATGTTGAACAACTGAAAAAGAAGGAACAGAAGTAAAGAAAATACAATAATTGCTTCATTTTATATTAATAACGCTGTCATCATCAGAGTTACATTATATATTATTTACAAATTGGAATCAAAACTTAAAGAAGTACAACCTAAAGAAGTACAACCTCAAGAAGTACAACATAAAGAAACACAACCTAAAGAAGTACAACCTAAAGAAGTACAACCTAAAGAAGCACAACCTAAAGAAGTATAACCTAAAGAAACAACCTAAAGAAGTACAACCTAAAGAAACACAACCTAAAGAAGCACAACCTAAAGAAGTACAATCTAAAGAAGTACAACCTAAAGAAGTGCAACCTAAAGAAGTACAACCTAAAGAAGCACAACCTAAAGAAGTACAACCAGCCAAAAGAAACAAAGTCAAAAGAAGTACATCAACATGTTTTCTTGACAGAGGAAATTATATTCCAAACATGATATTGGAAGGAATCTGTTTAAAATTATTGCCTGTAAATAAATGGATGCAATTGTATATACTTATAGATTAGATAAATATAAAATGCAAAAAGAATTTAAAAAATAAATAAAACAAATGAGACAGTGAGTAAACAGCGAGAAGAAGAGATTATTCAGAATATATAAAGAGATTGGAAGATAAAGTCTAATTAGTTTAAGTATAATGTAATGTATGTATCAATATATTTTGAAATGTTTGATAGTGATTATCGTATGTTGGTTTAATAGATCTTTCTGTTTCTTGTGTTGATATCTCTGCATTTTCCTAAACCAGCCTATGGCGCTTTTATTGTGACATCATAGCGCGACATTCAATTCGGCTTACAATAAAGACTAGATCACACCTCCTGATTGGCCTCGTCTTAAAACGTCCTCTTACTTTAAGATTCTTTCTTGATCATCGTGTATTTTGGCCATATGACTTCCAATGAGCACAGCAGAAACTATACATTGTAACTAATTTTAACTGATATCAGTACCAAAATTACAGTATTGCAATTACAAAGGGGTAAAAATAAATAATCAACTGTCCCTTAAACAAATAATTTAATTTTTGGGGGGGGGGGGTGACAGTCGAAAACATTTCAAAACTGTTTTGAAACAACCCCTATCAATGTATATGTGAGCAAATGAACAGATGTATTCACTGATAGTTTTCATCCATTTAAACAATAAGGATAACTGATGCTACGGATGAGTAACCTCAACTTTAGAATTACATGTTTATGGTTTAATTCAAAGTTAAATGTGAATCTTTCGGACTTTGTCAAATTTTGGTGAAGTTTTGAAAACTAAAAAAAATTTAATAAATCGCTTGTTATAGTGGACTTTGAGTAACTAATTATGCGTATTAGTGATTTCAATACTGTAATCTAGGTACTTCTATCAGTTAGAATTAATTACAATGTATAGTTTGTGCTGTGCTCATTGGAAGTCATATGGCCAAACTACATGGTGTAATGACCAAGAAGGGCACTTAAACCTTAACACTGATTTCATGGGGCGGTTACATAATGATCTTGAAAGGAATAAACGGAGTAATCGCCATTTAAAGGTATGTGTCACCAATTCTAAAAATGACACCTATAGCTGAAATAGTCAGTATAACAGACATACATGACCTCTGTGACTTGTTCTTTAAAATAATTATCGGGTATTTTGCGGTTTATCTCTTCAAAGATGATTGGCTCAGAATGAAAGATTTAAAATATTGGAAAGAAATAAAATAAAATTAGCCGTGAATTAAATAACAAATTGATTCAATTTAATTTTATCTTCCCGGTAAAGGCTCGATTGGAAATGAGCATGGAAAACATAAGAATCGTTAATGTATTAGGCTGTGCCGCAAGATATGTTAATGAAGATTTTGTACTCTGCATTAGTGGATATCACCACAACGTTGCGCTCGGAATACGGTCAAATTACGCTTGAAATTCATAAAAACACATAATTTCCTGTTCTTCGGGGGTGTCGTTTGCCTAGCTTTCTCTATAAGTTGGATTCTTTGAAGAAGAAAAAATGTATGCCACGGTACTCTGCCGTCATTCATGTCTCCGACAAGTCAATTGTTTGTGAAAACTTCACTGTACGTGGACATGTACCTTGAGATGCTAACTTCGAATTTTCTCTTCTTTTATTCCTGATCTTTATATAACTAACTGGTTGTCATAAATTTCGAAACGAAGATCAGATTATAGAGTGTACCTTCAATGAATTGTTTCTTTTTCTTTCTTTCTTGTTTTTTTTTTTTTTTTTTTTTGGGGGGGGGGGGGGTTTTTGGCTAATATTGTCATATTTTCGGAAAGTTTTTGGATAGTACACTCCAAGAGTTACATATAGAATACGGTTAAAACACGATCTAAGGTTTATTGTATTTCAAACGTTCTTCAATTATTCCAAAATATGAAATGAGCTTCTTAAATATTTTGGTTGATTGATTCATTTTTAGCTCGCCTCTATGAAGTATAGGAGAGCTATCGTAAGCACATATAAAAGTATATACATATGTACAGCCTCGCTGCATTTCAACCATTCTTACTTACTAGGTCCTTGACAACAGTTTGGAGTGGGTTTCGTAGTACCTACCCCTGGGAGGGGACTAAAGGGGCCAACTTTGCACACACGTGTACGTTATTTGAACATTCTTGGTTAAGTTTTGGCCTTGAGCTGTTTTTTTTTTTTGTTCTTTTTCCTGAATACATACTGTTATACATAGAATCATGGAACTTGGGGAAGGAATGTATTACGCCTGTATGCATACTTTTATACCTGATATCATGAAGGGGGTGCATCATGAGGAGTACAACAATCCTCATCACGAAAGTGGGTCACTGTGACCCATATTTCATGCTTCACTGAATTTTGTCAAATTTTTAGTTTTAAGTTTATTTCTCAAGCACTGTTCATGCTAGAATCATCAAATTGATGAGTGTATGCATCTTTAGTAGTACAACACTCGTAGTACAAAAGAAGGTTATTGCAACCTACAGTTTACATTTTAATGGCTTAGGTTACGTTTATGCCTTTAGTTCATGACTACGTGGGCTTCTTGCACCCAGTATACATACTGTTATACCGATATCATGGAAATTGGTGTTGGGATGCATGTTGATGACTACTTCACCCTTATCGCAACAGTTACTCACTGTGACTCATATTTCACACTTCATTGATTTTAGTCAAATTTTGTGTTTCAAGTCTATTTCTGAAGCACCGTTCATGCTAGAATTATCAAAATAGATGATTATATACATCTCTATTAGTACCTCACCCTTGCAACAAAACAAGGTCGTTGTAACCTATATTTCACATTTTGCGGGCTAATGTTATGTTGGTATAGGTTTATTGCACCCCGTATACATACTGTTATACCTAGAATCATGAATCTTAGTGAGGGGATGCATCTTGATGACTAATATAACCTCATCACAAAAGTAAGTAGCTGTGATCCATATTTTACTCTTTACTGACTTGGGTTCAATTGTGTGTTTTAACTGTTCATTCTAGAATCATGCCGTTAGACGATTGTATTCATCTCTATCTCTATTAGTACCACACCCATGCAAGAAGGTTACTGTGACATATATTTAATAATTTCAATGGACCAGGTTAATTTGTTTGCGTTTAGCTTATAACCACATAGGTTCTAGGCATGCTGTGTCCGTACTGTGCTATTTAGGTTGTGAAGTATTGTGATGGGATACAATCGTGATGAGGACTTCCTCATGGCAGTAGTAGATAAATATGACCCATATTTTATATAGCGCCTACTTGGGTTCAGTTTTGTATTTGATGTTCATTGTTTAGTTACTGCTCATGCTAGAATCGTCACATCGATGATGGTATGCATCTCTGTTGGTATCACACCCTCACAACAAAAGAAGCTCATCTTTACCCATATTTCGTCTGTTACTACCTTTGGTCAAGTTCTTCCGTTTATTTCATGACCACGTGAGGTTTTGGCATGTTATATGCACACTATCCTACCGAATGAACATCATGAGGGGATGCATTTTGATAAGTACTATACCCTTAATACGTCTGTGATGTTTCTACAATACACCCACCCCAACAATGTTCTCTATATCAATCCGCGCAAAAAATGTGTTAACCAAAACAAAATTCTCTTCAATTGTGTATGAAAACAGTCATTAATTTGACAACATACACAATTTGAAGAATTATATGTCGGAGATAAATATGTGTTATAGAATTATTGTAAATATTCGGAACTTCTTTTCATCGATGTAGTAATGCAGCCGTTAATCGTATTTGAACATAATGGAGACAAAATCGATGTAAATCGACAGTTTTTGCCTTGAAAGTATATAACAGAAAGAAAATCTATGTTTTTTTAATAGATATAAGGATATTTTTTTACTCGTGAAACGGAAACATTTTGTGTTGTCACTCGTGGCTTCGCCACTCCTGACAGTTCAATGTTTCCACTTTACTCGTGAAATATTTCTTTAAATCTACTCAATAAACGTAGATATCCTCTATTTTAGCTCATGGTCACATAGAGTTTTCCATACTATATAATCCTAGCCGACAAAGAAGGCCCTTTCTGACCAGTGGAGTTCGAAGTAGGAATAAATATGTTTATTTAATGGCAAACTTTCCATATTAATGACAATACATTGTATATTGTTATAGGTTACCCTCAACAGGTTAACTGTGTATTGTGTATATGAACGAGTATAGGAATTAGATGAGTGGACTGCGTGCATTTCAGGTGAAGCCTCAGATGTAGTGGTTAATCAAGGTCATTACTGATGCATGATGGTTCTAATAATGGGCAAAGGGTTGTCACTTCAAGGTTATTCATAAACTGCAACTTTCATCCAGTTAAAACCGGCTTCTAGGAGTGGGTTAAGATAATAACTTCTGATGCAGTTCCTAAGAACAAAGACTAAATAAAAGAAAAAGAAAATGAATTTGACCTTTTATGAAGTCATTATATTGCCTCTACCTTGTTATCATAGAAAAGAATGTTCTTTCCTTGTTATTGTATATCTTTTATTCCCTGTTATAGGGGCCAACATTTCCTTGTCAGTATCACTTTAGTATCAATTCCTGTTACAGGGGACAACATTTCCTTGTTAGTATCACTTTAGTATCAATCTCTGTTACAGGGGGACAGCATTTCCTTGTCAGTATCACTTTAGGATCAATCCCTGTTACAGGTGACAACATTTCCTTGTCAGTATCACTTTAGTATCAATCCCTGTTATAGGGGACAACATTTCCTTGTCAGTATCGCTTTAGTATCAATTTATGTTCTGCAAGATAATTAATGTTTACAATAGCTATTGGAGACTACGAGAAGTCGAGCTATGTAAATAGTTGATTATATTCTAGTTTAGGGATGGTGTAAAGCAAATTAGTGAACTATATAACTAATTCACACGCCAAAAAGGTGAAAAATCAAGAGGTCTCCTTGGCTTTAAACATATTTTGTTGCATATATTAGAAAAGCAAACGGTTAGGCACAAGTTTTTCTAACTTTGAATAGCTTTTCCCGTAACAAATACAAAACATAAAAACATTTCATGCATCAGGTGAAACTTACAAAGAAAATTTGAATGATATTTGAATAAGTGTAAGAACTAAAATGATATAAAGCAATCATTGTTTGAGGTGCGAGATTATAAAGGAATAAAGAAAGGTGAGGCGCAGTTGGAGAATGGGTCTCTTAGAAGAACTATATGATTGATAAACTCTACAGAAAGAACATCTACAAATATAAAGAACAAATAGATAGCAGTGACGGCTATGTACAAATACAGGGAGAATGATTCTGAATCCAATCAAGAGGCAGATGAATTAGTGGAGAAGCCGCCTGCCGCATGCGATCACGAGTCCGACCTTCTTTCATATATTTTAAAAATTCTGCATGCTTATCTACTTTTCAAAAGTTGCGACAGCCATTGATTTGGAATTAAGGTTTAAGTTTTACAATCCACAGACATATGGTTTTGAGACACTGAGGTTCTCACACGGGCAGGCATTTCAAGCATCCACACTCTGCTAATGAAATCACAGATGAGATGGGCGGGCCACGTCATCAGGATGTCAGAAGAGCGACTACCAAAGAAGATCTTCTACGGTGAGCTGAAGGAGGGAAAGCTATCTCAGGGTGGTCAGAAGAAACGCTTCAAAGATTCCCTCAAGTCATCTTTGAAACACTTCAACATTGATCACGTGTCCTTTAAAGATCTCGCACAGGAACGCTCCACATGACGCAGTCTCATCCATACTGGAGGTACAGAATTTGAACTGAGGAGAATTGCAGAGACAATGCAGAAGTGCGAGCAGCGTAAATATCAGAACTACAGTAAGTCCTCTATTGATCAAGCAGACCCAAGCGGCATCTCCTATCAAGTGTGCCACAGACAGTTCAGAGCACAAATTGGCCTGATCAGCCACTGACGTACTCACAGAAACCAAACCAATTAGTGATGTCATGGTCATTTTTGAACTCAAAGGACGAACAATAACAGATGTGTGAGGTTTAGATCCTTATAAATTGACACGTGTCCTTACAATCAGAACGTCTTCGGTCCTTTTCTTCACATGCTAAACAAAGACCGCTATTGTAAATAGTGGAAATGTTTTAAATGTCTGTTATCATAATAATTTTATTGACGTCACAAAGACTCGATGATGTATCATTACTAACAACGTAAGCAATAGTTTGAGGCTACTGGAACGGAATGATTTATTTTTCCATTCAAATTGTTTGGGAATAACATAAGAAATTAAAAGTGCAGGTACTGCTTTGATGGTTGAAACGTTGTACAATGATATTGATCTAGCCGCATATTCGTATGCCAAAAGCTTACCAGTTTGGGAAGAACCACTAAGTTTACCCCTAAGTCTCTTTTAGAGAGTCGAAGTTTTTAGGCGCGTAACAGAAAGAAACGAGGATGTTCCGATTGCTGATCTATAAGACAAAATTGAATGGTCCTTTGAGTGTCCTCTTTAGACAGGTTTCACTGTATTCATAAACTCATTGCCTCCGTTATATTTATAATCCAAATACAAGTGCTTAATGCTATAATTAGAATTAATGTACGAATACAAAAAGAAAATGATGTGTATGTGGGAAACTTTTTTCTTAAAATTGTGTTTTAAACGCTGTACGAAAGAAGGTTAATAATATATGGAATATAGATGACTAGCACCGCTTGAGATCGTAGCAGAGGTTCTTACGCCCCCCTCCAGAGATATGTCAACATATTGTAAAAAAATGTTTAAACAGTCACGAGAAATGTCGAGATCTTAGTTAACTTCTGGGAATAGATTCTGCTTATACCATGAATTATATCTCTTACTAAAGTCTTAAAATAAATACAAAAATAAAATACAATAATATGAATTTAAATGAAATCAATATATTTTTTTTTAAATAGACGAATATGCTCAGAAGTAATTCAACACAGCTTGTTTATCTTGAATGTCAGTTTGTTTGTCCAAACACAACGAACCCCTGCAAATGTTGCATCCACTGAAACAAAAATGGGTGGATGCAAAAGATGATAAGCAAAGAGAGTTCAGATGTTAAAATTTGCATTGGGACGGAGTGTAAACAGAGACACTGGATTCAGAAATACGATTACAGCCCGGTTCATCATCTAGCATTACAGCAATTTTCCATTGTATTTGTCAGCTGAATTGTGGGATATTGTTTCCAAGACAGACGTATTGTGTTTGTCGGTGACCGCTCTGAAATCTAATTTAAAAAATAGTAAATTCAGATATAAGTGTTAACATTGGAACAACCAGAAGCATCTTTATGAAACAACCATGTATTTGTTCTAATTTGACTCGATTAACATGACTTTATTTCAGTCATGTCACTTTTGTAAAACACAACTGATTAAAATAATATAAATACACTTGAAATCACAGATAACTTAATACAGTCGTCTTGTTGAAAAACCGAGTGACGGGAAGGGGGGGGGGGGGACTGGGCAGGGCAACGAACACAAACTAACTGTCAAACTTATCCAAACTAATGTAGAAAAAAATATCCATTACAACTTTAACTTTGCGTTCTCGTCCTGGCATCAAATCCAAGATAATTTACACTACTTAAGAAGCCAAAACATAGCAACTACAATGGTGCGTCATTGACCTTCCCCATGCTCTCCACGTGGATTTTGGAAGGCATGTCAAATTTGTGTGTCTTGCCCCCATCCCGCGGGTGCCATGACTTAATGGATGACATCCCTAAACACAATGATATATATATATATGTATATATGTATATATATATATATATATATATATATATATATATATATATATATATATATATGCAAACGTTCAGTAAACACTATTGAAGTCTCTCAAATTAAATAATGTATAAAATCGGCCCGTTTTATCACTCTTTGTTACTCCTTGCAGTGAAGCTGCATGAAAACTGCTCGAACGATGCCACAATGAGGGCAAGCATTATTGAACGCAGACAACTAATTAATTTTCCATAGACCATAATAGTAATGTTTTTTAAAACAAATGTATAGTCGTGGTGAAATTGAGCTGGTAATACTCAAAGCCTAGCCTCACCTGTTGAGATCAATACAGGTTATCATTCAGTAACTTGATATGCGAGCTTGTGTCGCGTTGAGTTTGATAGCGGAAGGACAGCGAACCTCGCGAGACCTTGAGCATTATCCGATGTCCTTCAGTTATCAAACTCGACGCAATGCAAACACCCATATTAAGTTAATGTACTGTTGATGTGTTTATTATATATCCTAAATGATTAGTTCATAATAAAAAGACAAATGTTTATGTTGTTGTTGCTGTTGTTCTTTTAATTTCATTACATTCATCTACTCACTATGTGCATTGCGTCTAATCAAGCTCCATGGCAGCGAGGACTCTAAATCTGTATGAGACGCACGTCTAATTCAAGGTTTCAGATCAGCCTCTGGAAAAGTAGGGACCACTACAGTTACGCTCCCAAAGTTAACCTGTCACGGTGTGCATGGGACTAAAGTGCTAGCCTACGCATTGCACCAATGCACGTATATACAGCACATAGTTACTATTAGTAGACTGTGTAATACCTGTTAAAGGTACTTCCTTCCGCGTGGACAATCTATTGTGTTAGATGCACAGGAAAAAGTATAATAACAAGGATCGGAATATTTAATGTTGTTTGCAGAATTGTAAAAAGCACATGCCCGAATTTAATTTATTACTTGTGATTCCAGTCGAGTAAGCTTTGAAATCTGTAGATCAGTCTGTAATTTTTAGACTTTTGTAATTGTATGGGCAGCAAACAGACTATACGTATTAGTTACACGATATGCACGAGAGGAATACCAGAGTTAGTGTAGGGTGGGGCGACAAAAAGGGCATTGATAGAGAAATCGAGGGCGCTTTATCTCTCTCTCTCTCTCTCTCTCTCTCTCTCTCTCTCTCTCTCTCTCTCTCAGGCACACACAGACACGTCGTTATCTTAGTGGGGTTTTTCCACTCACGTTGATGGAGAAGAGGACTCTACTTCACCGTCAGTCCAGCACAAATAACGTCATTAATCAATATATATTCCACTTTGTAACGCCCATCTGTGGAATACCAGTTACTGGTACCCCACGGTCTAGCCGTGCGTTACCAGAATTTACAACACGTGAAAGAACAGACGTGAATGCTGCGGTTATACAATAATTGCAAATATCGGCTCAATTTGAAGGAGCAAAACGACAGAGCATGGACTGACGTGTACGATGTCGTACCTTCCAAGGAAGGTGTACGCAGCAAAATCTTGCTAGAGATAACTGTGATATTTCCATGTCGATGTGAGAATGATTGGCAATATATATATATATATATATATATATATATATATATATATATATATATATATATATATATATATATATTGTATTTTTGTTGGTTTTTTATTTTTTGGGGTGGGTGGGAGAAACGAAATACAATAGAGGACACACACAAAATTGGTGAATCCGGTAGTTCAGGCTGTCAATTATTTTTTAACGGGTTGAATCTGAGACTAGTAGTGATGAAGAAGTCAAAATCCTGCCTGTTCAATTCTCTCTACCCTAGAAAAAACGGAGAACGCTCAGCTTACTCATTAACATATATAATGCTTTAAAACCTGTGGTTATCTTCCTTCAGAAGTTTACAGTGATTGAAATTAAACTTATTCTAAATCTTTACATTTTCTTAAAAACTGGATGAAAATTCTTCAATTTATCTTTTTTTAAAAAGCTGACGTTGTATATATTATGTAGTGAATTATATCTAGGTGCTCTACACATTTGGGCAATCTCTTGCTCTCCTAATCAGGTCACGTAATGATTCACATCTAGCTGGCCATTGGACAGGTTAGAGGAATATTGGAATCTTGTCTTTGCCATGGGTGATTAACAGAGGAGTGAATCCCAGTTCGAGTCACGCGAGTGAGAACTAGAGTTGCAACTGAAAATGTCTAACTAGAACAATGATATATTTTCAGGACAACCAATGAGGCCAACTTTGCAATACTTCATTCGGAGAGTGTTCGATGAGGAACGCCACGAGTCAGCAAAAAGAAAACTCTCGACAGAAATCTTCTGGTCCTGATTTCAGAAATAATTCTTAAAGTTCAAGTCTAGACTTACGACGTTTTATTGGTAAACTATAAGTCGAACGTTTGATTGGTAAAATGTAAGTCAGAATTCAATTTCATTAAATCAGATCACTGGATTCCCGATTTAGGCTTAAGTCCGGACTTAGATTTGGCTAGTGTACTCTAGACCTGGTGATAATAATTGCTTCAGTCTTCAACCTGGACCTATAAAGCAACACCAGAAAACAGACACAATGACAAAATGATTGTCATCGGATGGAATGAAGAAGTGAAAACTTATGTGAGCCCTTTAATGTAGTGATGATGATGATGATAATAGTAGTAGTAATAGTAGTAGTAGCAGCAGTAGTAGTGGTAGTAGTATTGATGGTGGTAGGTGTTGTTGGTAGTAGTAGTAGTAGTAATGGTAGTGTAGTTGTACATACAGGTAATCGCTGTAGAAGCAGTAGTAGAGGTGGTGGTGCTGATGATAATTGGTTGTGGTAGTAATGGTAGTGGTGGTTATACTGATTGATGTTTACTCTGTTTTACTAGACGTTTCGAATTCAACAGCATTAAAATCTGAAATGAATGTATGTATGATAATCAGAATACCTCATGTAGTTAATATTCTTACCATTATGCAATTGGTGAGTGGATATTTCATGAATTCATTCGGGCAAGAAGGATATGTTCAATAGATTACCAATCACACAAGTCGTGCAGTATTTGCCTAGAATCAATTTATCAATCAACGTAACATATGATTTATTGTCAATTGTAAATTTATTTATTTTATAAAATATTCATGATATTAGTGGCAGTAATATCAATTTACATTGCTTAATCTGAGAGAATACATATTTTCCCAATTATATCTATTATATGCTTATGAAATAAAAAAAATTGTTGGTAAATACTTTACATATTTATTTTTCATTCATACTATATTTTTCACATGTTAAAAAATATTTCCTTATATTCGAACATGTGAAACTACAAGATTTCCGATCATGCCATGCGATGCTTGAGTACATGTTTCGAAAGGAGTTATATTGGCAGCATGAAATACCAATGTTTTGTGACTAGAGTATTACATAAAAACTGCATTACCTAATAGGATGAATATTATATTTTGTCGAAGATATTTGACTCACCACTCTTTTATGTACGAGGTTATCTCCCCTCTATCCATCTTCTTGACGATGTCAAAACGCTGATGTCTTCTCGTTCAAACAGACTTGCTGTTGCAGTAGAACACTATCTAATAATTTTATGACTTCTCGTTCCCCTCAATTGCTGCTATTTTTTTAACATTTTAATTTTATTTAAGCGTTTAATACGACTCAAGTTATGGTGAACTTACAAATGGAATAATGGGTATTGAAGAGTGAGTCTAATCTTCTAAGTTTCGATTCCGAAGCAAGACTGTATACGATCAAAATAAAATTAATTTTCCTGCGTTAGTTTCTGCAACATTTCCTCATATAGTACATATAACAATACATTTTAATTCACAGCTTCGCCGCCCGTTAAAATATTACATCTTTTGTACCACACAATGAAATGTATCTGGTATCAATACAGGACAAGGAAAATATTCTCTATTTTGTTGCCCAATGAAAGACCGCCAGAATGTAACACATGTTTGGACAAAAAAAGTGAAGCTTTGAAAAAAGCTTAAAGGTTAGCGTGGACATTCAGACATTTATCAAGGTCCTTTTTATGGTAAAATAATAAGGAAGCAATTATGAACAATCTTATAGATCTACACAGAACTGGGCAAACATACCCGTGATATTTCATATAGTGAGGAAATATCGTACACAGAACTGAGCAGACATACCTGCGAAATCTCATATAGTTCGTAAATATCGTACACAGAACTGAGCAAACATACATGTGATCTCTCATATAGTGAGGAAATATCGTACACAGAACTGAGCAAAGACACCTGTAATATCGAATAGAGCGACGAAATATCGTACAGAATGTAGACCATCTCACAATCTCACTCCTTGAGTTTGATTTATCACAGAAAAATATGTGCCTCGATTTTATCTTGTTATATTTTTTTTAATTTATTGATTCTTCGTAATAAAATCCAGTTTTAGTAAACCTGTAATAAGAATCACGTCAGTCATCATTGTGTGTGTGTGTGTTTTTTCTTTGCTTTAAGCATATCTGATTGTCATATGTGTGACAATTTGGAATTGGGCAAGAGCTATTGCAACTGTTTGATCAGTGCCGGATTATCCTAGTTGCAAAAGTAGCATATGCTGCGGGCCCCGCACTTTCAAGTGTTTTAATATTTATGTTTTTTTTTTTTAATTTAGGGCCCCTTTATAACATATGCTACAGGGCCCCGCACTAGCTTAATCCGGCACTGTGTTTGATACCCTTTCTCTAGTAGCTATTTAAATGGCAATTGACAGCTTAAATTATCAGTCTAGAAATGCTATCTAAACGGCAATTGACGGCCAAAAATAACAGTCTAAAATATGCTATCTGAATGGCAAATTGACCGCCAAAAATAACAGTCTAAAAATGCTATCAAATGGCAAATTGACAGCCAAAAATAACAGTCTAAAAATGCTATCAAATGGCAAATTGACAACCAAAATTAACAGTCTAAAAATGCTATCTGAATGGCAAATTGACAGCCAAAATTAACATAAACAAAAAACTTATCTGAATTGCAAATTGACAGACAAATTTAACAGTCTAAACAAATGCTATCGTACTGTCAAAAATTTGCAGCCAAAATTAACAGTCTAAAAACGAAAAGCAACTGAATAAAAAAATAACAATGTAAGACAAGGATATGAAAGAATGAAAAAAGAGGAAAATATATCAATAAGGACGGAAAACTGTTGTATATTTACATAAATTTTAATTAAATTTGAATCATGTAATAGTTTAATTAAAGTTTTGGAAGATAGTACGTATTTGTATACACAAAATGCAGCGCTTCACTTAATACGAATAATCAGGAAATCACAAACAGGAACATAGATAGATCAATGAGGGTAAGAAAAGTAATAACAATTAGCTATAATTTAACATGTTCAAAATAACAATTAGCTACAATTTAACATGTTCAAAATAACAATTAGCTACAATTTAACATGTTCAAAATAACAATTAGCTACAATTTAACATGATCAAAATAACAATTAGTTACAATTTAACATGTTCAAAATAACAATTAGCTACAATTTAACATGTTCAAAATAACAATTAGCTACAATTTAACATGATCAACATAACAATTACCTACAATTTAACATGTTCAAAATAACAATTAGCTACAATTTAACATGTTCAAAATAACAATTAGCTACAATTTAACATGATCAACATAACAATTACCTACAATTTAACATGTTCAAAATAACAATTACCTACAATTTAACATGTTCAAAATAACAATTAGCTACAATTTAACATGTTTAAAATAACAATTCTTAAAGGTATAGTGTAGTTAGCCTCAACAGTATGACTGCTTGTGTGCATCCGTCAATCTAGTTCTCTAACAGAAATTTTGCGATCAAAAGTTGAATATTCTATACAAATTGTAACTTATTAACATATGGTAACAATGAATCCAATGATATATTGGCTACTGTTTTCATTGATGGATGACTTTACTAAAAAAAAAAACATAGAGGCTTCAGGATTACAAAGATTTATTTATTTTTTTTTTTATTTTTTTGGGTGTCAAACGGCACTTTTAACACAATAATGGCTATATAATGTCGAGGAAATGGGAGCTAAGTGCTTTTCAGGACTCACGGTACTAATTATATGGAAAAATGGGAACTAGTCTAGAAATGGGTGAAGTAAAAATAGAGTATATATGGGTTTTGAGGGCCATGACTGGTTGATAATGAAAGTAAAATTTTAGTAAAAAGAATCTTTTGAGAGCTTATCCTATTTGTAACTGAAAAAAGTAGAGACAATGTTCTCTTGATGGAATTTCGGTCCTTTTTTGGAACACTCATTACTAAACTTAACACCCGATTCTTTTATATGCGGAACTGAAAATACATATTTCAAACGCATGTAGATTGAATAAATGACGCGGGACATATAGTTTATAGTTTTCCCTGCACAGAAGTTTGCATCAAGAATGGGTTTATGCTGAGAATTATAGATTTGATCATGAGCATTTAGAAATTTTAAGCTATTGAATTTTTAGTATCATTGTGTTTCTATAGGTTTACTCTGGGAGTTGAATTAGTACCATGAGTCTTTCACAAGGACACGCCTAGTCAGCTGACTAGGGCTGGCATGGGCGTGTGATCTGACGTTAACCATTCAGCTGTCAGAACATTGAACTATGTTTGAGATTGAAAGTGAGAATTTTTCTAATCTTTCGGCCAGTCTTGAGATTGAAAGTGAGAATTTTTCTAATCTTTAGGCCAGATCTTGAGATTGAAAGTGAGAATGTTTCTAATCTTTAGGCCAGATCTTGAGATTGAAAGTGAGAAATTGTATAATCTTTAGGCCAGATCTTGAGATTGAAAGTGAGAAATTTTATAATCTTTAGGCCAGATCTAAAAACATTTACCCAAATCTTGCGTAATATTTTGTCAGATTTCACAGAGTGGTAGTCTGAAAATATTACAATTATGAGTGCGTCCACTAATTTCCCCGTGTCACGTGATTGAAGCCGTGCTAATTTCGTTGAGAAGGATAAATGTCCCTATCAAAGAATTACGTTCGTTACAAAACTAATGCTGAAAATTTAACAATAGTAAGGCTAAAATTTATGTGGAAAGTTTTGTTGTCATATGGAATCAATATCTATGTAGAAACTTGTATAAGGTGATCAAAGTGATTTTATAAATGAATTTACAATTCACTTGCTACTACAAACAATGCTGATTGTTATGCCTTAAAGGGATCTATAGACCAGAGATCCCGAGGGTAAAACAGTTTCCGTTTGGAATGAATTTATACAATTGCATGCATAAATAATGAGGATTTAGGTATGTTGTGTAAAAGATTTTGTTTACTACAAAGTGAAACCAAATTCGTTCATTTTTGCCCTACAATATATTTTCTAATTTGAATGGACACCCTGTGTAATTTTACCTCTGAATGACTCCTGTGTAATTTTACCTCTGAATGACCCCTGACATTATACCAAAGGACGTAACTTGTGTATCTCCCCAAAGAAAGTGCAAATTATTGTATATTTCATTAGAAAAGATTTTAAAACGAAAAACACAAATAAAAAAGTTTCTGTCTTCTGCCAAGGCCCTGATCATATTTATGTCAACATTTATTGAGTGTGGATTGCTCTCGACTATATCTTTCTTAGTTCCATATAGGTAGATTTTATAATTCTACCAAAAGCGGAACATATTCAATAACATTTCATATCATGACTTGATAGATGGTGAGACAAAGATTGGTACCAATGTATCAATGCACTCTTTTTAATACCAATCATGATAATAAATCCAAACATAGTCTACACTGATATGTTAAACACATCTTCCTTCGAAGAGAAGTGGTAAGAAAATATGTAACCGTCTTTGATAATGAAACTTGCTAGATATCAAACATGAATAAAATAGAAAACGACTACAAAATTGTTGTCAGAACCTAACCCTCTACAAATGCTATGAGATTATTCTAGCGCATTTTGAGAGTCTACCTTGACTTCATGAGAGTTCCAAGCTCATTCATGTTTTTAAATATTCTTCTATCCCAGTGTCATAGTCGCGGAAGGCACGAGTAAGCATGGCAGAAAACATCGTACTGAAGAGGGTTCGGGCCAACACACAGCCTGTGAATGTTTCATATGACTCACCGTCGTCCACGACACAAGCGAGCATGTCATCATGGAATTGCCGAACCATTATATAAATTTTTCAGTCGCGTTCAAGTTGGAGTTATGTTCCTGACATTTCTTCTGGAGTGGTCCCTCGTCCTTTCCTGAAGCTACACTGTCTCTCAGGCAGGAGACCGTGATCAATGTGATGCACAAGGCGATTCAGCAGAATTCTGGCGAGGATTTTGCCGGCTATTGACAGAAAAGAGATGCCCCAATGGTTGTCGCAGGGTTACTTGTTGCCTTTCCGCTTGTACAATAGGACAATGGATGAATCCTTGTACTCCTGGGGTATTGTTCCTTGAGTCCACATTGACTGGAAGAGTTCAGTCAGTTTCTGTACCATGTGCGAGGCTTCGGCTTTGTAGACGTCTGCTGGTATAGCATCCGCTCCAAGTGCTTTACCATTTGACAGCAGGTCAATTGCTTTCTCAGTTTCAGTCGGCTCTGGAGGATCAGCAAGTATTGTGTTGATTTCCACTTGGGGCAGTCGATCATTTGCCTTCTCACTGACAGATGATTGTAGACTGAGCATGTTGTTGAAGTGTTCTGCCCATATTCGAAGTATCTTTTCTCTGTCAGTGAGCAGCGTGGTGTTGTCAGCACTGAATATTGGAGATGTTCCTGATGATTCTGGCCCGTATATTGTCTTCAAAGCATCATATAAGTTCTTCATGTAATTCCTGTCTGCGCAGAACTGAATCTCGTCTGCCTTATTGCTCAGCCATGAGTCTTGCAACTCTCTGAATTCGGATTGGACAGTCCTCTTGATGTTGTTGAAGGCTGCCGTCTTAGATGATGAATTGCTGTATTCTAAACAGGTCTTTTGTGACTGATGTTTCTCATTCAGTAGTCTCTGTATGGCAGCATCGTTCTCATGAAACCAATCTTGATATTTAAATGTTATGGAACTGAGGGTTTTGTATGCAGCTGAATATACAGAGTCTCTGAAGGATGCCCAGTTTTTCTCAACATTCTCGGAGTTCTCATCTATTTGTTTATATTTGGCTGCACAGTACTTTGACAAATGCTTGTTTTACATTCTCTTGTTTCAGTGACAACAAAAACAGTAATAACAATGAAACCAACCACAAATAATAATAATAATAATAATAATAATAATAATAATAATAATAATAATAAAAATAATAATGATAAAGAGTAAACAGTCAGTTAAGTTTGGACAAAAATATTCATTAAACTCAGTCTTACTACTAATATGACTAACAAATACATCACTGAACATGGAACTGTTGCCACTTTTTGTCTAATATTTGTATTTTTTTTTTCCTTTCATCAGTTGAAAACAAATCCATTACTTTACAGCTGGCCGTCAAATGCATTCCAGGATCTGTAGACATGTAACAGAACAACCACTGCCCTGTATGCTACTATATACTGAAAAATGCAAATATTTCTATGTGTATGCAAATGTATCTGATCTCACCTGTCAGTTATGTTGACCTGTGTTCGTTGATTGCTGGCGAATAGACTACCGCGTGCAGATCAACCATTTTTATTCTGTTGTCTAAACATTCAAAAGTCTTGGTCAACTTACAGGGCAGTGGCAGTTGTTGTTCTGTTATGTGTCTACAAACCATAGAATGATACTGAAAGCCGGGCTGAATTTTCACAATGTAAGTAATGGGGTTTGTTTTAAAACAAAATCATGAATAAATAAAAAATAATAATGAAGCATGTCACAAAAAGTGAAGAAGAAAAAATCCCTGCTCACTGGTGTTCTTCTGACAGTCATATTAGTAGTAACGGTGATTTTTAATAAATATTTTTCTCCGATTTCAGTGGAAGACGATGCTACACCTATACTTATAAATGATCCGAAGACTGCATCAAGAAAGGGATGTGGTCTTAAAAATGCAGATTTGAAAAACAGGGAAGAGATAATCAACCGACATTGATATTTTTCCCCTAAGCTTCCACTATCACAGTTAATAAAACGAGACTTGCCTATATTTCCAGCATCACTCCAACGTTTACTACTTGTTCTTTTTCGGCATCAAAACATCCAACGGTATTCTGAAAAAAAGAACATTAGATGGATGGATGGTATTCAAACAATTTTCATGGTCTCTTTATTGTATCACTGAGGCTTCACATCTACCTAGCCTTGTGTGGCAAAACACCTATCTGGCAAGTATTTCTGGTGGTATGAAAAAATAGGCTGTTCTTACCGGGATTGTATGACCAAACTATTGCTGCTGTTAAAAGAACGTAAGCAATTTTTATTCCTAACGTAATAATTTGCTTTTAATTAAAATATTTATTTTTGTTCCTAACATAAGATGAAAACGCTTAATGAATCTTTTCATTTATTTTGTGGTGATATTGTTTTCCTGCAACATGCTTCCATTGTTTCCATGGACGCTCACCTGGCTGCCATTCCACACTCCCTCTGAAGGTTTACGTCTAAATCACCTTATGTGGCTGCCATTCTACACTCTCTCAAAAGGTTCACGACTAAATCAGTTGGTAGTATTGAATGCACGTCGTGTTTAGTGAGTATTGACTAAATCAGTTGGTAGTATTGAATGCACGTCGTGTTTAGTCAGTATCGACTTAATCAGTTGGTAGTGTCTTGAATGCACGTCGTGTTTAGTCAGTATCGATTAAAACTAAGAAATTTGACCCTGGCATATATTCAGTATACCCTAAAGTTTGTAAGATTACGTAACTAAATTTTATAAAAGAGAAAAAGATCTGGAGATTGGTCATATTGAGCTAGGAATATGCAGGTATTTCGCATTTTCAAGATCAAGGGATATATTCCGGAATAACTGATTTAATCACATATTTTAAAATACTGTCGATGTAATTCGTAGGCAATAGCATCCTCCCATTGGTAGCATCAGACAATTTCTTCATGTATACCTTTAGCTCTTGTGTTTGGTTCAACACCTCGAGGATTCAATGCAATCATTCTTTTTCTTTTATGCAGAAAGAAAAAAGCTATAATTCATGTGTACGATATGTTTGATATGTAATAGGTATTTTACTTTTTTTATATCATACTTTTTCGCTAGCAACTATATGGTGTACGATTTCTAATGATTTAGTGGTGGAGGGGATTTAGGTTGTATATCTATATTACTATCTGACTCTTACAAGGACATGTAAGTGGAGGTGTAGGAATGTTTCTGGCATGCTCTTATAACCTAGTCAATGTTATGTTGCAATTTAGTCAGAATAAAGGCTTAATTCGATGATAACAGAGGTAGCCAAAACTGGTGAACAAATACCCAACGTGACATGTGTCCAAGGAGTCACGGCACTAATTGTACAAAAAATATTAGAGTCAGTCCAAAAACGGGTATACATAGATGATATACGTGTTTGGAAGGTAATGGCTGAAAGATAATGAGAAGTAAAAATTAAGTGCAACTGCATATCATTTGTATAGAAAGTTAGTTTTGTCTATCGATCGGCATTAAATTTATTGACAAGTTCAAAGAAGAAAAAAAAAACAAGTTATAACAAAATATTCAGAACTTATCAAATACCCCTCGTATGTATCGCTTCAAGAGACAAGTTTTTTTCCAACGTTGATATTACACAGCAACACAATTTTACAATCCATACTACTCTTTGATATTACACAGCAACACAATTGTACAATCCATACTACTCGTTTTACTTTGTTTGCAGATACCGCGTACAAGTATTCAATTCAAACCAGATGTTTCAGCAATATAGCCAGTTTTTATCTGTCTAAATATCATGTGGGTCCCTATATAAAGTTCCCTTACGCAGTGGCGGTGCGAGGGTTTGAGGCGCCTAGGGGCAATGTTCGTTAGTGGGCGCCCCTACTTTGCCCCAGAGAACAGTTTTTATGTCAGTTGCCAACCTCCACCCCCACACCCCGATCTAAGCCCTGAAAGCGAGGGATTAGATGTGGTGGGGTGGGGGTGACAATAAAAAAGCTCCCGACGGCGCTCCACTCGGGGGCAATTGCCCCTCCAGACCTCTCTCGCCCCGCCACTGTCTTTACGCACCCCTTTAATTTAAAATATTATGAAGACGATTTTTCAGAAATACTTTAAACTAGTTAAAATTAGAAGGGTATTTGATATGAACATTTAGAATACATGAACTAAATATCTCTATCCTTCTTTTGGGTTGTTCGGCCACACTCTCTTTTTCATGTACGTGTTACGTTACGGATTGTTCTTAATTGGAACTTTCACCCTCTCTATTTCCGAATCTACTTTTCCGCCAGAGCCCTTTCAGTCCGGAAACGGTTAGCCACATTTTTAAAGTTTCAACGAAGCCTCATACCAGCTAGAGTTACAGCCCGTCTTTCTGCTATTTACTTTTATGAATTTTAAGTCGATATTATGACATGATCAAACATTATATGGTGTATAAAGTAATATATACAGACCAGGAGGAAGCGTTAGGTGGCCTGACGATAGAGAAAACAGGAGAACCCAAATGAAATGCAATCCTGTATAGAAAAATAAGATTTTTCATGGTTAGCAGTGTCCCAAAATGCTGTGTAAAAAAGTAAAGCGTGTTTTATCAAGGTCTAGGTACCTAAATTCTTAAATGTAGCTTAAGCACACTCTTTGATTCTTTGTTAAATTGGGGCATAGCTTCATTTTCTTTGGTCGTATTAAAACTGTATTCTCTATATAGACCTTGAATGGGCGCAGCCATACTTGTATCACGTGACATTACGGCGCTGATTGCCCAGTACTCGGTACTATTCAAGTTATATTCGTACTTATTCATTTGCAACAAGCATTAAGGTTAACGGTGCATCGCTGTGAAACAATATTTGAATACCCTAAGGTTTTATTGTTGCTATAATGTAGACCTTTACCTCTGTAATTTGGTACAATTAGTTTGTTTTTTATCCAGAGACTGTAACTCATGGAATAATTCTTTTTTGTTTTTTAGTTATTTATTTATTTGTTCAAAATTTTGAATTATTTAAATGATTTTATCAAATTGTTTTCAAAAGAAATTTTTTATTTAATTTGAGTGCCCTTGTTAATCGAGCCAGCTAAAACAGGTAATAATTTTCGTACCTTCACTTTCGTGTACGTATTTTATCGTTCACTAATTCTCATACGTTTTTGTGAGAATATCACGAAAGTAGGTACATATTTAAATTATATATATATATATATATATATATATATATATATATATATATATATATATATATATATAAAATGTATCAAATGGGTGATTTTCCAACTACGTGAGCTTTCAGTCTCTTTTTAGAGATAATTTGTCAAATTTCAGAATTCCTTTGTAAGTTGAAATTTCACAAGTTCTTTTAAATGAAATTTCTTTTTTCATTTAAATTAAATTGACATAAAATGCAAAATTATCCTACGCTATAATTTTTCAGAAATAAGTACCTTAATTTTGTGGACACAAGTGTCCTGATTAATATGTTGTTTTTTTTGTCTTATCTTTCGTTGCAAGTCTTTCTGTAACTGTTTACTCTAGATTTTGAGAGTAAACATTGGAAGATTTATGCCGAAATAAAGTTGATTCATAGCAATAAAGGAATATAGAAGTGTATGCGGCGTATCTTGTTTTAATCAATCTTTCTTGTATCATCCACCATCTATAGAATCAGTACTTTAATGGCAGACGCGTGTTGCAACACGTAGCGGATACTGGTAGATAAATAAGGAAGAACTGTCTGCTAGAAAGGTATATACAAACGGTATATTGAGATAATGACATGACATACTTTTCTGGCTCTTTTAATATTATTACATAAAGGATATTTTGTAATAATGTACACCAAAGTCAAAAAGAAAAAGGGTGGGTGGGTGGGTGAATAATGAATCCCATGTACCCGTCGTACAGACGGGTTAGGATGTAAATAAGCTAGTGTAATTTTCAATACGCTGTTCTGCACGCGTATCATCTAAACAAATCAACCATATAGTAAATTGTCTCTTGAAACTGTTAGCAGCTAATTATACCGAGAGTTGGCAAAGCACTGTGTAAGGTACGTGATCTTGCAGTTCCAGATGGCAGATGATGTTTCAGATAGCATACATGATTAATCCTGCTGGACCTCAAACCTGTTCTACCTACATAAATGTAATGGACACAGTCAACACAAAACAATGATATGAATTACAATCAAATATAGCAATCATATAAACTACAATCTGGGACCTATACACGAACGTGGGTCTAGTTGTTCACAATGCCACGTCACTGAGACAATACTATTTTCAGTCCGTAAGAATGCGGTTTCCCAAAAGGCTAAAGAGGCCTAACTAGACGAACTTAGTGGATTTTAATGGTAAGAGGCCTAACTAGACGAACTTAGTGGATTTCAATGATAAGAGGCCTAACTAGACGAACTTAGTGGATTTCAATGATAAGAGGCCCAACTAGACGAACTTAGTGGATTTCAATGGTAAGAGGCCTAACTAGACGAACTTAGTGGATTTCAATGGTAAGAGGCCTAACTAGACGAACTTAGTGGATTTTAATGATAAGAGGCCTAACTAGACGATCTTAGTAGATTTCAATGGTAAGAGGCCTAACTAGACGAACTTAGTGGATTTCAATGGTAAGAGGCCTAACTAGACGAACTTAGTGGATTTCAATAGTAAGATAATCATTAAAAATAGTTCGGACCAACAAATAAATCACTCATGATATTAGTTGAAAATTGATTCTGTGAAGCAGCGTGGCTTTAATTTGCATTCATTCCATTTTGGTTACTGTTGCTATTTTTAATTTTAAATTACTCTCTCAAAAGACATCTTGACATATAACCACAAAATGTAGTCTACTTGGGTAAGTTTTTTTAAATCAATTTAATGGAAGTACCGTAAAATAAAAAAGTGCAGTTTTTCTTCTGAAAGGAAAAAATATGAAATATTAAAAGCTCAAATTATCGCTGATTTCGAAAGTTTAGAAACTACATACATAAATACACACAGACAGATTTGCAGATTCCTTTACTGTCATTAGGTCTACCTGCCCTTGAGCATACATATACAAAATAATTGCAAATTTCAAATAATATCTACAAGTAATAGATATTCAATACAAAAACGGATACATACATACATACATACATACATACATACATACATACATACATACATACATACATACATACATACATACATACATACACGTAGATCTTTTGAAATCTTGCATAGTTAACGAGTAAGATGTTAATATCCTTGAGAAAGTTATATGAAAGGAGCGCTCCCGATTAGATTTATCGGCATGCCTTTGAGTGTTTTCATTACAGATATTCCTTGCACACGAATAGTTTAAACGTTGCGATGTCAACTTTTTGCATAATTTAACTCTATGTCGACATATAATAAAGACATTTACACGGTAACATGGAAGCAAAACCCTTTGTCTAAACTGAGATCTCAAAAACATTCGCTCCTTTAATTATTTGCTACATCATATTCTTTCCATGTTTCTTTTTCTTCCTAGTATTCCTCTGTGTTTATTTGAGTAAATGTATCTCGATGGAACAATTTCGTAAACGAATCAAATTTGATGATGCTAGGCACTTCTCTGCGGATCTGGTCATCAGCCGGGCAAAGTTGTGTATGTTGCTAGAACACTAGGTGGCGCACGCGAAGGATTGGAGGAGTGCGTTTTAGCTGACTGGCCAAACGAGACTTTTCTGAATTTCGTGCTCTCTGGAAAATTCATTGTGTATATGTGTCTAAGAAAACAATTGACATGCTTCGTGCCTGGATCCAGGGATGCCCAGCTGTCCATCAGCTCACAACCGTAATCTAGACTATGATGCCATTATTTCATGAACGGCCTGAAAATAGGTACAATTTGTGTTTTTCTTTGTTTTGCGTCCGCGTGCTAGTAGATTTTAGCACTCTGGATTGGAACTAACACAAACAAACAAGCAAAACAAAACAAACAAACAAGAAACTGAGGACTTTTCCCTTGTCATCTTTTATTTTATTTTCCACCACTAATCAACGCATTGTAGTGACAGGAAAATATTAAGGTACTTTGATCAAAGCTGTAGTCTGAATCCGATAGAATAGGCACTATCATCTCTGTGATGACAGTGAAACAACACAGCGTGTATCGAGCATAGCAGAGTCAAGGAGTCGCTATAGTTTGTGCTGTGAGGTTAATAGTCATATACTATGTGTTATGTAATCTGAGCGGAAATTAAAGTTTGCTGGAAAGTTGTTTCTTAATAGTATTTCTTCTTTAATGCTATGTTTTTCTCCTGGGTTGACATTTTATCGAGCAAAATGCAGCTATCGTCAGGTATCGGATGTATCGTCACGACCACAAAGATCTCTCATTCTAAAAAGAACAAACCGTGAACGGGATCTGGAATGCAGACTTTCGGCGGGTGAAACCAATACCCACCAATCCATCCCCGAATTTAATGCTCCCTGGTAATGATATGTTCCAACGTTGGATCTGTGTTGACAGTACAACACAACCAAGGTTTGAAGATGATAATTGTCTTGGAGTACAACATATACAGATATACAGATATAAATTTGGAGGAATGGTTTTGACCAGTTACCTCGAATCAGCAGATAGTGTCGCTGCTAAATGGAGGTCAAATTCAGCTTCATGTTCAACTGTCTGCGATTGTAGGAGAACGTGTATTGCATCAAGGAATCTTGCCCGGTGCAAACACCGTGCAGATGTCCAGGTGCTGGCTGTATTTCCCTTGCCAGTCAAACGTGGTTGTCTGCAGGGTGTAGGACGGACAGAATGACCTACTCAAAACATCGGTTGTCAGTGTTGTTCACATTGATGATAGACCGCGGCGGAATACACTTTGGCGACCGTATGTAGCTCCGCCCTTGAAACGGGTGGTACTGCAAAATGTGGAGTTCTAGTTTCACACACCTCTCGAAGTGCCAGCCGGAACCCTTGCGCATGTAATTTTCAATGCGCTCTTGGATCGCACCGTTGGCTTCGGAGACCGGCAGCTCAACCTCGTCGGGCCGCATGGTGACGGTGGTGGGGCTACGGGAATAGGCTGTGACCTTAACGGCTTACTGCTGGCCTGGCACGGGTTTTTCGAGTCGGGATCCCCAGTACGAAACTACACAAAACGCCGCCGTGGTCGCTGATGTTTCTGCCAAGGGTTCCCCGCACGTCGGGGGCTATGACATCAAGAAAGGCTATTACGTCTGATTGAAGGATATGCCATGTGGGCACAAGGGCGCGGTAGTCTTTCACAGATGTGGTGTCGACACCCCTCCGCTTCACTTGTGCCAGTGTGGATGGCGACCCAGCCTGGCGCCTGGGGGATGGTGTTGGTGGTGGTGGCTGCTCGCGCCGCGGACGTTCGGCCTGGCGCCTAGAGGCTGGTTTCGGTGGTTGTCCGCGTCTGGTGGGTGCGACCTGCTGCCGCGAAGCTGGACTTGGTTTTGGAGGCGTTGGCTGCCTGGCACTGGCTGCCAGTATTGCTTCCAGCATACCATAGTATTCGCTCTTGGTTATCTGTCCCTCCCACATCAGCTCGTTTATTTGCTCAGTAGACGGCATTCTATTACAAACCATACGTTATCTCTAATTGATTGGTTCCTATCATGGGTCAAACACCACCTCTAGCTCGGAGTCAGCAGCTCGCAAAGAACCTTGGCAAATTGTTTCCTCGCCTTGGCTTATATCCGTTTAAGTTTCGTTGCTTGATTGAGGCCCCCACAGCGTGGGCAAATGCGGTGTACGACGCCAACACCAACCCCGCATTTCCAGCATGGTTATGTCGCCACTCCTTTCCAGCTGCGTAAGGCGTGTACCCAGTAATAAGTGTTAGACACATCTGCCCGCTGAGATCTTTGCTGCCCTGTTTCAGTCACGCGCATGTAATTTTTCCCCAGCGAACCATGTTTTCTCAATGCAATACTAAATACATGCATGCCTTAAATTGAGGCATGCTAGCCACAACAGTCGTAGTTGCCGATATCGATGCTAGTCGTCAAAACGTTTTCTACGACTAGCATTAATGTTAGTCACCAAACGTTTTCTGCGGGTGCGCCAAACTTTCTATTTCACTACTACTCAGATCTGTTATATCAGATTTCTTTTTTTTTTAAATTTATAAATGCAATCTAGATTGACATCACATGGACTTGTAAATATGCATGCCTGTATAGAAGCCAAATTTGTGAGTAAACAAAATACACATGGAACAATTTGATTCTGTAGCGGTCTGTAATTGACACCTTCTTAGCCAACAAACGCTGCTATAAGCCCTCATTCCCCACCTACACCGATACGAAACAGTAATTTAGTATTACACCGGTGTGTCAGTTTGTCATATTAAATTAATATATTACACGCCTTCACGCAGAATAATGATAAATTGGTCAGAGAAACGCCATCAGTGTAAATTTCCCTGCCCAGCCCCATCACCACCCCCAAACCGACCAGGGCCTACTTAATGTAATGTTCTTTCATAGTCGTGCACAAAATCAAACATAACTGGAAGCGCCATTCAAAAATGAGAATGGCAGTGAAGACTTCACACTAGCCAGAAGTAAGTTGTATCCATCTCCACCTCCCAGTCTTTCTGCATCGGCGATGGGTACAATTTCATCACAATACCTCATTATAACAGTATGCAGAGACAACGTTTTAAACTCAATGGATATTTTCTTAATGAATTCTCCCAGCCTGTGTCCCAATCTCACTTCAAGCAAGCTGGCTGACAAAAAACTAATTGTCACGCATATTTTTCTCAGTTCCTCTGCATGTGAATGGGGCAGCGAATCGACAAACGTCAGAAGAAACGAGATATGCAGAGCTAACAATCGCCAAATATTTCGTGTGGCTGTCTCAGTGTTCTCTATATTTACTAAGCTACTGTAGCCTATTTTAACATCATCATCTTTCATATATTTTAGTATGTGAATGAGGCCTGATGTTTCATGGGCTGATATTAAATTTAAGATTTTGGACTTTCTCAAGTGCAGTACTGGAAATTCTGGCCGAAATATTGCATACGTTGTGTTCTCATCTATAAGCTTGAAAAGATTTTTTGCCATCTTGTAGTCTGGTTCAAACAAAACTTTTAATTTGTTGCGATCAGTTCAGCCTGCTCCAAAATATCATAGAGAACTACTTTCAATGTGGAAATATCGCCATCTCTACCACTGAAAGGTTGTGGATGGTGGCATAAGAGTGGTGGCGATGTTGCATTCTTTATATCTTGAAACTCTTGTTTGCTACTGTTAGTACTACAGACCACAGTTTCATCCTTGTTTGTCATAAATGGCATCTGTATTTCTTTAAGGAGGGTCTGAACATCTTGCAGAATATCTTTATCAGCATCATCTACTTTTATTCTAATATTTGAATATTCCTCCTCCTCTTCTTTTTCTTCCTTCTCTTCTCCTTCTTCTTCGTTCTTTTCTTCTTCATAAATGGATCGTACGTCCTCTGCATATATATCACTGACATCACTATAAGGCAACAAATCACAGGATACATCTGGATTGTACAGGACGTTTTAATATCCTCAACAAATCACAGGATACATCTGGATTGTGCAGGACGTTTTCAATATCCTCAACAAATCACAGGATACATCTGGATTGTACAGGACGTTTTCAATATCCTCAACAAATCACAGGATACATCTGGATTGTGCAGACACGTTTTAAATATCCTCAACAAATCACACGATACATCTGGATTGTACAGGACGTTTTCAATATCCTCAGCTTTATCCCATATATGTGCATCACTTTCAGCTGCTGTAATGGCTCCTGAAATGCCCTCGATTTCTTCATTGGAGAGGTTTAGGGCAGTGGTTCCCAAACCCCGGATCGCGACCCAAATGAGGGTCCCAAAGACCCTCGGGACCCTATACTGGTACTGCATTTGGGGTCGCAAATGATGGTATTTAGGGTCGCGATCAAAAAAGTTTGCGAACCACTGGTTTAGGGGGAACTTTTCTTTTATTGCGATTATGATTGACAGTATCTATGTCTCTGCGTCATGTAGGGGAATGGATGCAAAGCTTTCGTCCAGATCCAAGTTTTCTTGCTGAAAATCCGAATTTTCCATCAAAGCCTCTTCATCTAGAATGTCTGTGTAGTCTTGTCCAGATGTATTTCAAGCCCCACGTGGCTTGTTTCTCCAAATTTGCAAAGGCACACTCTTCGTATGAGATCCTTTTGTAGGGTTGGGGTAGTTCTTTTTTTTCTTTTTCTTTTCCTTCTCAAAGTGGAAGATGACATGTTAATACATCTTTCAAATTCTTTGGACTGCTTTGATTGTGATGGGTAGAATGCAGAGTTGATTTGTTCTCCTTACTTCGGGTTAAGAGTCTGTTTTCATGGTGAGATGCACAATATTGTTCATGATAAATATAAGATGGCAGTCTCTGAGACTAAACAAATGTTCAGAAGAAGAGTTGTCACCTGCTTTTACATAACATAGTGGATATAGTTTCAAATAGGTTTTAAGGTGACAAATTTCTGGATCAGCTGCTTTCTTGAGATGTATGTCTAAATGTCGCAGACTTTGTCTTACATTAGCAGCTGATGTGATGGAAAAAACAGATGTGATGTTATGGAAGTTGATGAATAACTCATATGTGATACTATTTTTATAAGGCCACTGTAATTTATGTTCAGTATGTTCAGTGATGACTCAAAATGGCAATATAAAGAGGCCGGTTTTGAGGTGTACAATTCATCTGATGATCTACTCCTGTTGTTCAGTAGTGTGTATTCCGATAAATACTGGAAATGTAAAGGAACGTATAGGCGCCTATCTCTCGTTGATTTAAATTGGTGCCCATGGATGTTATCAGCAACCCAATGTTTCTCCTCTATAAGTCGTTGGAAACAAAATGTGTCATGAACGTTGTATTCCTCTGGAAGATCTTGGTCATCGAGACCATCTAGACAAGATCAAATGGACACACAATTGGGTCTGAGTTGTCCAGACCTTACAAGATTTCTTGCAAGCTAACGCTCGCCAGGCGGAAGGCAGCTTTTGGAAAAGAAGAGTATGACAGGAACATAGACATGGTGTCTTCTCTTCAAAGTGGCACGAACTGTCAGAGAGATATCATCGTATGTTTCAATAGTATGTCGCAATTCCAGTAATCCAATGCCAATATGTATTCCTGCTTCATGTGCACACACATTTGTGCACTCAAAACATATGGTAGTGTCAAACTGAATATCAGGTATATCTCTAAGAACATTTGTTGTGTCTGGTTTTTTTTTCTTTTTTTTTCTCTGCATCAGCAGCAAATTTCCGAGCAATATTCCTATTCCGCTGACAGACCCTCAAACACAAATGACTGAGTCCTTGGCCCTTTTCTGCAGACACTTTGCATACTACAAAGAATGGCCATTTTTCTTTCCTGCTCATCTTCATAAATAGATACTTCTTTCTGACAAAAGGAACTATAATGCCACTCAAACAGTTGAATTTTGCTTAATTCACTCTGCGAATTGTGTTTTGTAATCAATACTTAAAGATGGAATTTTCAGGGCTTCAATTATAGCTTGTTAAAAGTTTCCTCATATAGACCGGGACTTAAAATATCAAGAGATGTTAATTGTTGATACAGGTTCCATGTTGATTCGTTTGATCTGTTTAAAGATATGGACTGTGTTTGTCATTCTAAGAGCTCATCACATACCACTTTGCAAATCTGGAAGTCACCATAGCCATGAAACATATATCGAAAGAAAGATGGCAACAAAACAGATTTATTTTCTTCTGCAAGGTTGTACAAATTGGATAGCCGGCGCCCGAGACTAGTCCGTTTTTCTGTCGGACAAGTGCCTGACGACAAGAGTTTAGTAACAGAGCAAGTGCAATTTTTCAAAAATGAAAAGCCTCGATTTCATTCGCAAGATTTACTATTATCCGGAAACCTCATCTTCCAGATCAGCATTTTTGCTCTTAACTGTCTTATTAATAGCACACCGTCAGTATTTAATACGTGTCAGTGTGGCGGGCTGATATCTGACTTTCCAAGCATATGGCGCGCTGAAATCTGACTTTTCAAGAATGGCTTTATTTATTGTGATTGGAATAAAATAAAGTACACCAAATCAGGTGGTTTGTCTTGAGGGAAACTCGATCCTAACTATCTCTGTGTATAGCCTCAAACTATTCTAATCTTTTGTTCAAATTTCGCAACAGTTTCAAGATTATTCTTGTATCGGAGCAATTTTAGGATTTTCTAGGGGGGGGGGGGGGGGGTGAACTGTCGCTTAGTCACGAGATTATGTATACCAAAAGTATGTAGAATTTAGGCTGGTGTAGATGACTTAGGTCTTCCACAATCGATTTAGACAGATTATGAGTAGGAAATTAAAATCAATTTGATATTATATAATAAAATTGATGTTTGTTTGCATCTAGAAATGTATTCTGCTTGTATATTGGGGCAAAATTAAGTGTCCTTTTAGAAGTTCAAGGTATTTAGGATCGGGAAGCATCCAGAAATAAAATATTGCAAGAAGTGCCCGACAGGAAGAAAATTTACCTTCAGCTGGGTCTAATCTACCTACGGGAATATATCACATTTCTTTTCTAAAACTCTGATACAATTGAGAATGTACAAGATAAACTATCTTAGATCCATATGCTGATAGGAAACTTTATCTATATGTCAATGACGCAGGCATTTACTCCGTTGGAATACCGATCTAAGATACCTTGTCTATTATATTCTTGAATCGTTTCAGATATAAAAAAACCACTTTTTATATATATATATTACGGTAAATTATACGCTGCCGAACCTACATTTTCTTCCTGTCGGCAAATTTTTGCAATATGTATTATTTATTTTCCATCTGCCTCCCAACGGTTCCGTCCATGACTAGAAATGTAGGAATGCTTCCTTGTGTGTGTGTGTGTGTGTGTGTGTGTGTGTGTGGAATTCCACTAAGCACAATAAACTATATTTTACGTTTGATAATTTTAACAATAAAAATAATATTTGTAATTCTGACAAATAGGCAACTAAAAAAGTAAAATGAACATGTTAGTCATTCTAAAAACAGCACATCCCAAATCATACAAATTTGTGACATTACATTGATGTACATAATCAAGTAGCAATAATGCAGACAAATACAATAGTCATACCCACGTAATTACATAGGCGGCCATTATATATATATATATATATATATATATATATATATATATATATATATATATATATATATATATATATATATTGGACTCATATGCCATATATGTATGACCTGAGTATGATTTTCTTTTTAATCAAGTTTCTCTTCTGTTCTGATTAATGTCTCTGGGCTACTGTATGTCGCGTAATCTAATATGCTCCGGATATTAGCCTTTTACCTATATTACCTGTATTATTTCGTTGCAACAGAGTAGGTGGTTCCCTAAAAATTCCCACAAAACTACACGTGGTTACGCAACGTTACAGCTTAACTTAGATTACCCTCGCTTATTTAACTTAAACAGCAAAAAAGAAAGAAAAAGAAAGATAGATAGATGATTCAATGATGCTCATGCGTGTGAAAAAAAGGTTATGTTTCTCATCAGCTCTGCAGGGTAAGAAGAAAATTCATGATTTATGATGTTTAGTGATATCATTTTTGATTCTTTTTCTGCTCTGATATTTTGATCACATATGATCATGCATGATGAGTGACATAAAAGCAGCACCAGGAAAGACAAAGAAACTTAAGAAAAAAAGAACTGGCCTGAAATGGAGGTGTACCCAAGCGTAACCAAAACAAAACAACAGGGATCTTATGGGTCATCTCTCGGTATGACCGAGTGACAATTTCCGTTATAACATCTCTCTCTCTCTCTCTCTCTCTCTCTCTCTCTCTCTCTCTCTCTCTCTCTCTCTCTCGTAAAACAAAATAAATAAAGGATGAGCCTTCTGTCGAACTTCTTATACAAAATGAAAAATGTATTATGTTAAAGAAAAGTATTCAACTTTTCATTCCTTGTAAAATTATAAAGCATGCCCGAAATTTTGATACAGGATAGAACCTGACATCAAAATCTGCACAAATAATCTAGGCCATGAAGTGCAATCCCGTTTAGAATGGTTATGAAATACATCTTTTTGTTTTGTTTGGGGTGTGTTTTATGTGCATCGATGCCAAAATTAATAAAATTGGCTTTATATCTAAAATAAAAAAACTAAATCTATTACAATTTGAAAGAAATTATGTCAGCAAAGGATCCAGGGCTGTTTAGGCCAATTTGTCGTGAAATCAGAAGGAAATTGTGTCAGCAAAGGATCCTGTGCTGTTCAGGCTCATTAATTGTGAAATCAGAAGGAAATTGTGTCAGCAAATACCCTAGAACAGCTTAGACACATTATTTGTGAAATCGGAAGAGAATTGTGTCAGCAAAGGATCCTGGACTGTTTAGGCCCATTAAATGTAAAATCAGAAAGGAATTGTGTCAGCAAAGGATCTTGTGCTGTTTCGGCTCATTAGTTGTGAAATCAGAAGGGAATTGTGTAAGCAAAGGACCCTAAACATCTTAGACTCAATGGTTGTGGAATCAAACGGGAATTGTGTCAGCAAAAACCCAGACAGTATAGACGCATTTGTTGTGAAATCAGAAGGGAATTTGTGTAAGCAAATGACCCTAAACAGCTTAGACTCACTGGTTGTGAAATCAAACGGGAATTGTATCAGCAAAAACCCAGACAGTATAGACGCATTTGTTGTGAAATCAGAAGGGAATTTGTGTAAGCAAAACCCCTAGATAGCTTAGACTCATTGGTTGTGAAATCAGAAGGAAATTGTGTCATCAAATAATCTAGAATAGCTTAGATTCATTATTTGTGAAACCAGAAGAAACTTGTGTCAGCAAAGGATCCTGAGCTGTTTAGGCCCATTAGATCTGAAATCAGAAGAGACTTGTGTCAGCAAAGGATCCTGGGCTGTTTAGGCCCATTAGATCTGAAATCAGAAGGGAATTGTGTAAGCAAAGGTCCCCAGACCGTTTAGACGCATTAGTTGCGAAATCAGAAGGGAATTGTGTAAGCAAAGGACACGATACAGCTTAGACGCATTGGTTGTGAAATGAGAATGGAATTGCGTAAGCAAAGGATCATTGGCTGTTTAGGCTCGTTAGTTGTGAAATTAGAAGGGAATTGTGTAAGCGAAGGACCCTACACCTCTTAGACTCATTGGTTGTGAAATCAGAAGAGAATTGTGTCAGCAACACCCTAGAAAGCTTAGACGCATTAGTTGTGAAATCAGAAGGACATTGTGTAAGCAGCGGACACTAGACATCTTAGACGCATTGGTTGTGAAATCAGAAGGACATTGTGTAAGCAGCGGACACTAGACATCTTAGACGCATTAGTTGTGAAATCAGAAGGACATTGTGTAAGCAGCTGACACTAGACATCTTAGACGCATTGGTTGTGAAATCAGAAGGAAATTGTGTCAGCAAAGGCCCTAGAGCAGCTTAGACTCGTTTTTTTTTGTGAAATCAGATTAGACTTGTGTCAGCAAAGGATCCTGGGATGTGAATTGTGCCAGCAAAGGATCCTGTGCTGTTTAGGCTCATTACTTGTGAAATCAGAAGGGAATTGCGTAAGCAAAGGACCCTAGACATCTTAGACTCATTGGTTGTGAAATGAGAAGGGAATTGTGTCAGTAAAACCCCTATACAGCTTAGACTTATTGGTTGTGAAATCAAAAGTAAATTGTGTCAGCAAAGACCCTATAACAGCTTGGACTAATTTTTTGTGAAACCAGAAGAGACTTGTGTCAACAAAGGATCCTTGGCTGTTTAGGCCCATTAGATGTGAAATCAGAATGGAATTGTGTAAGCAAAGGATCCTAGACAGCTTAGACGCATTAGTTGTGGAATCAGAAGGGAATTGTGTAAGCAAAGGATCCTTGGCTATTTAGGCTCATTAGTTGTGAAATCAGAAGCGAATTGTGTAAGCAAAGGATCCTTGACTGTTTAGGTTCATTAGTTTTGGAATCAGAAGGGAATTGTGTAAGCAAAGGATCCTTGGCTGTTTAGGCTCATTAGTTGTTGAATCAGAAGGGAATTGTGTCAGCAAAGGATCCTTGGCTATTTAGGCTCATTAGTTGTGGAATCAGAAGGGAATTGTGTCAGCAAAGGATCCTTGGCTGTTTAGGCTCATTAGTTGTGGAATCAGAAGGGAATTGTGTCAGCAAGGATCCTTGGCTGTTTAGGCTCATTAGTTGTGAAATCAAAAGAAAATTGTGTCAGCAAAGGACCCTAGACAGTTTAAACTCATTAGTTGCCAAATCTGGAAGGAGTTGTGTAAGCAAAAGACCCTAGACAGCTTAAACTCATTAATTGTGAAATCAGAAAGGAATTGTCAGCAAAGATCCGTGACCCTAAACAGATTAGACTCATTAATTGTGCCAGATGTTTTGGGGGGTTTTTTTTCCTTGTTTGTTTTTTTTTTTTGTTTTGTTTGTTTGTTTGATTGTTTTTTTTTTGTTTTTTTTTTATTTCCTTACAATTTGAATTTGCTACATCTCTACTGGCTATCTTCATGTCTTACTCGTTAAAACTTGAGTTGTTAGTGAACTCGAGTATTTACTGAGCAGAGCTCACAAGATAACCTCCACTTCTGTGACACCGTTCAGTATGTTTGAGAGTGGCAAGATTGTGGTTCACAACAACCCAGTTTTTGGTGTGTGACGTAACTGATTTCCCATATGCACTTGACATGCACGTTTGGTTGTAATAGTTTAAAAGGTGTTATAATTTGAACACATACACCATCTTTAAGAAGTGTTCAAAATCCTGGAAATGTGTGAAATGTTTCAATTCTAAGATGCATTCTTAGTGTAATTTTATAGCAATATGTGAAGAGGTATTGGAAGTTGAGCCAAGAAATAGCTGTCATCACTTTTTTGTACTGAAGAGTAGGTCATAGTGACACAGTGTTGGTGTACGAAACATACCCATCCCATCCCAAGGTACACAAAAAGGTCAGTTTAATGTCAGTAGATTAATAGGTTGTACAAATGTAGCTCTGACTGGGAGGATGGACACATTTATTTTAAAAGAAAATTGTATAGCAATTTTGAAACAAATCCTGAAAAGTACGTTATAGTGACCCAATTTTTGGTTTGAAACATGCGCATACAAAGCTACCCTCCCAGTAGACAGGTTAGGTGTTAACATTATAGTACGGATGCAAATTTTAAGCAATTGTTGATAAATTCTAGAAAGTAGGGTATAATGACACAGTTTTTGTGTGTAATATATGTTCATCCCAATATGCACACAGTGCAGTTTTATGTAATTATGTTTAAATACATAAGAGTTACAACTCCGACATGAAGGATGGACACAATGTTTAAGCAATTGTAATATATTCTGAAAATTAGGTCACAACAATTAACCTCTGGTAATCAACACACATTCATCATAAGATGCACCTTTAATCCAAGTTCGGTGGCAATAGATTGAAAGGTAGTGGAATGAGAACCCAGACACAACTTGCAATCTTTTTTTTTTCTTCTCAATAATTCTGGAAAATAGGTCACAATTCTGTTGCACAACACTTACTCATCCCAAGCTGATCCAGAGTGCAAATATGATCTTAATAAAAAAGAACAGTATAAGAGTTATAGCATGGACAAGGAATACAGATAGATCGACACACAGATGGACAAATTAAATTACATATACCACCCGTTTACTGGCATGACAGTATAAAAAGGATATATTTTAAAAAGGACACAACTCTTGAATAATGGCCATTATTTATGGGTGGCCTCCTTTTCTGAATATGAATTGGCTTGTGTAAAGGCGTTATAAAATATAAATGAAAAAACACGTATAAGAGCTCCATTAGCTCACATTCAACTCAAATTTAAATATAATAGCAATTTAAAGGTTAAACTGGGTTTGAATATTCTATTCACCTGGTTGCATTAAACTTATCAAACTGTTTATAGGCCTCCAAAGATACAACTATTGTAGAAAATGTATATAAATTAAAGATGATTTTGTTTTCTTAGTTTATCAAGTTTGATTTAAATTGCCAATGTTACAGTAGTTTTAAAAATGTGAAAATATATTTTCAACCTAGTTGATGCTAAAAGCAAATTGCTGCTATGGAGGCTATAATAAACAACACCCAATAGAACATGTTACGTGGAACATTTTCTAAAAGTTTGATAGCACTAAATTAGGGTGGTTTTGGAGAAGATGTCAAACTTATGATTCTCACCTGGCTGCCACCGAGACCAAGAGACAAGTTTGTTGGGGGTAGATCTTGTCATAATAAATATTTATTTCAATTGTTTGATTAAAATTTGATCAGTGTAATGGGTATTTTTTTTTTTTTTTTTTTGCAATGTGAAAAATATATTTTCTACCTGGTTGATATAGGGGTTGAATGGTTGCTATGGAAGCAATCAAAAACAAAACTTGCCAAAATAAAACAAAAACAAACAAAAAATCCTTGGAAAGTTTGGCTAAATGTGCCTGCTTTTAGATGTCAAAAATATATTTGTATCTGGTTCTTATGGAAACTAAGATTATGTCCATCCGTAAATTCATGAAGGACAGATGATAAACGAATAACATATGGTATTGTATGTCTCACTTTTTATGAAGTTCCTAGTAGTTGGAACACTCCTGATATGCTTAGTCTATTTTTTTTAAAAATTCATGCGAAGAGTTCTTTGGTCCCAAAATTTGTGTGACATTTAACTTATGAAAAGGTATTTTAAAACAGAATTCTTTGGAAAAGCAGCATGTCTGCATGCTCTTCTCTATTCTGTATTTTTAGCTCAATACCGTTATAGCGTCATGCACAAAAAGTTGCTGAAATGTCTATGATCACATGGATTTTAGTCCCTATCAATATATGTGTCAGTAATTAAAAGCCTGTAGAATACCCCCTCAGCGTCTAAAACTTTGATCTAGAAGGTGACACCAAAACAGTGAGATGTGACACAACCTTGAGGCTTTAAGTAACAAGAGTACCGCACAGTACATTATATGACCATCTCTTGAGATGTGACACAACCTTGAGGCTTTAAGTAACAAGAGTACCACACAGTACATTATATGACCTTCTCTTGACCTTCTTCCTACCAATGATCTTGACTTTCGAGATTAAAACCTGCCAGGTACATGATAGCTGCATGATAAGGTGTGGAGCTGGGTAAAATTGCATCTGAATACTTGAAGGGGTTAAAAAATATGACAGCCTGCATAAGGAAACAAACTAACGATTTACATTATTCCTTGTTTTTGACCTTGAACTCGGGGGGAGATGGTGTGACTGAATACACAAGGCACTAAGTCCAGATATATAACAGGCTAAAGGTTCATGACAATATTTTTATTAGTTCAGATGTTATACCTGTACATGCATAAAGGTTATTGACTTATATTTTCCCTGGTTGTGACCTTAACCTTGAGACTGGCGTATGGGTATGTTATGTTAAAGCTTCATTAAAATATCTTACCTTGCCTTGCTGTGAACTTGTAGTCATTATATATCAGTATACATACATTTTTGTTCCTCATATCTTAAACAGCTTCATAGCTACAGCCTGGATAAAAACAAAATTGAGCATCTTGAACTTCAAGACAGAACCATGAAAGCAATATATGAAACTCGGTCATCATGGATATGATCATATTCGGTTTCATCTCTCTAAATATGGGGGTTCTTTTTAGTTCAAGACTTGGCAAGAAAATTATGTAAACTGTCATGTGACCATAACCTTGAGACTAAGATTACGAAAGTCGCATAAAGGTCAAGATGTTAAACTGTAAAGTGTTTGATAATACTACCTTTAATAGTTTCTAAGTTACAGGCAAGACATTACAAGTAAGTAAGCTTGAGATGACTGTTACCTTAACTATGCAGATAGAATCTTGATAGTTGTACGAGACACCCCATCAAAAATATTTATTTTTCATTCCTTAAACAGCTTCTGAACTACAGCGCAACCATTAAAAATTACCTTGACCTTGAAAACGCAATCATAAAAGTGTGTTATGTAACATGACCTTAGGTCTTGATGCATGAATATATGAAGTTTCATCTTAGTATTACTATCCTTTCTGAGCTAGAGAGCTGACATAAAAATAAATAATGTTGATCTATGATCTTAACCTAGATGGAAATACCCTGGTAAATAAATCACACATTCAGAAATTATGATCTAAATTTAAGTTTATATTTAGTTTCATTACACTACATTCAAGGGATTTTGAATTACAGTCCTAACACAAAAAGCATGTAACTTTGATCTTGAACTGAGACAAGTCTTACTGATGCATCCCTGAAAGTGCTAAGTGACAACATCAAGTCATGATGTATAGCTATACCAAGTTTTATGTTTTTGACTTTGTGTACAAGTTTGCGAGTTACAAGTCCAAACAGAAACAGTAATATCCACCTCTGACCTTGAAGTGAGAACCATCAAAGTGATAAATTTGACACACATGTCTTACATGTAAACATTTACCAATTTTCATACCACTAATTCTATCGGTCACAGCAAGCACACTAACAGTAAACGTAATCTTGATCTGTAACCTTGACCTTCAAGAAAGGATGACAAACACCCTCTGGGTCCGATGCGTAAATTTACAAAATAACATCCAGTCAATAGGCTGATTTCTGTAAACCTTCAAAGCAGAATAATTTTGGAAACTTTTGTACAAAGCTATACAAATATATATGCACACGGATTCCACATTTTCTTCAACAAGCATGTAGACAATGTTACTTGTATAGTTTTTACGCTGCATGATCTCTTGGCTAAACATCAAATACAATGTAATCCAGGGTGAGATATAGAAGACAAAATCTAGAATTAGGTAAATTGCATGCCACTGCATATCGCCAGGCTTCCAAACTGTGCCACTACGGGTGTAACCTGATCCAGCGGCATATGATCTAATACTGTAATTGTATATTTCTCTTTTTAACTCCAGTTAGGTGTACATATGATCATATGGATATGATGGGAATCTTGATAGTTTCAAAGTTATGAGTCAAGGGTATGTCCACTACTCCAGGGGCATGACACAGGACATGTATTGGATGTACAAGTGCATTTATAATCCCCTCATGTCCATTAATCACATGGTTGTATAAGTATGATCTTAACGATTTCAAAGTTATGAGTCCGGGTCAAGTTCCCAACCCCAGGGTCTTTGCTGGATATATGTCTAATTTTGTTTCACACCTTTCAAACTTATATATATTGTAACGAACTGAAGGGCAGAATTTTGCGGAAATCATAGCATGTGGGCTGGACATCTTACTTAGGAGTTACGTGATTTTGTATCTCCGAATTGGCTTCAGAGGTATTTAATCATTGTATAGCAGGGCTATTCCCGAAAGGCATAGTCAGGCCGGATACCCCGTGGCGCGCCAAGAAGGTGTGAAGAAACCTGGACCCAGGCGGAAAGAAAATCAAACGATAGGCGTGTCGACCAATTAGGGATGAGAGAAGCTAAATCTACAGGTGGGAGGGACCAATCCTTTAGGCGGGAAAATGCGTCACTCTTATTCGTAAACGCACAGAGAAACTTAACTCGTAAAAGAAGGCAATTTGAACTGGGTAAAACAAGCTTCTGAAAGGTAAGACGGAATCTTGGCCGAGTCTTTGTGCTTGATTTGAGTAGATAGTTGAATTTATTAGAATATTGAATCATAACGTATAGTTGAATTTATTAGAGAATTGAATTATTACATGTACTTACATTTATCAGAATGTAGATTGAGAACTATGCGAAATTAGACTGAGTTGGATTTATGTGCATATGTATTTATATGTATAATTCTGTAATTCTTAGGACGCATGCAATAGGAATGATTACTTATTAACGATGGGTAGATTGCTGTGTCAGAACATATCAACATTTAGATGATGTGTGCGTGTGTTACAATAATTCATTGAGTAATACTATTCGTACGTGGAGCGCAAGGCATGTATAAGATAAGTGGAAATTAGTATGTGCATAGGGCCTGGTAAAGTTGTTCGCCCATTAGTCTGATGGAAGGTCCGCGAGAGAGTGGTTGATTTCGAAGAGTAGAGTAGGGAGACAAGGGTGTACGTCTCTTATATTTCACAGAAAGCTGCCAGGGTGCTCGTGAGAGTCGGCGCTGAGAGATTCCCAGGATGTACGTAGTGACGACACCGAGAGAATAAGAAGGAAGGAGTACGGAGGAGGACAGAAGGGAGAAATGCCGAAGGAAGCCGAGTAAATTCCCAGCGTGCACACAAGAGGCACGCAGTACAGAAGGAGGAAGGAAGAGAAATTAGTAACAGATGAGTACTCGGGACAACTTACTGAACAGAGACTCTCTCACAACAGGACATTAACTTTCATGTGACGAATTAAAGTGTAAAAGGGGCATTTGGTTAACCCGGCCAATTATTGTGTCAAGATATTATTGAACTGAAGCTTACGACCAAGTTATTGTTGAAAATTTTGAAATTGAAGATTTATGTCCAGGAAATTATTTGAATTGATTCTTATATTTGACAAAAGTGTTATCTATTCAACCTTGAGTTGTTTTATGTATTTAGAGAGTCGCCATTGCTGACTGGGGGCTCGTGAGTCGTTAAATTTTAATGCACACCTTCTGCAGTATTATTTATAATACCGTAGCGGATCTGCATTATTATGTATAATACTGTAGCGGGGTTGTGACATATATATATATATATATATATATATATATATATATATATATATATATATATATATATATATAGTCTATGGACAGTAGCGTACTAACGGAGGGGGGGGGGGGCGGACGGACGGACGGGGCGGCCCCGGGCGCCAGATGTCTTGGGGCGCCAAAACAGATGATAAAAATTCGGGCCTCGTATTCTGGCCCTTTGGATTATCATCGTCGCCCTCGGTCCCATTTACCGTTAGTACGCCCCTGTCTATGGATGTCAGCAGTTTCAAAGCTATGTCCCAGTAGCAAGTCCCTTTCCCCATGGTCTGTATATGGTTATAAGGTGTGAATCTCAACTGTTTCCAAGCTTTAGCCCAGGGGGAAGTCCCCAACCGAAAGGGCATGCCCCATGGTCTGTATTGGATATATGTCTGATTTCGTCTCATGTCCTTCAAACATGTACAGAGTTATACGGTGGGGATCTCAAAAGGTTCCAAGTAGTGACCCAGAGACAGTATCACCACAGGGCTCACGCTTGGCGCAGGACCAGAGAATGTAATCCAAAAACCTGTTATAGCCCTGGCCTTGACAATGACACAAAAAAGCTTTCAGATCTCTACCTACAATAGTTAAAATATTGAGATTTAAAAAAAAAATAAAACTATCCCCAGCTCCTGACCCCTACCCCAGCCCCTGGTCCCACCCCAAAGGATCATATTAAAATCTTAAAACCATTGCGCACATCTAAAGACCACCACCAATCATATCCCAAAGTTTCAAGTCTGTATCTTCAATGGTATAGGATATACAATACATTACTAATGGATAGACAGACATACAGACGAACAGAAAGACACATTCCCCCCACCTGTTTTTAAAAAAGGCACAGGGATAAAAGTTATTGTTAATTTTTTTGACTTATGTAAACATTATAACTGTCAATGATGATTGTTAAAAGATTACAAACACTATCAATACTTTGAGAAATATCTTTGATTGGCTGACATCGTATACTTTCCATGAAACAGCTTGTTCATGGCATGAGATACATAGATTACAAGTTTAAATATATTTCAACCTAAAAATATACCTTATAACTACGCACATTAAATATATTGACAAGACTTTTATTTTAATTTTCAATACTAATTATACTTCCATCACAACTATAAACAACAGAAACTTTAGCTAAAACATTATATTTCATCTACCCTATTAATATGATATTCCAATTGTATTCACATTTGTCATGAAATATAAATTGCTATTTTCCCATCAATTGTAGAAGAAATGGTTGTGAGATATGTATAGCTAGTGAACGGGAAAAGAAAAATTGCAAATAACAACCAATGCACATTGCAGGGGAATATTATTATTATTGTTATTATTATTATTATTATTATTATTATTATTATTATTATCTCAAGTTTTACAATTTAAAAGAAATAAAGCTTCAAAGTTTGGGGGGGGGTTGTGTGAATCTGTCAGTAGGAAATTCCATGATATTTGTAATGGCCATTTCCTCAGAGTATTAGGTGTTCGACATCTACTGAAATTGGGAAGAAGAAAATTTGATTTCTTACCTTGAGATGATAATTTTAAAAGATACTAGAAATTATTATCTATATTATGATACTAGACAGCAACACTGTTTTACATGCAAACATTCATACAAATCATCATTTTCCTCTTTCACAGAACACAAATTTAAATGTATTTTTAAATAGAAACAAATCCCATTCATTGGATGCACTGTTGGTTAAATAAAGATGTGATAATAGTAAAAATATGCATAGAATCCTTCACCATAACAGTTACACCTTGTCAATGTTAGCTAGGTTCACAATGAGTCTCAACAAAAAAAGGGTTTTGGATCCAAATATACGAGTCACTTCCAGGCCTCTATGTTGGCTTGAATAGTTGTATCTATTGAACACGGGTTATAAAGGTCTTTTTATGTGATGTGATTCCTGCTGAAAGAACAAAAGATAATGAATAAGGAAATAAAGTTAAACAAATTCAATAAGTCTGATACCCTGCTGCATGCATCTGCAGTACATACAATGAAGAAATGTTGAGTAAAGCAGATGAACTGTGGTTTAACAGGAGCAGTCCTTACATTCAAATCATTTTATAATAATAATAATAATAATAATAACAATATCCTCTACTACTGCTGCTGCTAGCTAAGAATGATCATTTTATTTATAGAGAAAGAAACATTTATGCAATGCATGTCCTAAATCTTTTCAATTTTGTTCTTCCTAATTCAGCTACTTGGAGCAAGCTATCTTTTCTTTTAGGTTTAAATTATTGGCATTCTGAATAATTATATATCAAGAGCCTGAAATAAAACAGCACTGTACAATATGTATGACTGCACATCTCTCTCTCTCTCTCTCTCTCTCTCTCTCTCTCTCTCTCTCTCTCTCTCTCTCTCTCTCTCTCTCTCTCTCTCATACACACACCATATTATTGGTGCAAAAACAACTGTGTCAAGAATTAAGTTTATGACATTAAATAGTTGAAGTTAGTATTCTTTGTATAGTAGAGAGAGAGAGAGGATATCTTATTTACTTGCATTCTGAATTAAATGAATAAAACAAGATTAGTGACATTAGAATGCGGTTTCTGGTTATGTAGATATGAGGGGTATTTGAAAAGTTCTGAATATTTTGTTATAACTTTGTTTCTTTCTTTGAACATGTCAATAAATTTCATGCCGATCGATTGACAAATAAAGTTTTACGAAAGGATCTGTTTCTATTATCACAGGCATTAATTTGTTAATCTGCACATTCAGCACGCCGGACACCTGCAGATATATGCGTGTAACGTAACATAGGTAAACGACAGTGATGTAAAAAAGAAGAACAACAGTTTTGCTACATTGAAAGAGCATACTGTAAATTCGACTTATATCAATGCCGACTTGGATAAAATTTATAGATGTAATTCTGTGTCATATCCTACAATTTTGAAGTGGTTTCGTCGCTTTATAGATCGTTGTCTGCGATTGGTGAGCGGGAAGTGGCTGCTGTGAAGATGACAAGTAATGAAAATACTCCATACACAGTGGAAGATATTTCTATTATCACAGGCATTAATTCGTAGGCTGTTTTTAATACACTGAAGAATCATCTAAAGCTTAGAAATGTTTGTGCAAGATGGGTCTTGCATTTGCTGACGGCTGATCAAAAATACTTTCGGGTTGAAATCGCCAAACAGCTACTCGTCAAATATGAAAAGAGTGACCCAGAGACGTTTGAGTGAGACTGTCACAACTGATGAAACATGGATTTACCGTTTGTTTTTTTTGTTTTTTTTTTTGTTTTTTTTTTAAACCCGATTCAAGAGAAAATAATAAAGTTTGGATTGGAGAAAATGAGCTGACACCACAAATCGGTCGACGTAGTCTGCCTGTCAAGAGAGTTTCATACGCATTATTGTTTAATGTAAATGATCCGGTCGTCCAGGTACCCGTGTAGCTTCTTTATGGATGTAGGTCTTCGTCACGCTCATGTTGATATGGAGTCATCAGCTTCTACTGTAACAGCCGTAGCTGTTTGAATATGTTCATGCGAGTTATTTATAGAACTCAAAAGCGACGTCGTCACTTTTCAAATCTGAATGTTTGACTTCAATTATCTATGTCAGCCCAAATGCTTTACATGTATTTTATGGGTCAAAAAGTTGTGTTTTTACAAGGCCAACAATTTGTTTGTTTGTTTGTTTGTTTGTTTTTTTTTTTTTTTTTTTTGTTTTTTTTTTAAATGGCTGTTGAAGTTGTGCTGTACCCTCTGAACATACTGATTTGTACATATGTTACATGCTATGTTGCTTGTATACCCTGATGGCACTATACTTGTTGTAGATAATCGTACTGACATGCAATATAACCCTTTACACTTACAATCAATACAAAGAAAACAAAAATTGTTGTATTTAGTTTTTTTTTTTTTTTTTTTAATCACACATACAAATTTAAGATAAGAAATGCCGATATTGATGTTTTAGATGAATATAAATATTTAGGCCATACATTTTACAAAATTTATTATCTATAGCTAATAAAGGTATGCATTTATTTAAAAAGCGTATACACCATTTGCATTTGACTAATGATTGTCAGCTAAAACTGTTAGATCAGACTATTGTACCGATTTTAACATATGCTTGCAAAATTTGTGGATTTGTAAAATCTGATATAGTTGAAAAAAAACCCTCATCTTTCTTTCCTTAAAAGTATATTGAATGTAAAAAAAAAAAAGTACCCCTCTATATATGGCATACGATGAAATTAGTCGGTTCCCCCTAATTATTAGCATTAAAACTCGCATGATCACCTATTATGCCAGATTAGTTAGTGGTTATGAACAAACATTGTCTTATCATATGTATTCTCTATTATACAAACATTTTTTGACAACTCGTATGACAATAAATGGATATCAGAAGTCAAATCTGTACGAGATGATATTGGGTTTAGCTACGTATGGAGAAAATAAAGATTTAAGTCAGTTAATTGGTTAACAAAGACGATAGAACTGTGATTAAAATATGAACACAGGCAAGCTTGGGCAGCTAATATCAATACATCATCTAACGGTCTTAATTACGGGTTATGTACATCCAAGAACATTCAAAAACATGTACTTGGCGTTTGGGCGAGAATCGCAAAACAAGTCACCCAAAGATGACTGACGTTTCAAGTCGGGCACGAATCATCTCGTAGCGACACTTGTACTGTGAGAGCACGTGCTCGCTACACTTTGCTTTGCAGCTCCTCCAATTAATTATGAGTTTGTTGTGTACAGTGCACGTTCCACGGTGACCTTGTCACTGGCTTGTTGACATCATAATATGGGTGCATCACGAACAATATACGGGGACACACACCACATTATTTAAATGCTAAATCGTCTGTCCGATGTTTTAAGTCTTCAGTCGTATGCTCCCTTTTCTTCTTGACTCCGGTGTACCTTTGTACAAAATATTTTCACCGCTATCCATTGGGAGAGCCACAAAATCATGTCATGCCATTATCTCGATTTTCAATATTTTTGTTATGTATAATGCAGCTTTAACTTTTATAAATATGCATTTTTCTCGAATAGCAAACGTGCTGATTTATCCTGTTTAATCTTAATTTGGAGCAAATTAATTAATTTTTGTAATCATAAGATTCATCATAGAGTGAAACAAAAAAGATTGTTTATGGACACTGTAGCTCAATAAGCTCGGTGATAAATCACACTGTATCATCCGCTAACTGTCGTGTGTCTACGTTAGGCCGTTTATCCAGTCGTTTTATGTGTGACTTGTGCGAGTATTGTAAATTAGAGTTACACTCAGCCATGAAACGTGTCATTAATCACTTTCCAATTAATAAATACCCAAGTGGGCGATGTTATCGATGTACTGAGAGACATGTTTCTCGATTGTGTTTGTTTATATATATATATATAAACATTGATTCTAAATATTTTGCGTGGAAAGAATATCTTATTTTTGTTACTGCAGTACGTAAATTCATCAATTCTAAAAAGTAAGTTACTCATCCTCATTGTTGGCGAATGTTACATTGTACATTTAATATATGTGCAGTACGCAGACGTACCTAGCAGTACCAGAATACATTAAAATTGTTTCCTAAAATTGAAGACTAGCAATTTGCGAAGAAGCGTGTAAGCCATGTATAGTTTTCCAAGGTGCGGTATTTTTCCATGTAGATAATGAGGAGGAAGTTTATATCAGTGGATTAAGTTCCATGTGGATTTCAGAGAATAAACGAAACGCGGTGGGATCTATTCATAAGTTGTAACAATAAAACAAACAGGGCAACACGTAATATGTATTTAGTCCTGTGCTATTAATGTCTCTGGTGACTGAATGTGACCCCAATCACTCAAGCGGGGTATCTAATATGTTTCGATTATTACCCTTGTACCTGTATTACCTGTATTTCTTAATTGCGTCACATTAGGGGGTTCCCCAAAAATTACCACAAGGTTACGCATGGTTACGCAACGTTACAGCTTAACTTAGATTGTCCTGGCATCTTTCATTTAAATAGCAGAAAAGAAAGATAGGTGGTTCATATTTCAAGAAAGAAACGGAATGTTTCTCGAAGATGAAATAATAAACATTTTTTGTGGGTTTAAACGACACTTTTTAACACATTATTGGCTATATTATGCGGAGGAAATGGGAACTAAGTGCCTTTCCTATATGCACACCGAGGCAGCCGACCTGGGCTGGCCTGGGCGGATATTGAACCCGCGACCCTTGGATGACGAGTTCGACGCTCTACCAACTAAGGTACCGTGACTCCCGAAATAAAGAAAGAAAAGAGAAATAGGAAGGAAAACAAATGACAAAAGTAAAGAAAACGAAAACAGATTCTATGATTTTCAAGAATCTACTTAATGACTTCAAAGAATCAAGAATATTATTGCTAACTGTAAGATCTAGGACAATTTTTATTTAAAATTTCCAAGCATGTTCTCACAAAAACGCCACAGGTTCCCACAATATTTCAGTGAAGTCACGCACGGATAAGAAGTGATGCTGTTTTACTTAGATGTCCTCGTAGCTTTGATTTAATAGCAAAAGTTGAGAGATAGCGTATATAATCGCGTATAATTCGATACCAACTGCATAGACCCAGATCTGCCGTCGCATAATGCGCCGGCAGATCTGAGTCTATGCAGTTTATAAGGACTAATCAGTAGAACAAGCAACACAGACCCTGATCTGCCGGTGCATAATGTGACGGCAGATCAGGGTCTATGTTGTTTGCATTTGGAACCGACTTATACGCGAGTATAAACGGTATAGATTTAAAGAAAGGATGGAAAGAGGATAAATCAAAAGAAAAAGAAAAACGTAAGGATAAACAAAAGAAAACAAGGACAAAGATAAGGAAAAGAAAAGACTTCTATATTTTTTCTTTTAAGACTAGTAAAGATTAAAATATCAAGAATATTAGTTCTCATTATAAAACTGCAAATGCCTCATCTTTAAAAAAATAAAACTGCAGTCATTCGGATTCTATTACCATTTGATGTCTTACGACCCTCTTTGCTTTTGCCAATACTACCACCAACACCCCCCCCCCCCTCTCTCTCTCTCTCTCTCTCTTGGTTGTTCAATGTCCCTCTCCCTATATAGGAATGTTGAAGCAGCATTCTTTTCCAAAGATGATTTTCAGTTATTGTTACGAGCGTGTTCTTTGCAGCATCTAAAAACGAATAACCATGGTCTTATGTATCAAACCACTAATTATTTTACAGCCAGGAAACCAGTCTACTAGTAGCGGAATAAAAAAATAGAGTACTAAATGTTTTGAGATGCGCCCATTGGGTAATAAATGGGTTCAATTTTGTTCCTTTATTAAATTCACAAACTTCAATCTATTTATTAATGTTGACAAAAAATATTTACTTTTATTTTTATATCCTGTATTTAATTTCCTACTGACAAAATATCATATGGACTCTTGGTGCGAGGCTATGTTATTAGGTGTAGATCAGGGAGCCCCCCTGTATAGGATCACGAGACTCAACAACATGGTGCGAAGCACCTGTTTTTCGAGGCTGAAAAAATTCTAACTGTAAAGAATGGATCCATGTGTGGTTTGTACGTCAAGCTAGTGGAGAATTTGTCTTTATTTTGTAATATATTAACATTAAGTTCTATGGGAAATGAATTAGTGGTCCGATCTCTTTACCAATAAAATCCACACAGATCATCCAGTTTGACTTATTTAATTTTCGGGAAGCCCGTGTGGTCTAAAAATATTATTATTTACATTCAGTGACATACGAATTTTTTCCCCTTTTCTAAAGACTCGCCATCTCGAAATGATGATTGCCTTGATTTGCATTGGGTCTACTACTTCGGGCGATACTGTTCTTGATACGCAAACAAAGGCGTAACTACCCTCCCCAGCGAAACCTTCAATGTTTAATGTGTGTGGGGGGGGGGGGCGTTGAAAAAGGAGCCCAAAATCTAAAGTTTTTACATGGGGGAGGGGGGGGGGCACAATGTTACGCCACTGTACGCAAACAATGTTCCCGTGTTTTTGTCGCGATAACGAGAAGCTCATTGTGCGCAAACGTCGTTTTGGGGATGAGAACTCACACCTTCATTATCTAGCACTGATGCGGAATATGCTGAGTACCATGAGCGGTGTTGGTATCACGGTACTAGTTGTTTTTCCATAGTCCTAAATGCTAACGTTTGGTGAAATAAATAAACCTTCAGCCCTTCTTCAACATGCTTGTGGGGCCCCGGGTGGCCTAGTGGTCTAAGGCGCTCGCCTCTACAGATCACCCACACATCTAACCTCTGTTCGCGTGAGTTTGAGTCTCGACTTGACCAACGTGGGTATGTTAGAAAGCTTGTCAATAACATCCTGTGTATCGGTTATTCTTCCTGGGATCTTCTTCCACCAAATATACTGACCACCATGTATAGTCTATCGTGTGATGAAAAATGGCGTTAAACCAGAAAAAAAAAGAAAAAAAAAATCAGCATGCTTGTCACACAATGTCATAGTACTCCACAGCACTTAAGAGAAATAACTCTGCTAGAACTAGACAGGGGTAAGAGTTATCCTATCACAAAAGATACATTTTCACAAACGTGTATCATATTTTTAAAAAATCATAAAAATACAAAAGGACTAGGGATTCTAGATCACTGCAATGGCCTCAGAAAAATGTTCAAAATGTATTTTCTTTATTTTAAAAGCTGTTTTATTTATTTTGTATAGACATACCTTTATCTTTAATAATACGTTTTATTTTTCATATTTATCGCGTGCGATGACGTCATCTGCAGCCGCGCGTGAGGCGTAGAATGCGGAAAATGTGAAAAATTTGTCTGACTATAATGTATTTATATATATTAAACTATTCCCGCAGTCATGAAACAACGGGAAACTTTCAAGACGTTTCCCTTATTATATAAGTTGTAATATCAGAAAATTTTATGTTGTTTCACTCATGTGGGATACGGTAATTTTAAAGAAAATGGTTAGATAATATGGCAGGCAACAGTGACGTTTTTATCGCAGCAGCAGTTTACAAGGTATGTAACTTTCATTTTACAAATATTATGTCACAATAAATGAGTAAAGTATGAAATTAAATGCAGTTTTACTTTATCAGACACACATATTCTTTAGAAATTAAGGAAAATCTTCACAGTTGAAATATTTCCAGGCGGTGTTGATTTGCAGACGACGAGTTTTATGAAGAAATAAGCAAATCCAGCTTGGTTTATAAAATATTTGTATCAGACTGGTATTTTGGACAAATATTTCTCTATAAGAGCATTATATTCAGTGGTATGCAATACTGTGAAACTTTTGTTAATTCGTTTTGAAATTTTTGGTAAAAAAATTCCAACCATAGAAAGTGATTGAGGGTCTATGCAGTTTCCGTACGGAACCAGTCAGGCCTAACTCACGTTCATCACTTATTGAAGACTCAATGTAGTACAATTTGAAATGGCAGAATAAAGAATAAATAATTAACATTCAATATAAGGTACATTTTGTCTCATCAATAATAAAGATAATCCATGAGAATTAACGACAGTGCGGTAACTGGTGCCAGAATCTCTAGGGGACTCTAGTTCCAAACTCACTATGTTTATAACTGGAAGGGTTAGTGAGGAAGCGCACTATGAAAAGAGTATTTATATTGATTTGAAAATATGTATAAAACCATATCTTATATAAACAGTCTGCTAAACACCATAAATATTTAATAGAAAGATAATCCATGTGGCTGCTACAGAATACAAAAAACTTTATATAGCTCATATAAATGCAAATCACGTATACATAGTTTCGTTGTCCAATGGTAAAATGTCCGCTTAAATGCAGAGCCGACCTGTGTACGATTCCCAGGAAAGTAGAAATTTATTTTTTCTACTTCGTTCCACTTAGTACAGATAATAATCCGTAATAACTTTATTTTCCACATTGATATGAAAAAATCGAAATGGTAAAGAGCTCATACAGAAGGTGGAACGTGAGGGTCTAGACAAGATGAGAAATCCTTGGGAAAAGATGGATGCCTCAGATACCATAATTCCTGACTTTCCAAGGCTTGATGAGGAAGACTTGCGAAATATTACTTTTGGAGTATATCAACTGAAGTTAGCAAAATCTTACACCCGTGAGCACCTTAGTGAGGATGGAGTTTATGATTTATTAGTGCATAAAGACCAGAATGGACTTCTAATGGCAAAAATTCAGAGCCGGCATGTGTCCAGTAGAGCCTACAAACTATGGCCTGATTATGATCAATATTCAGTCAGAGGTTGGTACTGCCAATGTCGAGCCAGTGCCCGTGTTGTTGGTACGTGTGCGCACATAGCAGCCGTCATCTGGTACCTTTGATATGCACGTCATCAAAATGCACCTTTTAATTCGATGTCTGACTCGAGTTCTTATCTGAATGATGCGCAATACCTTCCTGAACCACAGTTGAATGATGATGATGATGGTGATGATGATAACGGTGGTGGTGATGATGATACAGCTGACATCGAAGAGTAATAAATCATTAAAAATAAGTTACAAGTTGCTTGTAAAGTAATTAGTCCGGGTAAAAAAAACCCAGTGAATATTGTTATGTCAGATTTCTCTGTAGTTTTAATAATATATATCATTTTGAAAGATCTAAGTACATACTGTTTTGGACTGTGTAAATTTGACACACAAATTCTTTGTGAATAGGTCATTACGAAAACATGCATTTGCTTGGTTAATATTTTTATTAAAACTTAGAATAATAACCAAACGGTCATTTAATAGTATTGCCTTGTACATTCCAGTCAAGTTATATACTGTATGTGTTCTAGTTACACATGTGTACATAATTAGTTCTTTAAACATACAGTGATGATGTACAACATTTAGATTTTTTGTGACGATAATTGTATGGCGAAATACTCATGTATTTGCTATGTTGTTAGCTCATTTGTATTGAAATTATTATCGACAAGGGACTTGATGTCAATATTCTTCTTACCATACATTATGCATGTAAATGTCACACCATTTGTTTGTTTTTAGGGTGAGTACTGACATTCTCGATAAAAATAAATAAATAAATTAACGCAGTGAAGTTGAATATAGAGAGGATATTTGCTTGAAACGAGTGAATAACGGATATATTTTATCGAGTGGGTGAAAAACTCAGTATTTTCACGCGTGGCGAAGCCACGAGTGAAAATACTTAAGTTATTTCACCCACGAGATGAAATATATCCGTTTTTCACTCGAAGCAAGCAAATATCCTTTTTATTTTATGCTCAAGCGTAATATCTAGCAATTTGTATAACACACTGAAGTAGCTGATTTCTGGCTGCATCCCGCGCGATAATGTCAGCGGTTTACCGTTTATGTTCTGCTCTGGTTTTTTTGTGTGTATATTTGCACATCAAATATCAGTAGTTACATAATGCTCCTTTATTGAAGGTATAACAGCAGACAAAAAAAATGATTTTTTTTTATCCCTACCTGGGTTTGAGCTCGGTTCCCTTGGATGCAAAGCAGCCACCTTAACCTTTGCACCAGGCAAGGATCTTACAAAAAGGATTGAAATTTCTTACTCATAATGTTATCCATCTCTATTGACGGTCAGTGAAAAAATATCATATTTTTCACTCCAATGAAATGTCACAATTATTTCACTAGGAAAATCCAGTAATTCACTGCCTAGCATAAAACAAATATTTTTTCTTATGGATGTTTTGATGTTTTGTTGATATTTGCAGAAGTCTTTTGTCAAAGTCTTTTAGTCCCCGTGATTTGCATATATATATATATATATATATATATATATATATATATATATATATATATATATATAATCAACAAGTCTTTAAAAATTAAAATTTGCATGTATGACGTCATTTAAATCACGATAACGTAATGGAACCAGAAGTAACGTCATTTTATGTAGGTAAACTTTTGGTACCTCCAGCATACATAATTTGATTGAATTCAACAAAATTTTTATTATTGTGCACAAAATGCATCCTAAAGAGTCTTTGTACAAAACTTAGAGCTTTTTGGTTGTTGGGCCAAATTTGACCCTTGTAGTACCTAGTTCTTTGATTTAAATATGAACTGACTTAATATGACATGCAGTCAAGAGATTAAAATTTTTTGTAAGCCTGACAAAAACTAAAACTCTTGCATAATACACCAATTACAAGTAGCGTTGTTTCACCTTTACCTTGCCCTCCCCCCCCCCCGCCGCCTTTACTGCCCCCTCCCCCCGACTTGCGCAGTTGGTGCCGTTTAAGCTATAGCCACCCTTAATTATTTCAATAATCTGTAATATAGATCAAGACTGTATAAGTAACAAGTGTTTTTAAACTCACTTGTCAAAAACAATTTTATGAGATACTAAGCTATGTCCTGTATCAATGTGTAACAAAATGTCATTGAGCTGTATCAATGTGTAACAAAATGTCATTGAGCTGTATCAATGTGTAACAAAATGTCATTGGGCTGTACCAATGTGTAACAAAATGTCATTGAGCTGTTTCCATTCTTGTGCTTTACTTGCAAAATAATTTTTTTCAAAATAAAATGAATGGTTTCAACTATGATTTCTGTTTGATTCATATCAGCACCTACTGAACTTCACATTGGTGATATGGGATAAATCACATGTCATACTATGTAATAAACATATCTAAAGTCAACTGATATCTTCTTCAGAAAGGACATTTCATCTAAAATAAAGGACTTTATATTTGTTTAGTAGACACAGAACTAACGTCAGGGACAGGTAGACACGACACAATCTTATAACAAAATATAGACTTTCAACACTTTTCACTGACTTTAGATATCTAGGGTCACTAACCCCAGTCCTTCCACACAGATCAGTGTCCTCTATCCTCTCTGTAACATGAATAGAAAGCTCTACTCCCTTGTGTAGTGAATACAATTCAGGCAATAAGTCACGCTGTCACCAAGTATAGTAGATCACAGCTTCTATGTACTTAGTTTGGATTGGGAGGTGGTTGATTTTGGGGAATAAAAAATAGAAAAATGCAAATGGAAAATAATAAATAGAGCAAGTCAAAGGGAGTTAAAAGTAGGATAAAGTGTGTTTCCAAAAAGGAAATGTAGCTTATAATAAAGAAATCAAAAGAGACAAAAGCAACGAACAGAAAATGGAGAAGAGAGAGTATGATTGCCTTACCTTAGACAAATATGTGGAGGCAGTGCCCCATCGCTCCAAGGACAATCAAAAGGCACGTGTTATTACACCATCCCCTACAAGCACCAAAACTTGAGGTGTGCATTCCCATCTGAAAAAAGGGTACATAATTTAATTTATATAGATGCATGTCATATATACTGATCCTACACATGAAATTAAAAATAATTATATCAATTATGGGACAACAAAACAAAAATAAAAAACGAACTGTATCAACTTTCAAACCTTTTAAGATTTGCAGTGAGAAATTATTAAATTAGTTGTACTCAAATTTGCACCATAATTTAGGACTAATATAATATTTCAAACTAAATCTTCTCATTAGTTTTGTAAACAAGCACTGAAAATGTGAGTATTTTGGTTATTTAAATATCACGTATGGTGTAAGGGTGATAACTCAGTGAAATACATACAGGTGCAGTAATTTTCTTGTCTTTACTACATTATCCGTGTAATATAAATTAGTTCATGTAAACGTTGATTAGTTTGTATGCCAATTAAATTATCCAAAAATAAATCATTGTTAAAGTGAGAGCCTAAAATTCAGGCTTCTGTATGAAGCAGAGAGCCTGAGAGTATGATTTAATTTTATCCTCCGAGATGAAGAGGCTGCTACACATCGGATAGTTCATGTCCACCAGAATACTGGTGCGTGGAATGGAATGCAGTCTTCCGTGAATATTCCGATATGGCCCCATACTGTTCTGGATTACTGTAATGGAACCCAAAGTTTGAATTAATAGTGTGGGTTTGTATGGAAGAAATGGACAATATGTAACCAATGTGGTTACTGCATAGAAATGTGTGGCCTTATATAAGGAAATTCCAAAAGAAACAATTGGATAGAAAGCAATAGAATCAATTGTAAGTCAATAGTGAGTTATACATGGGCTTCATAAGAAATGTTGACTTACAGAAATGGCTTATATTTGACAGTATTCCTGCTACTTCTACAAAAGGGAATGCAACAAAAGTTATCTTTATAAACTGTATGAAGATTTCCAGCAGACGAAAGGGTATAAAAAGGGTAAATTGTTGCACAACATTGAAAAGAAAAGTGTGAAGGAAGACTACATCTATAATAAATTACTTACACTTACGAAGACAGCATACAATTGGAGAACATACCTTGAGTCCTACAGTATTCTTTATCCTTGTTGATGGCAATATTTTCTAAAACACGATGGTTACTATTTATACATGATTTGTGACATATAGATGAAATGTATAATATTTGGTGAAAATCATCCACATTGTACATTGTGTTTATATAACTTATTTTTTTCCCCTGTATGACACTATATGAGCTGACTCTACTGATATTAAGCCATCAGGCCACACAACTCTCTGTCTGCCATAGACATCTTAATCACACACACACACACACACACACACACACACACACATGCACACACACAAGTCAACATGAGTTATTTTCTGAAGATTGTATAGATTTAATTGTTAAAATCCTGTCAATATATTTGACCAAAATATGCAATGTCCATTTGTTTTACTAAATCACACTAGCATCGGTTATAAATGGCGCGTACATATACACGTTTCATTGGATATACTCTGAGGTTCTTGTTCTATATATATATCACGGTTAGGGCCGTCGTAAAAGGCGGGTGAAACGGGCGATCGCCCGGGGCGCCATTTCAGGGGATTTGCGGGAGAGTTTTCTCGCGAGTGGTTGGCACCGAAGGCGACGCTCGCCCGGGGCGCCGTTTCTTCCAGCGCAAACTTGCGACGACCCTGATCATGGTACCAGTTGTTTTTCCATTGACCTCAATGCTAAAGTTTGGTGAAATAAATATATCTTCTGCCCTACTTCAGCACGTGTTTCACATAGTGTCACAGACAGCGATCTTAGATTGACAATTTGACGAGGCTGAATATATAAATTAACTTAGTCTCACATGTAGCCAAGAAGACTCGGCCTGTTTTAGTCTGACAAAAAGTAACTCGTACATAATGTGCAAGTCAGAGCAAGCTTTGCTGGTTGTTTCTGAATCCAATGTTCCTTGCACCTTTAGCTCCTCCCCCCTCCCCCAGTGCCCCCGCCCCGGGCTTGCGTAATTGGTACCGTTATACCTGTGTAACAAGATAACCGGGTTGGATTTCGGATTTATAACAGAACACTGTTGATGGTGATAAAACTGCAATGTTTATTGATGAATGACTTGAATGGGAAGAAAGGTTATGATTAATACGTGCGTGTATAGGGTCCAAATATTGGACAAATTAACATAATCCGCACGAACCTAATACGGTAACCCAAATATGAACACAAATAAATAAATACACAGTGCAATGATAAAGGCTAATGATTCATCTCATACGATGAAAGGAATGGTGTGTTTTACTCAGATAGCAAAAATGATGTATTTTTACTCATATAGCAAAAATGTATACCCTCAAATAATGAAACATGAGGCACTTTATTCAAATAATAAAATGTGGTGCAAACAAATGGGATAGATATCATGCAAAATATCTTACACTCCCAAACCACTGGGTATCACAAAAACCCAAAATTAGCCCACGGCTAAAAGATTACACATATGGAGTGACTCACAAACACTCCCGTCACTAGCATACTTGGCTGCTAGTCGCACTGGTCAATCAAGCGATCCACGCCCACCAATGGGTCAACAACGCCCGATCACCTGGTATTCAAGCAACACACTGTTTATTCAGCTTCACGGCTGCTATGGTTAGCTTTACACCTGCTATAGTCAACTTCTATTGTCCCCTCAATAGCTGGGATCTCGTCGACTCTGATCTCTACAGCTGAAAATAAATCTAACACCGTGTAGTATGATTGACACGGGCATATACGATAACACGTAATGACGTTATATACGGTAAGTTATACAAATTACATTATCGGCACAACATTACAAAGCAATAAACAAGTTCAGAAGTGAACCTACACGTGTCCGATAAGAATCTTATGGTACTAAACGTTTCCTAAAAATGCCACTTATGTTGCTAATATAAAGCTCTTATTAAGAACAAACAAGAATAGAAAATATTTGCATTGTACTAGGCAAGTCGAAGCTACATAGAAAATATACACCATAAATTAATAAATAATTTACGTACCTCTACAGCTGAAGACGTGCAAATCCTTAAGTAGACTGCTCACTGACAAGACGTTCCGTAATGTAAAGATTTAGTCTTACGGTGAGGCATTTATACACAGACGATGCAGCTCTACATCGTCCGTACGCTTGATGCATTCGGTTTTTCCCATCGAAAGCACTTCGCACGTGCGGCATGGGGTGAACCTAACTCACTGTTTCGAAATATTGTAAAATATACATAACTCATTCTCGGGTATCGTTGTTACACTGAAAAACGAAACCCGAGTACATGTATTTAATAAAAGGGATTTATACAATTCCGTGACAACCTGTTTATTTTTCCGAGATTTACTCACATTGTTAGAGCCTTTCCGAAGGCGCACATCGAATAACATTCGAGAACATGTACTTAGCGTGTGGCAATATCTGAAAAACGGTCGCCCAGAGACACACTTTGTTGTAGGTCGGGCACGAATAGTCTCTTAGCGACACTTGGATTGTGAGAGCAAGTCCTCACTCAATTTACGACCCGCTCGAATAATGATGGTTTTGATGTATACAGTTGTACGTGCCACGGTAACCTCGTAACCGGTTTGTTGATGTCATGATACGTATTGCGTGACAAACAAACACTGTACTGGGACTCGCTACATTTAATTTCAATTTATAGATTAGTCATATTTATTTCAAGATCCGAACACCTTGACAGAGAGGCAAGCCGGAAGTACATACCCCTCTACTCTGTAGAGGTTACACACCTGTCAGCAACATTGGGAAAAAACAATGGCTAAATCAAAAGGGTAATGTATAGAAAGAATATTTTATTTTAATATTTCTATTTAACTGTATTGTTCTATTTTATATATTATCGGATTACTATCAATAGTTTTATCAATCATTAAACTCATTGAGCAGTTTATAATGCCATGTGAGGAAGGCTGGCATGGATTCATATGTATTGCATCAGGCTAACCACGTACGAGTGTTCCGCATCATGTTGACATTTTTCGTCATATTCACGGATGCACGGACGGATTATCTAAATGTTCTAATGTCTGTGATCGTCAAATTGATATGATCATTTCTATCAAAGTTCATGCATCTGCTGCTTAAAATTCGTAGAAATTTCTCTATGTATAGAGGATATCTAGTTTTTTTTATTTTTTTAGTTTTTTTTATATTTTAATAGATATAAGGAAATATTTCACGAGTCAAGTGGAAATATTGTACTGTCATGAGTGGTGAAGCCGCGAGTGACAATACCAAATGTTTCCAATTCATAAGTGAAATATTTCCTTATATCTACTAAAAGTAGATTTTCTTTTTATTATATATATTTTAAGGCAAAACGCGTCGATTTGCAAAGACTTTTTTCTCCATTACATGCCAATGCGGTTAACGTCTGCATTACTACATGGATAAAAAGAAGTTCCTAATTTTATCATAAATTAGAACAGCGATTTTGTTTACAAATTTAGCTTATACAGCAATAACTGATTTCTTTCCTAAATGGAAAAATAAAGTAGTTAGAAAAGTGATAGTGCCACTGTGTCGATAAAAGTGGTATCGCCACAATGGGGATATAATTGTTCTCCCACTGATTATGAAATATATAATAAAATTATTTATTTACGAATGGGCTTCGCCCACGCAATAAAAAAGACGGTACTATTTAAAATTTTACTGTTTGTATGTTCACTAATGGCATGGACAGAATAGTTTTCGCTACGCAGCAGCAAAGCTTTGAAAGATTTATTAGAAAAGTGTTGTTTGTATGGGAAAGGCGATAATAAATTGTCAGAACTTTCCAATAAAATATGTTTAAACTAAACTAAACTAAGCTTTGGAATGATCTGCAGCTAGATTAAATGATTTTATATTCGTTCTGTTAATCTTGAGATGAGTCAAATTACGTACACTCTTTGCCCCTAGAAAGTGCTGCCCGGGGCCACCGCCTCTTCGCCTCCTCACCCCCCCCCCCCCCCCCCCCCCCCCCCCCCATCGCTACGCCACTGAAGCCATGTATAGTTTTCCAAGGTGCGGTATTTATCCATGTAGATAACGAGGAGGAAGTTTATATCAATGGATTAAGTCCCATGTGGATTACAGAGAGTAAACTACACGCGGTGGTAGCTATTTATAAATTGTAGCAATAAAACAGTCAACATATAATATGTATTGAGTTACATCTGAGAGATATATCTGCTATTAATGTCTCTGGTGACTGTATATGATCCCAATCACTCAAGCGGGGTAATCTAATATGTGTCGGTTATTACCTCTGTACCTGTATTACCTGTAGTACTTAACTGCAACACAGTGGATTGGGGGGGGGGGGGGGGTAAATATTCTCATGAGGTTACGCATGTTAGAGCTAGCTTAAATTGTTCTTGCATCTTTTATTTAAACAACAGAAAAAAAGATAGATATTTACATTTCAAGAAAGAAACGGAATGGTTGTCAGAGATGACATAAATAAAAACAAAATTGTGGGTTTTAACGAAACTTTCAACACATTATTTCTACATTATGCCAATAAAATGGGAGCTAAGTACCGATGCAGCCAAGCTGGGCTGGCCTGGGCGGGTATCGAAACAAGCGACCCTTTAATTACGTATGACGCATCTCACCTTTGTAAGCTCAGCTTGAATTCCTCCATAATTTGTGAAGTTTATGTTAATACGATCCAGTAGACCAGTGTATTACCTATATGTACATGTTTGTCTTAGCGTTTTAGTCCCAAGTTCATTCTAATGCACTTTGTACTTGTCTTACGTACATACATATAGATTTTAGCATTGTTTAACTCATTGCTCCCGTCCTAACCTTTGTTTTCATGTTAATTATGTTGTTTACCGTTTTGTAAAGTCGGTTGCAGCGTTCTTAAGAGTTTATGTATTAACTGTGATCATAAAGGTACCTACTATAAATAAAATATTATTGTATTGTATTGTATTGTATTGTATTGTATTGTATTGTATTGTATTGCAAATCTATTTCATGCAATATTAAAAAACTGTTATATACCATGTGACTGGAAAGTCGGCCTAATTGTACCAATTTACAAACGTGGATGACAGTGCAAAAATAACCCTTACAGCTACAGGGCTGTAACTTTTGCTACCTTTTTTGTAAAAACTATTTTAAAAATGTATCTATAATAGATTTAATACATGGTACAAAACGAAAATGTATATATAATAGATTTAATACATGGTACAAAACGAAAATGTATATATAATAGATTTAATACATGGTACAAAACGAAAATGTATATATAATAGATTTAATACATGGTACAAAACGAAAATGTATATATAATAGATTTAATACATGGTACAAAACGAAAATTTATATATAATAGATTTAATACATGGTACAAAACGAAAATGTATATATAATAGATTTAATACATGATACAAAACGAAAATGCAAAATGTTCCAAATACTCAACAGCAAGGCTTATAAAAGAGATAGAGTTGCATAACTTACATGAAGCCATCTTCGCTAATCTGGAATTGGAATCAAAAGCCTATGCCGCATTTTTTGGACATACGGAAAGCGTTTAACACCGTATGGCACAAGGGACTTTTCATAAAGCTTTGTGGTCATTTCTTGATAATATAAAGTATTTAGTTACATATGCTGATGGAGGGGGGGGGGGGGGCAGACAAAAAAGGTTACAGAAACTCTTATATTCAGACATGTACAAACATTTTTAAAGCGCTCGTGAAGATTTGTGAAGAAATGTCGCACAGGCGCCATTACAAATAGTCATGTTTTACAAATATTTATATTTTACTCTGTATTTTTTCTTTTTAGGGTTTCTTGTTACTTCATTTTTTATTGGTGCCAGAATCATAATAGTCCCAAGATTGTGTGCCTTTGAATCATGGTGTACATATACTCACACATGGTGCATGATCATTATACAATTAGAAAGTTACAGTATACGCTGAAATTCTAAGAAGTTAGTTCTATGGGAGAATCTTCATTTGAAGTCTTCCTTAATTAAATTATGAGCATAGATAATGCCTTTCTGAAACCATATTTTGTTTAAAACACTCCTACCGTCCGTTTTAATGTTGGGATTAAACCATACATATTTGTGTAACAATTATTCAGGTTAATTAACTTTAGTTGATTTATGTAATTTTGAGAAGACGCCAACAATCTATCCAAAATGGATTAATATTCTTTCTTATAGACTGAACAAAATCTGTTCGGAAAAATAGATGATTAATAGACTTTCTCATTTAAAATTCTCAGACAACATTCTACTAAGTTTTATTGCATGTATAAATTTGAGAACATTTTTCATTTTCAAACCTTCCTCACATTACCCATGTATTAAAATTTTTGTTTTATTTTATCTTTTGCTCCATTCCATAGAAACTTGTAAAGAAAGTATTTAGTTCAGTAAGTACCTGTTCTGATGGAATAACAATGCGCTTTTTCCATTGTAAAAGTAAGTTTTTAATTTCTCTAATTTTGGTGGGATAGTTATGAACTGTAATTTTCTCTTAAACAGCAGAGAACCTAACCCCCAATGAAGACAAATGTATTGCAGTCCCAATCAAGTTTATATTCAGAATAGATTTTCAATCAGCGGCCTGTTCTGCTTCCAATCCAAATTACAACCCTTTTTTTTAAAAATTATTTTGTTTCTTTATATTAATACTAATGCCTAGGACTTTAGAATATTGATACCAAAGCAGATTTCAAAAACTTTTCTGAACCATCAAGACTACGTGACGTATCGTTTCATATTGAGAATCAACATAATTTGTACTACCAATATTTATGAGTTTAATATTTTTATGTTGTTTCTTATCATATGAGCCAATATTTCCGCATGCAAAATAAAGCCATATGCGGAGAGAGGGTCGTCTTGTCTACATCCTCATTCAATATGAAACCAATTAGGTACTTGCCCAGTAATAGTTATACGTGATTTGATGTTTCAATAGAAAAAAAATGTTTAATTCATTTAATAACTGATTGACCAAAAATTATAAAATGTAATTACTGTATCTGAACAACCATGTAGCATAATCATATGCTTTTTCAAAATCAATTGAAAGGAACAGACCAGGAAGTTTATCTTTTCTAGTGTTCAACATCAAATTATATAAATTCCTAATATTCTCACAAATGTATCTCCCCTTCAAAAAATCTGTTTGATCGTCATTCATTGTATGGAGTACAGTTGTGACCCTACTTGCTGAAGAAATTGTATATGACGCATTTAGAAGTGAAATAGGTCTCCCGTTTGAGTTGTATTGTTTAGGCTTGTCACCTTTTGGTATGCATATTATGACATCCTCTTTCTGTTTGGGAGATAATTCACCATGTTAATATGCAAATTCATCGCTTTAAGCAAAAAGTAACCAATATCTTTCAAAACAAATTCTGCTGTGAAACCATCATATCCTGGGCTTTTTTTTCATTTTCCCATATTTTGGAGATTGTTACTAGCTTTTTAATAGGATATAAGACCATTCATTGAATACTTCTGAATATGATTTACTTTATTAATTAATTTTATCTTATTTTATCAGAGTAATTTTTAAAAGTCTCATGATGAACAGGCTCAACTTCACGTTTTTTTTGTTTGTTTTTTTTGTTTACTTGTTTGTTTGTTGTTTTTTTATTTTTGTTTGTTTTTGTTTTTGCATAAATTACTATAGTTAAGTTTAGCTTCTTCCAGAATTTCCTTTTGAGTTTCTGTTATCGATCTGTCATTTTGGACGAGTGCAGGCATCATTTTACTAATGTTTTCCATACTGCAGATGTATTTGGTTATTTTCTTCCCCTCTTCAATCCATTTCGCTCTAGCCCTACCCTTTAATCCTTCCTTCATTTTCTTCTTAATCTCTTTAAGTTCTCTCCTGTTTTCCATCTAATCTTGATCATTCGTTTGTTTCACTTATTTCTTGTGAAAGCTTTATCTTTTAAGCAGTTGATTTTCCCGTTGATTTTGAAAAAATTTTCTTGAAAGAAGAAAAAATTATATATTTAATTCCTCTAATTTCTAGCATCTCAAAGAAAGTTGATAATTAATAGTGAATTTTCAATGGGCAGATGGTATATTGTTATCAGATTATGTGAGGTTCGACACAAATGTACCGGTATTTTACATTTTGAATGGTTCCTTTTACTTAACTTTATGTAGTCTGGGTCTTGGTGCAAATAATTATTACATTTCCAAACAGTTTTTCTTTTAGATTCCTTTTGAAAGAATATTGTCATTGGTGCCAAATAATGTTCAGTCCTATCACCTGGTTTAATATTAACATTTTCAACTAAATTTTCAGAGACTAAAAAAAATCAAATCTTGCTTGTTTTATTGGGTTACTTTTCCTCAATGTATATCTATGGGCACTAATATTAAACTCCGCCAAATATCTACAAGACTATATTCCATGCATATATCTTAAACAACAACTGTTTCCCTTGGATTAATCACAATAAAAGTGTGAGAGTCTGGAGCCATGAATAATTTAAAGTCTCCTCCAATTACAACATAATCATTTTTTAAATCTAAAATATTGTTCTTGTTTTTTGTTTTTTTATATCTGAGAATAAAGTTTTGGCTATCTCAGTTTGGACCATAGATAAGTTATAAGTGTGAATCTATAATTATGGATTACGGGACAACTCGGCCTATAGCAGAGTCTGTCCACTAACGTTCTCGGCCCATAACGAACTCGGCCTAACCAAATCGGCCCATAACGTATTCGGCCCATTTGCGTACTCGGCCCCATTACGTACTCGGCCCATTACGTACTCGATCCACTATTTATATAATAGTAATATTGATGTAATGTTTTTTTTTTTCAGCAGTCATTTCATTTGTCTTGTAATCTTTGTACTTTTCTTTATGTTTAGTGCATCTGTGTATGATTTTTAGTAATATTCGTTATGATAGACCCGACGTCCTCTTTTCTTGACCCAGTTTAGTACCTGTAAAAGTCCATAGCAATGAACAATTTTCGTCTGGAAGTTTTTGATGACATTTAAGGTGCAGATCATTCAACAATTAGGATTTAATTGATTTTGGTTAAGATATATGAGTATTAAATGGTACAACAACAAGTAATATTCATTATATTCTGAGTAAAAGTGCCTACATGACCACGTTGACATACACTTTAATTAACTTCAAGAGTAAACAGTTGTTAAGAAAATTCAAAACATGTGATATTTTTACCGTATACCGTAAATTTTGTATCAACAGTAAATATTTTCCAGTATTCTAAGTTTAAAACGTCTCTGTCCTTGCACGGGCGCTATGTTAATTGAGTTAAATGGATATTATTTAACAAAATTAAAAAAAGATAAGCACAGAGACAAAGCAAATATATCTAATTCTTATGTGTTTATTTTTTTTTAGTATAACATTTTTTATCTTGGCCCATCTTTGCCCTGTCTTATTCCTTCTTTCAATACTAACCGTAATTAAATATTTTATTTATATAAATTCTGTGCAATGAGACATTCGAATTACAATTAAGAGAGTTCTGTTTGCAATCTTTAGTAATTATGGAGAGATTGCTTAATTAAATTTGTATAGGCCTACTCCGTTATGGGCAGGCTTTGTTATGGGACGACTCCGTTATGGGCCGAGTCCGTTATGGGCCGAGATATCCAGTCACCCTATTTACCATATTTTCTTTCTTCACTTCATGTAAGATAAATCGGAAATTATTGTTCAATTATATAGCAACATCTCAAAGGTTAGTGGAATATGAGCTAAAGAGACATTCATATCCCCATGTAGTTCTTATAATATTTTCCCCCGTATTTCAATGAAAGGCGTCTCTTGTAGAAAATAAATGAAATATTTTAGAATATTGAAAACATCCCTCATTTTAGTGAGATCCCCCAGTCCCTGGCAATTAGTTGTGGCACAATATATTGGCTCAGACATAACAAAATAAATTAATTTTGTTCAGTTTTCTGTTGTCGTTCCATGTATGCGGTAAAACTAGAAAATATTGTATAGTGTGAATAAAATTAACTAGATTTCCTTCTTTTCAGAACATTCCAATTCTTTTTTTTTTAATTTTTATTCTTGATGTGAACTTGCAAATAACCGGTAGGTTGGACTTTTCAGTAAATCTGGTAGTCGATGGGGGATACTAATGTCATTGCGTGTAACTGTTACATCTAGCTTATTTTTCAGAAATGTCACTACTTTCTCAAAACACTGCTCATTGTTTATTAAATTTCGTTTAATTTTTTGTTTGTTTGTTTGTTGTTTTTTTTTTGTTTGTTTTTTTTTTTCGCTTTCACCCAGACTGTAGATCCTTTTTTATTCTAATCCTGGCGAGAGTATTGCTTCAATTTATTCATTTTATCGTTGATTCTATTATTTTCTTTTTGGAGTCCAGTAGTGTAATCAGCGTATGATTTATTGTCTCTGTCTAGTGTCTCAATTCTCCTCTTAAAGTTCTCATTTTCAATTTGTATCGCAGTAATCTCATCTCTCACACTTGTAATCTCCACCTTCATCTTTGAAATTTCCTGCTTAATTTTCTTAGTGATGTATTCCAAATCTTCTTAGTCACAAACTAGTTTATCGTGGATTCAGTCTACTCTCCTGATGTCATTTTGTCCACTTTCTGGACTAGTAGATCAAGATTTGCCTCAATTTTTCCAATTTTGTTATGTTCCATCTCATCGCTGTCCGGGTTCCCCAAGTGACCCTCCCGAATTGCCGAATATAAGTCTGTGTGTATGCGTCTGTGTGGAGGGGGGGGGGGGAGTTGGAAGAACCTCATCACCGCCGGAATCTTTACTTTGAGGAGTTGCACCCTCAGGCCCCACCCTTTTCCGACCTTTTCTCTATAATGTTTTTACGAATATTTATATTTCGCTCTACATATTTTCTTTTTGTTAAATCACTGAATATACCTCCTTGTGCTATATTGCTTCTTTTCTTTTCTTAAACTTGTTAACATGATACACGTTACTTTGCCTAAATACCATGTATACATGATATTCTGTAATATGTTATTTCTTCTAGGAAGAGAGAAAAAAGTTCGTATCCAGTCCCTTAGTGGGTTAAAAGAAAGAACATCATATGTTTAAACTAACTAAACCTAAGGGAACTCACAAAAGTGGTTTCTGTCAAAGACAGATGGTCCAGGTTTTCTGAACATTAAAAGTATCAAATATACCATCAAATTCATGGTGCCTTAATTTCCCCTAATTCGTCTGCACGTATGGGTTTATCTGTGGATGGATGATGTTAGACGATGATTTTGAGTTTGTTTCTGTTGCTGCTATTATTATTATTATTATTATTATTATTATTATTATTATTATTATTTACAGTTTCGTCACATGCCTATCAATCTTTGGAGCAGTGATAATTTGCATTCCAGCCATCATACTTATCGACCTGAGTTTCGCTGGTTTGGAGTATTATGAGGTAGGCTGACACTTATCACGATTGCGGGTCACTGGCCACCCAGATCCCCACCTCATCGGCTGCCCTTGTCAAATGTAAAATGTTACAGCGCCCTACGACCGTCACTACATGCTAGGCGACAATAGTTAAATATTCCGAGATTTCTGCGCACATCACCAATGCGTGACTCCTACGTATTTTGAATGTAATGTGCCGGTCAAAGAATGTCAGACGCTTCTTTTGTAATTCACCGTCTTTCCTAGTACAATCTTAAAAACTAAATCCAATAGTCTACAAGCGTCTCTTTAAAAGGATCTCTCTCTCTCTCTCTCTCTCTCTCTCTCTCTCTCTCTCTCTCTCTCTCACACACACACACACACACACACGTAAATACATCTGCCATTTAAAAAAGAAGGCTGAATCAAATTACACTTTTAGTATAAGCGTTAAAAATTTGGTTTACATAAATTTGCCTCTGGTATTTGAACGAGAAGCGAGCGGAATTTTTAAAGTCTACAATACATTACAACTTTGCACAAGTACCACGTGCACCCATTACAAATGACTGAATAGTTCATGCATTTAAAATATCACGCAGCCTTTCAATAACCTTACTTTGCAAATGTTCTTGACAGTATCACGCTCTTAAAATTCTTCAGATTATATCGTTGCCGTAACGTAAGAAAAAAAAACAAAAAAAAACTGAAAATAAAATATAAATTTATATCATAAAGTAATTAAAGAGTACACGTTTTTAAAGGTGGAAGTATACCACCCAATTTTACAGATTTGTGGCGGCGGTGTTATTCTACTAAGACAAGGCAACATATTCTGAGGAGTATGTTACGGTCTTTGGATCTATCCCGCATACACACTCGCACGTACACACACACACATGCCCGAGGGGAGGGAAGTAGCGGGACGGGAAAGGGATAATTGATGATTAAGAAAAGTTTTCTAATAACACTAGTCGATTCACACCTTCTCACATAACACTGAGTCATTCATTTATTCATTTATTTTGTTGGTTAATGTGTGGTTAGGTGCAATGGTTTTCGTTCCGTTTCTTTTGCTTTTCGATTTCCTTTGCAGTTCGGATTTGTTCGTCAGAGAAGCACGGGTGTCGTAGAAACGAGTAAAGTATACGAAAGTGGACGTTATGTTATCGGTGGTCCCGACTACGAGTTCAAGACGTTTCGCAGAGACGCCCATTTCTTGAATTTGGAAGGCATTTCAGTATCTACCTCAGATAGGTTAGAGGTAACATAATAGCATGCATTTCTCTTATTTATGGTATCATGTACGGACGACTTTAATAACAATGCACACCATATTTCATTTTTCACTTCATGTACGGATTTCCAATCTTTCCAAAAGTTTGAAAACCTATGAACAAAAATTATATTCACACTTATTCCGGAAGAAGACGAGAAAAGTTATTTTTTTAATTTCGTTTGTCGAATTCCTCGCTTCGTTAATAATGTCATGGTCTCATTCTATCATGATTAAAGGAACTATTGCCAAAACTTTCCTTTTCGCTGTCTGTTGGCCATTTTCTTACAATGCAGCTATGTGAAATTTGTGAGAAAAAAAAACAACAAAACAATAACAACAACAAAGAAAAACAACGCAATTGGTAGCAGTGAGTTCGAATTTTCAGACAACAGTCATTGTTCAAAAAAAATTTGTTTCATCCAAATCCGACGTAAAAGCAGATTGTTATGTTCTCTAACACATGTTGCTTGTTTCCTTAGTTTTGCTGCCAATTCTAGTCCTTAATGTGGTTATAATAAACATGTTTATTTACGATTCAGGTTTCCATAACAGTTTATATACAATATTTTCTGCGAAAAGATGAGCTTCGGTTCTTGCACGAGCGCTATGGCATCGACTATGCAGAACCACTCAGATCAACAGCCACTGCCGCCATTAAGGTTACGACTCTCCGTCTTTCTCTCTGGCTGCATGTCTAACTTCTATGTTTGATTCGTCTTTCTGTCTGGCTGCATGTCTATCTTCTATGTTTGACTCGTCTTTCTGTCTGGCTGCATGTCTCACTTCTATGTTTGACTGTCGTCTTTTTCTCATGTTATCACCTCTAAGAAGGTTTTTTTCTTTGAATATATACCTATAGGTTTACATGTATCTGTATGATTGTATGTATGTATCAGTCTGTGATATGTGAAAGTTAAAGACCAATATCCAAATAATTATACAAATTGAACATTCAAACTTATGAAACGTAAAGTTTACTTTTTTGCTATTATACCCACTGAGGAAAACGGCGAAACATATAACGTTCAGCTCTCGCGACCTCCATGAAAAAAGAATATGGGAAGCTTTGTGCTATAGGTACTGTAATCTAATTAGAAGCATCGACAGTCCATGTAAAGAATGATACACATCAGAACAATGTTGCAATTTGAATGGAGGTATTTACTCATATTCAATAGTCATGTGTGATAATTATTTGTACACGAAGTCACGGATGTGAAAAATATTTATACACGAAGTCACGGGTGTGATACTTATCTTTGCACGAAGAAGTCCCGGTCTTAATAGGGTTACCATTCTTTTTATGTAACAAAATATCCAAAAGAAGACTTGTATTTTTTTTTTGTTTTTTTTTTACTGTGAACATTCTATAATCTTCGTCTGCCAACAAATTACTTTGGCGTGCTTTATGGTATACACTTTTGCGCAGATAAGCATTGCACGGGGATGTGAAAGTGTATTAATATATATGATACAGGGAAGCAAACATTCATTTTTCTTTCTTTTTTTATTTTTTTTTATTTTTCTTGAACGCGATTTCAGCCAACCAGAAATAGATTCTTGACAAATACTACCTATTATAGCGGTTTTTTTCTCTTATTTCTTTCCAAATATTTTTTAATTCAAAAAAAAAAATGCAAGTTCACTACTTCCATGCAAATAACCATAAAAAGTACTGAGAGCACATGGAAAAAGGACAAGAGAATTAATTATATCAATAACTTCTTGACTGTATTTTCAAACTCTATTATGTAGAATAGCATACCGACATTTAGTCTAAGGGAGTTTCTCTGGAACAGAACGGACGTGGAGAGGCTAATACACAAGGCTGTACAAGAGAAGCTAGGGGGTGATTGCTGCCTGCCAGGGTGTCCCTATCCCATGGGTGAGTAGGACATTAGCTGCTACCACGATATTGGCTGGCTGCTCTTTCTTTCCTGCTCAACAATAATCCAGTAAATATCAGAAATTATAAAATTTTCACGAACATATTTTTTTTACGAATTTAGCAATAACATTGAATTTTTCGATACCTATTTTTGGGGGGTGGGTGGGGAGTGGGAAGACTAGAATGCATTATATAAAACATGTCTATCACTAAACTGAGATTCTTTTAGGTTGAAAATATTTTTATTTTACTGAATTCAAAAGCAACAACAATTTTAATAAAAAGGTTATATTGTCACTCCCCAAAAGCTGCCCAACCATTCCCATCCAAATGCATCAATAAAGCATCCTGGCCTTACAGTCTCTCAAAGTTGTTTCCTTCATTTATATAGCCGTAATTGAAAAAGAAAATTCCTTTTCTCCACACAATTGTTTCACCAATTACGTCCTAGTTTAACATGATACATTTTTGTCATTAAGGTCTTGTCTTTGAGTTTTGTACAAGTAATACCTGTCCTCTGGCCACGTCCACCATAACTAGAAAAAGAACAAAGAGTCATATTTCCAAAAAATCGCCCACTAATGTTACGAAAGCTCTACATATATAAATTTATCAGGAATTTAATTGTATACAAATGATACCAACCCCAAAATAGGTATACACATCCATTGAAAAACGGGTAGTAATTATTCACAATCCACAAACAATGCAACTGAATTTTCCATTGGAAATCGAACACTTCGAGGCTCGTAACATGCGTTCTTATCAGCTGTCCACTACGGCCACTCTTACTCATGATAGAATACATTTTGATACCATTGTATTAATATCTGCCTGATTATCTAATTAGACTTGACATGAATACTGCTCGCTCAAAGCCTTCTCTTTGGGAGCACACGGTTTTCAGAGAAATATTTATTCATCTAAGTTACTAGGCCAATATAATTCGCATTTGACTTATAACAGCACGAAACTAGACCTACGTCTGTGGCTAGACATGGCAAATCCGCACGCCTTTTATTACATGCCCAATCCAGACAGTGACCCAGGGTCGTAACTGAAAGTCTTTTATTTTCCATAATTATACAGTATACTGCTGAAATAGTGAATTTGAACATTGTAAGGTGATTGGAAATACCCTGAAATATTTATGCATTTGTTCATGTTATGTGTCGAGTGTCATCGCCGGTTATGTGGGTAGCAACTGCGCTGTCATCAAATCCGATCTTGCACAACGTTAAATACTCATAGAATCTTTTAGAATCTTACTGCATTTCAAATTTTCACTCATAAGTATGTTAATCACACCTAATTTCCATTCCAAATCAGCTTTTGATTAGCACTAAGCTTGATGATTTCATCAGCTGACACTACAAAATGCGTCTGTAGCCATGATGGCCGACTCTAGGTCACATTACCGGTTCCACACACCAAATTCGTCTAAGTTTACATTTTTATTAAATTTCACTTGTTCATTGTAAATGCTGGCCTTCTTTTATACAAGTAAGAGTATGTTTTGAACTTTTATTATTGTATTCTTCATTTTGATGCTAGTCGATGTATTTTCAATGTTGTAAGCGTTCACTGGAACTTGTTTACCCTCCAACTTATGCCAAGTGACATTGGTTACCACTTAAAAGGCTTCTATGTTTCACGAACAAGAGATAATACAAAATGCTTATTATAAACTTGAGATAATACAAAATGCTTATTATAAACTTGAGATAATACAAAATGCTTATTATAAACTTGAGATAATACAAAATGCTTATTATAAACTTGAGATAATACAAAATGCTTATTATAAACTTAAGTGTGAAATATAGGCAATTATTGGTGAAATGTATTTAATAAATTTGTTAATTCCTTATTTTTCACATCTGAAAATTATATCCTTACATTTTCACACGTGGAAATAAAAGATTTCCTATCATGCCATGCGACGCTTGATTGCGTGTACCTATGAAAGCTTACTTGCAGCAAGAAAAAAGAGCATTTTTGAGCTTAGGCAATACATAGAAACTGAATTACCTTTCAGGCATAGAAATTATATTTTGTCGAAGATATTTTAATCGTTACCTCTAACTTCTTTATAAAATTATGTCGTTTTAACAACCTTGACAACAATGTAAACAAAAATCCGGCGTGCTGCATTGCACAATTGGACTTGCTTTTAAGGTCAGATAGGATAAAATAGTTTACAAAATGTAAAATATTTAATTTATTGCAGCATATTAGATAATCCCAAACCTACCGTTCTCTCAATGAATAAATGCGATTGAAACTGAGGTGAACTTAAGAACTCAATACACCTTTTTTTTTTCACCTTATTTTTCCCCCCCCCCCCCCCCCGGATATAGGTAGCAATGGCTCGGCGTCCACAGTTACACATCCCCACCAAAAATATTACCGTCTTGAGATAATTGTAATTAAAATATTTTATCAATACACTATTTTTAATTTTTTTAAATATTTTTTTAACCATATTATTGTTTTCCCCTGGATTTAGGTAGCAGTGGCTCGGGGAACCATCACACTGACTAACTTACAATTCATTATAGGTTCGAGTTACTCTACTGAGAATAATGGTTAACACTAATACATAGTATTGTGTCCTAATTCTAAACTCAACACAGAATGTAATATTGGATACTTGATAGGGGAGTGAGAAAGAGAAAGGGAGACAAATGTCAAATGTTGATAGTTATAAAGTGTATAAAGTCGCTTAGGAGAGAGAGAGAGAGAGAGAGAGAGAGAGAGAGAGAGAGAGAGAGAGAGAGAGAGAGAGAGAGAGAGAGGGAGAGCAAGAGAAGAAAATATATTTATTGTACCCATTTTATACACGTACACTGATATATACCTACATATACCCTTACACGTATGCATCTTGCCATTAGATTCAACACTTATTATTACAGAAGTTGTATACGGTAATTATTTTCTTCACTCTTTTGATAATATTTTAAATGATTATTTTTATTTTACTGCCAATCTCCTAAAAATATACATAAATTAGGAAAAAATTATACTTTAACAATTTAATGTAATAACACCTTTAAAATTGCTCTACTGTATAGATGTGTAAATACAACTACTGCATGTTTGTTCCTTTCTAATACACTCAACAAAAGTGTTAAAATATTGAGGCCGTACATACATCAATGTACACGTGCTTAATTTCATATATGGACATATCTGAGCTGTTTCCAAATTATAATTGTGATTTATAAACATAGTACGAATCATTCAAAAAGATCTTCGTATAGTTTTCATTTGTCATCAAACTTTTTCCATGTACAATTGATATATGCGGAATCATTTCCTGGAATATAGTAAAACCTCATTTCTTTTTTAAATGCGTCATGTTCGGTGTTATATTTTTAAATGGGTCATGTTCGGTGTTTCATTTTTAAATGGGTCATGTTCGGTGTTTCATTTTTCAATGGGTCATATTCGGTGTTTCATTTTTCAATGAGTCATGTTCGGTGTTTCATTTTTCAATGGGTCATGTTCGGTGTTTCATTTTTAAATGCGTCATGTTCGGTGTTTCATTGTTGAATCTACATTTATAGATATATGATTTCAGTTGCAACAAAAGGAGATTGATCATTGTATCTCTTTTGTTTTGGTCTATTATACCCAAAATAAATTATCTTTTTGAAACATGAAAATTATGCAGATGATTACACTTGCTCCTTATCAACCCTATAAAACTAATAAGTGTTGACTCAGTTCTGGGACAGTTCCAAAAAAGATGAGATACAGTCTGTAAGAAGTCGTTCCATAAAGAGCACGTGCTTGTAGGAACTTTTGCAATTTTGTTAAAACATGTATTTGTTGCTAAAATTCTATGCATTATTTTAGTTTGAAACCATCTCAGTTTAGGACACATAGCTAATTTAAAAGGCAAGAAAAAGTATTCATTGCAATCGTTATCATCCATAAACTCATGTTCTTGATTCTATTTTAATACTGATGTTGGTCAGGAAGTGTTAGCTTTTAATTTGTTATATATACTTTCACAGCCATTTTTCCCCTTAATGAGCAACATTACAGATTTATGTATAAAGAAATTATATATATATATATATATATATATATATATATATATATATATATATATATATATATATATATATATTATAATGAATATATCAAGTTTGTTAGAAAAAGATTGGATGGCTCTCAGCATGCTTTGAAACTCAGAAATGTTTACATGCATTCCAAACTTGTTACAAAAATCATCTATATTAATCCATGAACCGTTTTCATTGACTAAATCGTTTACATACGAAATTTCCCTTTTCATCCATTGCATGCACATACAACTAGAATTTCCAACTTCAGTATTAGGATTCATCCATATAGGAGTTTTAAGAAAATCTTCTGAGTCCTCTACAGTAAATTTATCATGTAACTCATTATATGCTGCAAATGCATCAAAGTATTTCACACTTTTGTCATAAAATCTATGCCAAAAGTGAAACACTTCTCTATATTTGGCATGGAAATTGTTAAAGTCACTTACCATTTAGGTTCAGAGGTCACAAGTCTTTTCACCCAGGTTAGTTTCAAGGAATGCACAATCATGTTTATGTCTATCATTTTCAAACCGCGTCCAAAATACTCTTTACACAAAACTTTTCTTTTGATTTATTCTTTCCACCACCCCATACAAACTTATGTAAAATTGCTTCAAACTCTTGAAGCTTAGCTTTAAGTGGGTTGGTAAACTTAGAAATAGAGGTTTAATCTTGGACATGGCCAAATTTTTCACAACTACAGTTTTTCCAAGTTGGGGGGGGGGGGGGCGAGTGATCTCTTTGACCCCTGTACAAGTAAAGATTTAACTTCTCTAGTTTTGCTTTCATAATTTAGCTTGACTAAATGAATTTAACTCTATGGACAATATATAATATAATGTAAAATAACGTGTATTCCAATCCAAATGGTATTCTTGACAGTACCTTATACTACATCCAGTTGTACTTTATACCTATACTGATTTAGTTTTTTTTAAAATATTTATACTGAGACCTGAAAATTTAAAATATTGGTAGATAAGATCTAAAGCTGACGTAAGAGACTTCTCTGGGAACTCTGGGATATTCTGTGCTTTTTATTTTAATTCCTTTAATATTTGGATTTTTCCGAATCAAATGGGCTAATATCTCTTTACTACACCACATTAACAACCTAATATATAGTTAAAACAAATAAGACAGGTCAGCTAATTATAATTATTTCTTAATTATTAATAAATAAACTGACATGATATGTTTAGTTCAATATTCTAAGTGCATTAAATTCAGTCAAATTTAATTGACTGCCATTGATCCTGACTTAATGCAAAAGTAATATTGTGCCATGCAAAATTTAGGCAGCTCTCTCCCACCACACTAAGAATGTATACTTCCAAAATACTTGCACCATTGCATGTGTGGCTGTAGGTACAAGAATGTCGTCATTCTTATTTAATAGTCCTGACGTACTGTCTACATAATTATTGACCTTTTCTTGTCCTGTTACTTCGGTTACTCCGTGGGGCCCCGGGTGGCCGAGTGGTCTAAGGCACTCGCCTTAACAGATCACTGACATCTCACCTCTGTCCGCGTGGGTTCGAGTATCGGGCTTGGCCAAAGTGGGTATGTGAGAAAGCTTGCCAGTAGCTTCCCGTGCGTCGGTGGTTCTTCCCGGGGTTTTTCCACCAAATGTACTGACCGCCATGTATAGCCTATCATGTACTGAAAAATGGCGTCAAACCCATAACAACAATAACAATATTAGCCAGGGGTTATGACGACTAGCATACAATAGTCTCTGTATATATTACACATAATTGCATATTCATGTTTTAGTCTTCTTTTCCTTCTTTTAAGCATGTTATCATTGCTGCACACAATCAAAAGTAAAAAGGTCATGAATTGAAGCACTTTTGAAGCTATTGAACATACCCCTCCCCCCATCTGTTATGAATGGCATCAGGAAGTGGGATGTCATAGTTCTATATGACATATGTGTCACGCAGGATTGAACCTAAGTCCATTTTCGAAGTGTGATGGCAACATCAGCAGCGCTGTGTACTTACTCATTATTTTTTGAGGTCCCGAAAGATACCAAAATACAAGTTGATACCTGAATGTTTCTTGTCTTAAAAATGTCACAAAGTCCAGACCCAGAAATTGAATTTAGACAGGAAGATGAAGATCAAATAGAAATTGGCAAAGGAGACATATATGTGGAAGGAAATGAAGTTTCACAAGACAGCTTTGATGGCGTCTAAATAACTAAGATAGTGGAGATGCAATGGAGCACAAGGCAATATCTACCAACAGAGGACCTAGAAATAGCAGAACAAGTAGTGTTTTTAACATTATGCCAACACTCTATGATGGCAGGAATATATTTCCCATTTTGAAATCTGCTCAGAGATGGGGCATTGGCGACAGTCAGAAAAAGTTGTAGCTTTTGGCTGCAAGCCCGAGAGGACAAGCAAGAACAATTTACATTAGTCTATCTACAGAAGAAAGAGGTCTTACAACTTATTAGTTCCACAACTGGCAGAAAGATTTGGCAGTACAAGACACCAAAGCAGATGGGTGTCATAACTGGAATCCCGTAAGCGCTTGTCTGGAAGCCAATTGTAGCACTGGCAGATGATTTAAGGCAGATGTTACAGAAGGCGTTATGTCAGCCATCCTCGTTTGAGCGTTTGATGGAAACTGTCCGGCGAAGTTTTGAATAGGATGAATGCTGGCTATACATGGGTGATAGTACGGTCCCAGGGTCGACGACTTTTGATGAAAGTCTCACAAGGTTGATACCTGTATTTATCCGACTGTGAGATGCAAACCTGAAGCTGAAACTATCAAAATGCATCTTCTTTCAGAAGAGTGTAAACTTCATAGGGCATGTTGTCTAAGAGGATGGACTCCATACAGATCACGGCAAGACTGCTGCAGTTAAGGATTGGCCAGTTCCACTGAATCCAAAATAAAGAAGAGTTTCCTTGGAATAACCTCGTACTACAGGAGATTTGTCAAGAGATTTACCGAAATTACAAAATCATTGCATAAGATACGGGAAAAGAGCAAGTAGTTTAGTTTGTCTGAGGAATGTGAAAAAGCATTCGACCTATTAAAACAAGCTTTGACGTCGCCTCCAAAATTAGTACAACCAAAGACTGGACTACAGTTCATACTGGATACAAGTTCCAATAATCTTTCTGTGGGAGCAGTTCTATTGCAAGAGCAGTATGGCGTGGAAAAAGTTATCGCCTACACGAGCAAATCCCTCAACAAGCGCCAAGTCTCATACTGTATCATCCAGGATGCGCTATTAGCAGTTGTACAAGCCTTTAGGAGCTTCTACTTCGACTTGTATTGTTAGAAAGCCCTCCTTGGCAGCGACAATGGAGCAGTGATATATAAATACTGATAAGGAAGGTTGCTCGAGGAATGCCAATCATCATAAATAGCAAAACTTCTCAGCCAAATTAATTTCAGTACTACATTACAGGCTATAACCATTTGTATGACTATGCATAAGCTCTTACACTTTGCTCAATGTATCTTTTCCAGTCAGTCTTATCAGCACCTTTTGTTCTATTAGGCGACTTTAACGGCCACGATGGGGCTGCAAAGATATCAACGAGAGAGAAAAGAAAATAGAAGACGTTGTCACAAACACAATATGCCTTTAAGGTGATAAGTTGGGTAAAATCTTAATAAATATGGGATCTACCGAGCTGAAAGCTCGTCGTACCATTAGAGACAGAAAGCGGAAAGTATGCAGATCATATGTCTCTAGGATGAACTCTCCCTCCTGCCATAAATCAGTATGGTACGAAAAAATCATTTGTAAATATAAAAAAGCCGTATCAAACAATTAAATAAATCTGATAAATTGATTACTATCCTACCAGATATTTCAAACAATGACCGAAATATTTTCCCAATTTTTTTTTAACCAGAGAACTATTCTCAAACCTTTTGCCGTGTCAAAAACATGAAATAAACAGTTCATTTGAATTATAAATCTACTAACCCTGAAGATTACAATAAATCTTTCATTCTCAGAGAATAACGAGACTCTCTTGATTGGGCCCACGACATTTCAGCAGGACCTGATCATAGTCACTATCCATTTCTGAAGTACTTACTTGATACAGCTTTCAATGTACTAATAAACATTTCCAATAAACTTCAGAAAACTGGCGACTTCCTGTCGTCGTCGCGAGAACAAACAGTGATGTCAGTACCAAACCTGGAAAGGACCATGCCAATCCTACTAAATAGCGCTCGAAAGTATTAACAAGCTGAATTTGAAACACCATGGAACGGATGTTAAATGACAGACTCCACTGGCATCTTGAATCTAACAAAGTACTATAAGACTTTCAATGTAGACTCAGACGCCATCGAAGCACATTTTACCACAAACTTGAAATATTTGTCAAAGAAGCTTACATAAAGGCATCTATTTTGACTTTGAGAAAGCTTATGACACCACGTGGATCTACATCAAAATAAATGACCTATTTGACCTATGTCTATAGGGCCTCCTACCTGCATTTAAATTGAAATTTTTGGAAGATAACAAGTTCAGAGTTAAGGTACTTTCCATTCTTTCTGAAAGCTACCATCAGGATTTGCGTGAATCTCAGAGCAGTAAATTGTTACTCACCCTTTACAACATCAAAATTAATAACATTGTCAAGTACCTTAATCCAGGAACGAGTACTCATTATACGTCAACGACTGTTTCATCGGCTATAGATCTAAATGATTCATAATGTTAAATGTCAGCTACAAATATGCCCCAAGAGTGTTCAAATATAGCATAACACGACGTGTCACGCAAAAGCACATTTATTTTACCCCCACCCCAGACACGGTCGTATTTAAAAAAAACACGATTTTCAGTAATCTTTAGTTTATAAATAAAGAGCGAGACCATTCTAGACAACATGATATATGTCTGTAGCCTGTATAAACAGTAAATAAACAGTCGTGCTTAATGCTCTTGGAAAACTAACATCGGGGCAGTTTATGCAGTTGAGAGCGAGAGACCATTCTAGACAACATGATATATGTCTGTAGCCTGTATAAACAGTAAATAAACAATCGTGCTTTGTGCTCGTGGAAAACTAACATCGGGGCAGTTTATGCAGTTGATAGTCATAAAGGCGATCAAAAGGTAAGTCGGTCAGAGATAAACAAGAATCCTTGCACATATTACTTAACTTACTGGCAATAGCTATGGTGATTGTGTTGAGAATCCTTTATTGATTGTGTTGAGAATCCTTTATGGGATAACCCATTAGGCTAATTTGCATAGGTCAAGTACATAAAAGTGGAACAACCCAATTCGTTTGAAGTTACGCTAATCAAATAGATGTGTGTTGAAGAAAAAAAAGTTATTTCTCTAAAGATTATTGGCTAGTTCGTGATCAGTGACAACGTTTCTTTGTGCAGCGCAGGTTTTCGGGGACAGGGAGGGGGAAGCTAATATCTTTTTCTAACCAGCATTTTCTTCTCTTATCTTATACTATTTTTTTCAAACTAATATAATACATAATTAGTTCTTTTTTCTACCAATCAGAGCAAGAATATTTTTTTCAATCTTTTTGGGGACCTAAATTTTTTTTTCTTTTTGTTTCAAGAAAATCCAAGACCTCCCTCTGAAATTAAATGGTCGGGCACTTAATCATTTTTGGCGTGTACGACATCCGTTGACATAGTAATAACACACAGCATCGGGACAATTTAAGAATGCAGAGCTTAATCCCTAAAGTAACTAACATGTTTAAATATTCTAACTAGTGTGGCCATTGCATTTTTGACACCCGCTCAAAGCAATGCAGATGCAGAAAGATCGTTTTCTTTGCTGATAAAAATTCAACAAGATCTTCGGAAAAGTTTGAACTACATTAACATCCAGTCTCCGATGAGTACAAAGATGAATTCTAATGACACTTGCATCACCTTCAAATCCCTCATTGAAATATTGAGAGTAGCAAGGGCTGCATCTAGTTACGACTGTATTTCCCCGTCCAGTGGATTTTAAAGACAGACACTTAGTGCAATTTTGATTTTTTTTAATGTCTGTGTGATTGCGATTATGTGAGTGCGTGCACATCTGTGTGATGATGTCCAACGTCGCTTGTTTATTCGCGTTGATGTACCTCCCCCCCCCCCCCGTCTTGGGACCTGAAAACATACTTTTGAGTCTACAAAAACTATAAAAACTGTCTGAGAGGTTTGCAGGTATGAAATAGTCAAACGAAAATGGGTTCAAATGTTCCAAATCTAAAACAGTTTGTATGGACTTCTGTTAATGACATGAAAATCACGGCGATCCAAAACTCTATCTTGACGGCTTTCTTATCCCTGTCGGGGAGGATACCAAACTTTTAGGACTTAGTTTTGACCGTCAACTAACTTTGCTAGCGACAAATGTTAAAAAAGACCTGGATTTAATGCAAGTCGTAGCAAACGCAGACAGGCTGAGCAAATCCGAAAGTATTATTAGGGTTATGCAGGACTTTAATAAGATTTAAATTTTACTATGATTCGACTGCAAATGGATCAGCTTGCAAATCTTGCCTGAAGAACCTGCAGTTGCTTGAACCGATACACAATCAGGGACTTAGACTTAGGTATAATTTGTAACTTCCCTGTCAGAAAACCTCTATGCTGAGGCAAATGAACCATCACTTTATCCCAGACGAACGAAATAGACTCTTCATTATAATACCAAACTATCCTCTAGGGATCTGACCAATAATTAATTTCCCATAGAACTAATATATTAAAAATAAAATTAATTTCTTCATTAGCTTGGCATACAAACCAGACATCCTTCCATTCATTGGAGTCAGATAATTTTGTTAATCATTGAAAAACCGGTGTTTCGCAGAATTTCCTCGCTCGTGCTGCAAAACAGGGGACAATCGGGTCTGCACATTATAACATAGCCTCGTACCAAGAATCCATATGCTATTTTGTCCGTATTAAAATTAAATTAAATACAGGATATCAAAATATCAGTAAATATTTTGTTGTCAACTATAGTACCTAGATTGAAGTTTATGAAATGTATAATGTAAAAAATTAAATATATTTACAAGCCAATGGATGCATCTCAAAATACTTAGTACTCTATTTTTTATTCCCCCACCAATAGACTGGTTCTCTGGTTGTAAAATAATTAGTTGTCCGATACCTATACCAACCATCAATTTTGTACATTTTTGTGTATTGACAACCTTAGACACCAAGTATGCACATCACCAATTTGGGCGGTATTCTAAGCACATACAATGATAATAATCGACACTTATGTAATGCCGACAGATGACAAGAATGAATGTTACTTTGCAAGAAATGTTTTCATGTTCATACATTATAGATGTAGATAACTGAATAAATGCAGGGATTTTAATAGTTGGTCTCATGTTTTTCTTAACTGCCATACTCATGTGCATGCATGAAATATACACCAACGGGCATTATGTAATAAAAAGTATCAAATTACACAACTCTCTATTTTCATCTATTTCTGCTGCAAAGATGATATTTTTGATTCTTAAAATGTTCTTAATTAGAGTTTTTGTTTTCTTGAATCATATATTAAGAAGTGTTTATGGCAGCTAAGAGGTTCAGTTTGCTTTGCATCACTTGTCACATGAGAAACTTATGAATGTAGGGACCTGAAACCAAAGGCCAAAATAGATGCAGCGAGACTATCAGCTGATACTAACTCCCATTGATGCAAAGAAATAGTATAAACAGTGTAAATTATCATTCTAACAGTACAAAATATATATTACAGTCACACTTTAAAACTCAAATCATAAACTAGTAATGTAGGCCAAATTGAAAATAGCAGCAACAACAACAAAAAATCCGAAGAAACTATGAATAATAATTAAAAAAACTCATCCAAAATAGAGTTGACAAGATATTGCACAAAAATCGTTTATTCTGAGAGACAGGGCTTTTCACAAAGTTCTTAATTGTAACTCAAAAATTGAAAATACATGTGCCATGATAGACTTCAGACCGATAGTCTTGGAGAGGTAACATATAAACTCCAACTAACACCTTGGCATAGAGAACTGTAAATTAGATTAGAAATTAAGCCATTTAAAAAGCACCGTGCAACATAACATATGATATATGTTATATTCTATGTGATAAAAAAGGTAATACATTTATGAATTTCATCTTAGGTGAAGTGATAAGAACACATACAGGAAAGGCAAAAATCTGGGATGAAACAAGAAACGTAAATTTGTTACGATGTGATAAAGAAAATATTATTAGCATTTTAATGCAATATGTGCAATAACCCAGTGAATTTAGGAGTTTGGAAAACACCGTTCCACTCTGCAACTCAGTCTTGTTACATGCAGGCAGAAAATGTAAAAAAAAATAACGAGGGAATTAATGTGGTGACCAAAACCAATCTCTACCTCTATGGACAATTTCATACATGTCAAAAAGTTGTTAACTGTGCCTGTAATGCAAATGTAACTGTTCAAGTGGATATTGGTAATGAAAAATCATGGACAACAGAGGGTCTTTTAGAACTTAAACTTCAATCTCACATGGATGTAAAAATGTGACAATTGATCCAGATTGTAGTAACTACTTGGCAGTTTTAAGCTTCTTGAGGCTTATTTCCGTAATTATAATGCATTTTAACTTGTGCCTGCTTTAAATTACTCTAGAAATGTTTCATTGTATTGTAATTTCTGATAAATCAACCAATGACACTGAAAAAAATGAAGAAATACACATAGTTTTAATTTATACACACACTACCCCCACCCTATATGGATCGGACCACTAATTAATTTCCCACAGAACTTAACGTTAATATATAAAAAAAATTAAATTACTTTCTTCATTAGTTTGGCATACAAACTACACATCCTTCCATCCATTAGATTTAGTGAAGTTTGTTAAGCCTTGAAATAAAAGTGGATTTAGTACTCTATTTTTTATTCCCCCTACCAATAGATTGGTTCTCTCGCTATAAAATGATTAGTGGCCCGATACCTATATTCTTCTAATCCCGCATATGATGCAGTATTTATACCCAAATATCAAATCTTGCATAATCAGAGACCAAATTTCATTAGACTTTTGGCAAGGAAATTTGTCTTCATCTAGAATCAGCAAAAAGCAATCTTGCCAATACAGCAAGTTACCAACTTGTTTATTAAAACTCCCAGTAATAATATTTGATCTTTGCCATTACAAAGAGTCATCTACCAATCCTCTTGTTCTCTAGAGCAGATTCAAAGAAATTTGAGTCCTCTTTCGTGGCCATACATCTCTGCATACAGAAGGTTCAGAAGACGGAGACGAGGAAGCAACTACCGCAAAACCATAAGGCACCATCTGGAGCCGGGTACCCGATAAAGTGTCCTTTTGTACTGCAACAATTACGGCCATGCTCACAATTTTAACTACATCAAAACCTCTATAAAAACACCAAATTTCATAATCTTTGCCGATGTCATTCCACACTAAAAGTCTTGAAAAATGTCAAATTTGACAAGCAGTTAATACGCCAAATCTTACAGAAACATGTTTTTTTCCCCCTATAATCTGGAAAAGTATTATGTACATTTGGCTGCCTAGTCACATTGGTATTAAGTGTATTGAAAGGGCACATATCGCAGCTAAAGCTGCCCCACGTTCACCCATTTTGAAATGGAAGATTCCATATACTAAATTTTAATTGTGAACTGAACATATTCTGTATACTTAGCAAAATATGTGGAATGAAAACTCTGCAACCAAGCTTCAGAAAAATCAACTCTGTCATTGGAGAACGCCAACCCTCATACAGAACAAATCGCAGAGATGAGGTGGTATTGCGCCCCTCACGTATAGGACACAATACATGACACACGCATATTTCCGGAAGGGTGAACAAGAGTGCAAATTCCCAAGTATCCATTCTTGTCGAATGTATATGCCTACACCTGTGGGACATACATTTTTATAGGCTTTTTGATGATATATACTCAGAGAAAATCATAGATTGTTTTTACAAGAATGCTTTTTATATAAAAAGAAATGTACTCTATATGTGAAGGATTTGATAGATTTTACCTTTATTTTTTATTGTATATACCTTTAAAAGTATTTGAACATTTTTATATTGTGCTTATAATCTTTTAGGACTACATGTTTAAGTTTATTATGAAGGTTTTGTAGTCTTAAACTATTTCATCACTAAAACGTTGGGATAATAAAGCCAGATACAGGATATTATACCCATTAAGGTTTCAAAAAAAACTTCAACGGAATGGCAACTTTATTTAATACTCTGCTATTTTTACAGCATGTTTTGATGGCTGTATTCCCCAAAACAGCTGTGACAGGAAGGATTCGAGGGGAATGAACATTGATGTGCTGTATCTACGGTTGGGAAAAGTGGGAGTCCCGGATACAGTGAAGGAGAAGTATCTTAAGGCTCTCACCCTCCAGGAGGATACAGTGCGGGAAAAGCTTCTCCAGGAGGCGGCTGTAGTCAGGAAACAGACCAGTTCACAGGTACATTACATCCATTGTCAAATAAGAAATAACCACGGTGAGGAAGCAAATGATCACTGTAATATATAGCTGCTCTGTTGAAAACGTATTTATCAAATTTAAGATACAGCCATTGTCAGTGGAAGAATATGACAGTGCATCTGTCAACAAGAGACAGAAAACGTCCAAGTGAAATAACCACCGATGTACGGGAAAGTCACCACCACATGTAAAATAACATGTCGTGAGCAAGAGTCCACCATCAAATATAGCTAAAGATGTTGTCAAGAAATGGGTGAGATACAGTCCTTGAAAAGAAACAAATATTATCTCAATTAGGAGACAGCCTGCCTAAGGAAACAGATATCGTCTACACTAACGGAACCATCATCAGATTGAAGACAGATGTCGCATAGTAATGTATATTCTTATGGGTAAAGATGGCCCTTATTAAGAAACAGACGCTGCTACAAATGAAATATAACCATGTTTCGATAAAGACAAAGAAGCTTTCGATAAGTGACACAATAGACAAGAGGCACACTCCAACGCTTTTAAGAGACAGTCGCTACATGAAAACCTACCATCAACCTGATCTCAGATATATACAGCCTGCACAAAAGAGACAGCGTTATAATTGTAAAACAAACGTCAGGAAATGCATATTGTTACGGGTGAGAGAATGTTCTTGTATGGAAACAACCATCACTAATGTCGTCGTGTGGAAGCTGGACATCGTCTAAGATGTGATCGTCATAAACGACCTAAAACAACTGTTAAAATACACAATCATGTTAGAGACAGGTATCATCGGGAAACATATACCATCACAGCTGAGAGGGTGGATTCGTTTAGGAGACGAATAACGACCATAGATAGCTTGATGCAATAACATACTAAACATTAGTCCATCGTGTGTGTGGTGGTGGTGGGTGGGTGGCCTAAGGTTATTATAGTGTTGAAAGACCACAGCAGCGACGTTTACTCTGCGGGAGTTTGCTGCCATGGACATGGATACATAAAAGAATTCACATTGTAAGTTATATATATATATATATATATATATATATATATATATATATATATATATATATATATATATATATATATATATATAAGAGTGCTATTTAGTTGATAGGTAGTAAATTTGCACCTGGTACCATAATCTGAGTAAGCTGAGTAAGTTTCCGATTAGTACATATTTTAACATTGAACTATTGACCTTTTCCAGGTGGAGCTGATTAAGAATGAGGCAAACGAGATAAATCAGAATGCGCTTACGCAAAAAGTCGTAATTGAGAGACTGGCAGAAGCAAACTACACACGGACAACTGAGGTCGCAAGGATACGGGGCTTGATGGCAATGTTCAATTATTTGAACATTTCACACGAGGATAACAAGAATTCCATTGATTACCTGAGAACTCTTAAAGGCGCGGCCAACATCCAACTAACCGTCAACTTTGACCAGAGAATTGCAGGATCTTTGTAATGCTCAAACTTTGTATAACAAAAAATTCGCTGTATCATCACGAATGCACAACAAAGAAGCTAGAATATTTTGTTGTGTACAAATCACATGTCAGTAATTTCATTAACGCACGGTATTTTCAAGTACACGGAGAGGAAGAATCTGGTTATGTTGGACACTTGAGAAACTTCATTTAGGGCAATTCTTGACTGCTTTCAAGCTAATCCATGTTCCACATTTTGGCTTAAAGACAATATGAAATCGCATTTGTTTTAAAAAAATATTTGTCGTATTTCCATTCATTGTTTTAGGATTTGCCAGTTCGAATCACTATCTATAATCAATTTTTCTGTCATCTTTTCCTGGTAAAACAGTTATCTTTTATTCTCACTCTTATATGCTTTGCACTAGTATTGGAAAAGTTTAAATTTTTTTGTTAGTTTTCATTTCAGTTTTGTATGAATATGTCGTTTTGCTACATGGATATAATCTTCAAAGATAAATGATGGAGAATTGTACAGGATTTTACATATTGAATATAACAACTGCTGCACCTTCTAATCTTTTCAAAACTGTTCAATCACAAACGTTTTCAGTTTGAATTACAAACTATTGCTTCAGTAAGCACTCGTACAATACGAGAATCACTAATGGAAGGGGTTTAAATATCAAACTACTCATTGCAAACTTCACGGTTTAGCTTAGAACTGGTGTGTGTATGTGTGTATGTATGCACGTACAAAGCGCACATGTTATTATGGCACAGTGTATACACACATGGAAACGTTTATTTCATGTAAATGCGTGTACTGTCTAATTTGACACCAAAGTGTATGTGTGTATGTGTGTATGTATGCACGTACAAAGCGCACATGTTATTATGGCACAGTGTCTACACACATGGAAACGTTTATTTCATGTAAATGCGTGTAATGTCCAATTTGACACCAAAGTTTGTAATCATAATCACGCTAAACACTGATATTTCCGTTTATGTACAGTATATTCCAGGAGCTAAGAGGTAGATATCTGAGTGTGTCAATCTGAAATCAACGCATCATCACTTTTCGTAGTATTGATAGACGTAGTTCATCACCGCTTATATATAAACAGTAACGCTACGTATAAGTGTGTAACGCGTCGGAAAAGTGACAATAGCACAAAGGAAAAGAACATATACCTGGTCTTACATAAATATGTTATTAAAGTCTAAAATACTTGGTAACTGGAGGGAGTCGAATATCGGAGATATTATTAAACAATTTCTGGAAGAAAAAAACGTAATGGCGATATATTAATTACAATATAAATTAGACCTTCGAGATAGATTTAATTTTCGACATTCTTCCAGGCTGAAGATAGCACCCTCCAGCCACAAAAGTGTGCGTTGGCAAATGTGATGACAACATCACAGCAACAACAGTCACAATAGCATATTTGCGGCATTCTAAATCTATAAACTTTCATATATCCTCCGAGAGGAATTATTTGTCACTGGCACCAATGATTTTTAAAACAATTGTCTGATTTTTAAAACGCAATGTTCTATGGTATGTGAATTTAATTTCTAGTGACTTTGGCGCAATTTCTGGTCGTTTTCAGTAGCCACTATTGCAATACTATGGCAATAAAATGTGTTTAACCAAACTTAAACATACTCTTTCCGTTGTTGTGTTTCTTTAACTAATAGTCTCAGTACGACATAAAGTGTATTAGTTTACATCTTCTTAATAAACAAGATCAAACGTTGTACAGGAACAACAGTAAACTAAAATTATACGAAGAGGATTGTGGCGCTCACCATATTACAGCATGTGGGATATGTGAATTTCAGTTAAGGATATGCATCCATGCCGTCACTGTAGAGCAAGGTGGCGGTTCATCGGTCATTTTTAGAATCTTTTGGAGTTTAAAAAAAGGAAAAAAACGGGGATTTATAGACGACAAAAATAGCAACAACTCCAATTCTACAGAAACTGAAAATTGCAAACAGGAATTGAACATAACTATTGCAATGGAACATGTAAAGAGATAATTGGCTATAATTTACTGCAAAAGCGTTCAAATATATGGATAAGAAACACAACAAGAAGGCATATAACTTATTGCTAACGCCTGAGCTGCTAAAAATGTCCAAATCTTTGCCAAATGTTCCAATCTACGCTGTAACATCATTGATTTGCAAATTTCTTCCTATCGATTATTTAGACAGTTTACAAAATGAACTGAATGATGACTATATGACAGCAAACATAAATAAATACTTCACTGGAATTTTGTCATTTGAACCGTATTGTATCAGCACTGAATACTAGTTGCATAACTTTCAGACATATTGATTTCAAAAGGACAACACAAAATGGAGGAAATAGAAACTATTGAAACAAATGGTTATCAAATGCATTTGCATTGCATTGCATTGCAATGCAATGCATTTGTGCATTGGATATTTCATAAATTGCTAAACCAATTATTCTATTTTCAATTAGTTCACAATCATTTCCTTTGCATGAAAAAGACATGTTACAGGCATAACGAGAAAGTCTATAACGTTTCCATCTTCAACTTGTATGCTAATATTCAATCTGTTTATGGTATCTGTTTGTAATTGCTTGTAATGCCCATTATTATGGCACAAAAAAGAACAAACAAAAAAAAACCCCAACAACAAACAACAATAAAAACAAAGTGTCGCCTTGCAAAACAGTTATAATGATAAAGATACTCAAGTAAACATGAATAATAGCCTCCGGAGTAAATTTGGTGTTAGTGATATGGTGGTGATCACTGTATAATTTTTAAGATTTCAAAAATCCACAAACTGTATCAAATTCAGTAGATATTCGTATATATATACGGCTATTGAATCGTAACAATTAAGCATTGTAGTTAGTTGTGTTCACCGTGTAGTTGTCCACATCTCTACTTTCATTGTTGTTACTATTTTCTCTCCTTCTCTCTTTGACTTTATTCATGTACATCTCAAGGTTGTAAAAACCATCAAGAAGTAAAGCCTTTGTTTAATTCTTGTCATTGATATAGTAAAAGACACTGTTTTTGATTTTTGGGAAATATTGCAGTAACAAACAATAAATTCATTCTTTGGAATGAATTGAATAGTTTACCATTTTTGCTGTCAGTTAGATTAGCAAAATATATTTCTTTTTCACACAGTGTCTCTTGTAATATAGCTTTCAATTTGTATAGGCAAAATTGGCGAAGCCAAAACCAAAGCATTCTTTACTTAAAGTTTTTGTTTTCAACTTCAATCATTTACTATAAGTTTTTCGTGTATCTCTTTCTTTTTCAATTTCTTCCCTTCTTCTAAAAAAGTTTTCGGTTTTCTTTCTCTTCCCCTGTGTTCACCTTCAGTGAGTCTCTGACTTCTTGGTTTTCTGTATTGTTTATTTTCTTTCTAAATACATTTTTTTGTATCTCTATGTACCCGTTGTAGCCCTTGATAATCAAATTAAGCTATTTACTTGGGGTTTTTATTTGTGACTAATCGATTAGCTCATCATTTCGTCAATACTGTTTAACTTAATAATGATAGGTGTTACTATTTCCTCATGTTTCAAAACTTTGTTGTATACCAGTGTTTCCTTCAGAGCTTTTGCAATAAATTCTAGCAATTTGGCACCAAACCCGCTAAAAGTCAAAGGAACAAATACACTGGTACTATTTTTAACACCTAAACGAGCCCCTGTTATTCCCATACCACCCAGAATTGTTGCCATGCTAACCTCCACCCAATTCAAAAGTTTATATGCTTCTTCGTATTTCTTTCTAACACATCTCTAGCGTTCGATCTTTCTGACCAAATCGTTTTAATCTCGTTAATTTAAATTAAGACCCTTGTCTAACCGGCACTCTAAGCACACGCGCGCAGATCACGATACTTGAGTTGTAACCGGTTGTATTAACTCTTTATATGTTCTGCCGTGCTGGACACAATAGGTTCGTGTACCAGAGGTTCAGTCTATGCCGGAAATTCCGTGTCTGTGTGTAGAAGGCACATTTGGAACACTTTTCACAGGCTGATACTCAACCGTTTTAGGTTGTACTGTTGTACTTTTCAGACATGTCTTTGATTTGTCTTTCAGTACAGATCTGTACTTATCCTTTGGACCACGATAACGCATTTTCCTTTAGAGAAGCTACTATATTTACCTGGTAGTAAAGGTTTGCTTCCGCAAAGCATTTATTGAGCAACAATTTTGTCAGATAAAAGTCTATTTGCTATTCGATGGTCAATTTTAAACTCTCAAAAAGAACTTAAATGGTCAGCTTTACAACATCTTCAACATCCGTGCTTGATGGTGGACCAAATGTACACCTCAGTTGATTTTTCGAAAGTCTGTTGTAAGCAATTGTAAGGGCACACCTTAATGTAACATGGCAAATTGTGTTGATGATGTTTTTTTTAGTTCCATTTGACGTTTGTTTGAAGGTAAAATATATGTTATTTATTGGCCAAAAAAGTTGACACATTTTGCAAAGTGTATTTGAAATATCTTTCAGAGGTCATATTGATTTTGGAATTTCTTTGAGCATTCAGATAAAAGCAGGGGAAAGCGATCCAATCTTACTAGATCTAAGAATTAACAGTGATTTAAACCTTAACAATAAGGGTATTACCAATTTAGTATAGACTGTAAAACATGTTGGATGCACCTAATATAAAATTAAAGACTCCACAAAGCATTTTTGTTGATGAACAACAAAAGCAAATTGAACTGAGTGACACAAATGTTGTCAATTTTACAATGATCAACATTGCAAATGGCTTGATTTGAGAAGTACACATGATAACAGATTGCATCGTCTAGTCTTAATTTAGCTCAAGTACAGCATTATATTCACTTCGAAATCAACAGAAATAAACATCTAACTGCTCATGATGACTTTGGTAATTTAGAGGATGTAAAAACGAAAGTAGCTAACCTAACCATACCAGCTTTTAATGGTCGACATTTTGAAATATAAACATGAAGATCGTACAAACGTACAACTCAGAAATCACAGATTTAAAAGAGAATACTTTTTTTTACAGCAAGGATACAAAAGCAATGGAAATTGTGTTTTGAAGAGATTAATATTACGCCGAACTAAATGAACGTAGAAATTGTAGATTTCTTGAAACAGAACAAAAGAAACAAAGTTCTAATGAGACTTCAATACTCTGGCCATTACAAGATACTGGTATAATCAGCATGGATTGCTCTCGGCATGCGTGCACTGAAAGCACACTTTACATCATTTACACTAGCGTGTCCGTAAGGTTATGAGTTTACGATGTCAATGGAAAGGGCTTATCATCATATACATACAATACTACATATTCCATTTTGATAGTATGCATTTCATGATTGTATGATCTAAAGAAAGTAATTTCCTGCTAATATTCTTGTGATTATATAAGCAATCTTTGTAAATTTAGAATTTTAAATTCTTTTTATTACACTTTTTATTCTTTTACAAACTTTCTTTACATCTTTACCCGTCTTGATTGAATGAAGTTAAGATCTCAATCCTACAAACTATTAAATATGAATAGACGATAGTTCATCTTTGAAAACACCTAATACCTTTCTATTCATTGGTGGGATGCCAAATATGTTGTTCGTTGGATAGTCACAAGTGACATAAAATTTGATGTTATTCTTCATGTCATGGTAAAACATGAATGCGTATAGAACCAGTATCAGCCATTGAAAGTCTCAAACTATCACCTTATTTGTTTTTTTAGCTTAACATTCGTACATTAGCCATTTAGTCAATTCCAGCATTGTAAATCCATAGTAAATTCTTTTGGTCAATTCAGTTTGCTTGTTTTTCAAACTGACTAACACCAAGTCATCGTCAGTATTGTTCTCGTGGCAAATGCTAGATCTTTCAGGCATTCAAAAAAGTTATTTCATCTGTACTTAGTTTTACTCTTGGTCTTTTATGAGAGTTTCAACCTGTTTACTGAATACACTGTTATTCATCAATTTGAAGAAGAAAACAATTCTTCTTGAATCAATGGTTGCTTTTTGTTTCCAACTTTCATTCAGTTCATTGTAAGATTTAAGCCACGATTGTTATTCAAACAAGCTCGATCTTATATATTTTGTTGTTTTAAACGCAACCGTATGTAAAGCTTTAAGTTAGTGTATTTAATGACATCTTTCTTTTTGTTTTTGAATGTTCATAACAGTTTTGGTACTGTTGGTTTTCTACCCTTGTAATCATCAATTAACCTCTTCTGCGACTCTCCTAGATCATTTTCATTTGAAATAAATGTCTGTGGAATTAACGGCAAGTCCTTGACCTAGTTATGAGTGTGTAATGGAATCTCCAAATCCGCTTCTATAATGCAACCGATATTATGCTTTGCATGTGTGCCAGCGAAACAATTATATTCACCATAATTTTGTTCTGACCATATCTTTTCAGGTAATATTAGCGATTTGCTTCAGCGTATCTATGTGATATCATGCTATTTGCTCCTCTTATTACACTCTCAGTGATAAGGAACATATCATAGTCTGTATAAAAAAATTCAAATTTTACTCTTGATATCTTTAAACTTGCATTATGTTTTAATCCGAGAGTCACTTTAATAGTGAGCAGGGTGTAGATTGTAGTCTTTTATACAGACATTCTTTTACTCTTCAGAAATGTCACATAGCGTCAATTTAGCTTTCCTTACGTAAAAAACATGTAGATATCCAAGTGCCTTCAGGTTAAAATATTAAAATGACATATCTAACGTATTGGTAATTGTAATTTGATATGTTTGAATCGTTAAGCAATGAGTAAAACGTCTCTATTGGTGATAAAGCTATCTCAATAAACCTTTCGAAGCTAGTCACGTATTCAAATAGGTAACTGTCTTTTCTAAAATATTTGGGTGTCATGTCTATATAATGTCTCAAGGTCTCTGCAAATTTGCATTATCCCGTGAATCTAAAGCTTTCTAGAAACCTTACTGTTCTTTTAACTGTTTTTTCGTTTTCTTTTCCTTCTTTTATGAACCTATCAACATTTAATAAAACATATTTATTGACGTTGTTAGGTATTACTTTTACCTCCTTATTTGGATCATTTGAAAGTAATGTCTTGACGAACCGATGACTATGGTAAGCAGACACGTCACGAATAAAATATAGTATTATACTTTGGTTATTTCGAATTCAAATTGCATTTCTTTTGTGCTGTCGTGGTATCGTTGTTTTAAATTTGTAACACACTTGAACTCAATGTTTCTCTGTAAACTATTGACTTACATCTGTTGTGGATTGAACTGAAATACAAACAAAATCCTGATATAACGTGTTGTTTTTATTATCTAGGATTCAGTGTCATACCTCTGGGTCACTCCAGCACAACAACACATTCAAAACCACAAAGCATTACATACTAAACTTTAAGTTGGTATTGATAGTTTTTTTAATGTGATTACTAAGTCCCCCTCGGGCATTATATATATTAAATTATATAAATTACAACATAGTCTTTTGTGGTCTACTGATTTGTCTGGTATATTAGAAAAACAAATTAAAGCATTGCTTACATAAATATTTCTGTCCGTAATGACTATTTATCTGTGATGACACCAATTTTGACAATTCTTTTTTTTTCCAAACGTAATAGTTCCATCCCCTTTGAGGTCATTACGTCCATCATACTGAAATATAATTAACATCCCAACATATATTCCCTATTTCAGTTTATTCTAACAGGACTCTGGTAGCTTATCTCCATACCGCTGTCATCCACTTCCAATATTTCAACACATTTACAGATATATCGATTTCATTTTCAATGTTTTTTTTCATGATCAATTTTTACCGGACATCGTTTTTAAACCAATGACTATTTATCTAAATTGTATTTTGATGGTGTACTTAAAACAGATTCCTGAACAGGCAAGAGGCACCTATCGTTTTTTATTGTATATGATTATGCAAGCTGTTTTTGTTCAGGCAAAACTCTGCATGAGCTTCACATGAGCGGTTGCTCTCTATGTGCGATTTTTAATACTTAATCCTGTCAAGCATCCATTTTTTACTTTGCTTATTTTCTGTGAAAATATTGATATATAAAATGTAAAACAAACGTTCAATAACATGATCAATTTCATATATGTTTAATATATTTGGAAACCTTGTCCTGTAATAACAATTATTTTTCTCACTTTGTATAACTTCTTGAGTTCTGATTTGCACAGGCTCTACTGTCGGTTGTTTCTTAAGCTGATCGTTAAGTGTATCTGAGCTTTCATAGAGCCAAAGTTTCAAATTATTATAATGATTATCTTCTTCAATTGGTTCAATGTTGTTGAAAACTTCATACAAAGCTCGATTGTTGCCACTATAAAGTATATACACTGACGGCAGAACAATTAAGGCATGGAGTGGTGGGGAATGTGGGCGGAGGGTACCTCTCAGTTTCTAACCTTGTTTTCTTTTTGCGTATCCGTCAAATTTGGTACTTTGTAGGATTTTCAAAATTGAAGTCCTTGGCCACATTTATCTCAAACTGGGAGGGTATTAAACTGCAAACTGTAGAACCAATTGAAAAACTGGGGTCAAGGGGAAGAAGCTGTGATACTGGAACCATCGCTGTTGTGATCTTATAAACTGCACCAAATCCCTTTTTCAGTTTACCTCAATATTTTTACTGTCTATCAACTCTACCTTTTAGTGCATATTCATCTACTTCTTGATAGAGACATTTTGGGTAATGTAGGAGAACAACTGGAATTTGATGGAAAATGAGAGAGAGAATGTATTGAAAAGGCAACCTGATTGAAATATAAGGTAAACTTTGAATCAGGACATATACTTTTCTTAATATACCTATTCCAGCTCATGCACTGGTGTATCATATTCGACATAATATCCGCACTGCGCGCATACGAAAATTATTTGGGAGAACTTTACGGGGTTGAGGCTTATCGTCATAAGTCCTCATGATGTATATACCACGAAGTACATACTAAAAGAATTACTTCCCATTGTCTGTGTTGGAAGCTCTCCACTTTGAAACTGCACTGTTTCTCCTTATATGGACGTACTGAATAAAGCACATGTTAGATTTATTTGTTATACTGATTTAACTCACACGTTTAAGTGGTAATGAGACATCTGATATGGTAAGATCCAAGAAAATCAGGATATTCTAGGCCGGTTTTAGCAACAAAATCTATGCTAAGACTAAGCAATGTGCGGTCAGTAAGAAATACTAATATTTTCTGCAAGTTTTGACCACAAAGCAGGGTGTTTTCTTCTTGTGGATTGTTTGTGTATTACAATAAATATGATGTCCATTATAGAATACTTATAATACTTATCACTGTTAAACATATCGTATATATGTGATTAAGGTCTTCACTATTCGTTAGTTCTCTACAAGTGAATTAGGGATCATTGTGCTAATAATTCGAAGTCATGTGGAAAAAAATGGTATGGACTTATATTTTTGATATTTCCCCTGACTTTCTTTTAAGTGATTTAACTTTGAGACAATCCTGTTTACGTAACTGTTAAAACGTTTTCCCCATTTCACCCTCAAAGAATGAATTCGAGACAAATGACATGATACCCTCCAAATGTCTATTTCCTGAAAAGTTTCCCTTTTGTAATCGTAAATTGACAAAATACGTTTTGTTTTGTAATAACTTTTAATGTAAATATCCCTTTACTCAGAGCATTTATTGGTTCACAATGTTATATTGTGCTGCACACTCTTACTCTCTCAAGTAATGCGGCAGTAAACCAATTCGTTGATTACTCAACAATTCTGCATCAAAAGCCTCACCGTACCTATCTATTTATCTAATAATAATAATAATAATAATAATAATAATAATAATAATAATAATATTATTATTATTATTATTTTATTATTATTATAATTATCAATGCAATCTTGATTGATGGATAAGATCGAGTTGTCAGTATCAGACGCGAAGCATCGAGTCATGATCTGAATTTTCTGATGCTGCCCACCAGACATGATCTAGCAATCTAGATCGAATTACTATGATAATGATATTTATGTTATGTATCTATCAATTTTCAGATAATTTAATAAAATCACTGTATTTAACTTAAAAACAAAAGAAGTTGCTTAATGTTGCATCCGTTTTAATACGAACTTCATCTTAAATCATGAACCGAATTACATACTGATCAACTGATATGTACATGAATTGCAGTTTATACGTTAAACGCGCGAGACAACAGTCACTCATTTTCATAACAATCACTGCTAGTAACGCAAATTCTTAGACGAATGGGGGCAGCAGACCCATATATGTTATTTACAGTTATTGTGTAGTTGTCTTACTTTGAATCACTTAATATTTCAACATCTGAATGACTCTGAAAGTTTCTCTTTGAGACCAGGCTAATAGCAGCTGAACTGTGTCTGGCGATATATCGTGAGAGGCTCCAGTTGGGACTTGGCATGGGAATGACAGCATTATTTTCGCAGTTATTTACAACGGGATTGGACAGATTGTTAACACTTGATGATATAGATTTGTTACAGAGACTGTTACTCATCTCCTTTTGCATGTCAAGTGATACTACGGTATAGTTGTTCACTTTGTTCAAGTGTAACTGGGAAAACGGAAGGAAAAAGTAGCTCTAGCCTCGTTTGAGGGGATGGTGATGCGGAATCAGAAACTGAGAGTATGGTTTTCATACTTCTAGGAAATGACGGTAACATTCTTGCTCTTTCTTGAGTAAAAAATTGATAGGTGTGTAATAAACACAGCATCTGACCTTTCATTCATTAAAAGGTCTCTCATGCAAAAACAGATTTCCTCATACAGGGAAGAATCAATCAAAAAGATACCCTCTATCTCTCATGCAGGTATTAATTATCACATTTCTTATATATTCCTTTAATTGTAGCAGTTGTTAGATTTTTTATGGATTTTGTTTCTTTTTGTTTTCTCATGGGTAAGTCTTTCCTTATGAGCAGTGATAATAACATATTTCATCTTAAACTTCATCTCCAGTTTGATTTCATACATAGTATTGTCTATTACAAGAATTTGTTCCCAATTGCCTATTAATATCTTCAAAATATTTAATTAATTTTCCACTGGTTCATCCATTTCACTTTCAAATCTCTCGAGTAATCACTGTACCATTTTAGATTTTCTGCTTTCTTTCTTTCCTTGTTACTACAAACTTTGCTATTTTCAACCTTACAGGTAATTTCAACATTTCACAAAAAAGAAGTCTATGTGTATCGATTTTAAGGCTTATAAGATGAAAATTCAACCATGTTTGATTTCCTTTGAATTTATCGATATGATTTTGTATTACTGAGTATAAAGATTGTTGATGACGCAAAACAATGTTACATAACGAGATTTAACGCATTTCATAACAATAAAGTTCATGCAGTGTCTATAACTTTGAATATTATGATGTCGCATGGATTTTCTTTCAGATTTAACATAGACATGAATAATCAGCGACTGTAATTATTAGATTCATACTTGTTACTCATGTAGACTATATATCTATTACAATTGAAGCCAACATAATAACAATAGTAGTATCTTTAAGTATCTTCGTTTAGAGGCATAACAGTTTCCTGAACACCTTTGAGCAAAACCTTAAACCGTCAATAACCCAGAGTACAAATAATCCTTGTATGTTCAAGTAGGACCCCGTAATAGTTTAATAATTCTTAAGCTGTGTCAGATGTACTCTAATTCTTGATAAATCTCAATAGTTTCATCGAATGATTTGCATAACCATTTTCCCTACAGCTGATGTAATTAACAATGTTCGATCCGCTGTAAAATTGATCAAAGTCTACTAAGTGTAACTTTTTAGACGTTATGAAAGATTTTACTATTTTAGTAAAATATTTAATCGCTGATTGTCGTCATTTACATCAATTTAATAATCCTTCATGCCAGAATGGTTTCTGTAAAATTTAGTCAAATTCTATTAAGTAATTTTTGAAAAGTCGTTTAAACGATTTTCCAATTTTAGCAATGGTGGCCATAAGTGATGGCGACTCGTCATAATTTGCATAAATTTCAAAGCTCTTTTTACCAGAAATGCTATTTATCATCCTCGCTTCGGTCCTTTATCATCGTGACTGCCTGAGCTAAGATTTCCTCGTTTCTCAAGAATAAACCAATCACAGCGAGCGCGATCAGACTTTTCTCGCCATTGTAATCCAACGTGACCTTTTACGCTGGTTGAATGAGCCAATCAAAGTTTCTCTTCCAAACACAGTCACTTAAAGGTCGATAAAACGGGTATTTTCATTGATGTGTAGGGGGTTATTACATTGTGTTGGTGATGACGCATTTATGTTTCTGCGTACTCATTAAAAATGAGGAAATCTCACCACAGGCAGAAAGGGGTTATAAAAGAGCATATCGGATTGTCGCCCGTTGTTTGCGACGATGGCTTTCTCTCAAATTTGTTTTGATTTCTGCAGAGCAGTCTCTGAGAATAAGTATTTTTTAATTGTATGTTACGGTTAATAATAGTGGTTATATTTGATGGCAGATTTGCATCATTTGTATGAAACTGAAAGCCGTCTATGGAAAGGTGTTTTCTTCTACATTTGGTCCAACTCTATCGAACAATTTTGTGAAGAAGTTGTTTAAATATTTTCTTTCCTTTTTAGAACCGGCGGTCATATTTGTTGACCCATCAGCATCAGTTGTACACATTTGAAATTCCTCAATGGCAGGATTTTTTCGTTAAAATTTGGTCAAATTTTGCACAGCGGTTTTTGAGTTGTTGAAAGGTTTTACTATTTTTAGTAACGGTGACCATATTTGATGGTGGATCGGCATAATGTGTAGAAAACTGAAAAGCCTTTGTGTAAGAATACTTTCGTTTAAGTTTGGTTAACTTCTCTTCATTTCTAATGGAGAAGAAATTGTTTCCATTTTTGTTTCTCAGTAGCAGCAGCTTTTATATTCTACGTAAAGGTGGTCATATTTGAAAATGGACCGGTATAATTTTGCATAAATTTTGAAATGTCGTATTGCCAGGATGCTTTCTGTCAAATTTGATCAAATTCTGTTGGGTGGTATTTGAGAAGAAGCCACTTTTTCTTTTTTTACTATTTTTAGTAACGGTGACCATATGTGATGGCGGAGCGGCATCATTTGTACACATTTTGAAAGTTCTTTATGCCTGGATACTCTGTTCCATACCTGGTAAAAACTGGTTTGCAGATTTTTGAGACCCCTAAAATAACAATTGCTAACAGATGCATGGTAATATCATAAAAATAAAAATGAAAAAGAAGAGTTGTCCTGCACTGTAAATATCTCAACTACTATCATGAATAAGTTTGATTGTGAGCTTTTTGCGTCATCATTTAGTGGAGCAGTAGCTTCTGTTTGTCAGGTCCACCCAATTATCATGCTGAATAACTCTTTTAATTATTATTGCATATGGACCAAACTTGCTATGCTGCTTGATGTTGATGAGACTTTCCATTCGCAGTATTATGTCATTCTTCGGTGGAGTTATAACCCCTAATTGTCAGACATATCCTTAAGTATTAATGAATTTCAACCAAATTTTATAGGTAGCTTGATATCGATGATACAGTGACTGAGTTTGATTGTCCTTATTTTACATTAACATTTAGTGGCATTATCGACCCTCATTTTAGGATCCACCCACCTTTAGTTCTATACAACTCCTTACTTTTTGACTGGATTTTTAAGCATCTTTCACAGGTATAATTATCAGCATTTTGCGTCATTGGGTTTGCAGAGCTGTTGCATCAATTCACTTCCAGTTCCACACAATAACTATAATTTAATTGAATTTGAACCAAATTGTGTATGTAGCTTGATTTTCATGAGACCCTTGCTGATTTCATTTGTCAGAATTCAACATAATTTAGCTGAATTATGGACTCCTGATTGTCGAACTCACCCACTTTCGTTTCTGCACACGACTACCTAAAGGATTTCAACCAAATTTAGTAAGCGGTTTGATATTAATGAGACCTTCGCCGAGTTTCATTGTCAGTGTTGTTTAGGAATATTCACAATACATCATCATCTCTTAGCGGATGTATGGGCCCTAATTTTTTTCACTCATCCACCTTCCTTTCTACACAGTAATGTCCTTGATTCATATTGGATTCTAACCAAATTTAATATGCAACTTTATATTGATGACACTTTGACTTAGCTTGATGTTTAAAGGATTTGAACATGCATTATTTTGTAATTTACTTAATATTAGATTTAAGTAAAATGTGTATGCAGTTCTATAATGATTAAACTTCAGCATGATCTAATTATCAACTTTTCTGTCTCGTCATTTAGTGTTGTTATTGCCCATGAATATGTGGACCCAAATTGTGTATGCAGCTCGATACTGATGAGACCTCACCGGGGTTTGATTGTCAGTGTGCTACTTCATCAGTACTAGTGTCTACCATTCAAAATTCACCTTAAGTCATTAATTCTATCACAATTGTCACTGAGCACTTTTCTCTAAAATCAACACTCCCCTACTTGCAACGAAACAACGGGGGACATTCATGGAAACTGTTTGTTTCAACTTGATTGGCATTGTAGGTCAAGAAAGCAAGAATATTTAGCAGTGCTACTGTTGCAAACGAAAACAAAAATGTTTGCCTGAAAGACTGTTAAAACCTAAAACTGCAGGGATTCTGAGATTTTCTTTATAGGTAAAATATTTTCTCTCTTCCTAGCAAATAGCGGGAAATTTGTACTAAACTGATATGAAAGATAGAGAGAGATAAGGGGGCATATTAGGAAGCAGATATTATTCTCCAGCAAAAGAAAGGGATGGACATTTAAATAATTATTTATTTTATATAATCATCTATATTAATAAAGCATAACTTATTTTATACATGTATAAAATGTGAGATTTTCTTTCTTGATTTTTTAAATCTTTATTTGTTCAATATTTATTCACATTACATCATAATGATCAGCACAAAATTTCAATATCACAAAATTATAGGATCAGATTACTCTGACACAAATTTTCTTAAATGACATTATTTATGACTCATAATTATATATTATTGAAATCCATTATATTATTAGATAATTTGATAAAGTTTATATATATTTTAAGACATACTATGGTTAAATAATAATGATATAATGATGATGAAAAGTAACCAAAGCAGTATGAACAATAACAGCAATAATGAAAATTTTGCTTGTCAATACTGCTGTTGTGTCTATTATTTATACATGTACATAATCAACTCTCAAGTTTGTTTCAAGCCATTCTGTTGTAGTAACGCATCTTTTGCTTCAAAGATCTTGGCTTTAATTTAGAGGAGTTGTCATCCTTGTCTAATTATTGTCAAACCAGCATGAATAAACAAGAAGAATTAATCAGAAATTTAAATTTTAATGTATACCTAGTATCTCAATATTATCAAAGCTTTTCCAAACACATCTTACATCTTTAGCGACATTGAAATCATATTTAGAAATAACATATTAACAATCTATCCTGTGATATATTTTCGGTAAAACTTAAATATCAATGAAGGGCAATGTCATTATAAAGAAAAAGATATGAATTAAATGTTTGTTGCCAGGTAATTTATAAAGATCATATTTGCAATTGAACACTTTGGTTCCCATCAATCTTCTATTGGAACCAGAATATACTGTTGTAAGGAATATCGTTGTCACGAAAGTTGAGTGTAGTTCACTTTTAACAAAAACGTAAAAAGAATCACAAGCAATAAAACAATATTTGAAATGAAATAAAACAATGCATGGATATATTAGATACTTCGATATCATAATTATTGCATTATATCAAAAATATAAACAGACAATTAATTGCGACACAAATTTATCACTAGTTTCAACTTCTCCATCAGACTAATGCTTATCACATTACAGTGATTCTCGCAAGTGCCGTACAAGTGTACTGTGTTGTTTATGATAACATGTTATACTGCGGTACATTAAGATAAGCATTGCTAGACAGTAATGGACAAGTTGTATATGTAACCACAAAGCAATAAGTTCAGAAATAAATTGTTTTTTGTGCGTGTTGTTGTTGTTGTTGTTGTTGTTTTATAATGTCAAACTAAATTAGATCTGTCGATAAACAAATACTACGGTATACCACCCAACTCCCTTCTGCAAGCTATGATTTGTCAATACAAGTTTCAAAAACATTGGGAGATAGCTACAAAACTGCTAATCTCACAAAGCCGAATCTTGCATAGGACACAACCTTTCGGTTTGATACTGCATAACAAGTACCATCACAATGTCCCACGGTTCTGGAGATATTAGCCGAAAAAGTGTAATAGATGGGCTGTCACAATTTGTAATAAACATGGAACTAACTCTTCAAATGCTGATTAGACAATCTCTGTTTTCTACAGGATGCAAAAACATACCAAATTTCATGAAGATATTTTGAAGGATTCAGGAGATATGTTTCAAACAACAGTGCAAATGATGGGCAGACATTATGCTACCCCCACGTCGTGTGTGCGTGCGTGCGTGTGTGTGTGTATATAATAACATGAAACTTTTTTGGATTATAATATGTCTAGAACTAAAAGTGAGTGAAATAAATTAAGAAGCATTTTCACAAACAAAATTCACACAGTATACTAGCATGATCTATGACCATATGTGTTTTATAGAGTGGACTGCATTATACTGAAGATTTTCATTCAAAAGAACAAATGTACATCGTACTACTAAACTGAGGAATATCTTTTTGTAGACTGTTTATAACAATGCATGGATTATATCAAACGTTTAAACAATAATAATTGATTGTGACACAATTAGATTGTTATTTCCTTGCCTTTTGTGAAACACATGTGTTCATCTGTTCAACTTGACAATTATGTCACGGAGTACCTATTATTCATGCAAATAAATTAAAAGATGTGTAATTAACAATTCGGATTCATGAAAACCCACCTTCAAGAAAATCTTAAGGTAGCTTTATTTACAACACACATGCTTTCATTAAAGACAAAAATTATAAATTCATAAACCTAATAAAGCTAAAAAAAATCATTTCACAGAAATATGACAAGATCATCAACATATGCACATAAACATGCATACTGCAATAGCTTTATGGTATTACAAGTGTAGTTTTCCATATATAATCAATTATTCATTCAGTGTGTCAAGATTATTTCATGTTAAATGTTGGGGTGTGAAATAATGCTTCACCTACGAGACTGTAGCATTGATTACTCGCTTTTGTTCATCACTAATAATGCCTACCATATGGATTTTTTTTTTCATTCCTCTTGAACGTATGCCCCCACCTCCACCCCACCCACCATTGCTTAACTCGCCATCTATACTTTCTATAGATGTTTATTCTGTGTTTATACTAAGTATGAGTATAAAAACTTTTAATAGTCGTTGTATTTCCATACTGTTGTGATGAGTATCTAGTAATTCATTTGATGGCATCAATTCTACAAGGCCCGGCAGGTCAACAACAAGTGGAAAGAAGTTCGCATTTTTGGACGTTACCGTACCCTATTCGTTTCCAAGTCGGACCACGTGTGCATCATGCAGGAATTTCTCATGAATAGTCTAAGAAATGAATTATCTTATCTTCTTGAAATATGGTATACCAAAGCCAGGAATATGATATTAGTCCATAAATTAGTGACTTCAATCATCCAGTGGAGAACTGTTACAGACGCAGTGTGACACAGAATTGTGATGGAATCAATGTGCCCAGCCGAAGAATCACATTTTTGTCGGACTTTTGTTTCAACAATAAGTTAGAACTAATGTTACTGTTCTCTTCTGTAAGTTCTTTACTATGCAAAATTTGTTATTTTAGTTTAAATTTCAAAATAGTATAAGAATGATCGGGACTATTTTGAACCGCATTACGACTCATTGCATCATCAGTAGGTTGTACTCTCGCTCCATTCACAATGAAATTCACTTGTCCGTTTTGTTAATTTTTACGAAATCACAGGTATGAATGTATAAACAAGATTAAGAGTACATATGCACGCCACGGACATTGAGAGGACAACCTAATTCTGCCTTAATTTTGTGTTCAAAGGCATTTTTCAGTGCAGTTTAAACAGTTGACTTGGTTACCGCCATAGCTAGCCCTGAGACGGAGAAGCATTGATTATCTAGCAGAGGTCATGTGATGTGAACAGGAGTCTATAAATACGGATGCAGACAGTGAAGTGGCAGATAGCTGTCAGAGCGGCAAAGTATGAACATCTAAGTAGAAAAGAATTTCGGCCTTGTATTCAAAATCCAGTCAGAAACCATACATTATTATTACATAACTAATATTAAATCTTGTTTAATTCTAGAAAATTCGAAAAGTAAATCAAATTATTATTCTCAAGTAATTTTAAGTAGATTTATTATATGATTGCCATTGAATGTGACTGCCTTATAATTATTATGCAATAATTCTGTATAAAGCCGCTGCTATCTCCCACCACACTGCTCAAGTACTCTAAGCACTAAAATAAATGTTACATTGAGAGATCACGCTACTATGTAAGAATATGTTATAGTCAATCCAATAAATTAAGCTGGTATTGTGCATAGGAATAATATAATTAATTTCAATATAAAATTGCGTATTATAACGTTGACTTTTGGCTTCTAGAAAAACAATTGTGAGGACCATAGTATCAGAAGTTGATGTAACTTACTATCTATATTGAAAAGCATGTACTATCTCATCTTTATTATTTTATTAAATATTTTACATCGTGAACTCTGGTCTTTTGCGATATAACCCTTGGGGGTATTACAATACCAAAACTCATTTGCCCATGTCAGGCCGTTTATGCATAACTGTGTTACCACGATCGCGAAAAAGGCCTTTTTGAGACGTCAGAAAAGGTACTTGCCTACAGAATTTTATTTGATGAGGACAATTTTTTTAATACTGCTAACAAGGTTTGTACTGCCAAAAGTCTAATTAAAAAAACCTCTAATAAAAAATATAAAAAGTAATTAAAAATGTATGAGGATCTCATCACTTTATTTACATTACATATATAAACATATCTATTAAATTTAATTTCCCCATAACAAGTGGAGTTTGCACAATTGTTACAGCCAGGTTTGCTCTAAAATGGTATAAGTCTAAAACAAACAGCATACAAATCTCTAAAAAAAAATCACACACATAACATGAAAATCTAATTATGACATCTACATTTCGATAGAAATATGTCTACAAAATCTAACTTGTCTATGTTAAGTTGTTATTGCATAATTGCGCTAACAAGCTTCCTATGACCGACAGATGGATTGAAATACCCTTGCACCAAACATTGAGAAAATGACACAAAAATAGCAAAAAAGAAGTTAAATTACCGTTAAGCAACGGCTGAGGCAAATCTGCCATTTTTATGCTGAAGTCATTTGCAGTAATTCTTGTCAAAACTCTCCATTATTCATAAAATTTAAATTTTATACTGATAAATTTTTATTAACCATGAGCCTTTACAATTCCTGACCGTTGTAATTATTTAAAGGTGAACTCGTCATTTGAATATGCATTAGTCTGCCATCAGAACTCAATAAGTTCTAGACGAATATTAAGTATAACTAGCTCTAAACATAATACAGTAAGTTCGCATACTTTATATGAGTTACTAAATACAAATTTAAACACTGTCTCGTGCGTTATATCTTCAGTGCCAAAGTTTGACCATATTCTGAAATGGACATGGCAGAGATTATACCTATATATGCTAATATACTATTTACGGTATTTACATTTTGGTACTTTCACCAGGTGACTTGGGGATGCTGAATAGGCTGAGGTAATCTCCTGCATGTCATAAGAGGTAACTAATGGGATGTGTTCCGTGATGATGTTCTGAGAATGCTTTAGGAGTTTTTGTCAAAAGGGTACCGATCTTATATAAACATTTTGACCTTCTATTTTATAGATTGTACCATTTATTGCCTTTATCTTTGTTTTGTATACTTTTTTGTGAGATTTTGCAACATCTTTACTTTTTATTTTTTGTCTTATAATGTATAATTTATTATGGCTAGAGGGGTTTATCTTTCTGTGGAATTTGACATGTTTTTTTTTTTCTTTCTTTTTTTCTTTTCTTTTTGTCTCTAATATTTTTGCTATCTAAAACTACACTACATCACATTATATCCATTCAGAGTGCCTGGGTCGTGAGAATTCATGTACACTTGAAATAAACTATTTGCATATTTCAGACTAAGACATTAGATCTTTTCACTGATGTCAATGTTTATCAATCCACCTATCTTTGATTCTTTTTTGCACATATAAACAATCTGTGTGAAGAAATATTTCGGCATAAATATTAATTATTATTTTCGGCTTATTCCTGCGTATGAAAATTAAGAGAAAAAGAAAATATCATAGGGTCAAGTCAAAAAGATGTTCTTATCCTATTTTCTTCTGGTTAATTCCATCGAAACCTGGTGAATCGGCCATGTTTTATTTTACGAACATGCCACTCCATGATCGGCGTACCGGGCACACTTTTTAGCACATCCGCTACTCCAGTCTCGTTATAAGGCTGACGTGAACAGCCAATCACCGCTTCTGGTGCCGAGAGGAAATCGACAATCTCTTTCTCCATAGAGAGAGGATCAGCAGGCTAGTCCCGTTTTCTCCCTGTAGCGAACTCCAGGTCAAAAAGTAACCTACTCCCAGGAGGGAGATGACCCGAAGAAATCCTGCCTTACCCCGAGAGAGAAGACAGGACGACGACCTGTTGATTTTTGAGGACGCAGACGAGTTCACGAAAAAAACCATTACACCGCATCCATCTCTTCTGATGGATTTGCCTATTTCGTCCAATCCAACTAGTCAAGTGACAAAAGAGGAAAGGATGTGGACTTTTGATAAGGATGTATATCAGGTTTACTATCTTCTGCCCCTAGAGCTGTGTCCCAAGCTATCGGTATCATCGGAGGCTAGGATCCTCTCCAGTTCAGACAGGCTCTGTCTGACAGGCACGTTAGTCGTAGCGCACCTCATACGCCAAGTGGGGCACTCATACCCCTTCTTTCTGCTTGAAAGTCTGGAACAGAAAAATTGCTCAGTGTCTACCATCAAGGGCTATAGAGTAGCCCTCTCTATCACTATTAGGTTCTCTATTGGCTGCATTATAAGGTCGGACAGACATATTTCACAACTAATCAGGTACTTTGATCTCAAGAGACCAGTTTCTCACGCGTTAATGCCGAGATGAAACCTCTCATGTGTTCTTTAGTTGATTATCTAAACCTCCTTCGAGAACCGTACTCTTAAAACAATCTGAATCCTCTCTCTAAAATTCGCAAGGATAAGGGGTGAATTCCGTCCTATTCTCTCTTCAAAAGTTTCTTCTGATAATTCGGCAGACATCATCTCGAGGTGGATTATTTGGACTATTAAAAGACCATATCAATCTATGACTGAGAGGTCTCATTTTCATGAAAAACAAAGCCCATGAGGTCAGGGATATTGCTGGATCATAGGGCTTTTTGAATCATTCCTCTTTGGATGATGTTTTGAAAGCCTCCTCTCTGGCGTTCTTACTCCACTTTTCCGTCATCTCACCTTTGATCGGTGGTGCGCCATGGTAAGGATATTTATGCTTTGTGTGCAATTGTATCAGCCCAACAAGCTGTCTAGCCATTCTTCAGTTGGCCGTAGATCGTCCACTGGCAACAATGGTAAGTTCATTTGACAGCTTATCTTAGGCTATCAGCCTCCCACCGGGCTGGCAAATTCAGCAATGCAATAATAGCACGTAATGTATAACTGCTATTAAAATATACTTTTTTGGGGGCTGTTGAGAGGGGATCGTAGAGGTGGGGGAAGGTGGCGAGTAAACTAATTTGACCTATGTAATTCTTACATGTCATCATTTCACAAGTATCTCCTCACTCCCCGCTCTGACGCTCTGATGTCCATCAGTCTTGGTCCAAGTCAAAAAAGGAGGATATTCCGATTGTCGGAAGTGGACTAAGATCAAGTTTTTTTTTTCTTCGGGGGAGGGGGATATTTTAGTCATTCAAGTACTAATTGTAGGAGGGAATAATGTCTTTGAACTGTAGGACTATCGCCAGGTTAATATATAGCAATGCAACAATAGCAGGTAAGTATTACATAATTAAAATTAATTAATCATCCGCCGAAAATAAGTAAAATAAAATCTCTATTTGAATGACATTTTTCACTAAACTTTATATATGCAGTCATAGCGGAAAGTTGCATCATATATCACAGGATATTTTCTAGCAAATTTGGTCAAATTCTATTCAGAGGCTTTGGACAAGAAGTTGTTTTGTTTTGTTTTTTCCTATATGAAATTACAGGTTCTTCTCTATTGCTAACAAGGCGGCTATATTTGAAAATGGGTCGGTATAATTTTTATAAACTTGAAAGGTCTTTCTGCCAGGATGTTCCCTGGAAAATTTAATCAAATTCTGTACTGCAGTTTTGGAGAAGTCGCTTTAAAATATTTTCCTATTTTTACAATCTCTCTTGAAGTTGTTTCTCATATTGGCTTTCTAACACTTAATAAATCATCAAAGCCTATTTTGCTGAAAATGAAATAATTTTTACTTTCGGTTTGAAATGCTAGCATTCACCTTTCATGTTACTTAGTTGTTGCTGGTGGTGGTGACTGTTATAAATCAGGATTTGCAGCAACAAAGAAAGCATTATCTCGTTCTTCTTTCTTGCGTTCATGCAGATACAAAGCCCTTGCGGTAATTTTCTGTATATGTGTGAACAAATGAAACGATAGTTTCACCTGAAATATATTTTCCTTTTTGCTACATATATTTGTACATGTTGTATGCTATTTCCACTAGTCATATACCTGATTCATATATAATTTCACTAGCAACTCCTTTACATGTGTATTTCTCCCGTACCTTGTTATGTTCTATAACTTTGAGATCATGCGGTTTACGTAACTGTTCAATTGTTTTTGAATTACCGATTACGGATTATTGCCATTTCACCCTCGAAGAATGAATTAGAGAAAAATGACACGATACCCTGAACTCTGTATCTGTTAACAGGTTACACTCTCTTAATTGCAAATTGACAAAATATGTTGTTTTGTTACGTACAAATCTTTTCAAAAAATTGCAAACTGTAAATATCTCTTTATTTAGGTCGTTCATTGGTTCACAATGTCATATTTGTGTTGCACACTCTAGCTCTCTCGAATAATGTGGGAGTACAGAGACCAACTGATTGCTTCACTAAACAATTCTACATCAAACGCATCACTTTAAATATATAAAGCGTCTGAACCTTTAATCTATACATCCTTTATCTGTCAGGAAGTATTGATTATAATCAATAATTATTACAGTGCTTGTATATTCCTTTAATGGTAACAGTTACTTGTTTGTTTGTTTGTTTGTTTGTTTTTTTTTAAATTTTGTTAGACTTTCATTAGGAGCAGTTATGCTAACTTATATTTTATCTTCGATTCCATCTCCAGTTTTATTTCTTACACATTAATGTCTATTACGAGAATTTGCTCATCAATATCCTGTTAATATCCACTTTAGCAAATTAAATTAATTTTCCACAGCTTCATTCATTTTACTTTTAAATCTCTCGAGTAACTCACTGTACCATTTTAGATTTTCTGCTTCCTTTCTTTCCTTGTTACTACAGACTTTGCTATTTTTCAACTTTACAGGTAATTTCAACATTTCACAAAAGAAGAAGTCTACGTGAATCGATTTTGAAGAGAGGTTGCAGAATTGACCCTGTTTGATATAATTTAAATGTATCCATAGGATTTTTTATTACTGATTTCAGTGTTTGTTGATGATGTTAAAAATGTTACATCATGAGATTTAACACATTTCATTATAACAACATTCATGCAATTGTCTATCACTTTCGATATTATGAAGTTATGGGGATTTTCCTTGAGATTCAACATAGACACGAGTAATTAGTGACTGCTATTATTAAATTCACACATATTACTCATGTAGCTTATCTCTCTGTCACAAATGAAGTCAACGTACTACCACATTTGTTTCTTTTAGTGTCTTCTTTTAGAAGCATAACAGTTTCCTTAACACCTCTGAGCAAGCCTTTAAACTGTAAATAACCAAGGTTCCAATTTATCTTCACATTTTCAAGTAGGTCCCTTGGATAGTTTAATAATTCTTCAGCTTTTTCAAATATTTCTGCTGTAACTTCTATTCTTGTTAAACCTTCTTTGATAGTTTCCTCAAATGGTTTTCATAACCATTTTTCCCTGCAACAGTTGGGTTGAAAACATTGTGCAGTTCCCGTCGATTTCAGATTACATGATACTCTTAAACGTTACACAAGTATTTCAAAGTAACTTTGTAACATGGACTTTTAGGTCATTCACGACGTTATAAAAAAACACACTTCTCTTTAAAACGTCACAATCCCTTAAATAATAAATAGCTTTATTTTCTCTAGTTTTTCAATTACTGTGTCAAGTTCCTGATCAGCTAAAGACACATTGAACTTAGAAGTATTTCCGTCTCTAATGTTTTTATCTTGACATCTAATTGTAACATATATCTATTCATGTTTTGTAAAAACATTCTTTTATTTTTAATTTAGAAACCTTCCTTTTTCCCAGTGTCAGTATAATATAGCATTCATTGTCAGTTGTGTCATAATCGGTAGACTCCTTTCAAATTATTATTTTTACAAAATACATTTGAAAGCAGCTCGAGGTTAGCATCTGAACCAGTATGATACATGTACTTGTTCATATCTACAGCCTTGTGTCACACAAAATACCTTCACCAACGATAATCCTTTAGGAATGTTTTTACTCTTGAAGTTCAATTTTTTTTCAGTGCTAATCGGTAACTGTCTGTCAACTTTTATCAGAAAAAGTCATACATAAGCTACTGCGTAGACGTTTGAAGACAAGAGCTAAAATCATAAAACAAAGTCATAAGAGGGGGGTCGTAGATGAAAAACAGTCACATCACGCGTTTTATCTGGATAAATTGGCAGTATAGAATGTGATGTATTTATCTATTAAAGATCGTAATACTTGACTTTTTGTTACGATAGTCCAGTAATAAATTTGATTTTGATTTCTAATTCTGCTACATCAAAAAATGAGTTGTCTAATAATTTCTAATGATTTTGAAAACACCTTCGGTGAGGCTCCGCCAGTATACTGGTCTGTACACCTTTTAATTTAGAATTTTAATGTTCTCGTACGGGAGATACGGGATTAAACAGCTGGCCAAAATGGGACTGATAACGAGCTCCTGCTGATATCCACCTAACAGGCACATACAAGAGAAGTTAGCCCAGAAATCCAGGTTGGTAGGATGCTTTGTGTTAAACTATCCTCCAGTGCTGCTAATTGCACGTGTTATGAAAAAAATTGTTTCAAGGTTTCTCTACCTTTTATATCTTCATCCATGTGTGATAGGGTATCAGCATCATTTTCCCCATTTTGAAATGCCCCTAAGACAGAACGCTTTGTGTCAAAGTTGGTCAGATTCAGTTCAGCAGTTTCTGCGATAAAGTTTTGTAAATGATTTTCTATTTTTATATTCTAGAAGTTATGAACGATTTGTCTATTTTAGTAACAGCAGCCATATCTGACCGCAGATTGGCATCATTTGTATAAAATTAATATGCTTTCTGTACAATTTGGTCACATTCTATTAAGTGGGTGTTTTTAGATGATTTTTGAAGGCTTCTGTATAGGTAATAGTGGCCATATTTGATGGCGCATCGGCATCATTTGTATAAATCTGAAAGTCCATATTAACAGAATGTTTCTGTCTAATTTAGTCAATTAATGCTGATTGGCGTTATTGGTATAAAATGGAAAGGCCTCTATGCCAGGATGCTTTCAGTCAAAACGTTCTGGACATGGTTTTCTTTCATTTTTCCATAAAAGACGAATAGTTGTCCCTAGACTAATGAATTGGTTAAGATAGTTGGACCCTACTTAAAATGACCAGGCATTATAAAATTTGTAATAATATTTTTAAAAAAAGATCTATCGATCTGTTTTGGTGGAAAAACGTTTTGCATCGTTGTAATGGAATAGCTATGGTCATATTAGAAAATCATTCAATTTCTGATCCTGAAGTTTCATACGATGCCTCAGTTTCAGTGTGTATAGAGTTATGTCCAGGAGCCAACAATATTTCCACTGAACGCTGAAATAATATACGCATTAACTGCTTGGAACTACTGGCCATAACTGTGGCTGTTAAAGTTTGGGGTCAAGTTTTCTCGGTGAAAAAGATCATGCTGAATTGTGACAATTTGGTTTCAGTAACTGTTGTAAATTCGGGAGCAACAAGAGACCAATTTTGTTTCAGTAACAGTTGTAAATTCGGGATCAACAAGAGACATATTCTTACAAACTCTTTGCGTAAAATATGCTTGTATGCAACACGATATTACGACTAGACATACAACTTCCTCAAATAATTGTCAGGCCGATATTGTGGTAACGTGGGAAGATGTCACTAGTAGGTCAGAATTAGACGATTTGATCATGATCATGATTGACAAGAAATCGCGTTGATTTCTGATAATTATTATTTCACTCTTGATTGGTGATATTATTTCAGACACTCATTTGCAGGCTTTACAGAAAGAAGTGATTGTGTCCACTAAGCATCTTTTGCTAAAAACAAATTTAAAAAGCTCTAAATACAATTTAATATTTCTTTGTTATTTTGTATTACTTCAGTTTCACTTCGTTACCTGCGAGTACATATACTATTTGCCTCTATCCTCATCTTCTCAACAGAACCTTTAAATCCACTATAGCAATCAAGAATTGCATGTATGTATGTATGTATGTATGTATGTATGTATGTATGTATGTATGTATGTATGTATGTATGTATGTATGTATGTATGTATGTAGCGTAGAACGGTACCTCAGCACAATAGTGACTCTATGGTGCCAAAACAAATGTAAAAATGAAGAATTGCACAAACAATTCCGGATAATAAATCCTTCCAAATAGATGTAAACATGAAGTACAACAATATAAAATATTAAATGTAAAAATGCTACAATTCTGTAAAAGGTATATACAATAAATGATAAAGGTAACACGTGTAAAATCCTAAAAACATATGGTCAAAATGTATTTATGTAAACCGCATCAGTTCAAAAAGTCCAAGATTATTTCGGGTGGTACATCATCGTACTGTTTCTTTATCAAGTTCACATCAATATACTTTTGTCTCACGGGATGGAAGTCGACACACTCGACAAGAATGTGTTCCACTGTCAGTCGACACTGGCAGGGTATACACTGCAAGTCAAGGTTCACCGTTCAGGAGGTATGTTTTGGCCAGCTATGTGTGTCCTATACGCAATCAGAAACAACTGACTCCAGGGCAGCTTTGGCTGCTTTATCTGCCCTTTCATTACCATTTATACGGATGTCACAAGGCAGCCAGCAGTGCACGGAGTAGAAGTCGACACACTAGATAAGAATGTGTTACACAGGCAGTGGACACGGCAGGGCATGCACGGTCCAGGTTAACCGTTCAGCAGGCATGTATGAGTCAGGTATACGTGTCCTATACGCAATTGGAAACAGGTGACTGCAGGACAGCTTTGGCTGCTTTATCGGCCCTTTCATTAACCTTTATACCAAAGTGACTAGGATGCCAACAGTACAGAATACTTTTTCCATATTGCACGAGAAAGTCGTGTTTCTGTAATATCTGGGATATTAACAGGTTGTAAGATTTAAGGTTTTGCAAAGCTTCCAGCGTGGAAAGGGAATCCGAAGAGATGATGACATTTCTTTTTGAGAGGTTTCAATGAAGTTCAAATATTTGAGTATGGCTGTAATTTCTGCGATAGAACCTGAATCTTTATCAGGTAATCGGATCTAGATTGTGTCATTGAGTTTTGCAATGGCAGCTCCAACCTTGTTTCCATCTTTCGAACTGTCTACATAGAGGAACGTATGGCTACGATAGGAAGCTCCGGTTTACTTGAATTTACTCTGACAAAGGAGAAGATTTCTTGAAAACCTTTTGAATTTGCAAAGATCCAATGTAATTGTGAGGGTGTTAACAACCACAGAGACAATTTTGAAACACAGAATTTTTAGGTATTTCCAACCTTGATGTTTGCTGTTGCTAAGCGTATGCCAAGCGATGGAATGAAGTTTGGTGTCTGAGTACAGAAGGTTTAGTATTTGGTCCTAAAGACTACATCATATGCGGGATAAGATGAATTTGAATATAGTTTGGAAAACCAATTTTGTTCGTCTAATATAAAATGATGGTTCGTTTGCCTCAACATAGACGTTTTCTGAAGAGGAAGTTCTAAATCCACTTAGACAAAGACCAAGTCACTGATAGTGTATCGGATCAATCAAGAATTACCTTAGCGGAAGAAAGTTTTTATATTTATTCACCGGCCATGAGCTCTTTGGACAACAATGTTTTCAACTGGGTTTAATAGTCAAAAGATTGCCAGATTACATCCATATGCAAGCTCTACTCATAACTCCTCAGATATTACTGGATTTTTTTTCAGCTTTATTATTGATCCCTATTCAAACTATATGGTGGTGTTTCTTTCTCATAGCTTTTTTAATGGCTGGAAATCTAACTTGGTTCCGATGACAGAACCTTCCCTTGATTTTCATAAACAACTGAATAAAGGCAAAATCTCATGCGTACCCAATTTACTGGAAATTTCAATAACTTGGTCAAAACAATTCAATGTGATGAAAGAGCTTTAATTATTCCACTTGCCAAAACAGAGGGATCACCCTTATATCCAGTGTCAGTATTAAAACTATGTAAAGTAACTCCATCATCTTCAGATTCTCCATCTTTCGTAGATAGAAAAAAGAACAGACTATGTCCGGTCACATACCGCGCCTTGCAAAAGGATCTGAAAAAACTTCATGGTGACTGGATGAGAGACGCTTCCAAAAACTAATATTTGCGTTTTTCCATGGAATATAAAGTACTAGTTTATCATATGATGAAGAACAAAATTCTTTCATTATAATTTCAGGTACTCTAAAATAAATTTTTTTGCTATCTAACTCGTTAGTCAAGTACGTTACTGGAATTAACTGGACAGAGGTTAATCCATATCCGGGAGCAACACTTGACAAATTCACTCACATTATTCAACATAGGTATGATCAACCTCTAAATTCTCATAACTACATAATTCTCCATGTTAGCATAAATGATGCCCACAGTAAGACTGTTGAGGAGTTCAGTTCGTTAGTGCAAGGAAATTTTGAAGTAAATTATGTTTCTCCGAAAATACTTACTCGATTACATTAACGTTGGCAATTACTTTCTCCTAACTCAGAAATCCAGCACTCCAATAGACGTGAAAATGTCTTTATGTCTATACATGATATCAGCAAAGGGAAGCGACTCTTATAGATTAGCTCCCCTTATCCCACAAGGTGGCGACCCAGAGGCCATATGTCGTCAGTTTTTAACTTGAGGAGTCCATGAGACAGGATGCTGAGATTTGCGGGAATGGGTGGGATGGCTTACTAGTAATGCGATCGGCTAAGTAGTCTGGAAGAAACATAATTTACCACAAAATTTCCTTTCTCCGTCAAATACGTTACCCGATGACATTAACGTTAGGAGAATAGGAAAGAGGAGGAGGAACATCCGTTCTCTACCTGAGTTACTCTGTAGAAGCGTTATAAACACTCTACCAGTGGACGGCAGTCGTTTCTTTGCGATGAAGCCGGGCTAAGTCATTAAAGTGACTTAACCGCGGATCGAAATTGTAGGTAGTTCGAATCCGCGGACAGGTCATGGTGTTCGGTCACTCTTGATGCGGAAGCGATGGCTATCACAAAACATGTTTTGTATGATAGCTGTTTTAACGAGGTGGTAGATAAGGGCTAAAACTTATTTGAGTAAAGCCATGTCAAAAGCCATGACAGGTTCCACTTTGGGAACAGAGCCAGTGAGCGTGGTCGAGATCGGCAAAAATTTGTCAGCATGTCAGAAAGGTCCTTGTTATGACCAATGTCTTCTCTTCCATGATGGCTTAAGGTATCGAAAATCGTGGAACAATATTCGTTGATTGTTATAGGAGCTAATTTCTCTTCAGAGAGAAAGAGAATGAAGTTCGCCAGTTGGGCAGTGGAGGCGGACAGAGGAGTAACATCATGGGAGTGACACCTGTCAATGAAGACTCGCCATTTCCCCTTGTATGCTTCTAGAGTGGAGGGCCGTCTAGCTGACAAGATCCTCTTCAGGATTACAACGTCTAACTTCTTTCCGTGAACGTGTGTCGGACAGAACCATGTGTGAAGGCGTAGATTTTTCGGGCACGGATGAAATGCTGGTAACCTCAGCTGTTTGAGCATCCTCGGGGTCGCTACGATCTGCCTGGGTACGTCTGTTGCCAGATCGAACAGATTGTTGACCCATGCTTTGTCCTCTTGAGAACGGGCAATCAGAACCATCTTGCACTTTTTGTACTTCAATTGTTGAATCAATTTCGGAATTAGAAATGATGGAGGGAAGGAGTAGACCCAAATTTCATCCCAGTTTGTTGCTAGAGCGTCGATGACCCACGCAATCGGGTCAGGGAACGGTGAGACAAAGGTGTGCAGTTTGTTGTTCCACTTTGTCGCAAACAAATCAACTATCGGCCGTCCCCATAGAATGCAGACTCGATGGAAGATAGACGAATGAAGAGACTACTCCGTATGAAGCAGTTGGTGTCTCCTTGATAGAGAGTCTGCCAGGACATTGAGCCTGCCCGGGATGTGTCGTACTTGACTGTTGATCTGCTGACAGGCGCACCAATGGAAGTATCCCTATATCAGAACGCAAAGATCCAGTAACTTTGTTTCCCCTTGTCACTAACCATTCCTTGTTTTGCCATTGAGACTGGAAGTGTTTAATGTCTGTTTAGTATCACAATACGATGACTCAGCGGAGCGGATATTGGGTGCCAGTGAGAGAGGAGGGCCATCTGCAGGGGATGCATGTAAATGCGGCCTATAGATACGAGATCTGCCGCCGCATTGAAGAGGCCGAGAAGTTGAAGAAACTGTCTCTCCGTAATAACCTTTTGCAAGAGATCTCCTAAGATGCTGCAACCATCCGGTCTATGCGTATGGAAGGGAGACGAACGATATTGATATGGGTTAGAAACTCAATACCTAAATGAACGAAATGCTGGGAAGAAACAAGGTCTGACATCTCGAGATTTACTATCCACCCTTGGCTGCGAAGGATGTAAAGGAGGTTGGTCACGTCTTGAACCAAACCATACTTACCAAATGTTTCTGTAGAATATTGTCCAGGTACTCCGACGTCGTGGATGATGAAGTTTGTCTGAAGTGGGGTACAACGTAGTCCAGTGTCCTCGTGAAAGCCGAAGGGCTGATGTTGAGGCCAAACGGGGGTGTTTGAACTGGTACGTCGCTCCCCGGTAACCGAAAAGAAGGTATTTGCGAGATTTGTCGTGAATGGGAAGATGAAAATAAGCGTCGGACAGATCTAGACTTGTAGCATATTGGTCGCGGCGGATGGACAAACGGACAGAGCTTATCGTTTCTATTTTAAATGTGGGTACTTTGATGACATAATTGAGGTTCATCAGATCTAATACTGGCCGTAACTTCCCATTGGGTTTCGCAACCAGGAAGAGTATGGAATAGAAACTCTGGGATGCCGGTTTTTGAACCACTTCTACCGCCCGTTTCTTCAATAAGTGTTGATCTCTTTCTGTAGTGTTTCCGCTTTCATGGGATCGCTGTGAGTGTCCGTCATGAATGGGGAGGACAAAAGGGAAGGGGGCGGACAAATGAGATCCGAAGCCCCTCCGAAACTAACTGGAGCAACTAGTCGTTGAGTGGAAACAAGTTGCTTCATGCATCTCATCTCAAATAGAAGGAGTCTGGCACCCAACGTCTGGGTGACTGCAGGCGGTAGTGAACACAAATCACTGTTTATTGCTGGGAGGCGTAGGGAAGGAAAAACTTTGTTTTCTCTTCCTCTTCCAGTTTTTCTGCGAGAAGTATGTGGTTACGACCTTCTATTACTCGATTGGCCTCTACAGGGTTGTCTTGCCTGAGAATAGCCTCTATAATTCCTCTGGCGTTTATCGTCCTTTCTCTGAGACTACTCTTGGTGAGGACGCGTCGAGAAAGGAGCCTGAACTGAAGGGGCAACTCCTGCGCCGCTTGTTTTCTAACTTCGTCCATTTTGCCCCCAAACTCGAGAGGAGAGGCAAAAGGTAGAGAGCACAGGGCTGGGGCTGGTGCTGTTTGAGCGTGGATGACCGTAAGAGAGTGTCCCATCTAGCCAGGTCAAAATTGCAGGTAGCGGTTAGAGCATTTGCCATCGTGTGGTGTGCTGCCTTATTTATCACCTTGGAGATGCGACTAACGACATCCCAAGAGTGGTAATTTCCTGCTTGTTCCACCAAGCGATAAATGGCCAGAGACACCATATCGAGAAGGAATGAGATCGAAATGACATTACTACCCAGTTTCGAAGTAGCAATAAATACAAGCTTCTCCACTTTATAAAAGAACGGGGCGGACATATTAACGGCCATAAGATTCTTATCTAATGTGGGAACTTCCGTGTGGTAAATATTGGTATGCGTTCTATACTAATTTGGTGAAAAAGGGGTTGGTACCTGGCTGGCAGAGAAAAACGCCTTACTATATTGCCTAGATCATATATCTTGTCAGAAAGGTGTCCAGAAATTTCAACAATCTTGGGAGATTACAGGAGAAATCTTAGTGATGGATGTTCGTCCTCGTCGTCTTCACCCACGGAAGCTCTAACTTTTAGACTTTATTCTCCGCTGGAGGTGGAGGACATTCGATAGGAGATAGTATTCTATAGATCTCCTTGATCGTGGCTTGGAATCTAAATTCTGTACGCTCCATAGTGGGGTCACAATTCTTAGGTAGGTCTTAGTCCGAACGATTGTCATCTTGGGGAGCATCCTCCTCCTGTGCAAAAGTCCAGGGGTAGCACATACCACATAGTAACGACGCTGCTGTATCTTCAGTTTGTGTTATAAATGACCGGCCTGCTGGGAATGGCCAACAGAAGGAGTCTAGAAGAGCTTCGAACTGGACTTGCGGTTAATAGGTGTTGCAGGGCTGGAATTGACGGCTGGTCTGGTACGGATGGCTGGCTCGGTACGGCCGGTGCGGTCAGTTGAATCGGTGTGGCCGGCTGGGGCAGATGGAATGCCGGATCGCCCGTTCGACTGGGCAGACGGATAGCCAGCTGACTGAATGGCGGGTATACTGGTTGGTGTGGCCAAGAAATTCATTATGTGTGTATGCTGGCGACGAGTCATATACTTGTATCCAGACGGCTGGACGGTGCGGACTGCAACCGGGGCATTATACATTGTGATGGAAAACTTTTGCTGGCCGTGTCAGCCGGCAAAATCAGAAAATACCCACAAAACACCTTTGTTTTCATCAAAATCAAACAATGGCAAGAGGCTGGATTTATACCCAGAGGGTTGCCCAAAATGAACAGAAGCAAAATCATCGTTGCCACTGGTCAACATGCTAGTCGACAGTGCCTTATTAATAATACTGATCATGCAAGATTCCAAATCACTATCTGAATTGCATCGCAAAGTCTCCGCGGGTGTCGGTGTCGCATGGGTAGGGGTGGTAGGAAGCTTAGCTTTCTTAGCAGGTGGAGGGCATCTCCGCTTCCCTAAGCTATGCATTAAATCTGAGTCTAGATGTAAGCCCGTGATGTCAGGATTACTGTATATGATTTTGATCTGGCTCTTTTCTCTCTGCCTTAAGCTGCTGGGCTAGGACTATGGACCGTGTCTCTTCAGTTGAACTGGAGCTGACATTACAGGTCTTTGACGACGAACATTTAGAACAGGCCAGACATGGTTATCTTCCGCTACTTTAAAGTGACGTCATTGTTTGCATTTGACTGACATTCTTCAGATGTAGGCCTGGAATGATAAAGAGAACAAAGAGCAAAGATAAATGTAGTTACAAGACCAAAAGAAAGGAAAAAAAACTCCAACAATACATACGAAATAAATCAAATATATAGAGTTACCAATCGAATCATGAATGACAATAACGAAGCGGCAACTAAATAATGAATAATTATATAAATAGTAAGATACATAATGTTCAAATAAGCGAACTCTTATTTTCGAGACGTCCTATAAACTGGCAATATATGACATCATGAGGTTACCGTTTTATCATATACGAAGCTGTAACAAAGTGCGAAATATCATTAAATGCCCTATGAAATGCAAAAATGTTGTATATACAACATTTAACAATGCTCAGACTTACTGAAACCACCAATCATTAAAGATGGATGGGTGAAAACAGATTTAAAAACCAATGGATTCCTTGCAGGCCTGTTGACAGTGCAAGCGAAAGTTAAAAACTGACGACATCGGGGTTCCAGGTCGCCACCTAGCGGGATAAGGGGAGCTAATATATAAACGTTGCTTCCCTTTGTCTATATCATATATCGACAAAACGACGTCTGCACGTGTATAGGAGGGCTAGATTCTGGAGGTAGGAAAAAATAATTCCTAACGTTAATGTAATCGGATAACGTATTTGACGGAAGAAAACCTATTCTCAGTTTTCTGGCAATATAGCAAGAAGATGAGGATATTTTTCTGCTTTCATTCATAGCTCTGTTGATTGTGCGGTTACTGATAATAATATCAAATTGATTAACAATTCAGAAAGGAAGCTTTGGAAAATCTTTGGTGTGCAATTCGTACAAACCTGTAGACTTTTTTCATTAAAAAAGCATAGACAACTCTTGCCTCAAAGTCATATGCATGCCACTAGAGATGGTGGTTCATATTTGAACACAGATGATACAAGGGTACGAACAAATTTGTTGATCCAAGTTGTTAAATAATTGAAATAATTCTGGATTTGATTGATTTCACCATAGTGTTTTGAATATATTTTTCATGCGAACAAGATGCTTTGTGGTTTCTTTCCTCTTTTTCAGAAAAGTGCAACCTACGAATGACTGGCCGAATCTTCATATCCGGAACTAGTTAGAGATTTAATTGACTACTGTAGTGTTCTCAATCGTGCAGAATTTTATGATGTATTTCTGCATATATAGATATTTTAATTTGGCAAATTCTATATTTTGTCTATTATACTTTGCATAAAGATAGTATTCTTTTAGTGCAGTTTTTATTACTTTCATTATGTTGAAATTTTGATCATATTCCTTGGTGACATACATTTGAATAGACTTCTGCATTTCCACGCGAGATTTCAAGGACATCTGAATGGATTCGTGTGTACATTTTCCCTACATATTATGGATGGATGGCGCAAAGGTTTAATGTTTAAACCATAATGATTTTTCTCAAATTTGGTTAAATTTTGTTCAGCGGTTTTGGAGAAGATATTGTTTACATTTTTATATTTTGAGTAACAGTAGCCATCTTTGATTAAAGGTCTTTATATCTTCAGTTTGATTCAACTCTATTCAACACTTTTCGAGAAGTTTTCAACGGTGTTTCTCTTTTTAGTAATAATGGCCATTTTTGATAGCAAACATGCATATCTTGTGTGAATCTGAAAGTTCTGTCAGGTATTGTCAAATTTCATTCATTGGTTTTGGAGAATAAGTTGTTCGAAGTTATACTGTTTTACTAACAGGAGCTGTTCGCTTTTTAATAAAGGATGTCATATGTGAAAGACAATTGGCATTGTTTATGCAAACTTTAATGGTCTTTTCTGTCAAATTTGATGAAATTCTGTTCAGCAGTTTTTGTTTTAAAAAAATCATTTCAAATTTATTTTTACTACTTTTATTAATGATGGCCATATTGATGGTGGATCATTATCATTTGTATAATTTGAAAGTCCTTTATGCCACGATGATCTGTCCCAAATGTGGTCAAAATTGGTCTGGTGGTATTTAAGAATACGTTGAAAATAGTAACTGTTGACAGACTCAGTGTCAAAGCTTAAAATTATTTTAAAAAATCAAAATAAAGGTTCTCAAGCACTGTCCACATTTTAAGTACTATCTTGGTTAAGTTTGATTATCAGCTTTTTGCGTCATCCTTTAGGAGTGTTATAGGCCCTTTAGTATCAGATCCACCCGCTTTCCTTTCTACACAATGAGTCTCTTAATTATCATTGTATATCGACCAAATTTGCTATGCTGCATGATATTGCTGAGACCTTAGTTAAGTTCAATTCTCAGCATTTTGCATCATCCTTTAGTAAGACGTACCAGTTGTCATTTCCACACAGTAACTCCCTTAAATTGTTAATGTATTTAAATCAAATTTTATAGACAGCTTGATACTGATGAGGCGCTGGCCGAGTTTGATTGTGGGCATTCCACATCAACATTTTTGTGAAGTTATAGCCCCTCATTGTTGGACCAACCCATTTGAATTTCCACACAACTCCGTAATATTATTATTCCATTTCGACCAAATTTGTTAGACATCTTAATATTGATAGTACCTTTACTAAGTCTGATTCTACGTCATTAATTAGCTGAGTTGTCGACCAATTCACTTTCACACAAAACTATTAATTTGAATTGAATTTCAACAAAATTTGATATGCAGCTTAATATTGAAGAGAGGTCGACCGATCTCAATGTTCAAAATTCAACATAATTTAGCCAAATTATGGACTCGTGATTTTCAGACCCACCCACTTTCACTTCTGCACAATGACTACCCTAACGGATTTCAAAACGTTGTAGCAGGGAGCTTGATAATAATGAGACCATGGCGAAGTTTGATTGTCAGTATTGCTTAGGTACATATTCAGCATAGATCATTATATTTTAGCGGATTTATGGCTCCTATGTTTTGGACTCGGCCACCTTCATTCTTTACACTAACTCCCTTGATTCAAATTGGATTTTAAGCAAATTTGATATGCATCTTTATGTTGATGACACTTCGCTTAATTTTTCGGCATTCGATATGCATCATTTAGCAAGTTATGCCCCTGATTATTGGACCCACCACACAATAATTCAATTAGTTTTGGATTTCAATAAAATTTCATATTCAGCTCTATATTTATATAACTTACGCATGATCTGATAATGAGCATTTCTAAGTCATCACTTAAAGGTGTTATGCCACTGAATTTTGGACTTAAAGTTTTTATGCAGCTTTATACTGATGAGACCTCATCTGGGTTTGATTGCCGCTTTGCTACTTCATCAGTAGCGTCTTCCTTTCAAAATGTACCTGCACTTATTAACTTTATCACAATTGTCACCAAACCCTTTTCTCTAAAATCTACACTGCCCTACTTCCAACAACGAAAACCGGCGGACATCAATTCCTGGAAACTGCTTGTTTCAACTTGATTGGTTTTGCGGTTAAAGAAAAAAGAAATGTTTAGCAGTGCTACTGTTGCAAATGTTTGCATAAGATACTGTTAAAACTTAAAACTGCAGGGATTCTATTTTGTTCTATGCAGGAAAAATATGCTTTGTTCCTTCCTAATAAAGGACAGGAATTTTGTTCTGAATATGCAGACAAAGGGAGTAGATTATAGAACATATATTTTTTAAGTAAATGAACGGTCTGGGATTTACAAAGGCGTTTAAAGAATAATTTATTGTAAAGAATAGTTTTATTTGATTTGTTGATCTTTATTTGTTCAATATTTATTCACATTACATGATAATGGTTTGCGCAAAATTCCAGTATTCCAGTATCACAAAATTCTTGGATCAGATTATTCTCACACAAATTTTCTTAAATGTCATTGTTTATTACTCATAATTCTTATAGTATTCAAATCCATTTTATTATTAGGTACCTTGTTTAGGTTTATATGTTTTAAGAAATAATATAGTTTCATGATCTGGAGATGATGATGATGATGAAAATGAATGAAAACAGTAACAACAATAATGACAATATTGCTTGCCAATAATGCTGTAGTAATCACTCGCTATCCACATTTGTACATACCATCTATACTCGCTTATAAGTAGAGTCAAACTGCAAACTTAGACTCTGATCTACCGTTGCATAATACACTGACAGATCAGGGTTTATGTTATTTGTTCTATTGTTACTCCTGGTTACTCCTAACAAACTGCATAGATCCAGATCTGCTGTCGCATTATGCGACGGCAGTTATTGGTTTGTGCAGTTTGCAGTTCGAATTCAACTTCCATTACAAAAATGAAGTTAGTTTTAAGCCAATATATCACACTAATGCGTCTTTAATTGTAAAGATCATGCCTTTAATTTAGGAGTTATCGTCTTTGTCTTACCATTGTCAAATCAGCATGTATAAATAGTATGAATGAATCAGAAATCGAAATTTTAATTTATATTTCGTATCTTAATAATATCAAAGTTTGTTTGTTCTTAAATCGTATTCCTATTTTATTACATTTACCGCATTTGTGTTGAAATAAAATGTTTACAATCTATCATCTGACATATTTTTGGTCGAACTAAAATATCAAGAAATGACAATGTCATTATAAACCAGATATAAAACAAATCACCGTAACATGTTTGTCACTGGGTATTCATAAAGATCATCTTTACCACTGAACAATATGGCTCCCATAAATTTCTGTCTGAACTCAACTATTCCACTGTAATGAATGTCGTGTAATGAGAGTTTACTGGATTTAACTTTTAATAATGAAGTCGAAAGAACCACAAGCAATAACAAATCATTTTGAAATGAGCCAAACAATACTTGGATAGATTAAAAACTTGGAACAGCATTATTACTGGATTATATTAGAAGTTTAAGCAAACAATTAACTGTGACAAAATTGGGTTGCTATTATAACTTCTACATCAAAATGATGCTTACCACATTACTGTGCTAGCTGTTTATAACCCTGTTCACATGAGCCATGCAAGTGTATTCTATTATTATAAGGCAACCTTATTTGCACATTACATTACTCTTTATAATCCTGTTTACAGGAGCCATCAAAGCGTATTATGTTGTATATAAGGCCACCGTATTTTCACATTACAGTGATCCCTCTTTATAACCCTGTTTACAGGAGCCATCAAAGTGTATTCTGTTGTATATAAGGCCACCGTATTTTCACATTACAGTGATCCCTCTTTATAACCCTGTTTACAGGAGCCATCAAAGTGTATTCTGTTGTATATAAGACCACCGTATTTTCACATTACAGTGATCCCTCTTTATAACCCTGTTTACAGGAGCCATCAAAGTGTATTCTGTTGTATATAAGACCACCGTATTTGCACATTACAGTGATCCCTCTTTATAACCCTGTTTACAGGAGCCATCAAAGTGTATTCTGTTGTATATAAGACCACCGTATTTGCACATTACAGTGATCCCTCTTTATAACCCTGTTTACAGGAGCCATCAAAGTGTATTCTGTTGTATATAAGACCACCGTATTTTCACATTACAGTGATCCCTCTTTATAACCCTGTTTACAGGAGCCATCAAAGTGTATTCTGTTGTATATAAGACCACCGTATTTTCACATTACAGTGATCCCTCTTTATAACCCTGTTTACAGGAGCCATCAAAGTGTATTCTGTTGTATATAAGACCACCGTATTTTCACATTACAGTGATCCCTCTTTATAACCCTGTTTACAGGAGCCATCAAAGTGTATTCTGTTGTATATAAGGCCACCGTATTTTCACATTACAGTGATCCCTCTTTATAACCCTGTTTACAGGAGCCATCAAAGTGTATTCTGTTGTATATAAGACCACCTTATTTTTAAACTACAGTCATTCCTCTTTATAATCCTGTTCACATGAGCCATACACGTGTACTGTATTTCGTATATGGCACCTCTTGTTTCGATACATATACATATCAAGTTTCGTGAAAATAGCTCAAATGGTTCTGGCATATTTCTGAGACAAGAGTGTGATGGACGAACGGACACAATCTGTAACAAATGATATTTACTCTTAAAATGTCAATCAGAAAATCTCCAATTTTTACAGGACACAATGTCTAATCATGATGCAAAGCATACCAAATTTCATGAAGATATCTCAATGGGTTCAAGAGACTATTAATAAAAAACAGTGTGACAGTGACAGATGGGTTGACAAGCTCACTCCCCTTCCACTTCATTTGTGGGGGATAAAACAAAATGAAATTATTTTTGGTTATAATAAGTCCAGAACTTAAAGTGAGTGAAAATAAATTAAAACCGTATTGACAGAAAAAGTTCACACAGTATACCAGGTAGTAAGATCTATGATCATATCTGTGTTACATGCGGGACTGCTTTATACTGTAGAGCTTCCTAAAAAGAAACTACTGTACGTGGTAACATTAAGTTCAGTAAGATCGTTCTGTAGACTGCTTATAATACTACTACTACTACTACTAATAATAATAATAATAATAACAATTAGGATTTAGTACAGCGCTTAATCTTTAAAAGCTCTAAGCGCTTTACAATATCAGTTAACACATAAGGATATGCATATAGAAAAGATTACAAATACAAACAGGGTGACATTACCAACAAAAGCATGTTGAAGATAATTAAGGACGACCAAACATTGTTAAGTCTTAACTATGTTATTGCAGTCGAAATAGGTGAGTTTTTTTTAGAGCACTGTTGAATGAGATGACAGTGTTATAGTGTCTAAGTTCAAGAATCAGTTCGTTCCAAGTAGGTAGTCCCTGGTAAGCAAAGGAACGTTGTCCATAAGACTTGGTTTTTATTGTGGGAATAATGTAAATACGAGTGTCAGAGGAGGAGCTTAAGTATCTAGAAGGGGTGCACACATGGGTGAGGTCAGATAGGTATTTTGGACTGGAGGCAGTCAGCGAAATGTAGCATAGAGAACAGATTTTGTGTTTGATTCTTGAGCGATTGGAGATGATGCGTCTCAGCTCCAGATATGCAGCCTTGCATATGTTCATTACATGTTGGTGTAATGAGAGAGTACTGCCCAGAGTGACACCTTGGTTTCGTTTGAGGTCAAGAGTAGCAACAAGAAAGTCTTTGTGTGGTGATCAGAATGGATTCAGTTTTATCATCATTCATCTGCAACTTGTTACATGTCATCCGTGACTTCACATCGGAAATACGCCTCTCTACGCCTTGAATGGTAGCATCAGCTTCAGTTGGATGACTTGATTTTTATATTTCGGTGTCATCAGCGTACAATTGGTGAGACACCGGATGATAATCTATGACACTTAAGAGGGGCTGAGTGTATAGAATGTAGAGAACGAGTCCAAGAACAGAACCCTGTGGAACACCAAAACATAGATGAAACTGGTCTGGATTGCTTTCCATTTACGGACACAAATAAGTATGACTTAAACCATGGGAAGCCTATATCGCGAATGTCAAATGCATACTATAGACGGTGAAGTAATATATCATGGTATATTGTGTCAAATGCTGCAGATGAGTCAAGGAGTGTGACGAATGTAACCTTTTCACTATCCAAAGCAGAGAGAAGGTCGTTAACTACTTTCAAAAGGGTAGTTTCGGTACTGTGGCGAGGGCGATATGCGGTCAGTACATTTTGAAAAGACTGCTTATATTCAGATGAGATACAAATTGGGACAAACCACTTTTTCTAAGATTTTTAACATGAATGCGAGGTTAGAAACAGGGCGGTAGTTTTTTAAATTGTTAGGGTAAGTATTCGTTTCTTCAACAGCGGCTTTACCATGGCAGTTCTGAAAAATGAAGTAAATTTACCGGATAAGAGAGAAGTATTAATAACATCGGTTAGTGAAGGCAATATTGAATCTAAGCACTCAAGGAGCAGTGATGTTGGAATCAGATCAAGTTCACATGACTTTGGGGCGCTCAAGAAATCCGTAGAGACAGGCTCAAATGCAGTTAAAATTTGCCTTTGAAATTCTGTATCACAACTGTGTGATCATAATGAGTCAATTAAAATTGTGTTGTAAAGTTGATCTTTAATGGTTTGCACTTTGTCACGGAAGAAATTTGCAAACAGGCCCTGAAGGTCGACTGGAGAGAAGGTCGTTGGAAGTGGTGTACATTTGTTTTTAACATTAGTTTGTTATATCGAAGAGCCCTTTGCAGATGGAACCTTCAGTAATCTTAGTTCTGACGCAGGTTGATTTTGCTGCATGAACTATGTCTGTGGCATTTTTCTTAATGGCTTCATAGAGTTGTTTATGAATATTAAGACCGGATGAAAGCCAAAGCCTCTCAGCCATATGGTGTTCTCTTTTAGCAGTGCGAAGCTGGTCCCTAACATTACCTATACCGTGGAGAACACTTCTGAATGGATACTGTGCACTTGGTTGCTTTGGCATGCTTATCAAGCAATGACTTATCAAGCTGTTCAGCTGTGGCACGTAACAAAGTTGGTAACAAAGTTGGTTGTTTGGTTGCTTGGATGTCATGCATTAGATGGGTTTTATTTATCATACGGAGGTTTTCTTAGCAGCAAAGAAAAATGGAGGATTATTGACTGATACGTCAAGATGGCATATGACGCAGATGTGATCTGATGCAAATTCGTAGAACACCAATGAAGACTGTAGAATATTATCAACTGGTCTATGAAGAATCCAGTCTAAAATATTACCATGTTTACGGGTGGGTTGGCTAACTGGCTGTTTGAGGTTGAAAATGTGAATGGAATCTAAGAGTTTTGATGTTTCTATGGGTTTCCAGGACAGTCAAAATGAAAGTTGAAATCTCCAAAATTAATCAGGCTGCCGAATTTCCATATTCTAGGTGGTTAGGAAACTGCTCCAAAAAGAAAGATTCAGTCAGTTTGTTTTTAAACAACAGGAGGTCGTTTGCGGCAGAAGGAATGGACTGACCTTTGTTCCATTGTGCGGGTGGCTTGGTCACATGGATAAGTAAAAGCATTTCTCTTTTGGTTCATGGACGACTATTTTGAATGAATTTTGTGTTTAATAGAACTTTGACCCATAATATTAAAGGTAAACAAAACAAATTATGGTTCTAATTTTTTCCAATCTTGGTTTGAGGGATTGGGGATTTTGACAAGACTTCAATTCCAAGTTATTATAAGATGACTTAAGAATTATACAGAATTATACGTAAAGTCCTATTAATCTGACATATAGTACAAACAAGCGTTACGACTCTATGTCTTACAAAATATGTAGTAGAAAGAAACTGAAACCAACAATGTAAGTAATATCAACAAGCAATTTTCTCCCTGCAATGTGAAATTCAAGAGCTGCTTACAACATTGTGAATCAAATTCCAAATAATCCTAAATGGCCTAAACACAACTCCAAAATATAGAATGTTCCGAATGAGTTCCAATAGTCTTGAATGTCCTGATATATCACAATGATACAATCCAGAATATATTTGAATGAGTTCATAAAAGTCCAAAGAATGTACTAATTCAAAAGTCAATGTGCGCTTTAGTAATTCCAATGAATATATTAAGTAAATAATTCCTTTTGAATTGTATCTGGTTTCAACGGCACAAACTATAAAATCTTATCTCAAATGGATTCCCCAAGACTGATCTAAAACAAGAATGAATTATTTATTTACCGCAATTCCTATTGATACACATTTTTTCGAGAGAAAAAAAAACTGTCAACAAGACTGTCCTTGAATTCTTTTTACAAGTGACCCGAATCTAAAGTACAACTTACCTTCATGGGCAGGATTTAAACACACATTGTAGATTAAATATACATAACACAAGCCTGTGTCCTAATAGCATTTATTGTTCACAAAACCACAAACAAACAAATATTTGTTAGTATGTGAATCCACGATATATTTGCCCTCTCATTAGTCAAGAACTAAAATCAAGTAAAATAAATTAAGTGGCAATACTACACAATACTACATACAAACCAATAAAATGAAAACAACAACCAGACGAATGTTTTATGACGGGCTGTGGTATAATGAAGAGCTTCAAATTAAGGATAGCTGTACTTTTTAAAATCCACACTTATAGCTATTTTGGCAGACAAAAAAGAGGATTAAACTCTTCCATACATTATGGCACTTTGTATTTTAAACTGGTACAGCCTAACATTTTACATTGGTCAACTAAATAAAATAAACATTTTTTTGTTGTTTTGTTATAGGATAGCAATCAACATAAGAAAGAAGTTATCATATTATTATAGTCAAACTGATCCCCAGGTTGCGTTCTTACTTTTCTGAAATGCCACTTGCCACCACAAACTGACTTCTGCAATACATTTGCAGAAACGACTACTCTTGCTTTTACCTCATTGTCCATGAATTTAAAAAAGTTATAGACAATCTATAAATTTTAGGTCTAAGACCAGTGGATCTAGGAATATAGTTTTCAATTTGTAAACTTTATTTGTCAAAATTAAATGCAATGTTACTTACTAATAATTAATAATACAAAATGAGGCTAGCCCCTGGGGTCTGCCAGTGTGTACTGGCGGTTCTATTCTTAACCAACGACATCATCAGGGGAACAGTTAAGGATCAAAGTCAGTTCTTATTTTTTCTCCTCTATTGCAATTGATATAGGAACGACTCCATTATGTCCTGTGTAGAGATTATGTTAATATGGTCATACATGTTTTTCTGGTATCAACGTTCGTCAAATCCTGAGAGGGTAATTGAAGCCTGAGCACAAAGGGTGAAGATTTGAACGCATATAAGGAATTCGGTGAATGTTAATACCAGAAAGAAGGAAAAACAACATGTATAATTGCTACGCTTGCATAAAAATGAAAATGACTTTTCAGATTTAATTTAAAATTGGCTACTTTAGCAAATTATTCCACATAATATCTGTCATTTCTGAGTAATAAAGCAATTACCTGATATTTGGCAGATAATTACGTGAAATTACACATATTCTGAATTTTATCTTGATTGATACGCAAATGCAAATACAAAACGGTTACTGTCGAGTAAATGACTCGAAAATCTTCTTTGCGTGCATCATTATAGCTATTGAGCACAGTAAATATGATGCATTAGGCCGACAGAGCACGTTTAATTTCTCTCTTTTTGTTTCTCTGCTCAGAAAATTTCTCTCTTCAATTGGATTGAAGAACGTAACAGGGATGCATGTTTTCAGTTTTCAGCCAGTACACCCAAGATGCGGGATGCAGAATCATTTGTTTGGGATGCAGACCGGAAAAAGGATGAGAATAGCAATGCACCGGGGCATACATGAAGCGTGAAATCCAATGTTGGTACATGGATACAACCAAATTCATACACTTCGTCCAACAATATTGTGCACGCATTTTTATGTAAAAATGTAGTTCTGTATTGAGACAATGAGATTATAGATACACATTTTCAAAGATATTCCACAAAATTAGTTGATGACAACCATGCAAGGAGACCGAGCCCTAAATTCACAAAAAGTCCCTAACACAACATTTGAGCTCATGATCAAATACTCCAATTTTGAGACTTTTAATTTTCAATAGCTTTGTTCGGAACAAAACTTGGGTCATGAAAACTGCCAGATTTTCTTATCTTTAAAGGTTTGTAATATGTACTTTAAATTCATCTACTTCCTTAGGTGTCAATTTTAATATTTTTACGAAAAATTACATGTGCATCAATACTTAAATTCATCGCTAGGGTAAGGGTCACTGTTTGCTAAGTCCTAACATGTTTGATTCGCAGCAAAATCTATGAAAATTAGTAGCCCATGCAAACTGCACGACAAATAGTAACCTATAAAAACTAGTAGTCTACGGAAAATCCATGAAAACTAGTAGATCATGCAAAATATTTCATTCAGAATAATGGGACAAGAACTGTAACACTGGATAAAATTAACAAAACTGTTATAAAAATCTTCTTACAAAGTATCCCAAGAACATTATTTAAAACCAGAATACAATCATCACAATAAATACATCACACAAGCTCTTTAACAAAGTTATTACATATTTCACAATCACATTTGAAAAAATGTTGATACATCATGACTGGCGACAAACTTTTATCCATGACAGTTTTCGTTAACTATGGTTGAATAACATTTCATAAAAGATAAAAACAAGAACAAATCTAAGAAATAACACAATTAGAAACCTTGTTAACTCATTTTCCCCGCATGCCACGTTTCTGCGTCATTAGGTGGCGTCAACATAATTCATGATACACCAAAGCGGGTGGTATTACATGAAAGAGGAAAGCTGTAGGTCTACATTGATACAATGTAATGTAGACTTTCTACTCACGTCAAAACATTCAGTCAAAAAAAAGTAACTTTTGAGACCCGAATTTTAAACAAAAAAGAGCAAAGAAAAAGAAGTGAAATTATCACCCATCTGCACATTCGCGAGCGAAAGAGCCAATACAAGTAGCAATTTAAGCAAGAGTTTGTCTACGGACCTAAAAGAATTTCTAGCAATCCAGATCGGCATCATTTTCATTTAGAACCAACCAAAAACCATAAAATGTCTTCTGGTAAAAACCCCATGTCGATATTTTTTCCATTCAGGAAGAGTAGCGATAGCAGATTTGCAAGATGGCTGCTGTGGCGGTCAAATTGTATGTAAGATCGTCACCATTCTTACCTATGACCAACACGGTTTGGGGATGAATGTGTGTATACAGTTTCATTGCAATTCTCAAAGTAGTTTAGAAGAAGTAGCGATAAAAATATTATGCAAACAAACAGACGGATCACGGACATCGGACAACAGGCCATCATATAAGATCTTATAGTCCATGACCAGTAGAGATAAAACTTATTGAAAGTCTCGATTATTTTAGTAAGTAATTTTAATGAAATAAATTCTTGGTGTTTGTTTAAATCCATCATCTGGTCTCAATTTGTGTGTGACCCTTCGATTTCAACTTGGAACATGTCGATATGTTTGATGAAAGGACATGACACGTCATAACAAGCAAAATTTGTATGAGTATTTAGATTGCTTCTCAGGGGATGTTTGCATAAATATAAAAACAATATCAAGATGACAGAAAGACTTGCTGTTTGGAACTAGTTTAAACACATGAAGTAAGTTGCCATCATTAACATTTGCAACCTCTCCAAGGTTGAACCTTTTCTGCTATCAGCTCCACTGTGTTCCTGTTATTCTCTGAAAGACAAAATAAATCAAACCTGAACCTATGCCATATTTATAATGATGGTATAATACAATTATAACCAACATCAAACATGAAGTCTTCTTACTTCCATAGTAACTGATAATGAGAAACAGATTAGTGAAGGTCTGCAGCGCCGCATCTTACTGTTGACCTCAAAGCAGATGAATATAATGATAAATTTTAATACAGGAAACTAAGAGACAAGTCAAGGAAATTATTTTCTCATGACGGTATATACCGGTTAGTCATACACATAAAATAAAACTTAATGTGTGTTAATTCGTTTAAGTGCATATTAATTGTTATGGTTTTTTTAAAAATCCCTTTTTATGGTTACTTGTTCTTTTTTTCTTTTTTTGGGTGCATATCTTTTCACAGAAAGATCTTTTCTTTTGGTCTTTACATTTATGGCTTGTAGCAGCCACAAAACCAAAACACTTTCGTACCCCATGAACTACTGAATTCACTGGTCGTGACAATCAGACGTATAGATAGTAAATTTACTGTACTTGACAATCTGAAGTATAAATCTAATAAACGCTAAACTTTAGCTCGAGAGGAAGACACTGATCTTGGATGGAGATACTGTGATCTGGAAAGTATCAACGCAGTACACTCAAAGATACTTGCTGAACTAAGATGGGCGTAATTATGTTCCTTCAAGGCAAAAGAAAAAGACACAGAAAGGTAAGTATAAAATTCACGTTTATTTCTCTGTTCATCTTCTTCTTTTCTCTGTATACAGTATTCAGCTACAGCTTTAAACAGTTGTTCTACAAAAAGAAAAATGATGATAATAAACAAGTAGACACGGAAAACATATAGAATTTATTCTGATGAAAGAAAAAGGCTTAATCCTCACCAATATCAATGTGATTTTCAATGTCTCACAGCTTGCACTTAAAATCCGTCCATATTCAAGAGAAGACTTTTTACAACCTACATTCATTTCGTTGCAATGGTTAGTTTTATGAACTCTTTCATATAAGGCAACCTTGAGAGTAGCACACATGTTAGATGATAATCTAAACAAAGGAAAAATCGATTGTTGGTAATTGCTTTTTTTAACAATAACACTGACTTTTAAACACTAAAACTTAATATATTTTTTTGCTGGCTCATATTTATACCCAGACTAAATCTGAATATCTTTGGTACTGAAAATATTATTTCAATTCATTCCTGAAAACTGCCTGTAGTCAGTGGTGTTCTGAATGCGCATTAATAAAATCATTTCAAGTCTATACACTGCACAACTAGATTCACCTCCCTTGAACAAATGAACAGTTGATTTGGTTGCTTTCTGTCTCATACTCCATTTACTAATACAGTGGATACCTCCATATAAAGTACATCTGCCTATATGAGACAAGGTTTATGGGTCTCTTTAAAAAATTTTTATCATTCTTACCTTCATATATGTCCATACAGCACAAAGTTTTAACTGTCATATAAGGGACAACTAGCCATAAACAATACATTGGTTTCATTCCATCGATATACAGAACAATCTTTTTAATAAGTCATTGAAAAAAGGGGATAACAAAATTCTACCTCAAGCATCTTGCAAAAAAATAAACCTTTGCAAAAATATCCAACACAGAATGAAGTATGTCAAGCTGGACTAGTTAATATTTAAGAAAAAGAAATACTAATTCAATGCCGCAGACTAAAATTTTCTGCAGTCTAGTTTCATTTATTCAACATCTTTTCATCCAATTTAGATTTCATACAGCGTTATAAATCAGGCCTCAAAACTTGTTACATAGCAATACACCAATCAGTGGCAGACCCTATTTATACTATGTCTGTTACCTACATTGTATAGAAAAAGTCACTTGCCCGTACACAAATACCTCTTGTGAAAATGAGTGGACGAGTAGATACTTTAAGCCTTGATAAGTTGAAACTACTTACTGAAGGACATTCAGTACTATATTAAGTTTGTCTCACAATCAAGTGTAACCGACACTTTCAATGGCAACAGTTTGTGTTGAATTAAAAGTCAAAGAATGCATTAATATTGACAGAATCAGCTTACCAACGTTTTCACCAGTTTTACTGGAAACTTCAAATGCAGCTGCTTGTAGACCTGTAACAAAATAATATACACGATGACCATAATCTGCACTAAAAAAGAAATAAAACATTTTCGCTCTGAAAGAAAACAAAAGAAATCCGGATATTCTACTTTATGCACATGTACAATATTGTTCAATATTGTTCATAATTTAAAGCAACTATCCACAATATTTCCATGCATATCCATAGGTCATTCACAAAATATCTGATGCAAATACCTTTATAAAGAGCAATAGGCCTGATGTACATACTTTTTCAGGTGGGTAATAATAAACCCATACTAATGTTCCAGTAATAATAACTTGTATCAAACAATTTGGAATAATTACATAAACAATATACAATAATCACTATTTTATACTATGATTGTCAAATTGTTGTCACTAAGCTCTTCGCACCAATTTTTTTTTTTTTTTTGATGTCATATACTGTAACTACTAGCGCACTGTATCATGGCAGATGTAGATCAATGCTGTTCACGGTTGCGTTAACGTATTACAAGAGCAAGGCAGAATACTGTCCAATCTTTTTATAGCAATTTACCTCATATTGGGTATTTGTTGCAGACATAACATTTGATAATTGTGTTCAAGCACAAGAAAGTATAATTTTTTGGCCAGTAAAATTCTAGTGATTACATATCTAGAGAGGTCATTGCATTTCAGATGGAAAATTTGACAGGATATTATTTTTACAATTCAGGGTCCGAGCTGGTAAAAAATGTTTGGGCGAAGTGACTTCTTTCCCCCTTCAGAATTGGTGGGAAAATAGGAAGTACAGTGTCATGTACATTTATAAGGTTTAAAAATGTTCCCTGAAACTGACATTTGACTAAACCTTTAAGCCAAATGGTATGAGAACAAAACAAATACTCATTAAACTTTATGAAAATAGTGAAAATTGTCATTTTCTTATTCATAAAAATTGTAATATAATTATGTTCTTGCAAGAGACGGTAACCTCAAAAATACTATGTTCAAGCTGTTTTAGATTGCTCTTTGAACGGAAACAATACAGAAGACTGAATACGAAAGCATTAAATGGCACAAAAGTGGAATAATGACGCCAACTCGAGGAAAGGCAACTTTCTATGCTTAACTGTGCGAAATGACTGGTACTGGGCGATTATTTTTGCCTTATTCAACCTCTAGCGTAGAACCTTCATTCTTACCCTGAGACCGCTAAATTGCTAAAACGTATCCACTTCCAAAACTTCTCAATTTACGGTACTTGTTTTTCTTTATCAGTTTATTTTCTTACCATCCACTAATGGTTGTATTGTCTCAGAAGTCACCATCCTCAACATGTCATGGTCATCCACCAAATCTTTCTTTGTACCACAAAGGAACACCTTGCAGCCCTAGGAGGTAAAACTATCAATTAACAGTAATAATAACTTGTATCAAATTATTTCGAATAAATACACAGACAAATGCAAAAATCACTTTTGTATTATATGATTGACAAACTGTTTTCACTAACCACTCCAAGCTAATTTTTTTTTCTTCTCTTTGCTGGATGGTATATATTGTAAATTCTAGCACACTGTATGACGGCAGGTCTCGGCCAATACTGTTCACAGTTGTGTGAACATTATATAAGACCGAAGGAAGAATGCTTTCGAATACCTTTTATTGAAATATACCGTATAGTGTGCATTTGTTGCAGACGTAAAATTTGGCAATTGTGTTCAAACACAAGGGAGTTTCATTTTGGCCAGTAAAATTTTAGTGATCACCATATATACTCACTTAATGGTTGAGTCCAACTGCAGACAACATAGACCTTGATCTGCTGCCTCATACTCCTAACAAACTGCAGAGACCCAGATCGAGTATATACGGTACAGATATAAAGCGATTAAAGTATTTAAGATGGTACATTTTGACAGAAATTATTTTTACAATCCAGAGTTCACTCTGGACTCGAATGTTTGCGAGAAGTGACTTCTCCCTTCCGCCAAAATTGGGGGATATTTTCGGAAATTAGGAAGAAGTGAGTATAAATTCGTCTAAATTAAGAATGTTTCAAACTGTTGCCTTAAACAGTCATTTCACTAGACCTTTCAGCCAAATGGTATAAGAAAAAAAGTAAATACTTATCAAACTTTATGAAAATAATGAAATTTGTGCAGTTTGATTCGTCGAAATTGGCATACGATTAAGTTATTGCAAAAGATGGGTACCTCGGAAATAGGTTCCTATCGAAGACATGGAGGTGCAAACTCTCTCTTTTACATGGTGAAATATGAAGTAAACTTATTTACATATACTAGAAATGAGTCCATAAACCCCCACAGATTAGTATATTGCTCTTGATTAGGACTTAAAGACATGGAATTGGACTCACTTTTTCGAGCTTAATGTGTGACTTTTCGATGGGAATACATTGAAACATAATTGTAGACATAGAAAATCACTGAATCTACACCAACGTTGATCAAAAACATGAACATACTATGATCGGACTGTTTTACGTTGCTCTTTGAAAGCAAAAAGACATTGGCAGTTGATATTGTACTCTGAATTTGAAAGCATTAAATGGCCACACAAAAAAATGGATTAATGACGCCAAGTCGAAGAAAGGCGAAGCCAGCTTTCTTTGCTTATCTAGGCAAAATGATGGACACTGGGGAGATTTTTTTAAAATTCCTTAATCGCCCTCTAGAGTAGACCTTGCAATCTTACTCTGAGACCACTAAATTGTTCAAATGTATCTGCTGCCAATATTGGCATTGTGATCCACCAAATTCTTCCCTGTACCACATAGGAACACCTTGCAGTCCTGTGAGGTAAAATTATCAAATTGAACTTAACTGATACTTAAAATAAGGTATGTTAAAACAAATATGTAAATCTACATATTATACCAAGATGTCAACTGTGGAACTATATCGTAATAAAAAAAGAAGTTTCAAGCTGGTCAAAGTTGTGAAATATATTTTCTCTCTACCTTACTTCTAGTGCAACTATTTATATGCCAATTACAGGTTATTGAGGTTATTGCACAGTACCAAAATAAAGTGTAAGTAGAAAAGTAATGGGTTTTAACTTTATCGATAATGTTTCATCTGACCAAAGCCAATAATTAGCACATAATATGACTGTCTTGACAGTCTTGGGGGTGGTTGGGAGGGTGAACATCATATTTGTGGATTTAGGTGTATAACAATACACTGTTTTGTGTGTGTGCTTCTTTGTGTTTCTGTTGGTAATGGTTTTTAAAACCTGCAGTTTTGGAACATGTTTAGAGGTCAAGGATGCCTCCTGAAATTCAACAAAATTTAAGAAACCTTGGTTTAAGTTTCAGCCGATCGCTTGTAAGTGACACTATGGTCATGACCCATTGCAATTTTGGAAAGATGAAGCAGATTGAAATGTGGTGGGAATAGGTTCAGGCTAAATTTGGCTTAATTTCATCAAATAATGTCAAGGTTATTGAAAAGTAATGAAATTTGTAATGCATGGGTAAGGTCTTAATTAAACACTGATACTAAATCTGTTGCAATGAAAAAGGTGAAAATTGAATTTGGTCAAGATCTCTACACTTCACAACATAAAGGTGCAAAACATATTTTAATACAGTTACATTAAAATATATCCTGTATTTCAAAAGTTACAGCCACGACAAGGATGCAGATCATAAAGTGACATCTTCCCTTGTTGTGACCTTGACCTTTGCATTAGATAATGTGACGGTGGTCGGTGACACATCATCTAGCCATGATGTATATATCTGAGTAAAGTATTATGAAAATATAATCGATCTTTAAAAAGTTACAACCCAGACAAGAACACAAGTTATGAATTTACACATTGCAATGTCATCACTGATATCTGGAATTTGGGTGTATGAGTTTGTCAAGCAACACACTATCTAGAAGTGGTATATATTCATGAAAATGTCATGTGATTCAAAAGTTACAGCCTGTACTAGGAAACATGTCACAAAGTTACGTTTTACCTTGCTATAACCTTCACCCGAAGGTTCAGGGAGATACTGTGGAACTCAACAGATTATCTAGTCATGATGTGGGTAACAATTCATGAAAATATCTTCAGTGATTCAAAAGGTTACAGCCTGAACAAGGAAATATGAGACAGAGCTACACGTTCCCTCCCTGTGAATTGACTGTGAGGTAGAAGGTGTGACTGTACTGCATTAAACGCTAATTATCTAGTCATGATGTATATTGCAATAAAATGTCTAAAAAAATCTTCTGTGGCTCAAAATTTACATGCCACAAGGAGCAAGTTACAGAATTACATCCTCCCTCTATGTTCCCATGACCTTTGAGACAGGGATCTGACAATGGTACATGACGAAACATCTGGGTAAAAGTTTACCCCAATCTCTAACTGGGTTCTAATGCTGTGTGGCATATAAGCAAATAATAATGTATATGAGGATGGACATTGTCATAACATAGTAATCCTGACATAAGACAGGCATATACAACAGTTTGTTCTAACAGCTGGCGTTGCAGAGCTGGATTTAACTTTCTTTTACCATTTTCCTTTCTCTTTATGCATACCTGACTAGAAAAAAGGATTGTGGACTTAGTGATCTAGACTTTCCGCAGAACTGGATATTTATCATCAAGAATAATTTCCCATAAGGTCATAAGGATCTATGTTTGTTGATACAATGAACTGCATCCCAATAAATTCCAAACTGTAATCAATGATTGCATTGCTCACCTCGAAGAAACTTTAAGCAGTTTGCAGTAGCCATTGTAAACATTGATTATCATGCAGAAAATAAATTTAGACTAAAGTGATATTGACAACGAAAATTAAGCCATTTTTTGTAATTAAAGTTTTTCCGGTTTGTTCTCTTTACAACCGACGTAAATTGCCGAATGGCGGCACACGTCGTTAATCCCAAAATCAGGCAATCAATTCTCTTTACATTTAAACTTGTAATCTTTCTAAACTTTAAAACTTTAGCTTTTAATTGGCACTACTGTATATATATATATATATATATATATATATATATATATATATATATATATATATACATATATATATATAGCCAGTATTGTGCTGATATAACATTTAGCCCTTCCCCACCTACCTACCAAACAAATGTAACCGAGCATAAAAGACATAAAACAATAAAGACGAACATCCATTTCTACAATATGGAAGTAGAGGTACTATAATGAGATGATAAAGGCAAGAGATTAATGTTGTTTATGTATTCTATCTTGTCAATAATTGTTCTAAAATTGTGCTATGAAAGTTAGTATTATTGTCAACTCCTAGAAACCGGATTTTGCAGTGGGAAAGTCAAAGGCTTTAAATAACCTTGGGACAACAACCAGTAGTAGAAGCGTAGTTCACAATAACAATCTGGATTAGTCACTAGATATGAGGCTTTAAATGAAAAGCATGTCGTCCACTCCTATCATTCGTGTGCTCCTACACGTGTACAATACACAGTTACTATGTTGAAGACACCATTGTATAATCATTAACATGGAATGTTTACCATTGAATAAACATATTTATTCCTACTTCAGACAGCACTGGTAAAAAAGGGACTTCTGAGTAGGTTAGGATGTATAATTCGTGGAAGAATATACGTGGTCGTCAACACAAATATTTAATTCATGTTAATAAACTTTAAAATGTTGGTCACAGTGACCTTCTTAGGTTGTAAGGGTATAGTACTAATAGAGACACATCCATTTACAAAGTTTCATGATTGAAACATAAATAAATTCAAGTATAAAATATATGTCAAAGAGACATCTTTGTAACAAGGATATATATCTTATCACGATGCATCCACTCACCAAGTTTCATGGTTCTAGATATAATAAGATGAATCTAACATCACAAAAACGTACGTGGTCATGAGGTAAACACAAAACTTAAACAAATTAGGTAAATGATGAAATATAGGATACGCTGAAATGAAATAATGTTCTTCCAAATGCATCTCCTCACCAAGTTTCGTGATCCTAGATAGGATAGTAGGTACATATCATGCAACATGTTATATGATTATGAGCTAATGCAAAAACTTAACTTAAGCCAGTAAAATATTAAATGTAGTTGACAGTAACCTTTTTGCATGGGTGTGGTACTTAGAGACATGTATACAATAATCTAGTTTAATGATTGAAACCAGTGAAACGTGAACTATTGATCACATTGACTCACTTTTAAGATCAACGTGACGTGCTCATAAGATAGGATGCATCACCAAGTTTCATGATTTCAGGAATAACAGCATTTTACAGGAGGTAAAAAGAAAACTTTGTAGTCTTGGGGAAAATGCAGAAGCTTAACCAAAGCCAGTAAAATGTGAAATGGTAGATCTCAGTGGCCTCCTTTTGTTGTTATTGTGTTGTACAAATACAGATGCATTAAATCCTCTAATTTGATGATTCTAGCATGACTAGTGCTTGAAATTGAACCCAAGTAACTGAAGCATGAAATATGGCTCAGAGTGATAACTTTTGTAATCTGGGAGTTGTACTAATCAAGATGTCTGTCCTCACCAAGTTTCATGATTGTAGGTACAACATGTTTTCAGAGTGCAAAAAAATATTTTGTCATAAGTTAAATGCAAAAACTTAACCTAAGCCAGTAAAATGTACTATGTAAGTCACAGGGACGTTCTTTTGATGCAAAGGTGTGGTACTGGAAGAAATGCGAACAATCTTCTAGCTTGATGATTCTTGCATGAACATAGCTTGAGGGAAAAAAAGCTTACAAAACCTTTAACTGAAGTCGATGACGTGTGAAACATGGGTCACATTGACCATTATGGGAATTAGGGTTTAGTACTCATCAAGTTTAATGAATCTATGTATAACAGTATACATATATTTGATTACTAGGCAAACACATGCACTTAACCTAAGCCAGTAAAATGTGAAATATAGGTAACATTTACATTTTTTTTAAATGATGTAGTACTAATTGAGATGCATATAATAATTGAGTTTGATGAACAGAGCATGATAAATAATCTTAAATCACAACATTTAATCGCGTGTTGGCTGAAATATGGATCAATGAATATTCTTCGCAGCGGTTCATCCAAATGGAGCTATCCATGAAGAATGCTATTATTTAGATAGTATGGGAAAGTTAGATAGGTAATGATTTAAATGTACAAATATGAACAAAGGTCTTGTAATAATTTCAGCTTAATTTAGATTGTCAGTGTTCATTTCAGGCTGCGCGATTAGCACTTGTTTTTCATCTATGGCACAGGAAATTGCCTCTGTGGCATCCATAGGGCACACAATGAAGACACCAGAATATTAAGTTAAGACCATTTCGGCTGATTTTATACCGACTGAGATAAGCACACCCAGAGCTGGCTTACATAACAGAAAGCACTCATTGCCAAAGAAACATGAGACAATCAATTTCATAGGCTGGCAGAAATGCATTTAAGTCACTGATTTTGATTTATATTCGGCACCAATTGAGAACACGGGGTCGATGATTATAGACAGTAGATGTGAAGAAGAGAAGATGAAGTCTTCAGGAAAAACAATGTTGCATTATTTCTTAACAAATAAAGACTCAAATGTCCAAGATAAATTATAGATACGAATTACGACTCAAGCATGAGTAATCAATCCCAGTAAGATAGGCTCACGACAGGTGAGACTATTAAGGACACACGTTTTGCTAAATGATCCCATTTTCTAACCTGGTAGGTTCTTTAGGCGCCACATGTTTAATTCCAGAAATAAACAATGCATTCTACTGACTATAGTACTTTTGTTACTCTTCCTCTTCAAGATAAATTCTTAGAACAAGTATTCATTAAAATGTTAGGCAAAAAATAAGTGAAGTATAGAGCATTTTTCAGAAAGCATCATGTTTGTTTCTTACGTTTTTTGCATAATATTTATATGCATCTTTTATTTCTCAAATACGCCAATAATCTGGGTTTTTTTTTTAAATGACCAAACCTGTTCATTTTACAATTTTAGTTGCCTCTTTATAAATATAAAGAACTATTATTTATTTTGCAAACTATCCAATGTAAAATAAAGTTTCTTGTCTTTACTATATTGTGCCAGTCCTCTCAAATATCGATCAGGGCATCTGAAGTTTGACAAGAACATTTAATCTTACCTCAATAATACACATATCCAAGGAATAAAGCAATTTTCAGTTTTTAATCTAAATAAATCTACATATCCAGCCAGAAAAATTACGTTCCTTTATCTGTACTAAAGCTGCTTTTAATTTACTTCTCAAAACCTGATTTTCTAAATTAACTTCAAAACGTATAAGGCCTCTACACTTGCTGATGCTTGTACAATCTGTACTTTTTGTAAACAATATATCACCATCACCTTTGGACGCTGGATTTTGAAGAAAACTTGAAAATGACACAGATGTAAATTCATAGAAAGTAATTCATTTATAAGCATGACCCCCTGAATGTGACAAGGGAATGATACATTTGGCCTAAAGGCCCCAAGGACCCCTTTTTTGGAAAGCTGAAGAAAACACTGGTCTATCGTGTAATTCAAACATTAAAGATTTTGCTATTTAAACACTAACCATTTTCCTCTCTTTTATTTGCCAAGACCAGAAGCATGCTCTGTCAAAACTGGAGCTGTCAGTCACATCATAGCACAAGATGACTGCCACGACGTTTCTGTAGTGCACCTCGTCCAATGAACCAAACCGCTCTAGACCAGCAGTGTCCTGATAAATGTGCAATTACAAAAAAAACAAAAAACATTAAAGTTTCAAAACCTCAAACATCTATATAATCATAGAACAACCTCTAAATTATGGTTTATTATATAAATGGTCCACTGTTATTGTATACAGTGCAATATTGTCCGTAACCTGTTTTAGGAGGTGCTGTACCATGTTCTCCTTAGATTGTGACCAATCGTCTCTGAGGTGCTCTCTGCATCACTTCGTGGTTTCCCCGTCTCAGTTTCTAGTGATTCAATACATAAGGTATGGTGACCTTCTTCATTGTGCATTTTATACATCAACTTGGCATCATTTGCACCTATTTTTACTAGTGTTGTAAATATCATCTTAAATGCATTATTGGAGTGCATAAAGATATCTTCGCTCATGAAAGGAGTACCTCAGAAGAGGCTTTACCATACTTAAAATGCCCTGACATGCAACTAGCACTATGCGTTGAATAGTGATCTGGGAGCACAACTGCCATGTACTATGAAATTATTCAGCTAGCATGGCTCTCCGACCAAACTAGACTAACTATAAATGTCTGTGCAAGGAACCTATTGGAAAATTATTGACTGAACTTCGTGAAAACTAAGTTAAATAGAATGATAAAGATTAAGTGTATGGAACCTCACCAGTCTTCAAACTTCCATGGTTACAGTCACAGGCTTCAGAAGAGGTCACTGCCTGATTGAGATTTAACAAATTATACATATATGCTGGGCTTTTTGTTGTTGTTGTTGTTGTTGTTGTTGTTGTTGTTGTTGTTTTTAACTGCTTTTGAGCACACTATTGGTTATGTCATGCAGAGGAAATGGAAATTAAGTGCCTTTCCCAAGGACACACTGAGGAAGCCAACCCAGGCTGGCCTCGGTAGGTATCGAACCCGCTACTTTTGGATTACGAGTCAGACGTTCGACTAGGTGAACTACTAGGGCTTCCTATACGTACATGTAAGGATTAGTATATATAGTACAGTCTTAGTGGGTTCACCCTTTTTAACCCATCCTTGAATAAAAATTACTATTGTGTGTTTGAACCTTTGTGGTATATTAGCTTTACGTAACAAGCTTTAAGAAAGAGAGAGACAGAGAAGTTCTCAGATTTTCTCAACAGTTTAACAATAATAACAAATATATTTTGGGATTGCATAAGTAACACTTGTAAGCTGCTAACTAACAAATCCACTGTTATGAATCAGTCATAGAGATAATAAGATTTCCTGAAGAAGTAATCCAAAACTATGTTTCTTATGAAATTACTGCACTCTAGTGTACCCAGAATCTCCACTGTTGTAGTAATAATTTTCCAAGTAACATTTTATCGCCCTGTCTTGCTGTTTCACACATTCAAATGAGGAAAAGAAATTGAAACTGGATGTCAACCAAAAAGAGAAAACAGACTGTCTTTGTTCATAAACAACAATGCCAGGGCCAACGTGTCGAGCCCATGATCAAAGTATTGCTGTAAATCAAATTCAAAAGGTTGAGCGAGCATGTCACGAAATGAATTGTCTTAGCTTCATAATGATTCATCCCAAGTATGTAGAAAATCCATCAAGGGGTTAAGGATGCATAAGCTAATGAAAAGACTCGAACCAAAACCTTACTAAAACATTCTGTGACTGCGACCTTGACCAAAGCTCAAAAAAGGGATGAAAGAGCATGTAACCAAACAAACTGAATTGTCTTAGCATCATAATGATTAAACCCAAGTACTAAGAAATTCCATCCAGAGCATGAATAAATATAAGCATAGGAAAAAAGCTTTATCTAAAATGTTAATGCAAGCGTTATATGTGTGTGACCTTGTAACCAAGGTCAAAATGGAGAGCAAGCATGTCGTAGAATGAATTGTCTTGGATTTAAAATAATTCACCCCAAGCATGAATGTGACCTTGACATCAATGCCAACGAGAAAGTGCATGTGTAAAGACTAAATTGTCGTAGCTTCATATTGATTCGTTCCAAGTATGAAGAACATCCATCAAGAGGTTTAGGAAATAAAAGTACATGCGAAGACTTTAACCAAAACCTCAATGTACATTTTCCATGATTAAAACCTTTATTCAAAGATAATAGAGAGAAGCAAGGTTGTCGTAGATTAATTGCCTTAGATTCCTAAAGCTTCATGCCAAACATGATGAAAGTCAGTCAAGAGATCTAGGAAATATCGGCAAATTAAAAAGATTTAACCAAAATCTTAACGCAAATTTTCACTGTGATCTTGACCTCAAGGCAAAACAGACAAATGACCGTGTCATAGAATGAATTGTCTTAGATTCATGACTCTTTCTAAATATAAAGAGAACCTATCAAGTAGTTTAGGAAACATATGCAAATTAAATACTTTAATCCTAACAAAATTTTGACGATACCAACTCGGAAAAGTGGCTGATCCCACTAGCGTACGAAAAGAAAAATTCAAGAGTATTGTATCTCTCAATGTCAAATTACATGGAATATTTGGAGTTGAATGCCTATTATTGTGTAAACATTAGCTATGGAATAGAGTACTGTCCACGTCATTGAATTTTCATTTGGTTCCTTCCTCCTCTTTGTTTCCAGCTACTGTCAATACTTAAATATTTTTGGTCACAGAGCCTGAATTCATCACAATAACTCTATCCATTGTAATACTTGATACCTAATCCATTGTTCACATTGATTATTAATAAGACTGCAACGTGTACACGTGTAAACGGATTAGTTTCGTAAATGCCTGTATACGTTTACAAGATCAGTAACCGTGTAAACAAAATGCACGTGACTGGCTGCCAGTGACGCAGAAACTACCTGTATATACATGCGATGCGAGAGCTGCACTTCATGTCCGACAGCTGTAAGCAATATTTCAAGACGTTCTGAAATGTTGAAATACCTTTATGTAGTTGAGTCAGGCTATGGGAAAAAGACAAACGTTAAATGCAATATGTGCCAACTTGAGCTTTCCTACATTGAGGGAAGTACTGGCAGTATGGCAGATCATCTCAAGTTTAAACATGTGTTATATGCCAAAAGGTCTCAATCAACATCTAGTGCATCAAAGACACCTACATCTAAACAGATACCCATTACAGCTGACCGATCCCCTTTCATGCCTCGTGATAAATGGATCCGATGAACAAAGAAATTGGCTTCAATGTGCGCCCTAGATTTAAGTTCATGTATTGTCAACGGGGGTGGTTTCAAAATTTTCTGCCACGAATTAAATCCGGTTTATTAACTTCCGAGTCACCCTACCATTTCAGAATATCTTTCTTCTCTGTACAAACGAGAGAAAGATACTCTGATATAAGATTTTCAAAATCAATGTGACATACCATTTACGACTGATGCCTGGACAAATCACGCTACTGAAGTTTTCCTAATGCTTTACGGTGCACTATGTAGACGAACTCTGGAAGTTACGGAACACTGCGCTAGCAACGCGAGAGCTGGACGATTGACACACTGGTCTTAATATCGCAACTGATATTACGAAGCTTTGTGCAGTTTGGAATAAAGCATGATCAAGTTAGTGCACTAGTAAGTCGCAACGCCTTAAAATCTGTGCAGAGATACTGAAATACCCCAATGTTAGATGTTGTTGTCACACGCTTGAGTTATCCATCCACAATGCAGCTAATTCTGTTCCTGCTTTAGCTCGTACCATTGCAGCAGCAAAACATCTCGTTGTACATTTTCGTTGATCAGTCCTGGCCTCTACTGAGCTCACTGCCAGACAAAAACAAATAAACTTACTACCCACAAACCAACTTATTACTGATTGTCCAACAAGGTGGAATTCCACCTATGATGTGTTCAAACGTTTGTTTCAAGAGCGCTTAGCCGTCCGTCTACGCTGTTCTACACAATACAAAGGCTACCACAATTGCAGATGTTCGTATCCTTGATGTATCAGATGAGCAATGAAAGATAATGGAATCCATGGTTTCAGTGTTAAAAGCACTCTATGTGGCCACAACGGCCGTGTGTTTGAGGAGTATCCTACACTGAGTGAGATGTGCCTAATACTTTTCAGTCTGTGTTTTTGACACTTGAATTAATCAGACACAGATATCTCTGTTGATGCTGCATTTAAACGACATGTAATTCATAATATACAGTCCCGACACAAGCTTGACAGTGATTATATATGTCAAAAGATTGCAATGATGTGCACCTTTCTTGACCTAGGTATAAATCTCTCCATTTTTACCCGAGGAAAAACAAAATCGTCTAAAAGACCATCCTGTCTGCTATTAAGCAAATGGTTATCCCTCAAGCAACAGTTACTCACTCCGACAGTGTTACAACACCATACCAACTACCGAAAGTAATCATACTAACCAGACAGGGTGTACATTTTTTTATGCAATTTTAAAGTTGTATATAGCCGCAGTCATATTTTTAAATCAGTGTTAAATGGGAATCTGTTTTAAAATACTGACAAACCATGTTGTTATAGCAGTCACTCTTACGTTTCGTACAGGGACGGGCGAAAAATTAAATTCATTGTTAGAGATCTCCCCAAGTATTACATCAGGTGTAAGCTTATGCGCATGTCCAGCCAGTGTGTCTGCTTACATTATTGATTTTTTCATCATGTACGTATATGTAGCAAGATCTTGACGAGTCTATGGATGTTTTACCAGAGTTAGATATATTCAACAAAGACTTGTCTTACAAATTGAATCCTGTCATAATAAGAGGTAAAAGACGTACAGCAAATTAAATAATAGCAAGTTGAACGAGGTACAGTATTGGCATTATCAGTGGCTTACATATAAATAGCTGTCAGCTGTTAGCCTAACGTGCTGATTGGGAGGAGGGACTGAATCACGAATCGGTTCGATTAAACGACATCATTTTTATTATTGTATTCCGTGTACACGTTAACAAATTTTGGTAGACGTTGCAGAATTAGTTATCGATATACATTTATCACTAACGTGTCACATAAGTCTTCTTGATTGAAAGAACAATGCATGTGCAAAACATTCAAAAGAATAGGTTCATTGTCACAGTGGTTTAATGAGGAATAATCTGGTGTTAAATTATTACATAAAACTACATGCTCAACCATGTCTCACCTTTCTCCTCTTTCTTTTTAACTACTTTCTCTACAGAAATATTTTTGTCACAGAGCCTGAATTCATCACTATAACACTATCCATTTTTAATATTGCATTCCAAATCCATTGCTTGCATTGGTTATCAATACACGCCGATCATTAACGTGTCAGAGAAGTCTTCCGAATTGACAGAAAAATGCATGCGCAAATTATAAAAAAGACAGAAAAATGAGGACTAATCTGGTGTTATTTTATTACATAAACTGTATGCGTAGTTTCAGGAATGTGGAACACTTACCTTAAAACACTCAATAATGGTCGATCACATGATTACTATAGCATCATCTGATTTGTCCAGATCACTGAATTTTCATTTTGATACCTTTCGTTTCTTTCTTTTCAAATGCTTAATCGAAAGAAAGATTTTTGTGGTTGTTTCCAAAGACCAAATGGGAAGGAACAATTGTTGCCATGAATGTAACAATGGACACGAAGTTTTAAATTACCCAAATTAAGAATATTAACGCCATAAAACTGCAACTGCAAAACAAGTGTCAACCTAAATCTTTCACGTTGATGATTATTCATTTCTAGTGTCATATAATCGTGTTTAATAATCTTTAGTCGCAAAGCAAAAATGTTATTCTGCACATCTCCAGCCAATTAATGACTACAGTTTTTTGATCTTAATGCTCAATGTAGCAAAAAAAAGATTTGGTTCTTTTTTGTCTCTGTTGGTAGACAATTGCAACATCAGTTGAATCTTTTCAATGATATTGCTAAAACTGAATGACAAAGATCTCATAGCTGCCTTGCGTTACATCACATACTTAACCAGAAACAAATATCATTTTTTACAATTGTCCCTAATCACATGTTTCAAAATTAACTAATATGGGCAACTTTTAATAATTATGACAATTTTCGAAAACCGTGAGATTTGCCATGAATTATATGACAATAAATTCTGTATCAAGTACCCAATTCTTTTGTCTTTAAAAAAAATCATGTTGCTTTTCATCAAACAATTTAGATCTAAATACCAAATCACACACTAATACTCATGAAAGGGATAGATTGACGTCAATCGGCCGACTTCTTTGTCGTGCGACCTGCACACCTGAAGGCACTTGACTTGTTGCTTTAGGCCACTGTGTGCACACAGTGTTTCGATTTTCTAGGGCTTGTATTTTGACACAATGAAGTTATTTAGCAACGATTTGGGTGACCAGATAACATTCAACGATAATTATTTTGTCTGATAAAAGCACACGTCAAATTTACTAGCCTTTGGCGTCCAGGTATAAGAATTGTCATCCCTTATAATACATCTTCCCTTGTTATAAAATCCTCCTCCTTTCATTAAAATCACATTTTCTTTTAAAAACCCTGATAACGAATTATTTGGCATACATAGAATCATTTAGGTTATAAACCCACAAAGGACTTGTTAATTGAGATGTACAACACCCAGATTTATGGCTACATGTGATTCTAGCAAAATGTATAATGCATGAAAAACATTGTTGATTTAGAATCCTATTATGAATTGACTGTTTTGACTTTCTACTTTATGGTAATTTTTCTCTTCTAAAATCACGAATTCAATTATGAACCCGAGCTATTTTTATGACATATCCGATTTCAAAGTTTTTATTACATATCCCTTCCTACCCTAACACCTCAACTCATGTAACCCAAAGTCCCAAAATTACACCCTCTCGCAGTTACCACGTGTACCAAGTTTAGTAAATTTCCATGCAGCAGTTTAGGATGAAGAGTTTCGAAAAGATTGATGCAGAGACCAGAACTCAGATTCACACAGAAACAGAAGGTTTCACAATATCTTTTTGTTCACGCATAGGAATTAAAAGAAAGTTGTTGGGAATTATTACCCAAATCTGAAGACTGATGGACTTTCCTCTCACATCTTCGTCTTTAGGCCATACGTATTTTCCAATGGTCTGAAAATTTAGATTTTAAAAAAATGAGTGCAATTAGACGTGTAGATACACAAAATAAGGTAAAATACAATAGAGACATGTCATAAACCTTTTTTCAGAAAGTTGCTAAAACTAATTATTGCCAATCTGGAGAGGAATTCTACATTTCTTGATACTTGCATTTTTCACGAGTGGAGAAAAATTCAACTTGCAGAATCCTATTTCTTCTGGTATTTGTTAACCTGTTACAATTGTTGACTAAATAAAGTGTAATCAATGAATTTTAAATCAAATGGAACTACTTTGCTATCAGTTGCAATTGAAAATCTGTTTATTTAGCAATTACTGTTATTGACCATACTGTAATGAAGGAATTTAGGAATAAAAAGAACTACTTTTCTATCAGTTTCAATTGTAATATTTTATTACCATTTTGAATATTAAACACATACATAAACAGCTAAACTGCTAGCGGATGAACTTGACTTAAGTGATAGTTACTTGATACCTATAATGTATTATTTATTTAAATTCATTCCATTCTCTCTTACCCTTATCAATGTCACAGGCAGCATTGTCTAATAATACTCTCAATGGTGGCGGGTGTGGGGGAGGCAGAAACTAAATTGGAATTTTACTGAGCGTTTCCGACTTAAGCTACATCTGATAATTGGTATCTTGCGAAGACAGAATTTTCATAACGCAGTACGTATCAATCATCCGAATCAATGAATGGTTATTAAAATGGTATGATTTTAAAGATATTCACTGACCTGTAGCTTCAGCAATGTTTCAACAACGTATTAGGATACAACTATTTCGCTTGTAGGGTTTAAAGGTAACTTTATTTTAACGGTACGTGTAGTCAGGATAATATGTGTCACACACACACGCAGATATATATATATATATATATATATATATATATATATATATAGATAGAGAGAGAGAGAGAGAGAGAGAGAGAGAGAGAGAGAGAGAGAGAGAGAGAGAGAGAGATTAGTGTGTGTGTCAATGATCGGCTGTCCTACAACAACAAAAAAATACCAGCGGAGCAAATCATCAGCAGAGACATAGCAGATTTTATCTACCTGAATATGATAACGAAGAAGTATTTCGGTATTCGTGAATAAAAATGATTCGGCGTGAAAGAGATATATCCTCCTTTCCCTTGAAAACACACTGGTCGTGCTCTAGTCGACTGTGTATTATCAGTAGGCACATGCATGTGCACAATATCGATATCGGACCACTAATTATTTAACAGCAAGAGAACAAGTCTACTGGTGGAGAAGAAAAAAATTGAGTAGTAAATATTTTGAGATGCATACGTTGCTTAGTAAATGGATCGGATTTTCAAGGGTGAAAATAATTATATAATTCAAATGAATGGAAGCATGTGTGTGGTTTGCATGCCAGTCTAATGAAGAAATGATTTTATGTTTTAATATATTAACATTGCATTCTGTGGGAAATGAATTAGTGGTCCAATCCCTTTAAGGCTACACGCTACACAACATATCTCATGGTAATGGAATGAATGCCAAAATAAGCTTTTCACGTTTTCAAATTATAACATATGTTGTTTTTCTTTTGTCTGTTTGTTTGTTTGTGTCTGTATTGTTTTAAGTGTATACCTGCTTTAATGAGTTTTATTAAAGTTTTGGTGATTGTTATCGTAAAATGTAGCATTCACAAAATAAGCAAAAAGTTGCAATCTCACAAGCGCTAAATTCTAGCCCTATCTTTCAACCTCAGATACAAGTACTGGGATGAAAACGCACGTGTTCTTCAAAATATTTCCCAAAACCTAAAAATAATACAGATTGCAGCACGGCAGTTACATTAGGAGATGATATTTTACAAAATTGAACGCTGATACACACACACAATTGTACCTTTGAACTGCACTGTATATGCTTAATAGTAATAGATCCATTATACAATTTAATAGCCTCGTTTTTTAAAGACACCCCAATATGTAAAACATGCTATTGTAGAAGGCCAAATGGAAGAGATTTTTTTTTCAAATAGACTTCTTTAGCTAAAGTCAATTATTATTATTATTATTATTATTATTATTATTATTATTATTATTATTATTATTATATAGGTGACAATAAAAAGAAAATACAATGTTTATCAGCACAGTAATAACTATCCATGCGCTGAGAAAGAGGATGGGATTTCCTTATTTTATTCCCTAATGGGCAGAGTGGGTGGATGGAATAACAAAAAAGAAAAGAATACAGCAAGCTAATATTATTAAATAAGGGAAGTGAAATTCCCCCTTAATCAGTAGCCACTCCTAGTAAAATGCACTTTCGCTCAATAGAAATATAATGAGAGAACAAAGGAAATTAACAACAAAGACTTAAACACTTGATATGAATGACTAAAGATGATTCGAAAATGGATAAATGGAAAGGTATACTTTATTCACCAGTAAATGGTGGTCTTATAATTTAAGCGCTAAGTCTCAAACTGTGAAAGGTATAGAAAAATAAATAATTATTTACTTTTGGACTTACTTTTGTTCTTTTCAATCCGAATGAAATAGAGACTCTGAATGTAATTTTAATCCACTAAATGGATGAGAAACTTGACCACCCTCCATGTATAGGAAAACTTAAGAGTTCATGACACCGAGTGTATCGAGTTGTTTAGCCTGCAACTGTTTTTTTACGTGAGTCTGAGTGTGCCTTACCATTAGTAGTGGAGACATACCTTTCAGTGGAGAAGAATAGTGTTAGCAATGAAATGATCAAATGCGTTTTTGATTCAACTGCAGCTTAATACTGTGGCACTGATATATTTTACTTTGACACTTAGGAGATTCCATACGTTTTAATATCGGTTTACCATAGAAAACAATCATGAATGATATACCTAATTAATACAACTTATGTACATGGTATTCCTTACATTCTCAAAACAATATTTGTTTAACTGAAGCTTTTGAAGATGAGATAATTTAACTAAGTGAGGTTCGATGGTATGCACATCAGATCGAGATTTTACGAGTTCTAGTTTCTGATTCATTTTTCTCACCATAAAAACAAACATTGTAACAAGCAAACTGACTCGATTCAGTATGTAATAAGTGCCAAGGACTTAACATGTAAGAAATGAAAGTAAGGTAATACACCTTATTCTCAAGTACACGGGGTATTGGAGAATCGAATATAAACTATATACAAATATAATTAATGTTACTGAAGAGGAATAGATGGGGCACAAATCTGACTTACAGGTTTAGATGAGTCTGTATGAACGTTGTTGATGTATCGATGGATTAAACACGTCTTTCCCACGTTAGCATTTCCAAGTAGAATCACCTTTGAGGCAGTTTGCATGATTAAACACTTTAAAATAAAACTCAGTAATCTATTCGTTTCAAATATGAACTCAACACCCCTGAAAACTGATTGCGGCAATCATGAATTAGTAGCTAGCATATTTCTTTGACCGTCCTCAATTGATTTTCTTCCTTGATTTGTGCGCCAAAGTTCATCTTTATCGCGACCTCACCCGCTTGTTTTGAGATACTGACGTCATTAACTGGGTCACCAACATTTGTTAACAGTGACAACAAGTGTTTATTAAGAAATATTCCACCAAATGAGATTGAAATACGTACTACAATACAAATCAAGGAAAACAAAATGAAAATCTCGAATTTAACTAATATATTATGATGTCGTATTACCGCGGCAGGATTATTACAAACAAACAGATACATGGGCTATCTTTTCCTGCATCAAGAACACATTCGATTTCATGCAGTTATGAAACTTTCCATTCTTCAAGTGAGATTTTGGATCATGTTGGTAGACTATGTTTTCTAAGTAGTTATGCGGTAACAGAAGGTATCGGCCTACCATATTTACCTCAAAGTTTTGTACACTGGAGTCAGTGTTAAATATTAAAACCTGGCCCAGTGTTCACATGTTGACTTTCTTCACCTTTAAATTCACAGCAAATCCAATTCGGCTCTAGCAAAAGCAATATAAAAATGGTTACTATATCATATATTTCTTATATCATGCTAGAAACAAATCCAATGGAAACGTATGCATGATAGAATCTTTCATTGTAGTATTTAAAACAGGAAAAAGGAAAATCTTTGTTGTGAAATAGGCTGAATACATTTTTATTAAGATTCACTATATGTCTTGATTTTATAATTTCATCAAAATAGATTTCATGTAAAAATCCAGCATAGTTGATTTTTTTCTGTTGATAGTTTTATCATCATTATTTTTATGTTTTATTGCAATCAATTATACTTTAGAAAGCAATAAAATATTTCACAGATGCCAATAATAATAACACAGAAACACCATAAACCTGAGCCTAATTGGCACATTCCAGTCTTACGTCACGTGGCCCTTATCTCATGTGCACGAGAGATGGATTAACTTCCAGAAATAAGCAAACTTAGACATGATTTGACGTTTATAACCATTTTCAGCAATGAATAAACTAAACGTATATCCAGTTTAGCACATTCTATAGTGATTTTAATAGTTTCTCGCAATATTATAAAGCAAACGTTAAAATGTATGTTAGTGGTATTTACCAAGGCAGGTCGAGGATTGGTGAAGACCCATCTAGGATTTGAACGAAAACATTTCAATAGTGTAGTCAATACATTGGTAATGGTAAAACAAGTTGTAGATCTGTGAGACAGATTAATCATAGACAACCGAAAAAGGCTACTAATGCAATGAATTTTAAATATACAATTACGCTGAAAGTTTTTTAATTGTTATTGGAGAACACCCTCTGTATAGTTTTGTTTTGTTGCATGCGAGTATTTAGGGACTGGTTTAATTTCTTTAGGTACATGAGTACTTCCTTGCTGGACTTCTTTCAAGTTCACCCAAGAAAGGTTGACTATTATACACGAGTGGTGTACTCGCGAAGCACGTTGTAAATATAACAGTATGTGTCCGATAACACTGGAATCTGTCTCAATCGGATCAACCGCTGCCTTTTATGTCCAGAAAAAAGTGTCGGCAAACTCCTCCCTAGCTGGTGCTTCCGTTTCTCTCTAAAGCTTAACGAAAAGCCATGTTTAGCTAAGTCACTGGACAGCAGTTTCAAAACTTATAGGTATAAACAGGATTGATTTCCCCCATTTTTGGGAACGCAAAAAATCACACAATTCCTGATCAACAATGTGAGTAGTAGCTGGGGGGTGTTGAGCCTCAAAATTTTTGGGGCCTCTACAGCCTCAAACGTGAGTTTTGAGGCTGTAGAGGCCCCAACGTGGTGGGGGCTGTACAGCCTCAAACGGGAGTTTAACGTGGTGGGGGTACTCTGGGTACGTACGGGAGTTTAACATTGGGTGGGGCAGTCTGGGTACGTACGGGAGTTTTTAACGTGGTGGGAGTGTGGGTGGGGGATGTGGGGAGGGTGGAATAGAATTAATCTTTCTTGAAAAAAGGGTGGTCCTCATAAGGACCGTTGGATTTTTTTGTTTTAGAGTACACTTAGAGGTGGGGGCACCTCCCAGGCTTTGCCCTGCATGCAGGGCAGCTCCCCTTCCATGTATTTGCACTCATGCAGTGGTTGGCTTTTTTAATGCAAAAGGAGGATGGTCCGCTTCCGGATTCCATTTCTCCTTATTGTCTTCCTCCATCATAGAGTGTGGTCTGATGGGAATTTTGCTTTCTTTCTCCTCCTCCTCCTTTTTTTCTAAGTCATGGAGGAGGTGCCACGCCACCTCTAGATGTACTCTAACTTGTCTGATTATTTCAGATCTGTTCATTCTCTTGAATAAACTGGGTAGCTTAACTAGGGAAGACGTTGTTTTAATATACTAGAAGCGCGGACGTGAAGAAAAACATCCCTTATACCTAAAAAAAAAAAAAAAACATCACCCCACTATCCCGCGTCTGACGTCATTCGTTAGACGTCATTCTAGGCTTCGCGGAGTTTGCACTCCATCACCCCTGGCTCTAAAAGCGCGGACCTAAAAGAAACTAGTTTTGATAAAAATGAAACACACACCATACCATTCCTATTTTTTTATTTTTAAAAAACTTTTTTATTTTTAAAAAACTTACACACACTACACAACCATTTTTTTAAAAAATTTTTTTTTTTATATTAAACTTTTCACACACCTCACATAACCCTTTTTTTAAAATTTTTTTTTTTATATGAAACTTCCACACACCATTCCATTCCTATTTTTTTACTTTTTAAATTTTTTATATTAAACTTCCACACACCATTCCATTCCTATTTTTTTACTTTTTAAATTTTTTATATCAATCACACCACACAAAACATACAAGGGGAGAAGGGTTTTTTTGTTGGGGGGTAGACTATCACAAACAAAAAACATTACAAAAAACATATATATAAAACACAAAATAGATATGGCAATTTGAGAGTAGTAATCTTTTCTAGAGATTTGGGGTGGCCCTAAAAAGGACCGTTGGGTTTAAGAAGTTATCTGGTTGTTTTTAACTTCTTAGGGTTGATGTAGCAGCAGTGGTAGCAGCTCCAGCAGGGCGGCCACGTTTAGCGATGGATCTCACAGCTTTAAGACAGGCAGGTCTCTTTCGGGTGAAAGAGAAAGCAAATTCTTCACACTCAATCTTGCAACTTACTTCGCCGTCAAATAGTTTGTTGGACTGCATAAGTTGTTGTTGCTGTTGCTGCTGCTGTTGTTGTCTTTGCTGCTGCTGCTGTGGTCGTTGTGCTGCCTCCCATTCTGTTCTTTCCCTAAGTATTTCTTCTCTCAGGACCTCTTCTACTAGATCATACGCCATTTGAATGAACGTCATCGCCTTTCTCTCTGGGTTGGTCTCCACCAAATGATTCTTCACTCTCTGAATGTTAACCATAGCTTCATTCAGCTTTGTAATCTTGGTGGCGGCCATCTTCTTCTTTCTTCTTTTTGGAACTGTTGAGATCTTGACGAGTCAACGAGAATGACTACACTGGCCAATGCAGCGCTTTATATGCTTAACGCGCGGACGCGATGGAAAACATGGTAGGGTTTCAGATCGACAGGGAGATCATAGATAGAGGAAAAAAAGGTTTAACTTTTTTAGATCGATAGAAAGACAGAGAGAGAACATAATTTTTTTTTCAAATTCAATAAAAAAAACCACACAACACCATTTTTTTTTCAACAATAACATTGTTTTTTATTCAACAATAACTATTCTAACATAAAAATACTAACAATCAACAAGATATTAAACAGGAACATATTTACAAGGTTGACAACGTTGGGAAGGTAAAGTAAATGTCAAACTTTCTACATCGACATCATTTTGATGCACACTACGATTGTGAGCTAAAGACAAGAGATAACCATAACGTTCACAAAACCATTGTTGTACTTTAGCATCGTTTCGAACATAGTCACTATCAAAATAAGTCAGTAAATGTTCTGAGGAATATCCAAGACTGCGTTGATGAAGATAATGGACACAATATTGTCCACACACCATGGAATCTGATCCTTGTAGTCTCACATTATTGAATCGAGTTGAGACGGCATTTCTTCTCATAAACTCGATGATGTCTTTTTCCAAAGGAGGTAATCCATAAGAATCAAAATATTCCACACAGTGAGCGTTGGGAAAGTACACGGCAATCCAATGGGTTCCTGGTAGATCACTGTCGTCGGTATTGATGACATAGGCATGAACTTTTTTTGGTTTACGATGAGGTAGTTCATCTTTAGCACATACCACAGGATTCCAAGAAGAAGTATAGGAACCGCGATTCAATAGGTAATGAAGTTCCCTGGTATCCATTTGTCTTCAAGAATGGAAATAATGAGTCAGTAATTCACACCTGACTTTAAACTTGAATGGATCTGTCTTGTAATTCCAGGAATATTCACGTCGGATAGGTTCTGCACTCTGATGAATGAGTCCTTCAATCCGTTTGATCTCCAGAGAAGTAAGTGGAGGAAAAGAAGAATTCTGCAAGACTTTATACCATTGTCTCAACACGTGTTCATCCGAGAGTTGTGACCAGGCCGTTTCCAAATATTCATCCAATTGTTCTTCGCCTGTCATCATCATACATTTGTCGTGTTGTATCTGACTGGGATGATCGTTTTGACATCCATAACATTGTTCTTTAATCAGACTGTTAATGATTGGACTCAATTCCTGAGCATAACAGGTCACTAACTGTTTTTCGTGTTCTGGCCATCGACAAGCCATAAATCCAGTAAACACAGGAACTGAATTGATTTCTTCTTCTTCTTCTTCTATTCTAGGTACTGAATGAATGACTTCGTCATCATCATCCTTTGTGGTAGTTGGTGATTGTTGAATCACTTCACAAAATCCCTCATCTATCTCCATAGGTTCTTCGTGCTGCATCTTTTTTTCTTCTAATAGTCTAGAATGACTTCTCTCAAACTGTTGATCTCTAGAGTATTATCAAATTCTGCATACAAGACGACGTTCACTGTCTCAGGTAGAGGATTTGTAAACTGAAGTTCCACTCGAAGGGGGCCTGATTTTATAGGGTGGAAATGTCGTTCATCGCTGCCTTGGTCAGGAGTGAAATCAAATCCCCACAAGGCATACCCTCCTGCATAATCCTCGTACGAAATGCCGTGGCTGGTGTTGGTACCTAACTGTCCTGTGGCTTCATACAGGGTCAAGTAAGATCGTAAGTAATTTTTTGCGTTGACGCTAAAGTCAGGTTCAAAAGGTCTGGTACACAAGGTCTTGCCATCTCGACTGACTTCTATCTTGGAGACGTTAAAGTGCTGAAACTGGAACGGATTCTGATCGTGGACTCCGTTGAAGGCTGAATTTCTGACCATACCAAGCAGCAAACGTTTGTTGAGCTGCCCTTGGAAGATGTGATCTTCGACTATGGATCGGAGTCCAGCGGCCACAGTAAAGGTTTTCACTTCCACACGTCTAAGAGGATACTTAGCAGTGGTTCTGCTCAAGGATTGACTGATGTCGTTGGCTACTTTTGGTAAGATTTCTACACGTCGCACGTAAAGTTTGGCTTCTTGGATGACAGTTTTCCACTCGTTAGCATTAGCCATCAAATGGAAAGAGGTACTACTGCGATTCAGTCTCAGGCGTACATCTACTCCGTTCAACAAATACTTGTTTTGCAACCACATGTCCAAATGCAAACGATCCATCAATTCTAAACTGTGCCCTCTGATTTTCTTTTGACGGTCGTTAAATCCCACATTGTGCGGCTCTGCTGGAGTTAATATTGCATGATCAAAATCAGCACCCTCAATCCTGGCCGGTACTGACACCTCTGTGTCGTTGAAGGTATTCTCTCCTGCGGTGTCAGGTTTCCAGACCACTGAAGCATCCAGATGAGTGTTCTTGGCTTCTATTCCGTACGTCAAGAGATTTTCCAAGTAAGCACGGTAAGGGTAAGTATCCAAACTGCTGCTGACCAGTTTGTTATTCAAGTACAAATCTATTCCACTGAACAAGGAATGCATGAAATTATTGACGGGAGCGACTCTAGAATTGCCATCAGGAAGGCTGCTGTCCGCCGTTTTGATCACTTTGAGTTTCAGGAACAAGTAGCTGTCATTCAGATCGATGTAATCTTCGGTTTGTCCTTTGATTTCAAATTCGATAGGAGCTGAATCCGACAAAGACGATACAGGATGAAATTCCACCCATTGGGATTCTTGCATCGTCATCATGGTGGGAGGCATGGTAAACATATCCAGTTCTGACTTGGTACATTCGCAAGAATCTCGGTGCATCATTTTCACAGTTAATAATCAAACACGTCTAATTCTCTGATGGTTCTTTTTCTTTTCTTATTCTTTTTGGAACTGCCGTGTGTTCTTTTATGAACTTTGAAAATATTTCGATGTTGTCGTCGTCTCTTTCTGCCTTGTCCTTGCTGCTGTGAAGTAATGCCAGAGCCTGAAGCGTGAAGCGTATTTATAGGATTTTCTCGGAGACCCAAAAGATCTTTACCAGTGGTCATCAACACATTTTTGCCTGCTCTCATAAAGGCTTCTTTAGGATTTTGTTTGTCGATGAGGACATTTTGCAATAATTCTTTTCCTTGTGTCAAAACTGCATCTTTTAAGGCATGAAATCCTATAGTTACCATCGGTTTCAAAATAGGAGCTACCGTCCGAAAAGCTGATCTTAACATATCTCCTAAACCATGTCCTCGTTGTCGAGCCACTCCTCGGTACACTGGATACATTTTTTTGGATGTTACAATTCGTTAGAGAACTTGTTTTTTTCGAAAATGTAGTTTCACCGTGACTTTTCCTTGGTCAATTAATGGTACATCTTGTCCCAAATCTCCTTTTATACTAATGTGGACACTGTCAAAATACGATTTACTGACTGGAAGATAATGAGGATGTACAAATTCACGGTGAACGTGAAACGTGTTTCCACCTTCTTCGTACGCACCAGCAGCAGTATCCACTTTGAAAGGAATGACTCTTAGTAAGGGAGCAGATGTGTGTCCCACCACGTTGTACTCTACCACATCGGAGTACACAAACATTAAATTCAGTCCTATGTTCAATTCTAAAGGGTGTTTAAAAGCATCTGCGGATTCTATGTCAGTTGAGATGTTTCGATTGGTATACTTTTTATTTCCACCCAAAATGGCATACAATCCAGAAGAAAATTCTATGGTCATGAATCTTCTCTCCTCGGAGGGTATGTTTCTTTCTTTAGCAGTTTTGTCGTCAATGAATTCACCAGTAGCTTTATCCAACATAGCAAATTCTATGTGGAAACGGCGTGCCACCTCATTTATACCGATTCGTACATGTTTTTGGTTTTTTTTCCAAGGCTTTACCAAATTGCTTTTCAATGGTGGACTCAAGGGTGTCCCACAAATGTCGGCTACTCAAATAATACCCTGTAGGAATTCTCAGGGTATAATGCCCAAAGACCCTTATGTCAGAATCTTTTTCTTTTTTTGGATCTGAAAACTTTTTGAATGCTCCCTTCATGTCTGGATTTTTTTTGTCTCCTTCCCAGATTTTAGGATCGTTTTTTTCTAATTCATCTTGTATATTTTTGTTCAAGATTTCCACGACGATAGTGTTTTGACCTTTGTTGATGTTCATGATTTGCGTAGGATGAATGATTTCTACCAAACCCACTTCCCAATGAGCATCGTGATCCAATTGGATGGATTGAGGTAATTTGGTCGTGAAACAACATAAGGTGTTGTTGGGAAACACATCCATGGAACTGTCACTAGGTAACGTTAAATAAAATTGGTCATTCATAGTTCCAAAGTGGTTCTGGTGTCCGAGGAGTCACTCAAGTGGACAGAAGAATGATGTTCAAAAGGTTCCAAAAGAGGACTGGTATTGTGGTGGTGGTAACTGGACGAAGAAGAAGGTGGACTGGCGTTGCTCGTTCTCCCGTTGTTCTGGTGACTGTTGTCCGTCGTTGTCGTAAATTTCAAAGAGGGACTGGGTAAAAGATAACCGATGCAACTGCTAAGTAAAATGGTCCACAATTGTTTGTCTCCTTGTTGTAAACTCAAATTGGCAATGGCTGCAGCGATGACACAATACACTACAAAGATTTGGCAGAAAAAGACGATTTGATTTTTAGGCACACGTTCTCCACACCACACCCAAAGTGGTTGTTTTTGTAATTCGTGAAGAGAAGAACTCTGTGAAGGAGTCGTTGAAGTCTGGGTTGCTGCTGTGTTGAATGGCATGTTGTTAGTTTACTTCTTTTTCTTTTTATAGTTGACGACTTGAGACGCAGCAATCCAAGAATCAAAACTAGGGGGATATCCTTTCCAACGTACTTTGACTTCTTCTATTCGACGTTTACCTACTTTGCGTGTTCTTTGTTCCAGAATGCTTTCGATGTCGTACAAGGCGTCTTCTTTTTTGGTCACTCGTTGTAACTCAGGCAAGTAAAATGTTCCTTTGAGCACTTCACCGTGCATGTCTTCCAATTTATAGACGGGAGGATCACGTCCACGGACGGGGGTAGTGTTATGTATGATGTTTATATAATATTGTGGATATTTTGGGAAATTATAAATGTTTCTTCACTTTAATATTTGCTTAAATCTTAATGTTTATCAGGAAAAACATGTTTAACTAGTGTCCTTGAATTAGGTTGTTTTGATCAATATGTTTTCTCAATTTGAAGGTCAAGGTTGAATTTTGTTTACAGTTAGAATTCCATTAAGATGACTCATATTCTAGAACATTCTGTCATGTGACCAATCTTTATATATACCATGTTTGGTGGACATTTTTTCAGTTTTGACATTACCATCAGTCTTGTAAAGAGCTATTACAGTTGTGAAAATTCATTCCAAATTCTAAGAGAGGAATTATTTTAAATATTCATTGGATTATAACAGTGCTCATAAACTTTTGGATTTTGGATTTTTAATTGATGATTTTGGAATTTATGTGAACTTATTCAGAGATTTTGGAATACTTCATTTTGACATCAGCACATCAAGATTACTAGTACATCAGGACTTTGGAGACCATTAGCACATCATAACATTCAAGGACACAGCCGTGAATTCGGAACATTCTATATTTAGGACTTGTGATTAGAACAATCATTCTTATTGGATTATTAGGATTTCAAAACACATTACTGTAAGTGACTTTTTGATTTTTCATTTTAATTATCTAGTAATAAATTGCTTGTTGATTTTTACTTGATTTGTTGGTTTCACTTTCTTTCTGTTACATTTTTCTTAGACCATAGAGTTGTAACAGAAATTGGGGGCTCGGCGTCCGGGATCTGAATTTCTTTAAAGCATATTAGAGATATTAAAGTTATTTTTGAAATTCATATTGATTTTGTCTCGGAATTTTTGTTTTTTTCTTTGGCAAAGATTTTATATAGAGAAATTTTTTTGTGTGAAACCAACAAGCATTTACTATGGCATCTAATGTTCAGAATTTCATTTCAAAACCTACCCAGGAGGGGTTAGAGTGCATGAGAAAGGATGAGTTGCTCGAGCTTGACAGAAAATACAGTCTATCTGTGGCAAAAGTATTATTGACAAAACAGGAGATAAAGATTATTTTGATTCAGTATTTAGTAGGAAAGAGAATTTTTGAAAATAGCTGAAAACTTGAAATGGCCCAGAGAGCATTGGACTTTGTTATTACAAAGTGTACTTATTGGCAAAGCTCGTGAAGTCTACACTTCACTGTCAGTACAACAAAGCACTGATTTTGATGTGGTTAAGGAGTACATCTTGAAAGCTTATGAGTTGGTACCAGAGGCATATCGACAAAGGTTTAGGAATTGTAGAAAAGAAACTGGACAAACTCATGTCGAATTTGCAAGGGATAAAGAACAACTATTTGATAGGTGGTGCTCAGCCAAGAAAATTAATCAAGCTTATGATAACCTCAGACAGCTCGTATTAATTGAAGAGTTCAAGAGGTGCATCCATAGTGATGTTAAAACCTATCTTGACGAGCAGAATGTGGAAACTTTGGAAAATGCTGCTCGTATGGCTGATGATTATTCCTTGACTCACAAAATTTCATTTGGCAATAAGTCGTCCTCTCAGCAGTTTTCTGGTAAAAAACCATTTCAATCACATTCGAGTACTTCCAAATTTCACAACAGCACAACTGTTAGGAATCAAACATCTGATAAGACTGATCAGAAATCCTTATCTCTTCCTACGTGCACTTATTGTAAAACGAAAGGGCACGTTATTTCTGATTGCTTCAAGTTGAAAAATAAGCAACAGAGAAAAGACAGAGCTTTTCCAAATGCTCTTATTTCTACGAGGTCAAGGTCACGGTCTTGTATTGAAAGCAATACATTTGTTGGGTCAAACAAACCCCAGTCTGATTCTATTTTGGAGGCTTATGAACCATTCATGTCAGAAGGTTCTATATCACTTATTGGTGATTCTGCCAAACCTATCCCAATTAAAATATTAAGGGACACTGGAGCTTCTCAGAGTCTTTTATTATCAGGTACTTTGCCTTTGTCTGAGGAGTCTTCTTCAAGTGAAAGTGTTCTTGTTCTGGGAGTAGAGTGCGGCTTTGTAAATGTTCCTCTCCATTGTGTAAATTTGGCATCAGATTTAGTTTCTGGACCTGTGACTGTTGGGGCAGTGACTTCTTTACCCATAGAGGGTGTTCATTTATTACTAGGCAATGACCTAGCTGGAGATAAGGTTGTGGTTAATCCACTTGTAACTGACAAGCCTTGTTTGGATCAGAAAGTTGATCCTGTCGAAACTGAAATCCCTGATTTGTACCCTGCTTGTGCAGTTACTAGAGCTATGGCAAAAAGAGCTCTTGAGAGTGATGTTGATCAGGATATTATTCCTTTAGCTGACACATGTATTGGTCAGTCTTTTGATGAGGTCACTTTTTCCTCAGGTATTGATCAATCAAATGGTATTGATCACAGTGATCCTCTTTTGGCAACTCATTCTCTTTGTCCTACTCAGGGTGACAAACGACAATCCCTTGTCGTTGAACAGGAGCAAGATCCCGAGATATCTTGTTTGTTTCAGGGGGCTATTAGTGAAACTGAAGCCACACAAGTTCCAGTGTGTTACTTTGTGAAAAATGGGGTCCTTATGAGGAAATGGAGACCACCTGATGTACCTGCTGGTGACGAGTGGTCAGTGAGCTATCAAATTGTTGTTCATAAGTCATATCGACAGGAAATTCTTAATTTAGCCCATGAAACTCCTTTGGCTGGTCATTTAGGAGTCCGTAAGACTTATCACAAGATCTTGAATCATTTTTATTGGCCAAAACTCAAAAGTGATGTTTCTAAATACTGCAGATCTTGTCACACTTGTCAAATGGTAGGAAAACCCAATCAGAAAATACCTAAGGCTCATTTACAACCTATTCCTGCATTTGATGAACCATTTAGTAGAATAATGGTAGACTGTGTTGGTCCTTTACCTAAAACCAAGTCAGGCAACCAATACTTGTTGACCATCATGTGTGCATCTACAAGATTTCCAGAGGCAATTCCTCTGAGAAATATAAAAACTAAAACTATTGTGAAAGCTTTGGTGAAGTTTTTTACACTTGTTGGCCTTCCCAAATCTGTCCAGTCGGATCAAGGGTCAAATTTTATGTCTGGAATTTTCCAACAAGTTATGCATGAATTAGGCATCCAACAGTTTAAATCTTCTGCCTATCACCCTGAAAGTCAAGGTGCTTTGGAAAGATTTCATCAAACTTTGAAGAATATGATTCGATCATATTGCTTTGATACAGAAAAGGATTGGGATGAGGGTGTTCATTTGTTGTTGTTTGCTGTTAGGGAATCAGTTCAAGAGTCGTTGGGTTTTAGTCCCTTTGAACTAGTTTTTGGTCATACTGTCCGTGGACCATTGAAATTATTGAAAGAGAAACTTCTTTCAAATGAAGACTCAAAGATTAATCTTCTTGATTATGTTTCTGATTTCAAATACAAGTTGTCAAAGGCCTGTGAAGTAGCAAGAACTAATCTTCACAATACCCAGTCAAAAATGAAATTAAGGTATGACAGAAATTCACAGGAAAGGAGTTTTAAACCTGGTGACAAAGTTCTGGCTCTCTTGCCCATAACTCAAAATCCTCTTCAGGCTAAATTTTATGGTCCTTATACCGTTGAAAAGAAAGTAAATGACTTAAATTATATCAGTAACACTCCTGGGAGACGGAAACAGAAACAACTTTGTCATATAAATATGTTAAAGGAATATTTTGACAGAGATAGCCCAGCTAATTATTCTGTTAATTTAGTTGTACCTGTCCCACACAGTGAAGATATCAACGATGTAATACAATCAGACTATAGTGACTCTGGTATAACCAATCTTCGGAATTCAGAAATATTGAACAACCTAGACCAGAAACTTTCACATCTATAACAACAGGAAAGAAATGAACTAAAACAGCTATTACATGACTATGAGCACTTGTTTCCTGATGTTCCAACACGAACAAGTAAAATTTATCATGACGTTGACATTGTAGATTCTGCGCCTGTGAAACAGCATCCTTATAGGATGAATCCTCTCAAACAGAACTATCTGAAGAAAGAAATTCAGTATTTACTGGAGAATGATTTCATAGAACCAAGTAAAAGTAACTGGAGTTCACCATGTATTCTTGTTCCTAAGCCAGATAATACATTCCGTATGTGTACTGACTATAGAAAAGTCAACAGTGTCACCAAAACTGATTCATTTCCAATCCCAAGAATGGACGATTGCATTGATAAAATTGGAAATGCGGAATATGTCACCAAGTTTGACCTTTTAAAAGGATTCTGGCAAATTCCACTGACGGAAAGGGCAAAAGAAATTTCAACATTTGTAACTCCAGATGGACTATATCGATATAAAGTCATGCCGTTTGGAATGAAAAATTCGCCTGCAACGTTTCAACGTCTGATGAACATGATAACATTTGGTCTTGATAATTGTGACGCTTATATCGATGACGTCATTATCTACAACAACACCTGGGAAGATCATTTGGAAACCATTCGAAAATTCTTTGATCGACTCAGTGATGCGAATCTGACAATTAATTTGAGCAAAAGTGAGTTTTGCCATGCTTGTGTCACATTTTTAGGACATATTGTGCGACAAGGTCAAGCTAAACCTATAGAAGCTAAGGTTTAAGCTATCTCTGAATTTCAAGTTCCAATTTGTAAAAAGCAACTGATGCGATTTCTAGGTATGGCTGGATATTATCGGAAATTTTGTTCCAATTTTTCCAAAATTGCTGAACCTTTGACAAGTTTATTGAGTAAGAAAACCAAATTTCATTGGTCTGACAAGTGTCAGGAATCTTTTGACAAGTTAAAGGCCATGCTTAAGAATGCACCAGTTCTTTCTGCACCAAATTTCAGCCAATCATTTAAATTATCTGTTGATGCAAGTGATGTAGGGGTTGGTGGAGTATTGATTCAGGAAGACAAAAGTGGTGTGGATCACCCTGTGTGTTATTTTTCTAAAAAACTAAACAAGCACCAGAAAAATTATTCCACAATTGAGAAGGAATGTTTGGCTTTGATATTGGCTTAACAGCATTTTGAAGTGTATGTTACCTCAGCTCTTTCTCCAATTATTGTGTACAGTGATCACAATCCCCTTACTTTCATCAACAAAATGAAAGATAAAAATCGGAGATTGTTGAGATGGAGTTTGATATTGCAGGAATATAACATTGACATTAAACACATCAGGGGAAAAGACAATGTGATTGCAGATGCACTCTCACGTGCCTAGAAATGTAATATTGCTTGATGTAATAAGTTCAATATAATAAAACATGTTCTTATGTAATTTTGGTTATTGTAGTATTAGATGTATATTCAAAAGAAAGCTTTATTATATAAATCTTTCTTTTTCTTTATGAGGGGAGGTGTTATGTATGATGTTTATATAATATTGTGGATATTTTGGGAAATTATAAATGTTTCTTCACTTTAATATTTGCTTAAATCTTAATGTTTATCAGGAAAAACATGTTTAACTAGTGTCCTTGAATTAGGTTGTTTTGATCAATATGTTTTCTCAATTTGAAGGTCAAGGTTGAATTTTGTTTACAGTTAGAATTCCATTAAGATGACTCATATTCTAGAACATTCTGTCATGTGACCAATTTTTATATATACCATGTTTGGTGGACATTTTTTCAGTTTTGACATTACCATCAGTCTTGTAAAGAGCTATTATAGTTGTGAAAATTCATTCCAAATTCTAAGAGAGGAATTATTTTAAATATTCATTGGATTATAACAGTGCTCATAAACTTTTGGATTTTGGATTTTTAATTGATGATTTTGGAATTTATATGAACTTATTCAGAGATTTTGGAATACTTCATTTTGACATCAGCACATCAAGATTACTAGTACATCAGGACTTTGGAGACCATTAGCACATCATAACATTCAAGGACACAGCCGTGAATTCGGAACATTCTATATTTAGGACTTGTGATTAGAACAATCATTCTTATTGGATTATTAGGATTTCAAAACACATTACTGTAAGTGACTTTTTGATTTTTCATTTTAATTATCTAGTAATAAATTGCTTGTTGATTTTTACTTGATTTGTTGGTTTCACTTTCTTTCTGTTACATTTTTCTTAGACCATAGAGTTGTAACAGAAATTGGGGGCTCGGCGTCCGGGATCTGAATTTCTTTAAAGCATATTAGAGATATTAAAGTTATTTTTGAAATTCATATTGATTTTGTCTCGGAATTTTTGTTTTTTTCTTTGGCAAAGATTTTATATAGAGAAATTTTTTTGTGTGAAACCAACAAGCATTTACTATGGCATCTAATGTTCAGAATTTCATTTCAAAACCTACCCAGGAGGGGTTAGAGTGCATGAGAAAGGATGAGTTGCTCGAGCTTGACAGAAAATACAGTCTATCTGAGGCAAAAGTATTATTGACAAAACAGGAGATAAAGATTATTTTGATTCAGTATTTAGTAGGAAAGAGAATTTTTGAAAATAGCTGAAAACTTGAAATGGCCCAGAGAGCATTGGACTTTGTTATTACAAAGTGTACTTATTGGCAAAGCTCGTGAAGTCTACACTTCACTGTCAGTACAACAAAGCACTGATTTTGATGTGGTTAAGGAGTACATCTTGAAAGCTTATGAGTTGGTACCAGAGGCATATCGACAAAGGTTTAGGAATTGTAGAAAAGAAACTGGACAAACTCATGTCGAATTTGCAAGGGATAAAGAACAACTATTTGATAGGTGGTGCTCAGCCAAGAAAATTAATCAAGCTTATGATAACCTCAGACAGCTCGTATTAATTGAAGAGTTCAAGAGGTGCATCCATAGTGATGTTAAAACCGATCTTGACGAGCAGAATGTGGAAACTTTGGAAAATGCTGCTCGTATGGCTGATGATTATTCCTTGACTCACAAAATTTCATTTGGCAATAAGTCGTCCTCTCAGCAGTTTTCTGGTAAAAAACCATTTCAATCACATTCGAGTACTTCCAAATTTCACAACAGCACAACTGTTAGGAATCAAACATCTGATAAGACTGATCAGAAATCCTTATCTCTTCCTACGTGCACTTATTGTAAAACGAAAGGGCACGTTATTTCTGATTGCTTCAAGTTGAAAAATAAGCAACAGAGAAAAGACAGAGCTTTTCCAAATGCTCTTATTTCTACGAGGTCAAGGTCACGGTCTTGTATTGAAAGCAATACATTTGTTGGGTCAAACAAACCCCAGTCTGATTCTATTTTGGAGGCTTATGAACCATTCATGTCAGAAGGTTCTATATCACTTATTGGTGATTCTGCCAAACCTATCCCAATTAAAATATTAAGGGACACTGGAGCTTCTCAGAGTCTTTTATTATCAGGTACTTTGCCTTTGTCTGAGGAGTCTTCTTCAAGTGAAAGTGTTCTTGTTCTGGGAGTAGAGTGCGGCTTTGTAAATGTTCCTCTCCATTGTGTAAATTTGGCATCAGATTTAGTTTCTGGACCTGTGACTGTTGGGGCAGTGACTTCTTTACCCATAGAGGGTGTTCATTTATTACTAGGCAATGACCTAGCTGGAGATAAGGTTGTGGTTAATCCACTTGTAACTGACAAGCCTTGTTTGGATCAGAAAGTTGATCCTGTCGAAACTGAAATCCCTGATTTGTACCCTGCTTGTGCAGTTACTAGAGCTATGGCAAAAAGAGCTCTTGAGAGTGATGTTGATCAGGATATTATTCCTTTAGCTGACACATGTATTGGTCAGTCTTTTGATGAGGTCACTTTTTCCTCAGGTATTGATCAATCAAATGGTATTGATCACAGTGATCCTCTTTTGGCAACTCATTCTCTTTGTCCTACTCAGGGTGACAAACGACAATCCCTTGTCGTTGAACAGGAGCAAGATCCCGAGATATCTTGTTTGTTTCAGGGGGCTATTAGTGAAACTGAAGCCACACAAGTTCCAGTGTGTTACTTTGTGAAAAATGGGGTCCTTATGAGGAAATGGAGACCACCTGATGTACTTGCTGGTGACGAGTGGTCAGTGAGCTATCAAATTGTTGTTCATAAGTCATATCGACAGGAAATTCTTAATTTAGCCCATGAAACTCCTTTGGCTGGTCATTTAGGAGTCCGTAAGACTTATCACAAGATCTTGAATCATTTTTATTGGCCAAAACTCAAAAGTGATGTTTCTAAATACTGCAGATCTTGTCACACTTGTCAAATGGTAGGAAAACCCAATCAGAAAATACCTAAGGCTCATTTACAACCTATTCCTGCATTTGATGAACCATTTAGTAGAATAATGGTAGACTGTGTTGGTCCTTTACCTAAAACCAAGTCAGGCAACCAATACTTGTTGACCATCATGTGTGCATCTACAAGATTTCCAGAGGCAATTCCTCTGAGAAATATAAAAACTAAAACTATTGTGAAAGCTTTGGTGAAGTTTTTTACACTTGTTGGCCTTCCCAAATCTGTCCAGTCGGATCAAGGGTCAAATTTTATGTCTGGAATTTTCCAACAAGTTATGCATGAATTAGGCATCCAACAGTTTAAATCTTCTGCCTATCACCCTGAAAGTCAAGGTGCTTTGGAAAGATTTCATCAAACTTTGAAGAATATGATTCGATCATATTGCTTTGATACAGAAAAAGATTGGGATGAGGGTGTTCATTTGTTGTTGTTTGCTGTTAGAGAATCAGTTCAAGAGTCGTTGGGTTTTAGTCCCTTTGAACTAATTTTTGGTCATACTGTCCGTGGACAATTGAAATTATTGAAAGAGAAACTTCTTTCAAATGAAGACTCAAAGATTAATCTTCTTGATTATGTTTCTGATTTCAAATACAAGTTGTCAAAGGCCTGTGAAGTAGCAAGAACTAATCTTCACAATACCCAGTCAAAAATGAAATTAAGGTATGACAGAAATTCACAGGAAAGGAGTTTTAAACCTGGTGACAAAGTTCTGGCTCTCTTGCCCATAACTCAAAATCCTCTTCAGGCTAAATTTTATGGTCCTTATACCGTTGAAAAGAAAGTAAATGACTTAAATTATATCAGTAACACTCCTGGGAGACGGAAACAGAAACAACTTTGTCATATAAATATGTTAAAGGAATATTTTGACAGAGATAGCCCAGCTAATTATTCTGTTAATTTAGTTGTACCTGTCCCACACAGTGAAGATATCAACGATGGAATACAATCAGACTATAGTGACTCTGGTATAACCAATCTTCGGAATTCAGAAATATTGAACAACCTAGACCAGAAACTTTCACATCTATAACAACAGGAAAGAAATGAACTAAAACAGCTATTACATGACTATGAGCACTTGTTTCCTGATGTTCCAACACGAACAAGTAAAATTTATCATGACGTTGACATTGTAGATTCTGCGCCTGTGAAACAGCATCCTTATAGGATGAATCCTCTCAAACAGAACTATCTGAAGAAAGAAATTCAGTATTTACTGGAGAATGATTTCATAGAACCAAGTAAAAGTAACTGGAGTTCACCATGTATTCTTGTTCCCAAGCCAGATAATACATTCCGTATGTGTACTGACTATAGAAAAGTCAACAGTGTCACCAAAACTGATTCATTTCCAATCCCAAGAATGGACGATTGCATTGATAAAATTGGAAATGCGGAATATGTCACCAAGTTTGACCTTTTAAAAGGATTCTGGCAAATTCCACTGACGGAAAGGGCAAAAGAAATTTCAACATTTGTAACTCCAGATGGACTATATCGATATAAAGTCATGCCGTTTGGAATGAAAAATTCGCCTGCAACGTTTCAACGTCTGATGAACATGATAACATTTGGTCTTGATAATTGTGACGCTTATATCGATGACGTCATTATCTACAACAACACCTGGGAAGATCATTTGGAAACCATTCGAAAATTCTTTGATCGACTCAGTGATGCGAATCTGACAATTAATTTGAGCAAAAGTGAGTTTTACCATGCTTGTGTCACATTTTTAGGACATATTGTGCGACAAGGTCAAGCTAAACCTATAGAAGCTAAGGTTTAAGCTATCTCTGAATTTCAAGTTCCAATTTGTAAAAAGCAACTGATGCGATTTCTAGGTATGGCTGGATATTATCGGAAATTTTGTTCCAATTTTTCCAAAATTGCTGAACCTTTGACAAGTTTATTGAGTAAGAAAACCAAATTTCATTGGTCTGACAAGTGTCAGGAATCTTTTGACAAGTTAAAGGCCATGCTTAAGAATGCACCAGTTCTTTCTGCACCAAATTTCAGCCAATCATTTAAATTATCTGTTGATGCAAGTGATGTAGGGGTTGGTGGAGTATTGATTCAGGAAGACAAAAGTGGTGTGGATCACCCTGTGTGTTATTTTTCTAAAAAACTAAACAAGCACCAGAAAAATTATTCCACAATTGAGAAGGAATGTTTGGCTTTGATATTGGCTTAACAGCATTTTGAAGTGTATGTTACCTCAGCTCTTTCTCCAATTATTGTGTACAGTGATCACAATCCCCTTACTTTCATCAACAAAATTAAAGATAAAAATCGGAGATTGTTGAGATGGAGTTTGATATTGCAGGAATATAACATTGACATCAAACACATCAGGGGAAAAGACAATGTGATTGCAGATGCACTCTCACGTGCCTAGAAATGTAATATTGCTTGATGTAATAAGTTCAATATAATAAAACATGTTCTTATGTAATTTTGGTTATTGTAGTATTAGATGTATATTCAAAAGAAAGCTTTATTATATAAATCTTTCTTTTTCTTTATGAGGGGAGGTGTTATGTATGATGTTTATATAATATTGTGGATATTTTGGGAAATTATAAATGTTTCTTCACTTTAATATTTGCTTAAATCTTAATGTTTATCAGGAAAAACATGTTTAACTAGTGTCCTTGAATTAGGTTGTTTTGATCAATATGTTTTCTCAATTTGAAGGTCAAGGTTGAATTTTGTTTACAGTTAGAATTCCATTAAGATGACTCATATTCTAGAACATTCTGTCATGTGACCAATCTTTATATATACCATGTTTGGTGGACATTTTTTCAGTTTTGACATTACCATCAGTCTTGTAAAGAGCTATTACAGTTGTGAAAATTCATTCCAAATTCTAAGAGAGGAATTATTTTAAATATTCATTGGATTATAACAGTGCTCATAAACTTTTGGATTTTGGATTTTTAATTGATGATTTTGGAATTTATGTGAACTTATTCAGAGATTTTGGAATACTTCATTTTGACATCAGCACATCAAGATTACTAGTACATCAGGACTTTGGAGACCATTAGCACATCATAACATTCAAGGACACAGCCGTGAATTCGGAACATTCTATATTTAGGACTTGTGATTAGAACAATCATTCTTATTGGATTATTAGGATTTCAAAACACATTACTGTAAGTGACTTTTTGATTTTTCATTTTAATTATCTAGTAATAAATTGCTTGTTGATTTTTACTTGATTTGTTGGTTTCACTTTCTTTCTGTTACATTTTTCTTAGACCATAGAGTCGTAACAGTAGTGACACGAAACAATTCGGTGGTCCAGTTGGGTAAATAACCTTTGTCAAAAGTACGTTTGGTTTTTCCGATGCGAACCCAATCTCCCGTCTTTAACTCCAGCAAGGGTGTCTTCTTCTTCTTTTTTTTCTGGGGTGAACCAAATAATTTATCAAATACGGTCACTTCGTTTTCAGGGCTGACCTCTTCGGGGGCACATCCGATGCTACGATGGTACGATTGATTGTACGCTTTGACCAAACGGGGTAACACGTCGATGTACTTGAGAGTATGTTGATGTGTAAAATATTTCCACATGCGTTCTTTCAAAGTTCTTTGAAAACGTTCCACGATACTGGCTTTGGTTTCAGGATTTTCGGTAGTAAAAAAATGAATTTGCCTTTGTTTCAATTCTTTTTGAAAAGCTTGGTTTAGAAATTCGGTGCCTTTGTCAGTTTGCCATCATAAAGGTTGGCGTCCACTTTGTTTCAAGACCAATTTTAAGGCCCGTACCAATTCGGTACTGCTTTTAGAGGTCAAAGGCACGACCCAAGCAAATTTGGAAAACACGTCGATGACACAAAACAAATATTTGTGACCACGATTGTAAGTGGCTAAATGAGAGACGTCGGCTAAATCGGCTTACCATTGATGATCGATGCCTTCCACATGAGTGGTACTTCTAGAAAATTTACGTCGAATGGGTTTGTGTAACGTGTACGTCGATTGTTCTTGTAACCATCGTCGTACTTCAGGTAAACGTACACTTTTCAATTTACTTTTAGCAGCTCGATATAATTTTTGAACTCCTCCGTAACCAGCAGCATGACCAGGATTGTAATAAAGGCTAGCTAACAGTTTCTCCATGATTTTTTTTTTCTCAATAACTCAACCAAGTCCCAATGCTCTTTTCTTCGTGAGGTATCTTTTTGGATTGTCTACGTGTCCGACGTGCCACTGGTGTAAAAGAAGAAGATGTGGTTTGAACAGGGGTCATCGGTTCTGTTTTGACTTCTGACTTCACTTCTTTCTTTTTCTTTTCTGAGGGTAATGGGGTAAACAACATCTTTTTTATCCCACTGGGTGTGGCTAACTTTTTTTTCTTTTTAAGAGGTGGAGTTGGTAACTCTTCTTCTTCTTCTTCTTTTTCTTCTTTGACGGTCATCCCTGTACCGGTGTCTGTTTTAGTGGTGGTGGTGACTTTAGGTTCGCTTTTCATCATCGTCTTAAAATCTCTCAGAGTGGGTGGAGCTGTTTCGTCGACAGCTTTTTGGCGAAAGAGTTGTAGACGTTGTAAAAGTTGATCTACCGTTGGGATTTTTCTGTTTCGGACACATCGCTTCGTTCCATCAAGGATTGTATTTCTTGTTGTAACTGAGACATTTCGTTGAGATTAGGATTGGGTGGTAAATGAGGTATCCGTTGTTGTTCCAACGATGAAATTCCATCCATCGTTTGTAAGGCACTAAAGTCAGTTTTCGTCCTTCCATTTCATCCAAAGGTACCAAAAAGGTGTGGTCTTTTCAGAGAAGGCTGGTCCTTTTTATCTTCTTTTTTTGGTTATCGCATGACCCCTCCTAAAAGCGGTCCAGCAATCGTTCCTAACAAAGGAGCGGCTATTTTTAACAACGGTCCTATCAACATAGGTAGAAATCCTCCTCGTTGCACCAACATTTTTTCTTTTGTTGAAGAGGTATTTTCTTTTTTTACCATTTGACGAAGAACGTTCCGATGTTTCCCTAATTTTTGTTTCTGTATCTTGGACAAAGGTACCGTTCCTTTCAACACGTTCAAACAACATTCACACACGGTATCGATGATTTCTTTAGGAGCTGTTTGAATGAGTTGTTTTCGCATGGGAGGATTGGATTTGGTCAAGACAGACAAGACATCCCAATGTTTGGCCAGACGAGGGGGAAGTCGTCCTTTTTTGGTGGTTTTACTTTTCTTCTCTTTTTGGTGGTGGTGGTGGTGAATACGCTTAGGAGTCATCTTTTTTTAGTAGGGTACAAAAAACAAGTCTGAAGTCTCTGACAGGGTACCCTTCTATTTTATACTGGAATACGTCTCCACTGGTTGTCTGCACGACGTACCAACTTCACGACAGGTCTCACTCGACGTTGAGGTGTTTTCAAAGGACTAAATCGTCTCAATTCTTCTTTGGATAAATCCACTAAACTTTGTAAGATGCCAGTTCTTTCTTGGACCTTGGTTTTAGAGGATGGTACTTTGTTGGTGGCTGCTGCCATGGCTAAATCAGCTGAAGTCGACGGTCCCGACGGGGTGACTTTCGAAATAGGTTTCCATTTTTGCATCAAATTAGGAAACACGGATCTTAAGTCTGGTTTGACAGGCATCATGGTAAAAGGTGGTGAAGAAGAAGAAGACAAAGAGGAAGATGATGTGGACGCAAAAGGAGACCTCGTCATCATTGGGGACTGTTGTGGTGATGGTGATGGTAAGGGTGGTGGTGTTTGCGGGTGTACGTTTGCGTCCTGGCTGCAGTACCTCTTTTACGTCGGGTGCTAGTGGTGGTAGGTGTTGTTTTCTTCTTCTGGGCACGACTTTTCTTTTTCTGAGGGCTGCCTTTCTTCTTTTTCTTGGTGGTTTTCTTCTTTGGACTTTTCTTCTTTTTAGGTGGTTTGGGTTTTTTGGCTTGGGTATTAGGATCCCATTTCAAAAGGGAACGAATCATAACCCCTCCTAAAGAACCACTTCCACCAGGAGTTAAAATGATTTGTTTTTTAGTCCGTGAATCGATTCTAGGATCAGCCAGTTGTGACAATGCCGCTTTATGTTTTTGAAAAAAACGTTGAGTTTGATGAGGGATGTGAATGATGCCTTGTAGTAATTGACGTGCTGTCAAAGTAAACCATCTTAACACTTCTTTAAGACTCGCTTCTAACAAATGAGCACGGACTTGTGCATTTTTTTCACGACTGATACCATACAAGGCACGAATCAATTTAGCCGAAGGATGAGGTTGAAAGGAAGCCATCTCTCAAAAGAGTGTGAGACAGAAATGACGTAGTAGGTTGTTTTTATAGTTTTTTTTTTAAAAATGGGCTGAAGGGGACGTGTAAATGACAGGACCACCTTCTTGACCCAAGGGTGAAACAATTGGGCACGAAATCTCAAATAGTCAGGAGTGGTAGGTTTTAAGTCAATGAGTAAATACTCGTGAGGGGTTTGAGTGGCATCGTCGTACGCATAATTGAGCCAAGGAGCCCCTATCTGTTTGGCTAACACTTGTACTTGAGATTTGTCTCTGGGGCTTTTAAACAAGACCACGTAATGAGCATTCAGACTGATGGTACGATGGGCTTTACTTTGTTGAAATAAATTTTGAGTAATGTAGACAATACTAGCATTACGATGGTGTCCTTTTCGTGTAAACCAAAGTTTAATTTCTTCTTCGTCTTCTCCTAACATGTCATCAAAAATAACCAAATGGGTTTGAGTCACGTCAGACACAATTCCATCGTCTTCGTGAGGAATGCCTTCTACAAACGAAATGGTTTCTCCTTGACTTTCTTTCAATAACGTGTAAGACTTTTGCCACTCTTTGTAACACCACACGATACGTTAAGGTGGACGATCAAACAAATCAGATTTGTGTTCGATCAATCGTTTGACAAATTCGGTTTTACCTGAATCACTCGGTCCAGCAATCAACATGTTAAATGGATGGCGCAGATACAAAGCATTCCAACTTTGACGATCTAACTTTTCGTCAATCACTTTAACCACAGAGGAAGCAGAAGAAGAGGCAGACGAGGTAGAAGAAGATGATGTAGCCATGTCTGAGGTAAGAAGATTTTTGAGAAGAAGACAAAAAACCCAAGACATTTTATACATTTTCATACACGTTTATTTTTTTTTTTTTTTAAAAACCAACACAACAAAACATTTTTTTTTTTACAAGTCATTAAAGCCAAGGAGTGATAAAATAGCAAAGTAAAATCATCAGGTACACAATTAAGGCTCCTACTGAAACAATCAAACTGTCGTATAAACACGTCAATGTACAACAATATTTTCGTGTCCTAGTAATGAAAGACACAGACAATGTTTGGGGTGGTGGTGGTGGTGGTATTCTTCTGCTCGTCTTTTGTTTTTTTGAATCCTCTGACAACGGTGGTAAAGAAGGGTTGTGTTCCTCAAGAGGTATTTGAACCACAGCAGTGGTGTCAGGTTCTTCTTCTTTCAGGGTTTCCCATGGAGGTTCCCATTTTTTCACTTTTGGACCCTTATGGACAAGTTGCCAAATCTTTGGCAAACTGAGCCACTTCTTGTAGCCAATATTGGAAACCAAGGTTTCTCCAGGGTCGTACATCTTTCCAATTGAAAAGGTGTTGGTGTAACTCACTAGCAAAACACACTTCTTGAAATGTTTTATAAACAGATAAAGTGTGACGAATGTCTTCTTCACATGGAAGTTCCTCACTGATTTTCATAACCACTCTCAACGCTTTACGTACAATTTGTCTTTCTTGGACTGATAAAATCAAGTTTGTATAGTCTTCTTCTTCTACTAAGTCCGAAGAAGAACACAGAGTCATATTGTTTTTTGGAACTCAACAATTGAGTCCAAAACAACCACGGATCCTCTTTTATAGCCAGGCTGCCCAATAGACACTTGGAGTGTACCGATAAAGCATGAATGCTCATGTTTGACTTCCTTCCACAGAATCCGTTTCACGAGTGACGTGAACAGTGCAGACGTGCCGACTCTTTATAGGGGTCGATGGCAAAGGTAGGTATCTTGGGTGGCATGTTTTTATAGCCAGGCTCCCAAGGTTGGTACCTTTTGAGACAGTCTCCTTCAGGATAGTACGTGCGATAGACGTTTCCCATAATCATTCTTCTATGACCTTGGAAGAGGGTATAGTTTAAAAATCGAGAAATGTCTTTGATTTTACGTTTCACTTGGATCTTGACAAACTCTTGGTAAATCCTTTCGCGCACATTCAAAGGCATGCCACAAATGTACTTGGGTAAAGTTTCCGACTTGGAAAGAAGTAACTCTCTTTTGTATTCTTCACGATACTGGTGATAGTCGTTGTTCAGAATCAGATTTCTGATGCGGCGAAAGTAGCCATAGTATTGAAATCGAGGAATCACTTGAAGTTTACGTTTCACTTGAATCTGAACCAACTCATCGTAAATCCGTTTTCGTAACTTCAAAGGTAATCCACAAATGCGATCTTCTAAGGTAGGAGGTATATACTGAAAAATATGTTCTTGCAACTCCAAAGGTAAACCAGTAATGTATTCTTCTAAAGAAGTATTCTCCTCCGCCATGGAATTTTTTTTTTTTTACTTCTTCTTTTGTTTGGCATCTGGCTCATCGTACCCGTACTGTTCTAAGGCCACTAAAGGTAAGAAGTGACAGTGCGGAGACCATCTGGCATGTTCAATGTCAGCTGAGTCGGTAGGCTCCCAATGGTGAAGTTCCACACCACAACTGAAACATTGAACTGTATCTCCTTCTCCCACGTATTTAAATCCAGATCTAGCTAAACCTTCGGGTTTAGGTCCTTGTAGAAATTTTGGCCACTTGTCTTTGAATGACTCGAGTCGACTTTCATACTTGGAATAACCAAGTAAACTCACAGGTATTCTGATATGCGAATATGGACCAACATTCACCTTGTTGTCATTAACGTCAATACCAGTTCCTTTAGTATTTCCAGTAAAACATAAACGGCGTACTGCCTCTTTAGAGGGTGGTCGATGAGTGGTGGTGATGTTACAAGCTACGGAATCCTTTTGAACGTGTGAATTGGGAATACCAAACCGTACAGAATCCGTTTCATCGCATGGTACTGCATGACACTCCAAGTCGTGACTCATCTTTTTTTTTCTTCTTGCTTGGTTAACGTTGAAAGTTAGAATGAAGGGTTAGGCTTGGAAGGGGTTCCTTTTTTATACCTGTCGTCGACTGTACCATCCGAAAAGTATTGTAATGTCATCCGTGGAAACGCTAAAGAAAGGTAAGCACAGTTTGGTGACCATCTGGTATGTTCCACGATAGCTGAATCTTTAGGACTCATGCGAATGCTTGCACCACAACTGAAACATTTCACTAAACTTCCCTGTTCAAAGTAGACAAATCCTGCTCTGGCTAAAGAGATGGCAGTGGGTAATCGATCCCCTTTAGGCCAATTTTTGAACGTTTTCAAGCGACTGTCACAGTCACCATAGTCAGGCAAGGCCCATGTTGTTGAAGTCATCTTTTTCTGTTTTCAAGAGGGTTTCCTTTTTTTATACTCCAAATTGGCGTGTCCGTAAGGCAAAGTGGTGTGATCAGAAAGTCTCACTCGTTTGTGGTACACAATACGATACACTTTTTGAACAGGTCGAGTCACAATTTGATGATTAGGTAGTCGTACAATCTTGTGAGGTTCTAACGTGGCTACTTGAAAGTCTTTCACTTGTCCAGACAGTAAAGCATTTTTTAAAACCTCAAAGTTCACTACTTGGTTAGTTCGATAGTTGAGAGTCAACCCTTTGACTTTACAGGAGGTGTGAAGTTGACCTTGTGGGTCTCGGTATCGTACCCATAATTTTTAGGGCCACCGCTGGCAAAACTCAAAATGGTATCTTGAGGGTGCTCGTCTGTCCAGGCTCCTAAACGATCTCCTTGAATGGTAGGGTGGGGGCAACCGGGGCGATGAATGTAAATGCAACTGTCAGTATCAAAGTACAGGACACGATCTCCCAAGACTTCTAACGCTTCGTCATACAATTTCAAACGAGCATAAGCGGTCACGTAGCGGCAATGACTACGTTGCTAAACTTGTCAGGTTTGACAAACTTGGGTTCTTCTTCGAAATTGACAATGATCAAATCATCGCGGACGATTTCGACGTGTTTGACTAGAATACTTTTGTCGTCCACCAGTTTAAAGTAGCGATAAGGATCGTCCACGTATTCCGTTTTGGGTAAGATCGTACGTTGGGCCATTTTTCCCCACAAGCAATTGAGCATCACTTTCGCAAACGACCTTTTTCCTTCATTTTTTTCCACCTCTTCTAAAGTGATGCCTTCGATGTCACGGTATTCTTCTTTAAATCGATCTTGGTCTTCGGGAGTTTGACACCACGAAGGATAACCACTAGCTTCTTGTTTCAGTTTTAAAAACTGATTGACGTACCCCGAGAAAATGCCTGGATGATTGGTGGCGTCGTCTTTTTGGTATTGGGATGTAGTTGGAAAGTGCCAGATTTCATACACTTTCAACAAACGGTATCCACGATCCAGAGCCCGAAACAATTCGGCACTGACCCACGTTCCTATCAAAGACCGTTCTTCCTTCGTGTGGTGACAGGGTTTGATCTTGGTTGCACGTTTCGGCACACGTTCGACATAAAGGAAACATCAGTTTTCCTTGACAATGGTAAGGTAAGATGTGATGAAACAAGTTTGTAGGAGGTAAGACTTTACATTTAATTAATCCTTCGTATTGACGAATGTGTTCCACGTCAATGTGTTCTGTCAAAATTTCAGGGTGACCGGTGGGAAAACGAGCATATTTACACACCCAAGGATACAAAGAACACACGTCGATGTATTTGATTTCTTCTCCTTGGGATTCATTCACGTCGTACAGCAAGCGAGTGGCATTGGTTCGTCCTCCAAATAAACTGTGTCGCGGATCTAAAGGTTCGATGTCGGTCGCGTCGTAACTTTGAGTAATGCTCTTAAATTCAGGATCGGTTTTCAAACGTCGATCGTACTCGTGCTCCCACATTTCTGTCACTCGGTATCCTTGACTTTCTAACTGGAGTCGTCGTTGACAAGTCTGTTCGTATAACTGTTCCATGTTAGAATCTGAATAAGGGCTTTTCATGTCTCGGTCAGGATAACAAGTAGGGCATCCGTGAAACAAACAACCCTGAAACTCGTACACGGTGTGCGGGTTTTCTAAATCAAATCCATCCACGGAATAACCTCCAATCTTCTTTTCTCCTCCTCCGTTTCTAGCATGTTGTATCCATTTGTCTTCTTTTTCACACAAGTAATGAAGCCAACGTAAAGCTTTGACCGAATATTGACGACTAGCAAAGAGACCCGTGTTGGAGTCGATGATGGCTAGTTGGTTCTCGGGCATGCAATTTTGTCTGTAGACTAAGGAACAGGCTTTAGGTAAGGTGGCTGCATCTTTCAAAGGATCGACCTCCCCGTGATCGAGAAATAACTCTCGAAATTTTCCACAACAGCGTCTTAAAATATCCACATCCGATCGACAATATTTGAGCATCTCTTCTTGAAAGTCAAATGGATCGTTCTGGTGAGTGCGGTACCAAGCGTGAAAAGCTTCTCGCTGTTCGGGTCGCATTCCGTCGGGGTCGTAATCATGAAGGTCAGGCAAATGAGGTAGGACGGCCTGTTGATTAGCTTCCGTGTTGAAGAAGTGAGGAAAGTAGCCTTTAGCCATTTCTGTCATGCCAAACGTTTTTGGCATGCGACTCAAAGGCATGGCCAAATAACTCATCGAATCTTTAAACTGGACTTGTCCTACTTTCATGTAGATGAGCTTTTTTCCGTTCATGGTAACTACAGGACGTTCGGTTCCATGGTTCAAATAATAATTGAGTAAAAACTGCCCATCGTATCCCGAAAAATTGTGAGCTATGACGGTGGCATACCGATGACAATCTCCGTAACGTTGAATGTCTTCTTCGCTCCAACTGTCGTGGGTGGTAGGGTCTAAAACCCATTCAGCAAACTCAGACAAAGTGTTCACTCCACGAAAGATTTTTTCACGTCCTCCTGGAATCCGACTACAATGAGGACAGTGAAAATGAATCGATTCTTGAATGGACTGATCACAAGCCCGATGCGCCACACAGAAATTTGGAATGTGAATGCCCGTTTCTTGCATGCATTCGAAATAAAAAAAGATGAAATCTACTTGTTTCTTGTTCTTGTTCTTCTTTATTTCTTTCTTCTCTGTCTTGTCAAACTTTTGAATAAAACATCGATGATCAAAATCGACGATCTGATGACAAATAGAACATTTTTTCTTGCCAGCACAAACGTGTGCTTTAGGGTTGTTGGTACGAATGAGCTGTCCGCACGTAGAACACGATTTCAATAACTCGCAAGCACATTTTTGTTGGTGACCTTGTGTCTTGCGATGCTGTTGGTAGCAAGAAGGACTGACAAAACGGCGTCGACAGGTTTCACAATGAACGTGTTGTTGTTGTGGTTCAGGAAGGCATGGTGGGTCGGCTAAACAGCCCTGACCTCTTGCTCCGCAATGGAGGTGTCGCTCTCGACTATTAAACCCATGATTACATTTCTCACAGTAGTAAGAGTATCCCAAAAATCCGGTAATACTAGTAATGGTATCAAAATGTTCTTGATGGTGATAAAGATGAATGTATTTTCCTTCAGGGAAATCGGGGCCTCGAAACAGTAGAGCTCCGCGCACTTCTTGATGGTGAATTTTTAAAGTATAATGAGGAGCCAAAACATCTTGAAGTTGCTGCATTTGAGAAATGCCACACACCGTCTCTTTAGGGATCCCCGCTTGTTGTAACAGAAGTTCTGCTTCTTTTCGTTGTTGGGCTCTGTCCGATTGTCGAATGCTCTTTCAGGCTTTTTTCCATTCTTTACTCTCGTTCTTGTTAGCATAGGTACGGCCCACCACGATAGCTCGAGCTAAACACATTTGGTCTTGAGTATTGTTAATTTGGACGACACTGCGTTTGGTAGTACGAAGATCGTCCACCAATAACGGTTTCCTACTTTTTCCACTTCCTCGAGGAGGAGCAACGTGTGTCACGTAGAGTGTCGCCTTTCCATCGGTGATGGTAAACTTGTCATTGGATTGTTGCACATGTTCTATTTTAGACATGACTTTGTCTGGCGTTAATTCTGCCGGAGTGCTGAACTCAATCCAAACGGGACTCTTCAAGTTGTCATGATGGATGGCCAGTCTCAAGCGATCATCTTCTTTGGCTCCACATTGGCGTTTCAAGTTTTGTAACACAGAACTCCACAAATCGCTAATAAACCCCGCCGCTTTCTCGGGAGGTACTTTGGACTTAAAGTCTTTGAAGTGAACCGTGTGAGTGTAGGCCGTGGTCCTAAATTTTCGAGAAGTAATTTTTTGAGTCTCTCGAATCCGATAGTAATTTTCAGGAGCCACGGTAGGACTTTCTTGGTCAGGGGTTCTGGTAGTGGTTTTTGTTTTGGGTGGTTTGGAAGGTGGTGGTGGTAAGGTTTCAGGTTCACTCATCTCGTCTTCGAAGTCACTGGCATGGACTTGAGCTAGTAGTTCATCTAAGGGTGTTTCAGGTGGCACGGATTTACCTTCGTCGTCGTGGCCTCTTGGTTTGTTCTTGTTCTTGTTCTTCTTCTGGTTTCTCATGGTTTGGGCGTGATCTTTTCATCTTGAACTTTACTTTGAAACTGATTCAGTTTTTTCACCCAGGTACCTTTATATAGAGAGAGAAGAGTATATAAAGAGAGAGCTTCGTACCTTCAGAATCAGTCTTTGGTGATTGAACTTTCAAACTGCTGAAAAGATGGAAGAGTCAAAAAGACAGATTGCTCTTTTCGTGAGAGATTTGCAGACAGTCATTCGAAAGTATACTACCAGTAAGAGTAAGGACTACTCCTCCTCCTCCTCTACCTCTCGAGATAAAAGTCAAGATACTTGTTATATCTGTCAAGAGGAAGGACATTGGGCTCCAGAATGTCTACAACGTCAACAGAAAAAGAGAGACAAAACAAAAGATACCTGTTATCATTGTAAAGGACCAGGACATTGGTCTTCGGAATGCCCTCAGAAAGAACAAGAAGAAAATCTACCAGAGGAGAGGGAGGAAGCCGATTCAACAACAAACCTAGAAGAAGAAGAAGAAGAAGAAGAACATATCATCAAGAAAAGTAAGAAGAGAGTGAGAAGAATGGAAGACAGTGAGAATGAAGAAGAAATGGAAGACATGATTCCTGTGACGATAAGGGTTCCTATGAAGAAGAAATTCAAGAAGCACAAGAGAGACAGACAGTGAACAAAAAAAGGAACTTTGTTGTGTGTTGTTTTTTTTTTGGTGTTATATGTTATTGCTGAATTATTTTGTAAAAAAAATGGAAGAATACACCAGACTGGAGAAAAAAAGTAAGTGTTTTTGTGTTATTTTGTTTTTTAGAGTATAGATGCACGCACGCACGCACTCACACTTTATATACAACACCATGGGATTTTTTTAAGTTTTAACTTGATTTTTGGCAATTTGATTTCTTTTCTAGAAATTTGGGGGGCCCTTAAAAGGACCGTTGGGTTGTTTTGTTTTGTTTTTGTTGTTGCTTTTGGTTAAAAAAAAATAGTTATTGTTGAATAAAAAACAATGTTATTGTTGAAAAAAAAATGGTGTTGTGTGGTTGTTTTTATTGAATTTGAAAAAAAAAAATTATGTTCTCTCTCTGTCTTTCTATCGATCTAAAAAAGTTAAACCTTTTTTTCCTCTATCTATGATCTCCCTGTCGATCTGAAACCGTACCATGTTTTCCATCGCGTCCGCGCGTTAAGCATATAAAGCGCTGCATTGGCCAGTGTAGTCATTCTCGTTAACTCGTCAAGATCTCAACAGTTCCAAAAAGAAGAAAGAAGAAGATGGCCGCCACCAAGATTACAAAGCTGAATGAAGCTATGGTTAACATTCAGAGAGTGAAGAATCATTTGGTGGAGACCAACCCAGAGAGAAAGACGATGACGTTCATTCAAATGGCGTATGATCTAGTAGAAGAGGTCCTGAGAGAAGAAATACTTAGGGAAAGAACAGAATGGGAGGCAGCACAACGACTACAGCAGCAGCAGCAAAGACAACAACAGCAGCAGCAACAGCAACAACAACTTATGCAGTCCAACAAACTATTTGACGGCGAAGTAAGTTGCAAGATTGAGTGTGAAGAATTTGCTTTCTCTTTCACCCGAAAGAGACCTGCCTGTCTTAAAGCTGTGAGACCCATCGCTAAACGTGGCCGCCCTGCTGGAGCTGCTACCACTGCTGCTACATCAACCCTAAGAAGTTAAAAACAACCAGATAACTTCTTAAACCCAACGGTCCTTTTTAGGGCCACCCCAAATCTCTAGAAAAGATTACTACTCTCAAATTGCCATATCTATTTTGTGTTTTATATATATGTTTTTTGTAATGTTTTTTGTTTGTGATAGTCTACCCCCCAACAAAAAAACCCTTCTCCCCTTGTATGTTTTGTGTGGTGTGATTGATATAAAAAATTTAAAAAGTAAAAAAATAGGAATGGAATGGTGTGTGGAAGTTTAATATAAAAAATTTAAAAAGTAAAAAAATAGGAATGGAATGGTGTGTGGAAGTTTCATATAAAAAAAAAAATTTTAAAAAAAGGGTTATGTGAGGTGTGTGAAAAGTTTAATATAAAAAAAAAAATTTTTTTTAAAAATGGTTGTGTAGTGTGTGTAAGTTTTTTAAAAATAAAAAAGTTTTTTAAAAATAAAAAAATAGGAATGGTATGGTGTGTGTTTCATTTTTATCAAAACTAGTTTCTTTTAGGTCCGCGCTTTTAGAGCCAGGGGTGATGGAGTGCAAACTCCGCGAAGCCTAGAATGACGTCTAACGAATGACGTCAGACGCGGGGTAGTGGGGTGATGTTTTTGTTTTGTTTTTTAGGTATAAGGGATGTTTTCCTTCACGTCCGCGCTTCTAGTATATTAAAACAACGTCTTCCCTAGTTAAGCTACCCAGTTTATTCAAGAGAATGAACAGATCTGAAATAATCAGACAAGTTAGAGTACATCTAGAGGTGGCGTGGCACCTCCTCCATGACTTAGAAAAAAAGGAGGAGGAGGAGAAAGAAAGCAAAATTCCCATCAGACCACACTCTATGATGGAGGAAGACAATAAGGAGAATTTGAATCCGGAAGCGGACCATCCTCCTTTTGCATTAAAAAAGCCAACCACTGCATGAGTGCAAATACATGGAAGGGGAGCTGCCCTGCATGCAGGGCAAAGCCTGGGAGGTGCCCCCACCTCTAAGTGTACTCTAAAACAAAAAAATCCAACGGTCCTTATGAGGACCACCCTTTTTTCAAGAAAGATTAATTCTATTCCACCCTCCCCACACCCCCCACCCACACTCCCACCACGTTAAAAAACTCCCGTACGTACCCAGACTGCCCCACCCAATGTTAAACTCCCGTACGTACCCAGAGTACCCCCACCACGTTAAACTCCCGTTTGAGGCTGTACAGCCCCCACCACGTTGGGGCCTCTACAGCCTCAAAACTCACGTTTGAGGCTGTAGAGGCCACACAAATTTTGAGGCTCAACACCCCCCAGCTACTACTAATGTAGTACGCAACCTACGATCTGTTTCCAGAATGTATATGACCTAAATAACAGCTCAGCAGCAAGGTCAAAGAGCGGGAGAGCCCCAGGGACGGCACACCCCTCTCGCCGACCTTTGGGACTATAGAGCTCAAAGAGTAGGTAATAAAAATGGATATATCTCTGTTCTGCTAGTTGTTTTACATTAAGAGTGCTTGTCAGGTCGTTGTCTTTGATGTCACCGTACACTCGGAAGAACTGTCACGCTCGTACGAAGTTGTCGCCTTTGCAAACATTTTTCAAACTCACAGAGTGTTGTCACTCTTACAAAGCGTTGTCATGGTTAAAGATAGCTGACACAATAATGGAGAGCGAGAATGTACATTTATTTGATACTATTATACTGTGAATACTTTCGCTAGAAAGTACTTACTACCCCACTTCATCTGAGTCTGCTGTTTACAGACACTGCACAAGTAGTAGCATATTTTACCCATTTAGAGATGGTATTGCCCCTGGGATAAAAGCGCTAAAGTGTGTCGTGGCAAAAACACCTGCGCTCGCCTAAAAGTTGAAAGTACTGAGACTTGTGTCAAATGTTTAATAATTCAGTACTCTACTATTCACCTGCAAAACCTGGTTACAACTTTCCTTTACGGCCTGTATCCCATCCGAGACGGTGACCTGACCAACTTGGTCCTATTGCGAGATGGCGACCATATTGTGTGGCCCTTATGTGATTTAGCACTTCAACAACGCCTCAAGGGAAAAGGTCTAACTGAGACTCAAGCTGCAAAATGGGAAAAGAAGGTGGTTCATGGCAGGAGAACAACTAGAAAAGATCTCCAAGCGATCAATCGATCTGAAAACCACAGCGGGCGGGGACATCTACAGAAGCGGCAAGTACGAAAGACACCAAGGCCACAACAACAAAAAGATAGAGCTTATTGTCAATAATGACCACGCCTGACCCAAGGACCTGCATTTTGCAACCTCGACGCAGGTCAACGCCTACAAAGGTGATATCTGGGAAGCCATACAAGAAGCCACTCGAGATGAAGCAAAGGATGTCCAGTTACTAGGGGATTACAAACAGCTGACCATCGACCAGTTCGTGCTTCGTCATGGCCGCACATACCGCACACGAAATAGGCATGATGTAATAACGACTATGAGGCTCTGGCGGAAAAATACGTTGGTGTGAATGCAACGATTGGAAGCCCACCCTGGCCAGTATGCTAGACGATATTCCAAAAGTCACGGCCACAGTGGTCTATACAATACACCCGAATACTACCCCAACTCTTTCCAGGGCTACGGCGAAGGTAAACACAACTTCCAATGTTTCAGACATCCGAAAAGACGGGTAGAAATCATTGGACCCCTGCCTAAAGAAGACATCACGGGCTCTGCCCTCGTACGCGCCTGGTAGATTGCAAAAACTAACCACCATGTCATTCCTAAGTGGTTGGCAAGCACTTTCAGGAGCAAGGCTGGGTCCCAATTGTTAAAGTTAGTGGTAGAGGCTGTTCTGCTGATCAGTCTTGAAGTTACTGAAGTCATCGTCCCTTTCGAAGCACAAAGGATAGTTTTACTACCAGACAACAGAGACCATGGTTGCTCAACAATTGGTAAGTTCGCTCAGGGCTGAGGGTTCAAAAGCCGATGGTAAGTGCGTGACACTCCGCCTGATGATTGACCCCTGTGAACTCGACTTTCTGGTGCGCGATTTTTTTTGGTGACATTCTTGTTGGTGATCCAATAACATGCCCACCTGTCTACGTCATGACCTCCAACGACAACGTCTACCACAGTACACACTTTGAAAGACCATAATGCTGTCCTACGCCAGCTTAAACATTCTTGCCATGTTACTGCGTTTTAGAGGGCTCTCAAGCTGTCCGATTGGCCACATACTCTATCTACGCGAAGACAACATATATACAGAGGCTAGACCTCTTGGATTCTTTTGTTGGTGAAAAGGTTTATGCTTGTGAGGACAACATCTGCGTACCTTGTCTCTTTGTTGAAGAGATTCAGCCACATGTGGCCGCAGCTATGTGACAAAGGCACTATATACCCCTCAAGAGCTCTCGTCCTACATACCCAACATTGAATGCCGCAGAGCTGTCAAAGGCGTCTCAGACTATATAGTGCCCCACAGGCGGACAATCCACTGGATGTACAAAATTCAAGCTACCTCAAAGGTGCTTGCTGGTCAAGAATGACCACCGGTGCGATTGAGCTCCTTTGTAATAAGAACCCTATTGTCTTTACACCAACCCACCATTTTGTGAAAGAGCGTTGCGGAAAACCATAACGTCTAAGCGCAGAGATATCACATCTTCTTTCGCTAGAGTGACCAAAACGAATGGACGCCTGAGCGGATGGATCAGAAAATTGTCCCTAGGGTGGTTATCTGGATGATATTTGCACTATTCCATGACCCATCCTGGAGAGCTGTCCCGACTTTTTGGGGTAGAGAAGCTGTCAGGTCATCTGCTGTGGCGACCAAGGCAAACCCCACACATTTTCTGTGAGACTCCACATAAGTGGCTTTAGAATTATGTCCAGGCTTATGAAGAAACCACAGCGGACTACTGAGCAAAACACAAGCTTATGAGAGGATGTGAATCCAGTCTGACATAGTCCAGTGTCAAATTATGTGTAAGACCGTATCGGCTGAGGGCGTTTCTTGGAGCGACCTGATTCTGGTCTCTCGAACAATAGTTTGTAATTGGTCTCTTGCTGTACCATGCCAAGGATTCACGGAACTGCGTGGTAACCATCCGAGTCACCCGAGACTGACAAAAACTAGTCTTGAACAACTTTGTGGAGGTTGGCACTAGGCTGCACAATGACAATGTACAGCACCCGGAGAATCACGGTAGAGAATTCACAAAAAGTCTGGAATGTTGACGAATATGTGCAGTGGAGTAACTCCGCTTATTTCGTGGTCTCCCGAGTGAAATCAATGAATCAGCTGGCAAATGTCGAATTAATACAGACGGAGAGGGTGGGTGTATCACCCACGCTAACCGAGCAGTGCCTCGTCCTCGCCATCCTGAAAAATCTCCGCTATAACATTATCAAGTTGAAAGAGAAACATAAAAATTGCTTCGCCGCGTGCAACATTGAGATGTTATGGGCATACACCCCTAAAGAGACAGCAGTTTAGTGTCGATCGACTAGAAGACAGCCATGAGCATGTAAAGAACAAAGTGACACTGGCCTGCCTGAAGAATCTCCGCTATAACCTTATCAAGTTGAAAGAGAAACATAAAAATTGCTTCGCCTCGTGCAACATTGAGATGTTAAGGGCATACGCTCCTAAAGAGAGTTTAGTGTCGATCGGCTAGACGACAGCCAGGAGCATGTGAAGGGCAAAGTGACCCTGGCCTGCCTCGAGTGCAACCGAAAGAGAGGCGCTGATGCTCTCAGCGCTCGAGAGCACCATCTTGGTGCAGCTGTGTGTCTGGAGGCATGACTAGCAGCTCCTCACGTCTGGGGCCGTCCAGCAAACAATATAGCACTGACATCCTGGGCTTCATAACAGCCCGATCTAACGTATAGATTTCTATTGACCACACTGGGACTGTAACAGGACGACGTCCTTCCAGCTCCCGCCGATATCAACCTGAAGATTTTAAGACGATTTCAGAGGTCCCCGTTTATAACTGCGTGTTAAGACTTCGGCGACCTATGAGGTCTCATTTGTGGCCAATGTTAAGACTTCTTTATAGCGATTTGAAATGCTGACCTGGATTGACGTGCACCTATATGTCTTCCGGCCGATCTTATCGAGTGAAAGGAAGAGCAAGTGTGCATTATGCACCTCATTTGAACGGTTGACGTTATATTGCGGCCTTGATACACGCCGTAGGACTGGAAGGTAGAGCTGCCAGACGGCCTGCTTTTTCAGCCATGCCGTATCACAACGGTTTTCCAATTCAGCCACTGCCACCCCAAAGCCATTTGAGCTGTAGAAAATGACAGCCAGCTTAGTATTCATCGCGGAGATATTCCAGGTGGTCCATGAGCCTCTAACACACTTGCCAGGCGCCGACCGGCATATTTGCGGTCACAAGCCGCATATATGTAGGACCTTCTAGGACCATCGTGGCAAAACGTCAGACTGCAGCTTGATGGAATTGACATGGTTCTAGGTATTCCTGAGCGATAGTGATCATAGGGAGTGAAAGGGGTCCGGAGATTCTGTCCCATTGCTCGGCGTACTCCACCCACAGCACAGCGACGTACAACTCGTAGGCCAACATCGCCGCCCAAGTCCTATGTAAAGCCGTGCAAAAAAGGACGAAAAAAGTATTGGTACAGTACTGATCTAGACAAAGCCTGAAACACCTATCCCGAAGACAACGAAGGTCAAGTCGCCTTTTAGTATTTGTATTTTTGTATTTCTTTGTTTCCTTTTTTTCTTTTTCTTTCTTAGTCAGAGACTGGTGTTTAAAAATATAAAAGTCTTGAATCGTGGTTTTAGGTTCCATAGGACGCAGTTGACGTTTTTCACCACCCGTTACAGCGTTGTGTACACGAGTTGCTTCCTTGACGTCTCGAAACGTGTGTTCAGCGTGGCCTTCCACTCTAAGCTCCTTCTTGATGCTTTTTAGTCCATGTGGCCTGTGATGCTCCATGGTCTTATCATGTCGTATGCGCTCTTCGTCTATAACTTTTTGGTGCAATTGTAAAAATAAATAATTTGAGCCAATAAACGCTACAGGATTGTTTTTTTTTTCTTTTTTTTTTTTTTTTGGATTATTTAATCTATAGCAATCTGAACTGAACCTTTAATTTATTTCATGATATTTGCTGAGATGACAGCTGCTTCAAGTGTATGTCCTTGCAAGCTACAGCCACCCCAATGTTGAGGCTCAATATAGTGTTGTCTTAGAGCTGAAAGCTGATTTGCGGTTGTGCTATCTTCATGATTATTTTTCTGATTTGGACGTAGCCTGTGTCCGGCGCTGATGTCAGGGCCATCAGCTGGAAATTACATCGTCTAATACTACTCCATATAATTGAAGAGTGCCCAGTTTGTTTAACACGGGTGTTGAGGCAAGTTGTGCCACTTCAACCTTCAACTTTGTCGTGGCTTGTGGGGCGGGCCTGCTGCGACGGTAAACAAACCCGCCTACAACGGCCATACCGAGAACGCACATGTTGCTGTACTCGAAGAGAAAGTACAGTCCGCCGTGCTAGCCGCCGTAACGTTGGAGCCTACCATGGTTTGCGACGCAACCGATGTGACCACTGCGTTTTTTTTGCGCTAGAGAACATGGCGTCTTCGCCAGCCAAGTCGCGGCAGTCTTTGGTGGAAATACCTTCGGCAAGCCGTTCTTTAGCTTCGCGCAGGTCCTGGGGCACTTTTTCTGCTTGAATATGACAGCGGACCCTGTTAGTTTTCCTCCCATAGCATTTTAGTGTTCTTTTGTTGAATAATATCAGCAGTGGCCTGTTACTTCGGCAGCCTCGTCACTGTCGTCGCCATCTCTTTCTTCTTCAGAGTGCGGTTTGCAGCTACATCATTTGGTAAGGTTGGTGGGCAGTGGTGTCTAAGTTGGAATTGCTTAGCATAGTAGTGACTTTAGGGCTCGCCTGTAACAGCAATGAGAGGGTAGTCAATACACGAATCTTGCTCCAGATCAATCACAAGATTCGGTAGTTTGTGCTCCGGAATGAGTGTAAAGATTCCCGCAAAGGTGGCATTAATGCGTATCGCTGAACCACCAATGTTTAAGTCATAACCACGCCCAACCATACTTTGCACCCTGCATACCGCCTTGTGACTTCCTCCGGGAACATTTTGTCAATGTCCCCCCAGCGTCTGATTACGCCCAAAATACTCCCGGGACTTAGCATGCGGGGTCCTGACCAAGATTCAACACATCCTGCTCTTCTTAAGACTGGACAACGCAGTAGTCGAACGAATCCCTGTCTTTACAGTGAAAAAAGGACACCCACATAAGCTGCTCGAGTAGGTCCTTAAGCACGGCGCTGTACTTTTGGGTGATTACCCATTCACTGTATCCGACATGCCGACCCGAATAGGCCAGCTAGGAAGCATGTCTTTCGTTTTGTAAGCACCTTTGTGGGTGAGTAGTTGTCGATAATAAGGCGCTTGCGCTCGGCGGCTAAAAGCTTGTAAAAGATGCGCATTAACTTGTGCAGATGGTCTCCTGGGTTGACCTCTGAATCGCTAAAATCCAGGGCCGGTCGTCGTAGCTATTGTTGCAGTATAGGGTCGAGCAGAGGACCACGATGTGCTCAAAGTAGCCGCGACTCGCCTGTTCGCAGACCATGGCGACGTGTGGGTACACAGCATTTTTAAAACAAAACCGAGAAACACTGCCCTTTTTCAATTTTTAGCTGAGTGCATTCCACTTCTTAGATAAAACAGTGGGGCTTTCTTGCAGCTTCCGTCGTCTTCTCAGTCTGGATTGTAACACCCTCCGAGCTGTTTCGATATTCCTGCCGCTTCCGTGAAGGCTGTCGTCGTCAGTCGTGCGAAAGCCCAGTTACAGCGCATACTTTGTTGTCAGATACTGCCACACAGCAATGCATCAGCCACGTGGTGGTCCTTGTCAGGCATGACGTAGACGAATGGAGCCAAAATGTTTGCGGATCTTGGCAAATTGCTGATAGCGCACCATCCGCTTTACAAACAGCTCGTTGGGAATACCCTCAAGGGTGACCTAGACGTTTTAATTCTTGGAGTTGTAAAATCTCTTGTGGGTTACGGACGTATACAGTACCCGCGGTTATTGTGTCTTCATGTTCATGCTCCATGTGATTTGGCTCTTGTCGAGCACAATTCGTCAATGGCTAAGACCTTTGTCGTAGAGAATATCCATGTACGCGGAGTACTGTTGGCGATGCATGCGCTCCTGTTCGGGGTTTGACACCATCTCGTGTTCAAATGAAATACCGCTGATAGTGTATTATGGGTCAGGAGGTAATAACAGGTAATGATAAACAATGATTTCAAATATGAGTTTTCGTTACAAAGGTCTTTAAAGTAAGCCCAGGAACAGGAAGTCGATGTGTTTTGTCACCAAGAAGGTCAATATAGGTGTTGAATGGTCTCTCAAGTCTACCACTCTTTCACGATCGTCATTTTTGGAATGAGTGTCCATGTTTCTTCCAGCTGACTTTCTAAATTTTCTTCTTGGTTCATCGTCAAACATTCGTCCCGTTGTTTTTGACTAGATAATCCATTTCACAACCATAACAATGTTATCTGTTCAGGAGTGTAATTCTTTTAGCCCAATGGTGAACAAAACATGACACTAAGTGTTGTTCTTGTTCTGACCATCGCAATATCACTTCTGTGTTGTTGCTGTTGTTTTTTTATCTTCTTCTTCATATCCTTTGGATATGGTATCTGTGACTGCTGTAGATCAGGTTCTGGATGGAAAACAATATCCTTATATATGTCCATTGCTTCGTGTTCCATGTTTAATAGTCTAGTCACTTATCACGGGCTGCTGATTACAATGGTATTATCGAATTCTGCATACACTGTTTACTGTTTTCTCGAGGGCGAATGCAAAGTTCTACAAAGAGTTAGCCTGACTATATAGTGTGAAAATGTCCCTCCTCACTTCCTCGGTCTGGAGTGAAATCCAATCCTCACATACAATACCCTCCTGCCTAATCATTCCGCCAAGAGCTATGGGTAATTGTCCTCTGGCTTCAAACAGAGTAAAGTAACATCTCAAGTAATTATTCTGGACAAAGTTAGGTTTAAAAGGTCTGGTACGCAACGTCTGGTCGTCTTGGGTCAATTCTATCTCAGAAAAGTTTTTTAGATCACTAGTTCCGTTGGGAGCAACATTGTTGACGATGCCAATAAACAAACGCTTCGATAGCTGACCATAAAAGACATGATCTTCGATCTTGAACCAGAGTCTAGAGGCAATGGTGTAGGTTTTGACTTCCACTCGTCATATGGGATGCTTGGCTGTGTTTCTGGTCAGAGCTCTACTAATGTTGTTTCCTCCTTTGGGTAATAGTTTCACATGTCATATATAGAGTCTGGCATCTTCGATGTTGGTTTTGTACTTGTTAACATGAACCATCAAAAGGAACACGGTACTACTTCGATTCAGTCTTAGACGTACATCCAAGCCATTCAACAAATACTTGTTTACATATAGAAGTGTAAACGATCCATCATTTTCTTCTGTCGGTCGTTAATCCCATATTGTGAGGATCGTCAGCCTCTGCCAACTTAGTGTCATTGATAACATCCATTGTGTTTCCACACCACAGAAGTATCGAGGTGTGCGTTCTTGGTTTGTTTTCCGTAAGTCAGGAGATTCTCTAGGTAAGCTCGGTAAGGGTAAATCTCAATGCTGCTGCTGACGAGTTTGCTTTCGGGTTGAAATCTGCTTCGCTGAACAATGAACGCATGATATTTTTGAGAGGAGCCACTTTATCATTGGCGCCTGGATTGGTGTTGTCGGTTTTGAGGACTTTCACTTTCAGATACAAGTAACTTTTTATCAGACCAATATGATCTTCGATATGTCCTTTGATTTCAAACTCGATGGGAGCTAATGTGGTTCGAGACGACACATGATGGATTTCTACCCATTGAGATTCTTGCATCGTCATCATCCTTGGGGGCATGGCCAACCGATGGAGTTTTATCTTAGAACATTCGCAAAAATCTCGGTGTATCATTTGTTATTAATAACAAAACACGTTATTAATAAAAAAAAAAAAAAAACGTTCAAATCTCTGACGGTTCTTCTCTTATTCTTTTTCTGATAGTTTTGACATCTCTTTCTGCCTTGTCCTTGCTGTGGTGTGGAGGGTGTCTCAGTTGTTTCGACAGGAGTGCCAAGTGAATTTATACGTGTGTCTCGGGGTTTCTTGAGATCCTTTCCTGTCTGTATCTGAGATCCTTTCCTGTCTGGATTTTGACATAAGGCTATTTTATGTTGAGGACCACGTTCTCCACACCACACCTACTGTTATTGCTGTTGCTTTTTGGTAGTTCCGTGAGGAACGAACTCAGAGGATGGAAATGCAGTGTTTTCGGCATATTCGCAACCTGTACTTATTATATAGTCGATGAAGTGTGAAGTTGCAATCCAAGAATCCAAACTGGGTGGATATCCTTTCCAACAGACTTTGACTTCATGGATACGACGTTATTCCGCTGTACGTGTTCTTTGATCAAGAATGATTTCGATATCGTACACGTCGTCGTCTTTCGTGGTGATTCATAGTAAATCGGGCGAGTGAAACGTTCCTTTCAACACTTCTCCGTTCACAGGCAGATAACGTCCACCCACCTGTCCTGTCACGCAAAACCAATTCTGCTGTCCAGTTCGGTAAATAGCCTTTGTCAAAAGTGCGTTTTGCTTTTCTGATGCGAATACAACCTCCTGTGTTTCACACTTCTTTCTTTTTCTTGGAGGATGTATCAGACGCTCCAAGCAATCGATCAGTCACTCACTTCTGGAGCACATCCAATACTGCGATGGAACGATTGATTGCATGCTTTCACCGGTTGCCATTATAAAAGGTGTCAAATACTTTGTTTCAAGACGATTTTGAAATCTCGCACTAACTCTGAATTTGTTTTTGGATGTCAAAGGAACCGAACATGCCGATTTTGATAACACGTCTATCACATAAAGCAAAAATTTTAAATAATTGTTCGTACGGTTATGATTTTTCCTTTTCTGACAAATCTGTTAGATCCATCAATGGTTGTAACTCTTGTTCTAAGTGTGGCATGTTTGTAAAATTAGTATTAGGGAGTAAGTGAGGTATCCGTTTTTCGTACAAATGGTGGAGTTCTATCCACTGTTTGTAAGGAACTAAAGATCATTTTCGTCTTTCCAAAAAACTTCAGGTGTATAGTTTTGATGTCCTTTCAGAACGGTTTGTCGTTTTTATCTTCACCTCCTCACTCCTTCCACAAGAGATCCAGTGATCGATCCTAATAAAGGAACAGCGACTTTTAACAATGGGCCTATCAGCATGTGAAGAATGCTCCTCGTTGACAGGACAGGTTTTTCATTTGATTGACTGAATTTTTCTTGTTTTCATTGCTCAAAGAAGGTGACGACATCGTCCAAATCGCTGTTTCTGTATTTTCGTCAAGGGAACCGTTCTTTTCAATAGGTTCAAACATAATTCACAAACAGTATCGATTATTTCTTTAAGAGCTTTCTGGATGGTCTTATTTCGCATCGGGGCATTCGCTTTGGTAAGCATTGACAACCCATCCCAATGTTTGGCCAAGCGAAGACGAATGGCCTGTTGTCCTTTTTTCGAAGGGGGGGGGGAGGAGATACATCTTTGGACTCCCTTCAGAGATTGGTTTCCATTTATTTCATTAGATAGGGAAACACTTGACTTAAATCATGTATGGCTGGCATCATCACTAACGGAGGAGAAGAGGAGGAGAAGGAGTGTGTACGCGTTCTAGCCGCAGAACCTCTCTTTCCTGAGGGTGAAGTGGTAGTTTTTGTTTTCTTCTTAGAGGAGGAGAACACTGCGTATGAACTCACTGCCTCTCTCATCTTCTTCTTCGTCTTTTGTTTGATTTTGGTTTTTTGTGACTTTTTTGTAGCTATGACTACGGTATTAGGGTCCTATCATAGAAGTAAACGAATAATGACACATCCTAGATATCCACTTCCTACCGGTTTCAAGATAATATGTTTCTTCATTTGAGTATATGCTCTTGGATCGGCCAATTGTATTAAAACTACTTTATGCTTTTCAAATAAAAGTTTATTTCATGAGAAATGTAAATAACTCCTTGTAGTAATTGACGTGCCACTTTTTTGCGGATGGCATCTAACAAATGCAAACGCACTTGGTTATTTTTTTTTCGACTGATAGCCTACAGTGCACGAAAGAGTTTGGCAGGGGGGTAAGACTGAGAGGAAGTCATGTTGATACTGCCAGAGACGCAAGAGGTAAATGTTGTTTCATGTTGTCGTTTTTAGTTGGAGGACGAAAACAAGGAAGGTGTCGTGTAAATCACTGGACCTCCATCTTGACACTAATTGTGAAACAAGTTCGTATGAAATAAAAACAAAATCTGGAGTTGTAGGTTTTAAATCGATCGATAAATACGCATGTGGCATCTGAGTGGCATCGTCATAAGCATAATTCAGTCCGGGTGTTCCTAATTGTCTAGGAAGACCTTAATATTTGTCTCTTGGACTTTTAAACAACACGACATAATGAGCATTGTAACTGATTGTGGGATGCTCTTTCCCTTGTTGAAATAAATTTTGAGTAATGTAAATAATACTAGAGTTGCGATCATGTGATTAATCGTCTTCTCTTAACATATCTTCGAAGATGACAAGCAATGTTTGTCTAGAGTCAGACATGATCCCATCGTCTTCGCGAAGAATCCCTTCTGCAAAATGAAATCGATTCTCCTTGATTTTCTATTAATAACGTGTAAGCTGATTGCCACTCTTTGTAACACACACGATACGTTGTGTAGGACGATCCAACAAAAGTGATTTGTGTTCAATCAAACATTTGACAAATTCCGTTTTGCCTGAGCCATTCGGCCCAGTAATTAACATGTTAAAGGGATGGCGAATATACAGTGCCGGTAAACCAGATATTGGAAATTCATCTAATAACTCACATACAATACTTCGTAAAGGAGTCTCGTTCTGAGGCAATACTTCTTATAAAATGTACTTTGTAATCCTGTACGTTTTGAGTCTTTACATTCACTTCCTGCCATGGAATTCGGTCTATCACTGCAACATTGTGTGTAGAATCGTTGCAAATGAAGTCTGACAATGAGTTGGATGTTGACTAATGTCTGACTATTTGCATACATCCAATGTAATCAACCTTCATATTACACTCAGATACCAATGGTGAAAACGCCTATACCGTTGCGTATGCAATTGTTCCTTGCCTTTCACTTGAATCTATCCAAACACTTGTAAATGCTCACGAGTTAAAACTCGAATTATCTCCTCTTCTAAAGTATCAAAGGGGATGATAATCTGGACCGACCAAGTGAAGGTAGTAACAGACTGGAGACCATCGGGCATGTTCAAGGTAAGATGCATCTGTATACTCCCATTCGTTGATTTTCACTCCATAAACTGAAACACTCTCCTTGGTCCCCTTGACCCACGTAGACAAATCCTGCTCTCACTAAAGATTTGGCATGAGTCCATCCAGATATTATTTTGCAATATACCAATAACTAGGCAAAGCCACTGGATACCTCTATTCTTCTTATATTCGTGATATTCTTGATGAATTAGTGGTGTCAAAAGTTTAGTAGCAGGATGGCATCCATAGATTTGCGAGCGGACGGCATCCCTTTCTATAGCAGAGTAAGATCGTGCTGCATCACTCTGGGCGCAGGACACATCATTACTATAGTCGCAGGGCATAACATCACATTCGTCTTCATTCAGTTTTGGGTACGTTTATACATTACATTGTTTCTGTGTCGAATCCATCTTTCTATGTGGAAGTCGCACTCGTTTCTCGTATAAGATCTAATACACTTTTCTCAAGGGTTGACTGACAATTTGGTAAACTGACAAACATACAGTCGTGTGTGGATGGTACGTTTTGACACGAAAATGTTGATCTTGACCTGACTTTACGGCTTCTTTTAACACTTGAAAGCTCACCACTTGACTAGAACGATAGCTTAGTGTCAGTCCTTTCATTTTGTATTTGGTATTAACTTGTCCTTTTTATCTCAATACTGGCAGCCATAATATTTAGGTCCATCACTGGCAAAACTCAGAATAGTCTCTTCAGGATCTCCGCTTGACCCACCAATATTCGTCTGCAGATACAGCATTGAATCATTTATTGTCCTTCAAGAGCACAAGGTCTCGACGCTACACAGCCACGTCATCTCTAGCCACAATGAATTTGTTGCTCCGGATTCTTGAAACCTTGGTCATATTTATCACAATAGTAATTCCATTAGAGAACTCCTTTGATATGGTAATTGTATCGAAATAATTTTGGTGGTTATAGACGTGAATATATTTTCGGTCTCAAAAATGGTGTCATCGAAGCAGGAGATCTCCACGAATGACTTGAGGGTAAACTTTCAACGCATAGCGAATGGCTTCTACTTCTTAAATTTTCTGTATTTCATGAGGTCCACACACAGTCTATTTTGAAATCTATGATTATTCCAAAAGGGTTTCTGCTTCTCTTTATTGTTGGGGCAAGTGTTATTTTCTAATCCCCTCCCCCCCCCCCAATCCGTTTCCATTCTGGATTATCATTTTTTTCTCGACATTCTTAATTTTGATTATGCATCGTTTAGTAAACAGGAGTTGATCCACAGATAAAACTCATTTTGCGTTTTACGCTGCCCAAAGGAGGTAAAACGTGTGTCATATCAAGGGTAGCTTTTCCATATGTTATGCCAAGCTGATCATTAAACGTGTTGAAATTTGTCTATGATTTTGGACGAAGTTAATTCCGCAGGTATACTTAATTTGATCCAAACAGGAGATTTCAAACATTTGTGAATAACAGAAAGTTGCAAACGAACTTGATCTTCACCTTCACGCTGAGATTTGAACTCATCCAACATAGACTCCAAAAAGTCGATGATAAGTGTAGCCGCGTTCTTTGCATAGACTTGGGACTTGAACTCTTTAAATTTGACCATGTAGGTGTAAGCGGTCGTTCTAAAATGTGTGGTAGTCACTTTGAGAGTGCCTTGAATGTGAAAATAATCCTCAAGAGCAACTGAACGAGTTTCTTTCTTGGACGATCTTGTCTCTTTCTGTCTTGAGAAAAAGAAAAAGGAGGATCAATCATTTTTTCTCTTAAAAATCGCTAGGGTGAACTTCTGCCAAAACTTCTCTGAGTGTATGGGGTGACATAAAATGCCGTTGTCGCTTGGCTTCTGGTTTCTACTTATAATAGTGTGATCATTTCATGACGGAGTACGATTCAAGTTTGATTTGACTATGGTCATCTCTGTTTCATATAGGGCCCCTACATAGCAGGATTTTATCATTGAGTTTCACATTCAACCTGTGAAGCTGGAAGAGCCACAAAATCCCAGTCAGAGATTTACAGAGAGTGATCCGAAAATACACATCGTCGAATAAGACCTATGAGAGACTCAAAAATATTCATCTCGAGATAAAACTGAAGACACCTGTTATGTCTGTCAAGACAAAGGACATTGGACTCCAGAATGTCCACAAAGAAAAGTAACCTCTAAAAAGGTCGAAATCAGGTCCAGAGACAATAGTAAAGGTACCTGTTATCATTGTCAAGGAAAAGGACATTGTTCTTCAGAGTGTCCAGAACGTCCAAAGAAAGTGGACGAAGAGAAAATAGAGAGGCTTTCAGAAGTAGAAGAAACAAAAGAACCCATTCGACTGAAGAAATTCTAAGCAAGAGAGGCAAAAGAAACAGCTTAAAGAATTCACTCCAGTGAAGAAATTCAATGCATGACATTTATAAGAAGAAAATAAAATGAGCTTTGTGATCTGTTTGAAATTGCACTGTGATTCTTTTTCACGAGAATATACCAAACTTAAGTTTATAAATGACTTGCTTTTTTATAGTTTTCATAAGATATTAACATAGACACAGACATTCATTATTTGTGAAGAGATTTGTTTGTTTTTGGATGATTTTTGTTCATTTCTTCTTCCTTTTATATTAGCTGGCAATATTGAGTAGTATCACGTGTATGAGAAATATAAGTGTCCTTGAAAAGGGCTGTGGGATTTGAAGAAAAACAAATCATGAACTTTTCAACATCAGCTTCATTTGTCTTAAACATTTTCCACGTCCAAGTCTGCTGTGGTAGTCAATGTCATGAAATGTTTATAATTATTTCAATGTGAAGGTCTCTTATTCTTGGGTTTCACCAAAATGGCTTTATTCATTCCTCTCGGTTGTTTGAGCTCGGCCAAAATGCCTATTATATTAACTGTTCATCTTTTTCATCTCTTGTTGCTTTCTCTTTTCCTCTTCATGGTTTTGTACAAAAGTCTGTTTTTCTTTTTGGCGCTGTAGAAAGGTTTCTCAATCTTCCCTCTGCTTCTCTTTAACATCACCATATTCTGGCAGTGATGGTAGTAATGGAAGAGAAGAAGGTGGAGGTGGTGCCGGTAAAAGTTCCTTCGATGATGAGAAATCGCAAAAAGCCAAAGCCAAATCCAAGTAATTCTCTGGGATAGAAGGTACCATCGGTTGAATAATACTAGCTACAGAAGAAGTAGAAGTACTGTTACTCCAGGCACAAGTATCCACTGCATGAGCACCCCAATACAAAGTCTTCATCTTCAGTTCAGTCATGTATACTGTGCTTGTACTGTTCCACATATTTGAATAGTAGAAACGCTCTGGGGATAAGTACTGAAAGTGACGTCACTCAGCTTCTTGCTTTCTGGTTAATAGATTGAGAACACGCCCTATCTGAAATATGTCACACGCGTTCTGACTGACGAAACCTCGAAATCAGTTTCACTCCGGTCCCAAACTATATATATATATTGGTTTGTTTGCCCATTGTGTCATCAGTTCTCAAGACAACCAATAAGATGAATGTGCGTGTAGACGTTTCTACCATTAAATTGCAACATGTTGTTTAATGCAGGCTATCCGGTGTATGTCAAGTCAACGTGCACAGGCATCACAGGTATCACAGACAATGCTTTATGGAAAAAAAGAGCCAGTGTATATTGAAATGCAACGGTGCTCCAAGAGAATGTTGGTGCATGAATCTGCAGTACGGATAAGCAGTGAAGCGGTGTCACCAGTGTTGATAATCCATTGTTAACCCACTAAGCGCCCTTTTTTAGGGCCATGCTGATCTCTTAGAAACAGAAATACTAATCAGTCATTGCCAATATTTGATTTTATGTTTGCATGTCTTTGTAGTTTTTCTATTGTTTTCTCTTACATACCAAACTCAAATTCTCTCTACCTTATTATCCTTTACATGAGTGTATGTATGTGTGTTAGAGTACGTTGTAGTTTTGATTACAGGGGTTTGATTTATATTTAACCCCCTTATTTTACATCCTATCTTTTCACCTCTGTGAGTAGGTACTGGTGTTGGTGAATAGTTGTGGATGTTCGTCAGGCAGATGGTGTGTTGGTCTGGCAGTGTCAGTGTTTAGTACATACCGTTTTCCCCTTGTGTCCATACTGCCATCTCCTGTCAAACCTATTGACATTATTACATTGCCTTTCCCCTTTTACCCCATTACTACTCATGTTCTTGAAGAAAGAACATACTGAATGATCTGGAGCTCTTCCTTTAATACAGCAAAAAGATGGCAGAAGGAGGTGATATTTCTGTGAACGAAATTGATGACGACGATAAGACGTTTATTAACCTATTGTCCGACCTAACGCAATCAACAACAGGAGGCGATGAAACTCGGGTTGGCCACCAAACCATGCCAGGTTTGCCGATCGGGAACTACGAGCAGCACGCAATCGACGGCATTGGTCACAATCCTAAACAGCTGAAGGAGAGGTACAATGACCAAAAGTTACGAACATTGTATATTTCTTCTACGACTATATAAATAAAGATTGTAATCTAACCCCTCAACAAGAGGTTAATTATATCCAGTATAAGTTTTACAAAGACGTCGACAACCTGTATACGGATCACGATGTGCAGTTAACGCAAATGAGTAATCCTCACAAATTGTATGCGCTCAGTAGTTTTACTGTGGATATAGTCCAAAAACATTTCAACTCAAGGACTACGCCTCCACCAACAAAGAACTCACCCAAATGTACAGGCCAATGCTCATAAGCGATAAAAAGACTACTGGGCATCTCGGAAGCAGAGAGCTGATCGACAGAGGAATTACCATGACTAGATGATGAGAGGTGACTCATTGCGTGACGTTATACCGGAGACAGACTAGTTGACTTTACAGTGCAAATGGCCTACTTCATCAACCTGGACCAGCTTTCCGTTGTGCTCCCTCCACACAACTAGGAATTATCTCCACAAACATATATAAAAAATTACGGGAAAATTGCATATTTTTTCAACGAAAACCTTAAAGTCTTTTCGAGATGGGCAGGAGGAAGGATACAGAATGGTAGAGAGGAGGCCACTGAACGCAGAAGAATTAAAAGAGGGCGATGTGAAGAAGGCGGAGGGCAGCCCTCAGTTTATAGCCTTGTTTTCTTCTTGCGTATCTGTCAAATTTGGAACTCAATAACATTTTCAAAATTGAAGTCCTTGGTCACATTTATCTCAAACTGGGAGACTATTATACAGACAACTGTAGAACCAGTTGAAAAACTGGAGTCCAGACGAAGAAGCTGGGATACTGGAAGCATCTCAGTTGTGATAGTATAAACTGCACCAAATCGCTTTTTTCATGTTATCTTCCATCTCAATATTATTTTACTCTTTATCAGATCTACCTTTTAGTGCATATTCATCTGCTTCTTGATAGAGATATCTTGGGTACTGTAGGAGAACAAATGGAATTTGATGGAAAATTAGAGAGAGAATGTATTGAAAAGGCGGTCTGGTAGAAGTATAATGAAAGCTTTGAATCATGGCATATAATTTTCTTAATATACCTATTCCAGCAGATGTACTGGTGTATCATATTCGACATAATGTCCACATTGTGCGGGTAAGAAAATTATTTGGGAGAACCTCACGGGGTTGAGGCTTATCCTCATAAGTCCTCATCATGTGTACCAATAAGTACTTACAAAAAGAGTTACCTCCCATTGTCTGTGTTGGGAGCTCTCCACTTTGGAACTGCACTGTTTCTCCCAATATGGACGTACTGAATAAAGCATATGTTAGATTCATTTGTTATACTGATTCAACTCGCAAGATTAAGTGATAACGAGACATCAGATATGCACTGTGGCAATTTAAAATCAGGATATTCTTGGCAAGTTTAATCAAACAAAAGATATGTTAAGATAGAATAATGTGCAGTCAGTGAGAAATGCTAATATTGCATGCAGGTTTTACCACAAAGAAGGGTATGTTCTTCTTGTGGCTCATGTATGTATTACATGAAAGATGGTGTGCATTATATACTCTATACAATACTTGTCACTATTATTATACTTGTGATTAAGGTCTTCACAATTCTTTAGTTCTATACATGTGAACTATGGATTTATGTGCTAATAATTCCAAGTCAAGTAGAAATGAATGATATGGACTTATGCTTTACATACATAAATATGCAGCATGCTTTAAGTCTTTTTACAGTAATCAATTGCAACTTGGTTGAAATCTATGACCACTAAGGGACACACATGTGAATAGTTGCTTGTACTACAGGGTCTGGGTATTTATTAATCCTCGAGTCTGGCTGGTCCGCACACAAATCACATTAGTGCAATTAGTCCCGCACTTTTGATGGATTCCCACAACAAATATTCTAGTCATCAACTGAATATGCGCATATCGGTAAATCACTTTGCTACCGCAGTTTTCTTGTGGAGGTATTGCCCTTGTTGCCTTGGAGATTAATGCAGTGTATAACACAATATCGTTAGCGTAACTATTTCTGCAGTTTTTGGTTGATTACTTTCAAACTTGGTAACTATTATGGTCACCAGCAAAACATTCTTTCCGCACGTTTTATAAAGGTTATTGCCTTTTCGACTCGAAGCTGAATGAATGCAATGTATGGGAGAATCGTATCAACATAGCCTCACAAATTTCAATGGATCGCCTTGAAACTTGGGAAATGATATGAGCATCATCTAAAGATGCACATATCGAAAGATCACTGCTCTCCTAAACTTTTTGTTAGAGCCATTGTCCTTTTTGACTTTGAGTCTAATGTAGTATAACACGTAAGATTGTGAACACATTTAGAGTCACAGTTTTCAATCAATTACCATGAAACTTTGAATATATTAAGCTCATCATTTGAAGGCAAGTATATTGGAAAACACATTTCTCTGACATTTTTGCTAGAGTTATTGCTCTTTATGTCCTTCAGCTGAATGCAGTGTAAGGCAGAATATCGTGAAACAGCTTGTCTTGCAAATTTGTATGGATCGCTGTGAACCAAAAGGTGCACATATTGACAAATCTTTGTGTTCCCATGATCTCGTAAGAGTTTGTGCCTCTTTGACTTACAGCTGGAATGTTCTCTGTCTAATGAAAACCATTTTGTTAAACGATTTTTGAGAGGAAGTTTTAACAATTTTATATTATTTTTACAATCTCTCTCGAAGGTGTTTCTCACATTACCCTTCTAACACCTTATCAATCCTCAGATGCAGCTTTTGTACAAAATAAATAAATGTTCCCTTTGAAATACAACCATTCACCTTTCAAGTTAATTAGTTGTTGTCGCTTTTTTTTTTTTTTTTTTTTTATTTCTGTAAATCGGGATCCTTAACAGATAGAGGCACTATCTCATTCTTTCTTTTTTTTTCTTTTTTTATTTGTTAATGCAGATACATATACCTCGAGGAAAATTTCTTCATTTGTGCCAGCAAATAAAAACGATGGACTTACCTGAAATGTATTGTCTTTTTGGATACACGTGACCATATACCTCATCTAAAACTAATTTCACTACCAATTCCTTCACATTCTCCCTGACCTTGTTAAGTGATTTAACTTTGAGATCATCCTGTTTACGTAACTGTTCAAAAGTTTTCCCATTTCACCCTCGAAGAATGAATTCGAGAAAAATGACATGATACCCTCCAAATCTCTATCTCTTGAAAGGTTTCCCTTTTTAAATTGTAAATTGACAAAATATGTTGTTTTGTTTTGAATCTATTCGAAAGGTTGCATAATGTAAATATCCCTTTTTTTAGGTCATTCATCGGCTCACAGTGTTGTATTTGTGCTTCACACTCTTGCTGTCTCGAATAATGCGGCAGTAAAGCAATCCGTTGATTACTTCACTCAACAATTCTGCATCAAACGCTTCACGATATATATATATATATATATATATATATATATATATATATATATATATATATATATATATATATATATATTATCACCATAGTAATGCAGTAATGCAGTCTTGATTGATGCATCACGTAGAGCTGTCAGCATCAGAGCGTCGAGTCATGATCCGGATTTTCTGATGCTAACAACAAGACATAATCTAGCAATCAAGATCGAATTACTTTAATAAAGATATTCTTGTTTTATACCTAGCAATTTTCAGATAGTTTAATTAAATCGCTATACTTAACTGAAAAACAAAATACAATTTCTTAACGTTTCATCCTTTTTAATACGAACTTCATCTTAAATCATGAACCAAATTACATGTTGATCAGCTATTACGCGCATGAATATCGCAGTTTATGAGTGAAGCGCGTGAGATAACAGTCACTCAATTTCACAATGATCACTGTTAGTAACATAAATTCATAGACGCATGTGCGCAGCAGAACCATATATGTTATTTACAGTTATTGTGCAGTTGTCAAATTTTGCATCACTAAAGATTTCAACAGCTGAATGAATGAACGTCTCTCTCCGATGCCAGGCTAAAATAGCAACGAACTGTTCTTGGCGGGACATTGTGAGAGGCTCCGATGGGGACTTGGCATAGGAATGTCAGCATTATTTTCGCAGTTATTTACAACGGGATTGGACAAATTGTTGGAACTTGATGATACAGATATTTACAGAGAATATTACTCATTTCAGTTTGCAAATGATGCTACGGCATAGATGTTTAAGTGTGTTTAGTTGTAATCGGGAAAACTCAAGGAAAAATTAGTTCCAGCCTCGTTTGAGAGGATGGCGATACAGAATCAGAAAACGAAGGTACTGTTTTCATACTTCTATGAAGTGACGGTAAAAAAAATTCTCTTTCTTGGGTAAATAATTGATCGGTGTATAAAAAAATACAACATCTGACTTTTATATCATTAAGGGTTTCTCGTGCAGCAAAAGATTTCTTCATACAATAAAGAATCAAAAAGAAAAAAGAAACCTTTTATCTGCCAGCAGGCATTGGTAAGACTTTCTTTAGGAGCAGTGATGATAACATATTTTATCGTAAATTTGATCTCCAGTTTAAGTTCATCCACATTAAAGTCTATTACAAGAATTTGTTCCCAACTATTTTTATTATTTTAATATATTTAAAATATTTATTATTTTAATATCTTCAAAAGATTTAATTAATTTTCCACTGGTTCATCCATTTCACTTTTAAATCTCTCGAGTAACTCACTGTACCGTTTTTGATTTTCTGTTTCCTTTCTTTCCTTGTTACTACAGACTTTGTTATTTTTAACCTTACAGGTAATGTCAACATTTCACAAAGAAGAAGTCTACGTGTATTGTTTTTAACCCTTATAAGATGCAAATTCAACCATGTTTGATTTCATTTGAATTGATCGATATGATTTTTATTATTGAGTTAAAAGATTGCTGATGACGTTAAAAATTTTGCATCACGTGATTTAGCACATATCATCACAATAAAATTCGTACTGCTTACCATCACTTTGAATATTGTCTTGTTGCAGAGATTTTCTTTCAGATTTAACATAGACATGAATAGACAGTGACTGTTATAATTACATTTATACTTGCAACTCCTGTAGCCTTTATATTTATCACAACTGAAGCCGACGTAATAACAATAATTGTATCTTTAAGTATCTTCTTTAAGAAAAATAACACTTTTGAGCAAAACTTTAAACTGTAAATAACTCAGAGTACAATTAATTTCTATATGTTCAAGTAGGACCCCGTAATAGTTTAATAATTCTTAAGCTGTTTCAGATGTACTCTTATTCTTCACATATCTCGATAGTTTCTTCGAATGATTTGCATAAAAATTTTCCCCGCAAACGACATTATTAAAAATGTTTGATCCGCTGTAAAATTGATAAAAGCCTACTAAGCGTTATTTTTTTGGAAGTTATGAATGATTTTACTATTTTTAGTAACATATTTAATCGCAGATTGGCGTCATTTACATACATTTAATAATCATTCATGCCAGAATGGTTTATGTAAAATTTGGTCAAATTCTATTGAACAATTTTTGAAAAGTCGTTTAAACGACGTGTTTAGTCGTGGTGGGAATAGGTGATGGTGACACGTCATAATTTGTATAAATGTCAAAGCCCTTTTTACCAGTTTGATTGTCCTTTTTTACATTAAAATTTAGTGGCGTTATAGCCCCTCATTTGCCGAGCCACCCACCTTTATTTCCATACAACTCCTTAAGGTTTTATTGGATTTAAACCATATTTGGGAGTCAGCTTAATATAGATAAGTCCTTTCACAAATTATTGATTATCAGCATTATGCGTCATTACGTAGCTATAACTATAATTTGAATTAGATTTGAACCAAATTTTATATGCAGGTTGATTTTCATGAGACCTTTGCTGATTTCAGCTGTCAGAATATAAAATAATTTAGCTGAGTTATGGACTTCTGATTGTGGAACTCATCCACTTACGTTTCTGCACACGACTACCTAAAGGAATTCAAAACAATTTAGTAAGCAATTTGATATAAAAATAAGACCTTCGCCGAGTTTCATTGTCAGTGTTGCTTAGGATCATATTCAGAATACATCATCATCTTTTAACGGATGTATGGCCTCTAAGTTTTGGACTCACCCACCTTCCTTTTTGCACAATAACTCCCTTAATTCTTATTGGATTCTAATCAAATTTAATATGCAACTTTATGTTGATGACACTTTGACTTAGCTTGATTTTTAGGAATTTGACATGCATCATTTTATAATTCACTTAATATTACATTTCAGTAAAATTGTAAATGCAGCTCTATAATGATTAAACTTCAGCATGATCTGATTAACAATTTTTCTGTCTAGTCATTTAATGGTGTTATTGCAGCTAAATATTTGGACCCAAATTGTGTATGCATCTTGATACTGATGAGATCTCACCTGGGTTTGATTGTCAGTGTGCTACTTCATCAGTACTGTCTTCCTTTCAAAATGTATCTTAACTCATTCACTCTATCACAATTGTCACTAAGTCCTTTTCACTAAAATATACACTGCTCTACTTCCAACGAAAAACGGGGGACATCATCTCCTGGAAACTGCTTGTTTCAACTTGATTGGCTTTGCGGTTCAAGAAAGCAAGAATATGTATCTGTGCTGCTGCTGTTGCAAGCAAAAACACAAATGTTTGCCTGAGATACTGTTAAAACCTAAACTGCAGGGATTCTGATATTTTCTTTATAGGCAATATATTTTCTTCCTTCCTAACAAATAGTAGAAAATTTGTTCTAAGCTGATATGGAAAATAGAGACAGATAAGGGGGCATATTAGGGAACAGATATTATTCTCCAGCAAAAGAAAGGGCTGGACATTTAAATAATAATTTATTTTATAGAATTATGTATATTAATAAGGCATAATTTATTGTATACATGTATAAGCATGAATAAATGAGAACAATGAAGCACAAATCTATATTTTATTTTATACATAGTATCTTAATATTATCAAAGCTTTTTTAAAAAATTTCATTTATCTTTTCCTACATTTAAATCATTTTTAGAAATAAAATGTTAACGATCTATCCTGTGACATAAGTTCGGTAAAACTATAACATCAATGAAGGGCAATGTCGTTATAAAGAAAAGGATATGAAATAAGTGTTTGCTGCCAGGTAATTTATGAAGATCAGATTTACAATTGACCACCTTGGTTCCCATCAATCTTCTGTTGGAACCAGAATATTCTGTTGTAAGGAATCTCGAGAGCTGCCTGTAGTTTATTCTTAACAACAACGTAAAAATGAATCACAAGCAATAAAAAATTTCAAACAATGAATCACAATAAAAACAAAATTTCTTATGGAATAAAACTGGATTATATCACACGTTTAAACAAAACAATTAATTGCGGCACAGTTTTATCAATTGTCTCCGTCAGACTAATGCTTATCTTCCTCGCAAGAGCCATACAAGAGTACAGTGTTGCATATGAGACCACCATATACTGCGGTACATTAAGAAAAACATCGCTAGACATTAAATGGTAAGTTGAATATGTAACCACACAGCAACAAGTTCAGTAATAAGTTTAAATGTATTTTTTTAATAATGTGAAATTAATTAGATCTGTTGGTAAGCAAGTGCTTCGGAATACCCCTTCTCCCCCGTGCAAGATATAATTTTTTAATACAATTTTCAATAAAGTTTGGAAAATAGCTCTAAAAGTGCTAATCTCACAAAGTCTAATCTTGCATAGGACACAACCGTCCGGTTTGATACAAATCCATGCCAAGTCTCATCACAGTATCTCCCGGTTCTGGAGATATTACTCGAAAACAATGTACTACATGGGCTGTCACAATCTGTAATAAAAATGGGACTAATTATTCAAATGCTGGTTAGAGAAGCTCCGTTTTCTACAGGATGCAACACACACCAAGTTTCATGAAGATATTTTGAAGGGATCAGGATATATTATGTAAACAACAGTGCAAAGGATGGGCAGAGAAGCTAACTCTAGTATGCCACCCCCACATCATTTGTGGATGGGTGCAAGGGGTATAATAACATGAAACTATGTTGTATTATAATATGTTTAGAACTAAAACTGAGTTAAATTAATTAACAAGCATTTTCACAAAAACAATTCGCACAGTATATCAGCAAGATCTATTACCATATATGTGTTACATAGTGAACTGCCTTATATTGAAGATTTTAATTCAAAAGAACCACTGTATATGGCACTACTAATCTGAGGTAGATTTTTTTGTAGATCGCTTATAACAATGCATGGATTATATCAAACGTTTAAACCAATAACTAATTGTGACACATTGGATTGCTATTTCTTTGCTTTATGTGAAACACTTGTGTTCATTTGTTCAGCATGACAAGTGTGTCACTGAGTACCCAATATTCATGCAAATAAAAAAAAAGATTTGTAATTAACAATTTGGATAAATCAGAACCCACTTTCAAGAAAATCTTAAGGTAGCTCAATTTACAACACACATGCCTTCATTGAAGACAAACATTCTAAATCCATAAACCTAATAAAGCTCACAAAAATCATTTCACAGAAATCTAGCGATATCATCAACATATGCTCATAAACATACATACCAAAACTAATTTAACCTCGTCAGGCCATTTCTGTGTAATTGGGTTAACAAAATTGCACAAAAGACCTTTTTGAGAAGTCAGAAAAGGTACTTGCCTACAGAATTTTATATGCCGAGGACAATCTTTTAAATAATGCTAACATGGTTTGTACTGCCACAAATCTAACTTTAAAAAAATCTTATAAAAAATATGAAAAAGTAATTAAAAATGTTGGAGGATCTCATCAATTTATTTACATTACATATATAACAAAATCTCTATTAAATTTAATTTCCCCATGCGAGGATTTTTGCACAATTGGTCAAGGAAAGTTTGCTCTAAAATGGTCTATGTCTAAAACAAACAGGAAAAAACTATCTTAAAAATCCATAAAAGTCACACAAAAAACATGAAAATTTAATTATGACATCTACACTTACATAGAATTATGTCTACATAATCTAACTTGTCTATGTTAAGTGGCTAGTGCATAAATGGGCTAACACGCTTCCTAGGACCGACAGATGGATTGGACCAAAATAAAATACTCTTGCACCAAGCATTAAGAAAATGACACAAAAATAGCAAAAAGAAGTCGGATTACCATTTAGCAAAGGATGAGGCAAATCTGCCCTTTGGTATGGTGAAGTCATTTGCAGTTCATTCTTGTCAGAACTTTCAATTATTCATCAAGTTTAAATTTTATACTGATACATTGTAATTAATCATGACCCGTTACAATTCATGACCGTTGTAACCATTTAAAAGTGAACTCGTCATTTAAATATACATTAGTTTGCCATCAGAACTCATTAATTTCTAGACGAATATTAAGTATCAATGGCTCTAACCGTAATACAGTAAGTTGACAAACTTTATATGGGTTACTAAATGCAACTTTAAACACTGCCTCGTGCTTTATATCTTCAGTGCCAAATTTTGGCCACTTTCTCAAATCGACATAGGAGAGAATATTGGTGGTGCCAGTCTTGCTTAAAGTGCACTACATTCTATATACCTACATTTGCTAATATACTATTTATGTTATTTACATTTTGGTAGTTCCCTAGTCTGGCTTGGGGATGCAGAATAGGCTGAGGTAACGAATTTGGGATGCGTTCCGTGATGATGTTATGAGAATGTTTTTGGAGTTTTTTTAACAGTGCTGCTTTTTATATAACGATTTTGAACTTGTAAATTAAGGTTTTTGTCCTTTATTGCCCTTATCTTTGTTTTGTATATCTATTTGTGAGATTTTCAAACTTTTTAATTTTTATATTTTGTTTTATGATGTATAATTTCTCTTGGTTGAAGGTGTGTATCTTTCTGGGCAATTTCACAAGGTTTTAGGTCTCTACTATTTGTTCTATCCTGAACCGCACTACGTCACATCCGATCCATTACGAGTGCATAGGTTGTGAGAATTCATGTACAACTGGCATACAATATTTGCATATTTCAAACTGAAACTGGAACTATTTAGATGTTTTCACTGATGTCCATGTGTCGATATTCTTAGATACACTGAATCGAACTTCTATCAGATTTCAGCTTGTGTAGGATTCCATTTGCAATGTATATCTAAAAATACTTGGAAAACATAAAAGACAGGGTATGTATTAAATACAAAAACACACTTTATTTTTAGTTCCAGGTCAGGGAAAAGACTCGATATGACAGATGAATATAGCCTCAACCTTGCCCTGCATCACATCAAAAACTCGCTCATTCCGCTGACTCGAAACAAAGCGTGTATGCAGCATTTGTCAACCGCAGTGCCATACTTGCCTCTTGACAGCAACGACCACATCTGTAGTTGTGTTATGTACCGGCAAATTAAGGACTATGTTTTTTCACTATAAGGTGGGATGCTTTTGCAAAATCAACACTCTTCTATGTAATGACCCTTTTAGGGATAGATATACAACCACAAGTATAGGGAAGCAAAATGCACACATACCTATACATTTATATGTGAATTTGGATTGCTCGGGCCCTTAGCTATGTAAAACTATAATTTTAAAAAAATTAAATACTCCAACGTTTCGCAAATAATCATTCTTAAATCATAGCCGAAACAAAGAAAGTTTAGTGTCAGCTGGCAGCACATAGATACAATGACATATCTGAATCTCTAGTGTCCACAATTGGATAAGTAAATATATACTTGTATAAGACAATATGGGATTGGCAATTTTTAACTGACATACGAGAGAGATTTTGCATTTAACCTTCAACAGTCGTTTACCGTAAAGTTAAGCACAAGGTCCTCAAAGTTTTCTCAGATTTCTCAAACGTAAAATGGAGTGTACTCAATATTTAATGACAATCCACCCACCTATCTTTGATCTGTTTGCACATATATACAATCTGTGTGAAGAAATATTTCTGCAATATTATATGGTCAAGTTATGAAGCAGTTCTTATATTTTCCGCTCTTTAACTCCATCAAAACCTGGTGAATCGGCCATGTCTTCTTTTCCGAACATGCCATTCGATGGATCGGCTGACCGGGTACACCCTAGATCTTCCCCGCCTCCTCCGGTCTCGTTATGAAGGGGAGGTGGACTGCCAATCACAGCTTCAGTTCCCGAGAGTTAATGAACAATCTCTTTCTCCACTGAGAGAGGACCAGCGGGCTATCCCCGTTACCTCCAATTAGCGAACTCCCGGTCAGAAAGTCATCTACTCCAGGAGGAAGATGAAGCAAAGTAATCCTGTGTTGCCACTAGAGTGAGGACAGAACGAAAACTGTCGATTCTTGTGCCTTCACGTCTGAGTGAGTTCGACTTTTTCGACCCACCCATCAGATCCGACTCCAAGCTTTCGGAATCATCGGAGGCCAAGAGGAAGCCAGATGGCAGGAGGGTGATCTGTATCTTCTTCTACGCTTCAGTCCCATATATATAGTGTCCATAGCTCGCGTGGACCCTTAAACCTCCGACGTTCGACTCAAATGCCTCCCAGGTGGTGATTTCGGCGGGGAATTAACGCTGAGGAGTGACCTACTGTCGCAACACAGATGGTCACTCGTGCACAGGACTCCTGAAATCCTCCACTTTCATGCCTGGCACATATCAAGCGACCGCCCAGACAAAACTAGTTTATATGTGCAAACAGATCAAAGATAGGTGAGTGGATTGACAATAAATACTTTGTAAAAACATGAAAGGTCTTTCTGCCAGGATGTTCTCTGCCAAATTTAATCAAATTCTGTATATCAGTTTTGGATAAGATCCTTTAAGATATTTTCCTATTTTTACAATCTTTCCCGTATATTGTCTTTCTACAGTTAATAAATCATTAAAGCCTGTGTTTTGCTGAAAATGGAATAATTTATGCTTCTGGCTTGAAATACTAGCATTCACATTTTATGCTAATTAGTTCTTGTTGGTGCTGTTGACTTTTATAAATCAGGATTTGAAACAGAAAAAAAGCATTTTCTTGTTCTTCTTTCTTGGGTTCATACAGTTATAAAGCCCTTGCGGAAATTTTCTGCATATGTGTGAACAAATGGAGCAATAGTTTCATCTGAAATATATTGTCCTTTTTGCTACATCTGTTTGAACATGCTGCGTGTTATTTCCACTTGTATTATACCCGAATGAAGAAAACAGTTTACTAGCAACTCCTTTACATGTGTATTTCTCTCGTATCTTGTTACGTGTTTTAACTTTGAGATCATCCGGTTTGTGTAACTGTTCAATTGTTTTTGAATTACCGATTATTGCCATTTCACCCTCGAAGAATGAACTAGAGAAAAATGACATGATACTCTAGAACTCTGTATCTGTTATCTGTTTCACTTTGTTAATTGCAAATTGACAATATATGTTGCTTTGTTTCGTAAAACTCTTTCAAAAATTGCAAACTGTAAATGTACCCTCACTTAAGTCGTTCGTTGGTTCACAATGTTATATTTGTGTTGCACACTCCTGCTCTCTCGAATAATGTGGGAGTAAAGCGACCAACTGATTGCTGTACTCAACAATTCTCCATCAAACGCAATACTTTAAATATATAAAGCATCTGAACTTTTAATCATTGCATCATTTATCTGTCAAGAAGTATTGATTATCACAGTATATTCCTTTAATTATAGCAGTTTTTTTATTATCTTTTTATTTTTTGTAAGACTTTCTTTAGAAACAGTGATAATAACTTATATTTTATCTTCGATTCCATCTCCAGTTTTATTTCTTGCACATTAATGTCTATTACAAAAATGTCTTCGCCAATATCCTGTTAATATCCACTTTAACACATTAAATTCATTATGCACAGCTTCATCCATTTTACTTTTAAATCTCTCGAGTAACCCACTGTACCATTTTAAATTTTCTTCTTCCTTTCTTTGATTGTTACTACAGACTTTGCTATTGTTTAGACTTACAGGTAATTTCAACATTTCACAAAAGAGGAAGTCTAAGTGAATCGATTGTAACTCTTAGGGGTTGAAAACTCGCCCCTGATTGATATAATATGAATTTATCGATATGATTTTTATTACTGATTTCATAGTTTGCTGATTACGTTAAAATGTTACATCATGAGATTCAACACATTACATTGCAATTGTCTAACACTTTGGATATTACGAAGTTATGGGGATTTTCTTTTAGATTCAACATTGACATGAAAATTTAGTGACTGTTATTATTAAATTCAAACTTGTTACTCATTTAGCCTATATATTTGTCACAACTAAAGTCAACGAAATACAATAGTTGCATCTATTAGTGACTTCTTTTAGAAGCATTACAGTTACCTTACCACCTTTGAGCAAAGCCTTAAACTATAAATAACCTAGAGTCCAATTAATTTTTACATCATGAAGTAGGTTCCTGTATTAGTTTAATAATTCTTAAGCTTTTTCAAATATTACTGCTGTAATTTCTATTCTTGTCAAACCTTCTGGGTAGTTTCCTCGAATGATTTTCATAACCATTTTTCGCTGCAACAGTTAGGTTGGAAACATTATGCAGTTCACTGATATTTCAGAATAGACGATACTCTTAAAGGTTACACATGTATTTCAGACTAACTTTGTTACATGGACCTCAGGGGTTTCGCCGGATACGGCCAGCCATACACATTATTTATTATTATTATTTATTATTATTTATATCAAATCTCGCCCGCCATAGCAAATGAGTTTGACACCCCAGCTTTAGGCCATTCTCGACGTTATACAAATTGTATCATTTCCCGTTAAAACACCACAACCCCTAAAATAAAAAATAGTTTTATTTTATCTTCTGTTTCAATTGCTTCTTGATCAGATAAAGACACATTGAACTCAGCAGTATTTCAGTATCTAATGTTTTTATCTTGACATCTAATAGTTCTAAATCTATTCCTGTTTTTGTACAAACAGCCTTCATTGTCAGCTATGTCATCACCTGTAGATTCCTTGCAAATTATTTTATTGACACAAAATACATTTCAAACCAGCTCGGGGATAGCATCTGAACAAGTATGATACATGTACTTCTTCACGTCTACAGTGCAAAGCGGTAACGTTTATCAGATAAAGTTGAATATATGCTACTGCATAAACTTTTCAAGACAAGAGTTAAAATCATAAAAAAGAGACAAGAGTTAAAATCATAAAGAAAACCGGCGGGGGTCGTAGATGAAAAACGTTCACATCTGGATAAATTGACAATCTATAATGTGATATATTTATTTATTAAATATCGTATTATTTGAGCTTTTGCCTTAGTCAAGTATTTAATTCAACTTTAATTTATAATTCCGCTACATCAAAATATGAGTGGTCTAATAATTTCTAATGATTTTAAAAACACCCCAAGTCCACCTTCGGTGAGACTCCACAGGTGTGCTGGTCTAGTGATCTTTTATTTTTGAAGTTTAATATTCTCGTATCTCTATACAGGTGGCCTAAATGGAACTGATAACGATCGCCTGTTGACATCTACTTAACAGCCAAATGCAAGAGCAGTTAGCCCAGAAATCCAGGTCGGTAGGATGCTTTCAGTTAAAATGTCTAGTGCTTGTGATTTCATATGTTTTGAAAACAATTGTTTCAAGGTTTATCTACCGTCTGTGTCTTCATCTATGTTTAATGGGGTATCCGCATCATTTGTGACATCATTTTTCCGATATTGATACGCTCTAATGACAGGACTCTTTGTGTAAAGTTTGGTCAAATTCAGTTAGGCAGTTTCTGAGATAACGATGTGTAAATGATTTTCTACTTTTATATTTGATGGAGGCACAGTATCATTTGTAGCAATGTTAAAGGTTTGTCTATTTTTAGTAACAGCCGCCATATCTGACCTCAGATTGGCATCATTTGTAAAGAATTGATATCCTCCGTGCCAGAATGCTTTCTGTACAATTTTAGTTGAATTCTATTAAGTGGTTATTAGATAATAGTGGCCGCATTTGATGACACATAAGCATCATTTGTATAAATCTGAAAGCCCATATTACTAGAATCCTTTCCTTCAAATTTAGTCAATTTCTGCTTGACAGTTTCTGAGAAGTCGATTACATTTGTATCAAACTGAAATCCCTCTATGCCAGGATGCTTTCAGTCAAAACACTTTCGACATACGTTTGTTTTCACTTTTTTCAGAGAAAGACGATTAGTTGTCTCTAGATTGATTAAGAAATTTGAAATTCGTAATGATATTTTGTAATAAAAGATCTCTTGATCTGTTTTGCTTGCAAAAACGTTTTGCATCCCTGTAATGGAATTTCTATGGTCATATGAGAAAATTAGCCAATTCCTGAAACCAAATTATCTTACGATGCCTCGGTGTGTATAGGGTTATATCCAGGAGCCAACAAGGTTTCCACTGAACGTTCCCTGAGCACATTGTTAAAATCAATATACGCACTAGTTGCTTGGAACTGCTGGCCATAGCTGTAGCTGTTAAATTTGTCTTGAAGTTTTCTAACGGAAAAAAATCATCTTGAACTGTGACAATTTGATTTCAGTAACTGTTGTAAATTCAGGAGCAGCAAGAAACAGATTTCTTAAAACCTGTTTGCGTAAAATATGTATGTATGCAACGTGATATTAGAACTAGACATACAACTTCGTCAAATAATTGTCACGCCGATGTTTTGCTTGGTGGGGAGAATATGTCAATGGTAGGTCAGAATTTTAAAATTTGTACATGATCATGATTTACAAGAAATCACGTTTGTTTCTGATAATTATTATTTCACTCATGATTGGTGATTTTATTTCAGACACTCATTTGCAGGCTTTACATAAAGAAGTGACTGTGTCCAATAAAGCAGCTTTTGCTAAAGATATTTCTAAAACAAAAATGAAGATACAATTTAAGACTTCTTTGTTATTTTGTGTTTTCTTCAGTTTCACTTCTTTAACTGCCAGTGCATATACTATTTGCCTCTTTGCTCATTTTCTCAGCAGAAACTTTAAATCCACGGTAGCAATCAAGAATTGTATTATGTATGTATGTATGTATGTATGTATGTATGTATCTATGTATGTATGTATGTATGTATGTATGTATGTATGTATGTATGTATGTATGTATGTAGCGTTGGACGGTAACTCAGCACAATAGTGCCTGTATGGTGCAAACTAAAAATGTAAAAATGAAGAATTGCACAAACAATTCAGGATAATAAATCCTTCCAAATAAAGATAAACATGAAGTACAACAAAATAAAATATAAAATGTAAAGATGCTACAATTCGGTAAAAGGTATATAAAATAAATGATAAAGGTACCACATGTAAACTCCTTAAAACATATGGTCAAAATGTGTTTATGCAAACCTTATTCGTTCAGAAAGTCCAAGATTATCTCGAGTGATACATCTTCGTACAGTTTCTTCATCCAGTTTCCATCAAAATACTTCTGTCTCCCGGGATGGAAGTCGACACACTCGATAAAAATATGTTCCACTGTCAGTGGACTCTGGCACGGTACACACTTTAGTCAGGGTATATCGTTCAGGAGGTATGTGTTAGCCAGGTATGTGTGTCATATACGTAACAGGAAACAGGTGACTGCAGGGCAGCTTTGGTTGCTTAATCTGCCCATTCATTGCCTTTTATAGCGCTTTCACTAGGCAGCCAGCAGTACACGGAGTAGAAGTCGACACACTCGATAAGAATGTGTTCCACCGTCAGTGGACAATGGCAGGGTATGCACTGTGGTCGAGGTTTACCGTTCAGCAGGCATGAATGAGCCAGGTATATGTGTCTGATACGCAAATGGAAACAGGTACCTGCAGGGCAACTTTGTCTGCTTTATCGGCCCTTTCATTACCCTTTATTCCAATGTGACTAGTCAGCCAACAGTAGAGAATACGTTTTCCATATTGTATGATAAAACCATGTTTCTGTAATATCTGGGATATTAACCGGATGTCAGGTTTAATGTTTTACAAGGCTTCCAGTGTGGAAAGGGAATCCGAAAAGATGATGAAATTTATTTGTGAGAGGTTTCAATCTAATTCAAAGATTTGAGTATAGATGTAATTTCTGCGCTACAAACTGTAGATGCATGCGGTAACCGGCTCCAGATCGTGACATGGAGTTTTGCAATGGCAACTCCAACCCTGTTTCCATCTTTCAAACCATCTGTATACAGGGATGTATGGTTACGATAGGAGGCTCCGGTTTATTAGCATTTTATATGAAAAAGGAGAGGATTTGTTGAGGACATATCGGATTCGCAAAGATCAAATGTAATTTTGAGGGTGTAGATAAACAAGGTGGTGATTTTGAAACACAGAACTTTTAAGTATTTCCAACTTTTATTTTTGCTGTTACTAAGCGTATGCCAAGCGGTAGAATAAAGTTTGGTGTCTGAGCACAGATGGTTTGGTACTTGGTCTTAAAGACTACATCATCCTGACAAACTGGCGTCTGAGCATATTGTGAACTCTAACGGTCCCGCCGCTAGCCATTCCCTGTTTGGCCATTGAGACAGGAAGTGTTTAATGTCCGTTGATATCACAATGCGGTGATTCAGCGTAGCAGATCCTGGGTGCCACTGAGAGACGAGTGCCATCAGCAAGGGATGTATGTCAAGGTGAGATTAGCCGCTGCATTGAAGAGGCCGAGGAATTGAAGAAACTCTCTTGCCGTAATAACCTTTTGCAAGAGGTCTCCTGAGACGCTACACCCATCCGGTCTATGCATATGGAAGGAAGAGGAGCGATATTAATATGGATTAGAAACTCCATACCTAAATGAATGAAATGTTGGGAAGGAATAAAGTCTAACATCTCCAGATTTGCTCTTCAGCCTAGTCTTCAGCCTAGATACATGTCGTGGATAATGAGGTTGGTCTGAAGTCCGTAATGACGCAGTCCAGTGTCCTTCTGAAAGCCCAAGGGCTGATGGTCAGGCCAAACGGGCGTGCTCGGAATTGGTACTTCACTCCCCGGTAACCGAAACGAAGGTATGTGCGGAATTTGGCGTGAATGGAGAGATGAAAAACAGCATCGGAGAGACCTAGGCGTATGGCATATTCGTTGTGGTGGATGGACAAATAGACAGACCTTGCCGTTCCCATTTGGGTGCTTTGTTGAAATGAGTTATGCTTCTCAGATCTATTATTGGTCGTAACCAGGAGAAGTCTGGAATAGAAACCTCGGGACGCCGGGTTTTAAACTACCTCTACCGTCCGTTTCTCTAATAAAGTGTTGATCGCCTTCTGTAGTGTTTCCTCATTATTGGGATCACTGGGAGTTTCCGTCATGAGAGGGAAGAACGAAAGGGGCAGGAGTTGGACAAATGAGATCCAAAGACCCTCCGAAAGTAACTGGAGCAACCAGTCGTTGTGTGGGAACAAGTTGCTTCACGCTTCTCGAAATAGAAGGAGTCTGGCACCCACCGGTAGTGAAGGCAATTCATTGCTTATTGTTGGGAGGCTTATGGAAGGAGAAACCTCAAATCTATGCATTGAATCTGAGTCTGGATGTAGGCTTAGGATGTCAGGATTAGATGATTTTAATTTGGCTCATTTCTCTCTGCCCTTAAGCTGCTTGGCTATGATTATGGACCGTCCAAATGGAGCATACGTTACAGGTTTTGACGACGAACATTTAGAACACGCGAGACACGTTTCATGATTATTCTACCCTATTTTAAAGCGACGGCATTTTTTTTCACTTGACTAACATTCTTCAGATGTAGACCTGAAATGATAAAGAAAAGAAAGTGCAAAGATACATGTATAAGTATACGTAGTTACAAGACTACACAAAAGATAAAAAAATTGACAACACAACCTTCGAAGTAATTATATAAATAGTAAGATAAATAATGTTCAAATAGGCGGACTCGCGTTTTTGAGACGTCCTATAAACTGTCAATATATGACGCCAAGCTGTTACAGTTTTATCATATACGAAGCGGTAACAAAGTGCGAAATATCATTCAACACCCTATTAAATGCAAACATGTAGTATATACTACATTGAACAATGTTCAGACATACTGTAGCACCAACAATAAAAGCTGGATGGGTGAAACCAGATTTAAAATCAATCAAATGGATTCCTAGGAGGACGGTTGACAGTGCAAGCTAAAGTTAAAAACCGACGACATCCGGGTTCCGAGTCGCTACCGAGTGGGATAAGGGAGCTAATCATTAAGATTTGCTTCCCTTTGTCTATATTATATATAGATAAAAAGACGTCTTTACGTCTATAGGAGGGCTGGATTCCGGAGGTAGGAGAAAATAATTCCTAACGTTAATGTGCTCGGGTGACGTATTTGATGGAGACAAACCTATTCTTAGTTATGTTAATATAAAAAGCAGATGAGAATAGGTTTTCTTTCTGCTATCATTTGTGGCTCTGTTGATTTTGAAGTTACTGATAATAAAATCAGATTGATCAACAATTCAGTAAGGAAGCTTTGCAAAATTAGTGGTGTGCAATCTGCAAACACCTATAGACAACTTTTCTGTAAAAAAAAGGGGGGGGGCTCTTGTTTCATAGTCGTATGTATGCCGCTACATATGGCATCTCCACACTAGATTTCAAGGACACCTGAATGGATTCATATGTACATTTTCCTTATATCTCATGGATGGATGGAGCAAAGGTTTAATGAACATCGACACTTATTCTTGGAGGCTTTGCAGTGGTGGGCTTAAATTGCCCATGTTTAATAATTTGACACTGAAGCTAGTTGACAATCGTGTATTTTAGTGTACATGTCTGAATGTCTTCAGAGATGAATTCATACTTGCTCTGATCAAATGAATACTGAGTACATTTTCTTAGATTAGATATACAGAGTACAATATAATATCAATGCTATTATTTCTTGTTTGCACACATGCGGCGAAAACAAATATACCTTTTGAACTGGTATTGTTTGTTGCAGTTCTGTCCTAGTATTTAGATAATTAGCCATATTTGATGTCGGATTGGCATCTTTTTTATAAATTGGAAAGGTTTTCATGTAAAGCAACTGTTGTTAAGTTTTGCCCAAATCTATTCAGCGGTTTTGGAGAAGTTGTTTAAAGTTTTTCATATTTTAAGTACCAGCAGCCATACTTGATGGTGGATCGGCATCGTTTGTAAAACACTTGAAAGGTCTCTAGGCCAATATGCTGTCAACCTTGGTTAATTTTACTGACATACCCGCCATATTCCCAGAGAGTGTTTTGGGGACTCAAAAAGTGTTTTGATGTCATAAGGGGTTTGTGGGGGGAGGGGGAGGGGTCAGTCCGCGTGTCCAAAAAAAGCTACATCGTCCAATTAAGAATAAGTTATGTTTTCATATAAGCCTATAGAAAATTAATGGAAATTCAAATTTGATTAGAACAAAGAAAATACCATGTTTTCTTGGAAGCATTTAATACACTTACAAATATTAGTTGGTACACTGAACATTGTTCCATACCATCATCATACACATACACACACATATGCCCACATATGCCCACATTCACAAAAACACAACCTCACATACATTAAATAAACAATCCATTGGACAGTGGAATATTTTCTTAATTAGATATAGTCTTGCTGCTCTAAATAGTTCAGTGGGTGTGTATGTGTGTGTAGGGGGGGGGTGAAGGGTGTGAAGGTAATGCAAGTTTCATTTGTGTTCATCTTGGCACTTTTTAGAAACTGGATGGTACTGTTATTTAAAAGTCCCCGAAGATCTTGTTGAATTAGTCTCAGTATAGAAAATGATCGTTTTGAATCCAAATTGCTGAGAGGGATTGTCAAACATGCTGGGTGGTGTTGCTATGTTCATGTCATAGATATGTTCATAGATATCGTGCACTCCAGAATTAGCGATTTTGGAGAAGAAGTTGAAAAAATATATTTTTCTAATTTTAGTAACGGTAGCCATCTTTGATGACAAATCTGCCTCATTTTTATAAAGTTGAAGCCCTCTAACAAGGATGAGTTTTGTCAAATTTGGTTAAATTTTGTTGAGCGGTTTTTTAGAAGACAGTGTTTACATGTTTCTATTTTAACTAACAGTAGCCATCTTTGATGGCGGATTGGCTTCTTTTGTATAAAGTTTACAGGTGTTCATGCCAGAATACTTTCTGTCAAGTTTTGTCAAATTATATTAAGCCGTGTTGGAGAGGGCGTTTACAGATTTTATATTTAATTTGTTGTAATGTCAGCCATATTTGATAGTTGTTCGGGATCATTGGTATAACCATTAAAGGTCTTTTTGTCAGTATACTTGCTGTCAAGTTTGGTTAAATTCTATTCAGCTGTTTTGGAGAACTAGTTGGAAGATTTTTCTCTTTTTAGTAACAGTTGCCATATTTGATGGCGGATCTATATATTTTGTGTAAATCTGAAAGTTCTGTTAAGTATTGTCAAATTCTATTCAGCGGTTTTGGATAATAAATTGTTCAATATTTCTATATTTAGTAACTTTTCTCTTTTAGTAAAGGCTGACATATGTGAAGAAGAATCAGCATTTTTTATGCAAACTTGACAGGTTTTCCTACAGGATGATTTCTGTCAAATTTGCTGACATTATGTTCAGCAGTTGTTGCGTTGGGGTTTTTTTCTGTTTTGGATCAACAATTTGCGGAGTTATAGCTCTTCATTGTCGGTCCCACCCATTTATATATCCACATAACTCCATAATAGTATTGCATTTCAGTCAAATTTGACAGACTTCATGATATTGATAGGACCTTTAATAAGTCTGATTATCAGCATTCTACGTCATTGTTTAGCAGAGTTGTAGGACCAGTTCACTTTCACACAAAGCTATTACTTTTAATTGGATTTCAACCAAATTTGATATGCAGCTTGATTTTGATGAAACATCTGCCGATTTCAATTGTCAAATATAATTTAGCTGAGTTATATACCCCTGGTTATCAGACCCACCCACTTTCACTTCTGCAGAATGACTACCTTACCGAATGAAAAAACAAAACGTAGTAGGCAGCTTGATAATAATGAGATCTTGTAGGAGTTTGATTTTCAATGTTCCTTGGGTGCATGTTCAGCATACAGCATCATCTTTTAGCGGATTTATAGCCCCTAATATTTGCATTCACCTACCTTCAATATGTCACAGTAATCCATCTTTCATTGTAAAGATCATGCATTTAATTTAGAGGAGTCATCTTCCTTTTCATCTTATCGTAAAACCAGCATGTATAAATAACACGAATGAATCAGAAATATAAATTTTAATTTATACTTCGTATCTTAATAATATCAAAGTTGTTTTTTTCTGAATCGTATTTACATTTTCCGAAATTATCTCATTTTTCAAGAAATAAAATGCTTACAATCTATCCTCTGACATATTTTTGATAAAACTAAAGTATCATTGAATGACACTGTCGTTATAAAAAACAATATATAAAGCAAATCTTTGTAACATGTGTGTCACTTGGCATTTATTAAGATCAATTTTACCAGTACACACTTTGATTTCCATACATTTTCTATCTGAACCCAACTATTCCATTGTAAGGAATGTCGTTGTAATGAGAGCTTACAGGTTTTCAGTTTTAAAGTAAAAAAAACCACAAGCAATAACAAATAATTTTCAAATGAAACAAAACCATACTTAGACAGATTAAAAACTTGGAATAGCATTATTACTCTATTATATCAAAAAGTTTAAACAAATAATTAATTGTAACACAATGGATTGCTATTTTCTTGCTTTATGTGAAACACTTGTGTTCATCTATTCAGCATGACAAGTGTGTTACTGAGCACATATTATTCATGCAAATACATTAAAAGGTTTGTAATTAACAATTTGGATTCATGAAAACCCACTTTCAAGTTAATCTTGAATTTGCTAAATTTACAACGCTGATAAAGCTCACAAGAAGCATTTAAATGGCACAGAAATCTAACAAGGTCATCAACATATGCACATAAATCTGCATACCAAAATTCATTTGCCCATGTCAAACCATTTCTATGTAATTGGGCTTCCAAGATTTCAAATGAAGTTCTGTTCCAGAAGTCAGAACAGTTACTAACTACGTTTGTATTGCCAAAAAACTAACTTTACAAAAATATAAAAAGTATTTAAACATGCGTGAGGATCTCAACAGTTTATTTACATTACATATGGAAACATGTCTACTATATTTAATTTGCCTATAACAAGCAGTGTTTTGTACAACACTTCCTTTACTAAATGGTGAAGTCATTTGCTATTTCTTGTCAAAACTTTCCATTATTCAGCAAATTTAATTTTTATCCTCCTAAATTCGCATTAACCATGACCCTTTACAATCCCTTACTTTTATCACCAACTGCAGGTAAACTCATCATTTAAATATACATTATTCTGCCATCAGAACTCAACAAATTCTAGAAGAATATTAAATATCATCAGCTATAATAGGTGTTATTCTGTACGTTTACAAACTTCATATCGGTCACTAATACAGATCTAAACACTGTCTTGCACTTTATATCTTCAGTGCCAAATTTTGTCCATTTGGCAGGGATTAATGGTGATACTAGCCTTGCTAAATGTTCCCTGTGCGCTCTCTCTCTCTCTCTCTCTCTCTCTCTCTCTCTCTCTCTCTCTCTCTCTCTATATATATATATATATATATATATATATATATATATATATATATATATATATATATATATGCTAATATACGATTTACCTTATTTACATTCGGTAGTTCCCCCTACTGACACGGGGATGTATACTAGGCTGGTGTACCCTTCTGCGTGCCATAAGATGCAACTAATGGCATGCGTCCCGTGATGATCTTCCCAGAAAGTTTTTGACCTTTATGCAAGAGTCCGTTTTATATGCAGATTTTGATCTTGTATTTTAAGGATGTTACCCTTTGTTGCCTGAATCATTGCTTTGCATGCCTTTTTGTGAGTTTTTGCAACATCTTTATTTTTCATCTTTTGTCTCACGGTGCATATCTTCTTTTGGTTTGAGGGGGTTATCGTCCTGCGGTCTTTGACATGGTGTTTGTCTCTACTAGTTTTCCTACCTAAAACCAAGCTACGTCAAATCCGATCCATTGAGAGTGCTTAATATATGTTATAAGAATTCATATACAATTAGCATAAAATATTTGCGTATTGCTAACCCACACTGGAACCATTTAGATGTTTTTATTGATGTCCGCACATCAATATTCTTAGATACACTGAATCGAACATCTATCAATCCCAAATCCCGGTAAGCTACGTTAATGCGTCATGAGGTGGCGTCAATATAATTCATGATACACCAAAGGAAGGTGGTATTACAGAAATGGGGAAAGATGTGGGTCGACACTGATACCAAGTAATGCAGAATATCTATTCACGTCAAATAATTCAGCCGAAAAAAAAGTCCCGGAGTTTTTGTCCAGATTTTAGTGTCTCTGTCGTTAGAGGTAAAACAGACCGATCAGAATCGTACATGAACCTCTGCAAAAGTATGGTAAGTTTGAGATCTGGAGTAAAGAGGGGCCAGGACAGAAAAATCGTGGGTCTTATAAGCAAAAAAAGAAGAAGATACAGGAAGTCAAATTAGCACCCATCTTTTCATGCAAAATTGCCTATCGAAAACAGCTTCTTTCATACTTCTAAGCATTAGGCAAAACAAAAATCTCTACGAAACAGATGTATTTGGATGCAATGAGAAACATTCAAAACACGCGTTTACTATCCCCATTCAGGCTAAAATGAAAATAATCTCCTGGAGCAAATGAGTTAAATGCATTTTGATTAAGTCACATGTTATGCATTGTTATGCATTTGATTAAGTCACATATTATGCATCGTTATGCATTGTTTTATAGCTTTAAATGATTAACACACTTTATATTAAAATCTCCGTAATGAATCAACTTTTATATTTTCAAAAGATATATCGTAAAATGCTTAAAAGCTTAGCGCTAAACAAATTCACTTCTCTGCTAATTCCAACACGTGATTATTGGTAAGCTTGGTTTGTGCAGTAAAAGTAAGTAAGATTTCTTCAGAGGAACTGACGCTCTACTGACCTAAAAGAATAAAAAGGCATCTTTTTCATTTATGACAACTAGACACAATATAAGCTATTCTGATCAAATACCCATATCTATATTTTGTTTCCATTAGGGAGGAGTAGCGATAGAAAGATTTTCAAGATGGCTGCCGTGACGGTCATATTGTATGTAAGATCGGCACTACTTGCATCTATAACCAACAAGGCCTTGGGATGAATGTGCGTATAAAGTTTCAATTATGTTGGTAAGTAAATTTATTAAAATAATTCTTTCCAATTGGTAATTGGTAATTGTTTGAATCCATCATCTGGTCTCAATTCGTATATGACCACTTGATTTCAACTTGAAACATATCTGTCTGTTTGATGAAAGGACAGGACACGTAACAACAACAAAAAACTCAGTCTCAGCATTACACAAAATGAAGATTCAGCTTCCTCCTCAAGGGTGATTTGTACAAATAATAAAAAGTATCAAGCTGACAGAACTAGTTTAAACACATGAAGTAAGATGACATCTTTCCCATCTGCAACCTTTCTCAACAGGTTGACCATTTTCTGGTGACAGCTGCACTGTGTTCGCATCCTTCTCTGAAAGACAAAACAAATCAAACAGGTGTTTAATCCTTTCCATACTCTTCATCAAATGCATCAGACACCTGATTGCTGTCTCGCCGTTTTTTTGGGAAGAAAACACGAGACAAAGTGAGGTTGATGTTCTGGCTGGTGTCAGCGTCAGTGGTGTCTAATCGGTATTGTGTTGAATGTTCTATGCAGGTCATAACTGTGAATAAGACGAGACTGGTGTTCTCCTGAACCATGTCATATTTATAATGATGGTATAATACAATTTTTTAAAAATCAAAAATTACTGAATGAAGTTACTGTTAGCTTCAAAACAGTTGAATATAATGATAACTTCCAATAAAGCAAAATTAGAGACATAAAAATGTAGTCAAGGAAGTTATTTTCTCTTGACGGTATATACCCGTAAGTCATACGCATACAATCTTACATACCATGAGTTAGTTCGTTTTGTGGATATTAATTTTCATGGTTTTTCAAAAAATGTCTTTTTAGGTACCTATGTTTTTTTGGGGGGGTTTTTTTATTGTAAAAAGGCCCATTCCTTTACACATAAAGGTATCTGTTCTTTTGGTCTTTACCTTTATGGTTTGTAGCAAGCACAAAACCAAAACAAATTTGTACACCATGAAAAATACTGAATTCACCGTCCGTGACAATCAGAAGTAGAAATGTCATGAAATCTTAACTCGAACTCGAGAGGAAGACACTGATCTTGGATGAAGATACCGTGATCTGGAAAGTATCTATGTACTACACTCGAAGATTCTTGCTGAACTAAGATGGGTGCAAGTATGTTCCTTCAAGGCAAAAATGGCACAGAAGGGTAAGTATAAAACTCACTTTTATTTCTCAGTTCATCTTCTTCTTTTATCTGTATACAGTATTCAGCTACAGCTTTAAACAGTTGGTCTAAAATAAAGAAAAATGGTGATAATAAGCACGCACACATGGAAAAGTTTAATCCTTGCCAATATCAATGTGATTTCAATGAATCAAGGCTTGCACTTAAAATCCGTCCATATTCAAGAGAAGACTTTTTACAACCAACATTCATTTCGTTGCTATGGTTAGTTTTATGAACTTCTTGATATAAAGCAGCGTCGAGAGTAGCACACATGTTGGATGATAATCAAAACAAAGGAAACACCGATTGTTGGTAATTGTTTTTTTTAAACAATAGCATTGATTTTTAAACACCAAAACTTAATATATTTTCTTTGCCTCGCTAATATTTATACCCAGACCAAATCTAAATATATTTGGTGCTCAAAATATATTTTTTATTCATCCCTGAAAACTGCCTGTGTTTAATGGTGTGCTAAATGCAGATTAATACAATCATTTCCAGTCTATACACTGCACAACTAGATTTACCTGCCTTCAAAAAACGAATAGTTAATATGGTTGTTTTCTGTCTCATACCCCTTTTACTAATACATTGGATACCTTCATATACAGCACATCTGCCTATATGAGACAAGATTTATGGATCTCTTTAATATTTCTATCATTCTTACCTTCATATATGCCCATACAGCACAAAAATTATGGATTCGTTAAATTTTCCTATCTTTTTAACTGTCATATAAGGGACATCTACCCATAAACTATACATTGGTTTCATTCCAGCGAGATAACAGAACAATCTTTTTAATAAGTCATTGCAAATGGGGATAACAAAATTCTACCTGAAGCATTATGCAAAATTAAGAAACTTTTGCAAAAAGATCCAACACTGAATGAAGAACGTGAAGCTGGGCTACTGAATATTTAAAAAGAAATACTAATTCAATGCAGAAGACCTAGATTTTTATAGTCTAGTTTAATTTATCCAACTTCTGTTCATTCAATTTAGATTTCATACAGCGTTATAAATCAGGCCTTGAAAATTGTTACATAACAATACACCTTTCAGACACAGACCCTATTGATCCTATGTCTGTTACCTACTTTGTATAGAAAAAAATCACTTGTCCTTACACAAATATCTCTTGTGAGAATAAGAGGACGAGTAAATAGTTTAAGCCCTGATAAGTTAAAACAAGTTACTGAAGGTCATTCAATACTATATCAATTGTACAATCAGGTGTAACCGACATTTTTAACGGCAACAGTTTGTGTTGAATTAAAAGTCAAATACTGCATTTATATAGACAGAATCGGCTTACCAATGTTTTCTCCAGTTTTATTGGAAACTTCAAATGCAGTTGCTTGTACCCCTGTAACAAAATAATATGCATGATGACCATAATCTGCACAAAAAATGAAACATTTTCCCTCTGAAAGAAAACAAAATGACTAGAATATTTGTTATAATGTAAGTAACTATCCTCAGTATTTCCATGCATGACTTTGTGTAATTTACAAAAAATGTCATGGCAAATTACCTTTATGAAAAGCAATAAACCTAATGGGTACATACTTTTTCAGCCGGGTATTGATAAATCCATACTTATCTTCCAGTAATAATAACTTGCATTGAACAATTTAGAATAATTACATAAACAATATGCAATAATCACTTTTTTATAATATGATTGGCAAATTGTTGTCACCAAGCTCTACACACTATTTTTTTTTCTTTTTGATCGATTGTATATACTGTAAATGCTAGCACACTGTATCATGGCAGATCGAGGTCAATGCTGTTAACATTTGCGTTAACGTTATTCAAGAGCAAGACATAATACTGTCAAATCCTTTTCATGGCAATATACCGCATAGGGGGTATTTGTTCCAGACATACAATTTGGTAACTATGTTCAAACACAATGAAGTATACTTTTTGGCCAGTACAATTGTAATGATTACATATCTAGAGAGGGCATAGAATTTCAGATGGAAACCTTTGACTGGATATTTTTTTCCCAATTCAGGATCCAAGCTGGTATAAAATTTTTGGGCAAAGTGACTTCTCTCCCCCCGCCAGAAGTAGGTAAAGCGTTGGGAAAATAGGAAGTGTAAAGTCTTCTAAATTTAGAAAGTTTAAAACTGTTCCCTAAAACAGCCATTTGACCAAATCTTTAAGCCAAACGGTATAAGAACAAAATAAAAACTCATTAAACTTTATGAAAATAGCGACATTTTTCATTGTTTTATTCATTAAAACTGCAATACAATTTTGTTTTTGAAAGAGACGGTAACCTCAAAAACAATATGTTCAAACTCTTTTAGATTGCTCTTTGAACGGAAACAAGACACAAGAGTCGATATTGTACTCTGAATGCGAAAGCATTACAAATGGCAAAAAAGGGGAATAATGACGCCAACTCAAGGAGAGGCGAAGTAAACTTTAATGGTTAACTGGTCGAAATGACAGGTACTGGGCGACTATTTATGCCTGAATTGCCCTCTTGTGTAGAGCCTGCAATCTCACTTTTAGACCGCTGAATTGCTGAAATGTATCCACTGCCAAAATTTCTCAGTAAACGGTACTTTTTTTTTTCATCCGTTCCTATTCTTACCATCCACTAATGTTTCTATTGTCTCTGAAGTAACCTTCCTCAACCTGGCATCCTTATCCACCAAATCGTTCGTTGTACCACATAGGAACACCTTGCAGTCCTGTAAGGTAAAACTATCAATTAACAGTAATAATAACTTGTATCAAACAACTTGGAATAATTACATAGACAGCATGCAATAATCACTTTTTATGATATGATTGACAAACTGTTGTCACTAACCTCTCCACACAAATATCTTTTTTCTCTTTTCTGGATGGTATATATTGTAAATGCTAGCACACTGTATGATGGCAGGTCTAGGTCAATGCTGTTCACAGTTGCGTGAACATTATACAAGACCGAAGGCGGAATACTCTCGAATACCTTTTATGGCAATATACCGTATAGTGTGTAATTTGTTGCAGACGTAAAATTTGGCAATTGTGTTCACGCACAAGGAGTTTAATTTTGGACAATAAAATGTTAGTGATTACTATATAAATACCCGCTAAGAGGTCGAGTAATGCACGGGCAGATCAGGGTCAATGTTGTTTGTTCCACTGATTACTTCTAACAAACTTCAGAGACCCAGATCTGCACGCCCATTATGCGATTGCAGATCTTGGTCGTTGCAGTTTCCAGTTAGACTCGAACTGCAATCAAGTATATACGCTACAGATATACAGTGGTTACAGCATTAGGATGGAACATGTTGACAACAATTTTTTTCACAATCCAGAGTTCACGCTGGACTCAAATTTGTGGGCGAAGTGGCTTCTCTCACCGGCCAGAATTGGATGAAGTGTGGGGAAAATCGGAAGAAGTGAGTGTATATTAGTCTTAATTTAGAATGATTAAAACTGTTGCCTTGAACAGCCATTTCAGTCAAATGGTATAAAAAAATACTCATGAAACGTTATGAAATTAGTAAAGTTTTTATAGTTTGATTCATCAAAATTGTCATACGATTATATTTTTGCAAAAGACGGTAATCCTATCAAAAACATTCAGATTAAAGGTCTCTCTTTTACATGGTGAAATATGCAGTAAACTTGTTTACCTGTACTAGAATTTAGAATATCATCCTCCACAGAGTAGTACATTCCTCTTGATTAGGACTCAGAGGCATGGAATTCGACTCACTTTGTCGAGCTTAATATGTGAATTTTCGATGGAAATGTTGTACATTGAAACATAACTGTAAACAGAGATAATCATTGAATCGACACCAAAGTTGATCAAAGCATGAAAATACTGATCAAACTGCTCTGTGAAAGAAAACAAAAAAAACAACAAGACAGTTAGTATTGTACTCTAAATTCGAAACGATTAAATGGCAAAAAATGGATTTATGACGCCAAGTCGAGAAAAGGCGAATGCCGCTTTCTATGTTTATTAAATGACAGAAACTGCAATTTTACTCTGAGACCACTAAATTGTTCAAATGTATTCCCTGCCAAAAATTCTCAATATACGATATATATTTTTTCTTTATCAGCTCATGTTTTTACTACCTCACAAGTAAGCCTCCAAATATAGGTATTTTCATCCAACAAATCTTTCCTTTTACCACACAGGAACATCTTGCAGTACTGTGAGGTGAAATTATCAAATTGGACTTGACTGAAACTTACAATAATGGACATTAACAAAAGATGTAAATCTACATATTGTACCAAGATGTCCACTGTCGAACTATATCTTAAACAAAAAAAAGTAATTTCAAGTTGGTCAAAGTTGTGAAATATATTTCCTCTCTACCTTACTTCTAGTGGAAATAATTATAAGCCATTTACTGGTTATTGAGGTTATTGCACAGTACCAAAATTAAGTGTAAGTGGAAAAGTAACGGATGCATACTTTCTATGTAATTTTTCATCAGAAAAAAGGCACTAATTAATATATAAAATGACTGTCTTGCCATAAAATCCTTTAAAAGTTATTGAAACGTAATGAAATTTGTAATGCATGGGTAAGGTTTTAATTAAGCACTGACTAAGTCTGTGGCAATGAAAAAGGTCAAAACTGACTGTCGTCAAGATCCTCAAACTTCACAACATAAAGTTGCAAAACATATTTTAATACAGTTACATTCAAATAAATTCTGTATTTCAAAAGTTACATCCAAGACAAAGATACAGATCAGAAGTGACATCGTCCCTTGTTGTGACCTCGCCCTTAGTATGAGATGATGTGACGGTGGTCGGTGACACATCATCCAGCCATTATGTATACATCAAACTTAAGTATTATCAAAATATCTTCTGCGTTTCAAAAGGTACAGCCCTGACAAGAACACACGTTGCTAATTTATACATTTCATTTCCATGACCGTAATCTGAATTAGGGTGTTTGAGTGTGGTAAGCAAGACACAATCTAGAGGTGGTATACATTTGGGTGAAACTTCGTGACTTACAGCCTGTACTATGAAACAAGTCCAAAGTTACATTTTACCTTACTATGACCAGCACCTTAAGGTTCTGTGAGTGACTGTAAAACTCAACAGATTATCGAGTCATAATGTGGGTAAAGTTTCATGAAATTATCTTCAGTGGTTCAAAAGGTTACAGCCTGGACAAGGAAATATGTGACAGAGTTACACTTTCCCTTCCTGTGACCTTGACCGTGAGGTAGAATGTGTGATTGCACTACACTAAACATTAAGTGTCTAGTCATGATGTATATTGCAATAAAGGCTCAGAAAATATCTTCTGTGGCTCAAAGTTTACATGCCACAAGGAGCAACTTAGAGAGCTGCGTAGTTCTTTCATGTTCCCTTGACCTCTGAGATAGGGATCTGACAATGGCACATGACAAAACAGCTAGGCACAATATATACCTGGGTAAAATTATATCCAGATCTCTAACTGGCTTCTAAAGCTGTGTGGGAGACAAGCAAAGATTAATGTATAACAAGACGGAAAATGCATAACATACTAATCCTGACATAATGCATATAAAACTGACTTAGTTTTCACATTCTCACAGCTGGCATTGCAGAGCTGGATATAACTTTCTTTGACCATTTTCCTTTCTCTGTATGCATACCAGACTGGGAAAAGGGATTGAGGACTTAGTGACCTAGACTTTCTTCAGAACTGGAGACTTTATGGTCAAGAATAATTTCCAATAAGGATTTACGTTTGTTGATAAGATGAAGTGCATCCCAATAAATTCCAAAATGTAATCAATGATTACATTGCTCACCTCTACGAAGCTTTTAGGACTTTCCAGTAGTCATTGTAAGCATTAATTATCATGCAGAAAATAAGTTCAGACTAAAGTGATGCCAAAAAAACAAAAATAACAAATAACAAATAAGCCCCTTTTATAATGAAAGTTTTTTTGCGCTTGTGTGCTCTTTCCATTTAAACTTGTAATATTTCTATAATTTAAAATTTGAGCTTTGAATTAGCACTACTGTATATATAGCCAGTATTGTGCTGATATAATATTTAACCCCCTACCCACCTACCTAACTAATGTGACAGAGCACGAAAAACATAAAACAATAGAAACGAACATTCATTTCTAAATTTAGGAAGTATAGGTGCTATAATGCAATGATAACGGAAAGAAATTAATGTTGTTTATATATTCTATTTGTTCTCTATTTTTGGTATTGTTCCAAAGTTCTGTTACGAAAGCTATTATTATTGTTAACCCCTACAAGCCAGATTTTGCAGGGGGAAAGTCACAGGCTTTAAGCAACCTTGGAACAACAAACAGTAGTAAAAGCATAGTTCATGCATCAATAACAATTTGGATTAGCCATTAGAGATGAGGTCTCATATGAAAAGCATGCCGTCCACTCCTATCATTCGTATACTCATACACATGTACAATATATAGCTAACCTGTTGATGGTTCCATTATATAGTCATTAATATGCAATGCTTACTATTGAATAAACATATTTATCCCTACTTCCAACTGCACTTATGAGCATGTTAGGATGTATACAGCGTAATAAAATATATGTTGTTATCAATACGCATATTTAATCCATGTTAACAAACTTTAAAATGTTGGTCACAGCGACCGTCTTTGGTTGTAAGGGTGTAGTACTAACAGAGGTAGATCCATTTACAAAATTTCATGATTGGAACATAAATAAATACATTGAAGTATAAACAGTATGTCAAGTAGACATCTTTGTAACAAGGATATATATCTTATCACGATGCATCCACTCACCAAGTTTCATTATTCTTGGTAGAATATGATGCATCTATCATCCCCAAAACTTACGTGGTCATGAGTTAAACACAATACTTAAACAAATTAGATAAAAGATGAAATATAATACACGATGGCTTTTTCGTTATAAAGGCGAGACAGTAACAGAGATGCATATCATAATAAATTTCGAGCTTAGCACGGACAGTGCTCCGACACAAAATGTAAGCTTAGTCAATGAAACTCAAAATATGCGCCATTATCACCTACGACTGAGGTGAAATATTACCCTTCAAAATGCATTTTTTCACCACTTTTCATGATTCTAGATAGGATAGTAGGTATATAGCATGCAACCATGTTATGTAATTATGAACTAAATACAAAAACTTAACCAAAGCCAGTAAAATATGAAATGTAGGTCACAGTAGCCTTTTGTATGGGTGTGGCACTAAGAGAGATGTATAAAAAATCATCAAGTTTAATGATTGAAACATGAACAGTAAAAACTCAAAATTTAACTAAAGCCAGTGAACCGTGACATATTGGTCCCAGTGACTCACTGTAAGATAAAGTTGTAATACTTATAAGATGAGATGCATCACTATGTTTCATGATTACGTGAATAACACCATTTTACAGGAGGTAAAAAGAAAACTTTGTGATCATACGAAAAGTACAGAATCTAAACTAAAGCGAGTAAATCTGAAATGTAGGTCCCAGTGGCCTTCTTTCATTGTCATGGTGTGGTACTAATACAGATGCATTGAATCCTCTAATTTGATTATTCTAGCATGACCAGTGCTAGAGATTGAACCCAAGTCACTGAAGCATGAATTATGTCTCAGAGTGACCAATTTTTGTAAAGTGGGTGTTGTACTTATCAAGATGCCTGCCCTCACCAAGTTTCATTATTGTATGTACAGCAATATGTTTGCAAGGTGCACAAAAACTATTTTGTCATGGGTTAAATGCACACATTTAACCTAAGCCAGTAAAATGTGAAATATAAGTCACAATAACATTCTTTTGATGTAATGGTGTGGTACTATTAGAAATGTGAACAATGTTCTAGTTTGATGATTCTTACATGAACATAATTTGAGAGGGAAAAAATCATAACAAACTTTAACTAAAATCAGTAAAGTGTGACCTATGCGTCACAGTGACCTATGTTTGCATTAGGTTGTAGTACTGAGCAAGATGCAATCTCTCACCAAGTTTGATGGAAACTAGGTGTAATAGTAGTATACATGCTAGGAGCAAAGAAACTTTTTGATCACGAGGTAAACACTTAACTTAAGCCAGTAAAATGTGAAATATAGGTAATAGTAACCTTTTGTTTTCGTGGTAGACTACTAATTAAGATGCATATATTGATCAAGTTTAATGACTCTAGCATGAACAGAGCTTGATAAATAAAGTTAAAACGTAACATTTAACTGCGTGACGGTTGAAATATGGGTCAGTGAAAATTCTTCACAGCACTTCATCCAAATGGAGCTATCGCTGAAGGATGATATTATTTAAATATGATGGGAAACATCTATAACTAATGATTTCAATATGCAAACACGAACAAAGGTCTTGCACTAATTTCAGTTTAATTTACATTCTCAGTATCTATTTTTAGGCTCCACCATTGACGCTTACTGTTCATCTATAGCACAAGAAACTTCCTCTAAGGTACCCTTAGGACACACAATGAAGACACCAGAATATAAAGAATATAAAGCTAAGACCATTACGACTGATTGTATATCGACTGAGATAAGCACACCCCGAGCTGGATTACATAATAGAGTGCGCTCATTGGGAAAGAAACATAAGACAAGCAATTTCATATGCTGGCAGAAATCCCTTTAAGTTACTGATTTTGATTAGATTCGGCACCAAATGAGAACACAAGATTGATGATTATAGACAGAGGATGTGATGAAAAGAAGATGAAATCTTCAGGAAAAATAATCTTGCATCATTTCTTAAATAGCGCACATGGAGAAACAATTAACACTCAAATGTCGAGAACAAATTCAAGATAGGAATTACTGCTCAAGCATGAGTAATCAACCCCAGTATGGTAGACTCTCGACAGATGAGACTATTTATGACACACGTTTTGCTAAATGATCCAATTTCTTAGCTGTTAGGGGTCTATGGGCGCCACTTTTTTCATTCCTGAAACAAACACTGCATTTTACTGAATATAGTACCTTTTCTTACTCTTCTTCTTCAAAAAGAAGTCTCCAAACAAGAATTATTTTAAATGTCAGGCAAGTAACGAACACTTTCAGAAAGCATCTTTTATTTCTCAAATACTCTAATAATCTGTGTTTAAAAAGACTAAACCTGTTCATTTTACATATGTTAGTTGCTTATTTATAATTGTAAAGAACTCAGTTTTATCTTGCAAAATATCCAATGTCAAATAAAGTTTCTTTCGTTTGATTGTTTTATGCCAATCCTCTCAAATATGGATCAGGGAATATGAAATTCGAAAAGAACATTTAATCTTGCCTCAGTAATACACATATCCAAGCCATAATACAATAATATTTTAATCTAAATAATATCTGACTATCCAGCCATAAAAAATATTTTTTTATTCTGTACTAAAGCTGCTTATTATTTACTTCTCAAAACCTAATTGTCTGAATGAATTTCACAACGTAAAAGGCCTCTACACTTGCTGATGCTTGTAGAATCTGTACTTTTTGTACACAAAATATCACCATCACCTTCCGACCTTTTATTTTTAAGAAAACTTGAAAATGACAGTGATGTAAGTTCATGGAAAGTTATGAATTATTAAGCAAAATCCCCTGAAAGTGACAAGGGAACAATACATTTAGCCTAAAGCTCCCAAAATCCCTTTTTTCGGAAGCTGGAGAAAACACTGGGCCATCGTGTAATTCAAACATTAAAGATTTTGCTATTGAAATACTAACCTTTTGCCTAAGTTGTAGCTCCAAAGACCCGAAGCATGCTCTGTCAAAACTGGACCTGTCAGTCATGGTATGGTACAAGTCGCTCAATGATTCAAACCGCTCTTAGCCACCAGTGTCCTGATAAATGTGCAAATACAAAAGCATTAAATTTTCAAAACTTCAAATAACTTTATAATCATAGAACAACTTCTAAATTATGGTTTATATACATGGTCCACTGTCATTATATACAATGCGATATCGTCCGTAGCCTGTTTTAGGATGCGTTGTACCATGTCCTCCTTAGACTGTGGACTATCTTCTCCGGGGTGCGCTCTGCATTACTTCGGGCTTTCCCCATCTCAATTTCGAGTGATTCAATACATTCCGGTTGGTGACCTTCTACATTGTGCATTTTATACATTAAGTTGGAATCATTTACACCGATTTTCACTTGTGTTGTAAATATTATCTTAAATCCATCATTGGAGTGCATAGAGATGCCCTCACTCATGAAATGGGTGCCTCAGTCACCCAGGCTGGCTTCAGAAGGTATCGAACCCGCGACCCTTGGATTACGAGTCGGACGTTCGACCAGCTGAACTCCCATGGTTCCCTATACGTACATGTAATGATCAGCATGTATAGTACAGTCTTAGTGTGTTCACCCTTTCCCACTCATCCTTGAAGGAAAATTTAATCCTTTCCACTCAGATGCTCAGTAAAATCCTGCCCACCCATCCATATACCTGTTCATTAAACCTCTTGTTGAGGAAGACAGTGTTCTTCTAAGGATCTATCCATTCATCCACCCAATGTCCTTCAAGAGAATGAATGCACAAACTGTGAACCCATTAGGTAGGTTTGCTGTAGTTATATATTTCAAATTAAATATTTGATTCCTGATATAAGATCTTCATATAAATGGTAATGGAATATGGAATTGTGCTACAAATTTCCTTAACAGTCTGAACATTATTGATATAACCGTCAGTCTTTGCTTATTTTATTTATTGAAATAAGCATCTATCCTTCAATTCTTTTACCTTTGTTAATGAGAATATATTTATCTAAGCTGGGAAATACTTTGCGAATGATACAGTTAGGTTTGTTAATCTCTCCTTTTCAACTGAAAAATCTTACAATATTCTTGAAATTTTCATTTATGCTGGAATTACATTTTTGTGGTCAAAATGATTGCAGTTTCTTATTTACAATTACCTAACTTAGTCATCATGTATTTTAATTACTTTCAAGACATTAGCAACAGATAAAGTACACTACTACATTACTACATTACAACTGTAACTTTAACTTGAGATTAACAATTGTGAGTACAATTTAAGATATGATTAGATTATAGCATTATTTATGATTTTCAAAGAAACTAATCACGTTAGCTCCATTGTAAAGACACTGTGTTGTAGATCTCTTCAGCATACTTAAATATGCAATTATCTACTATGCAGTGTTTCCGCTCATGTTTTATTACATGCAGGAATATCCCTGGAATAGGTCGGCATCATTTTGTTAGAAAATTATAACATATGCAGTTAAACTAAATTCATTTTGAATGGGGCTCCTATGTGATCAGTTGAAATAGTACAGTATTTTTTTTCATTAAGAGATACTCGAGAGATACAATTGTATTGGTGGCCCCTTAAAATTTCTTGGCGTCCCATTGTTATTCTTAATTTTCCATTGCTTATACAGGAAAGTGGACCATTGGTCCATCACAAATGCCCACTAGTTTTCTGAGCTAGGGATAACCCTGGCATGCATTATTGTGCTTTTTCTATTGTGTGTTTGAACCTTTGTGATGTATTAGCGTTATGGGAGAGAGAGAGAGAGAGAGAGAGAGAGAGAGAGAGAGAGAGAGAGAGAGAGACTGTTTAACAATAACAACAAATATATCTGGGATTCATCAGTAACACATCCTCTTTCTAAATATCAATCATAGAGATAATATGGAGTCTTCCTAAAGATGTAATCCAAACCCTTGTATGTTTCTTATGGAATGACTGCACGCTAGTGTACCCTGAATGTACACTGTTAATGTAATCATCGTCCAAGTATCATTTTATGGCAATGTCTTGCAGTTTCACACATTCATAGGAAAAGAAAATGAAATTGGATGCCAACCAAAAAAGAACACAGATAGTCCTGGTTCATAAACAGCAATGCCAGGGCCAGCATATCGAACCCACGATGAAAGTGTTGCTGTAAAACATGTGACTTGGACAAGTTCAAAAGGTTGAGCAAGCATGTCACGAAATGAATTGCCTTAACTTCATAATGATGCATCCAAAGTATGAAGAAAATCCATCAGGGGGTTAAGGACACATAAGCCAATGAAAAAGCTTCAACCAAAACCCTAGCAAAAAATACTGTGACTGTGAGTTTGACCAAAGCTCAAAGGGATGAGTGATCATGTAGCAAACGGATAATTGTATCAAAGGGATTAGTAGATACAGGTAAAGGAAATATATGCCTTAACAAAAGCCTTAATGCAATCGTTCTATGTGTGTAACACCCAATGTCAATATGGAGAGCAAGCTTGTCGTAGAATGTATTGTCTTGGATTCATAATGATTCATTCAATTCATGAATGTGACCTTGACATCAATGTCAACGATAACATTGCATGTGCAAAGACTAAATTGTCTTAGCTTCATACTGAAACATCCCAAGTGTGAAGAAAATCCATCAAGACATTTAGGAAATAAAAGTAAATGTGAACACCTTAACCAAAACCTTAAGGTACATTTTCTGTCACTATAACCTTGATTCAAAGATAATAGAGACAATCAAGCCTGTCGTAAATTAATTGCGTTAGCTTCCTAAGGCATCATGCCAACATGATGAGAATCTATCATGGGATGTAGCAAATGTCGGCAAATGAAAAAGATTTAACCAAAACCTTAACGCAAATTTTCTATCACTGTAACCTTGACATCAAGGTAAAACAGACAAGTGACCATGTCATAGAATGAATTGTCTTAGCTTCATGATTGCTGCTAAATATAATGAGAATCTATCAAGTAGTTCAGGAAACATATGTAAATTAACAATTTTAAGCAAAAATGAACTTTATCAAAAATTTGACGATACGAAGACCGGAAAAAGTGACTGATATATCTCTTTCCAGCTAGTGTACAAAACAAATTCAAAGTTATTATATCCTTCAATGTAACATTACATGGAATATTTGCAATTGAATGTCCATTATTGTCTAAGTACCATCCACTGAATAGAGCACTGTCCAGGTCATTGAATCTTGATTTGGTACCTTTCTCATCTTTGTTGTCAAATGCAACTGCTGTCAATACTGAAATATATTTGGTCACAGAGCCTGAAATTCTCACAATAGCACTATCCATTTTCAAAATCAATGGCATACCATTTAGGACTGATATGTGGAAAAGCCATGCTACTGAACGTTTCCTAACGCTGACGGTGCAATATATGACCAAACTCTGTAATTTACGAAACACTGTGCTTACAACGCGAGAGCTGGACAATAGACACACTGGTATTAACATCGCAACTGATATTACGAAGCTTTGTGCAGAGTTTGGAATAAAGAATGATCAAGTTAGTGCACTAGTAAGTAACAACGCCTCAAGTATGTGTGGAGAGATCCTGAAATACTGCAATATTAGATGATTTGGTCACACGCTTCTGTTATCCAATCATGGTGCATTTAATGATGTTTTCGATAGCATTTACAAGCTTCTGCCTATGAATAGGGAGACAAATTTGACCATTGGTCGGCGTGATGGACGATCCTCTTCCTGTGACCAGTTACCTTACTAGGCTCTGCATCAAACGAGACCCCACGAAGACAAAAAACTAGTTCTAGTGAGCAGGCGGAAGGAGACTTAGCTCCACTTCCTAATCCACCAAAAGTGTAGAACTTTAAGTGGAAACAAACAAAATGTCTATTCGTTTGGTATAAGTCACTTTTTATTTACTTCACGAGTGTTATAACTTCCATCGGAATTTTATTAAAGCAAACATTCGTAACAACTCTAATGTAGTTTTTTTTTATCTGATACTTAGTATGAAGTCCCTCAAACCAGGTTCTGAAGTAACAATTGTTATCAGATAAGTATATTTCCTTTCATTTCCCCTATTTCCATACAAATATCTTCATCTGTTTGTTTGTCCATTCACATAATTAAGGAAATATTTCCCGCATATTATTTCATTTGCATGCTCTTTAAATGTTGTATATAGCCGTAGTAATAGTTTTAAATCAGTGTTCAATGGAAATCTGCTTTAAAATTCGGACAAACCACGTTTGTTACAGTGACGGGCAATAAATTACATTCATTTTTTAAATCCCCCAACAGAATTACATCAGGTGAAAGCTTATGCGCATGTCCAGGCAGTGTGTCTGCTTACATTATTGATTTTTTTCATCATGTACCTGTATGTAGCAATATCAAGACGATTTTATGGATTTTTTACCAAAATTGTCAGATATATTTATCCAAGACATGTCTTACAAACTGAATCCTGTCATAATAAGAAGTAAAAGACGTACAGCAACTTAAGCAATCGCAAATTGAACGAGGTACAGTTTTAGCATCCTCAGTGGTTTATATATAAATAGCTGTCATGCGTAGTTTTTAGGAATGTGGATCACTTACCATAAAACACTCAGCAATGGACGATCACGTGTTTATTATAACCTCATCTGAATTGTCCAGATCATTGAATTTTCATTTGGTACCTTTCTCCTCCTTCTTTTCAACTAATTAATCTACAGAAAGATTTTTGCGGTTGCTTCCAAAGACCGAATGGGAAAGAAAAACTGTTGCCATGCATGTAACAAAGGTCACAAAGTTATAAATTACCCAAATTAAGAATATTAACTCAATAAAACGGCAAAACAAGAGTGTAAAAAGATTATTTCGACCTAAATCTTTCAAGTTGATGATTATTCATTTGGAGAGTCATATAGTCGTGTTTAATAAAGGACTTGTTAATTGAGACGTACAGATAACAGATGTGTGGTTACAAGTGATTCTAGCAAAATATTTAATGCTTGAAAAACACTGTTGATTTAGAATCTTATCATGAAATAACTGTTTTGATTTCTACTTTATGGCAATGTTTCTCTTCTAAAATTGTGAATTCAATTATGAACCAGAACCAGAGCTATTTTTATGGCATATCAAAGTTCAAAGTATTTTTTTAATACATATCCCCTCCTACCCTAACAAGTCATCTCAGGTAACCCAAAATCCTTTACACATCTGACCACCTCCCATAGAGGGGTCCGAAAATTACCTCCTCTCGGAGTTACCTCCTGTACAAAGTTTAGTAAATTTCCATACAGTGGTTTAGGATAAAGAGTTTCGAAAAGACCAGAACTCATGATTCACACATAAAAGGAAGGTTTCAGAATATCTTTCTGTTCATTCATAGTAATTAAAAGAAAGATTTTGTAAATGATTACCCAGAGCTCTAAACTGATAGACTTTCCTCCTGCATCTTCCACCTTAGATGAAACCTCAACTCCAATGGTCTGAAAATTTAAATTTAAAAAAAAAAATAGTGCAGGTAGACATGTAGATAAACAAAATAAGGCAAAATACAATAGAGACATGTCATGGACTTATTTTCAGAAACTTGCTAAAACTAATTATCGCCAATCTGGGCAGGAATTCTAATTGACTTCCTACTTGCATTTTTTCAAGAGTGGAGAAAAATTCAACTTGCAGAATCATATTTCATCTGGCATTTTTTAACGTGTTACAGTTGTTGTCTAAATAAGGTGTTATCAAGGCATTTTGAATAAAATGGAACTGTTTTTTTCAGTTTCAATTGTAATTTTGTTTATTTAGCAATTACTGTTATTGACAATTCTGTAATGAATTTTGGAATAGAAAGAACTAATTTATATCAGCTTCAGTTGTAATTTCATTACCATTTTGAGTATCAAAAACATACATGAACAGCTAAACTGAAAGCAGATTAACTTGCCTGAAGTGATGGTTACTTGATACATAAAACATATTATTTCAAATCGTTCCATTGTCTCTTAGCCATGTCTATGCCACAGGCAGCATGGTCTAAAAGTACTCTGGGGGGGGAGGAGGGGGAGGGGAGCGGAGGCAGAAACTTAATTCGAATATTAATGAGCGTTTCCGACTTCAGGGAAGACACAATTTAATATCGCAGTACGTACCAATCAGCCGTCCAACAACAACAAAAACATACCAGCAGAGCAAATCGTAAGCAAAGACATAGTAGCAGATTTTATCTACCTGAGTTATATTTCCATATTTGTAAATATAATGATTGGAGTCGAAACAGATACATCCCTCTTTCCCTTAAAAACACAAAGGTTGCGTTCTAGTCTATTGTGTATTATCAGTAGGCACATGCACGGCCACACTATAGGTATCGGACCACTAATTATTTAACACCCAGAGAATTTTTTCCCATTATTAATTTCATAAACTTCAATCTATGTGCTTAGTAATATCCTGTATTTAATTTCCTTCTGACAAAATAGTATATGAACTGTTGGTGCGAGACTGTGTTATTACGTGCAGACTAGCCCCTCCCCCCAGCCACCCCCTTTTTTATGCCAGTCTTATGCATAAATTATTTTATTTTTTAATATATTAACATTGCGTTCTGTGGAAAATAAGTCAGCGGTCCAATCCCACACGGCTACATGCTACACAGCATACCTCATTGTAATTGAATCAATGCTAAAACAAACTTCGTGTTACGTCTTGAAATTATGACATGTTCTTTTTTCTGTTTGCTTGTTTCTTGTTGTTTTGTAAGTGTCTACCTGCTTTAAGAAGTTTTATTTATGTTTTGCTGTATATTATTAGAAAATGTAGCATTCACAAAAGAAGCAAGAACTTGCAATCTCAACTCGTATTTTATACAATTCGCATTTTGCGAGTTTGCACGCGTTAAATTCTAGCCCTATTTCTCAACCTCAAACACTTGAATTGTGTTCTTCAAAATACTTACAATGAACTTTCATGTATTCATTTGTAATGGTTTGGTTAATACTATTCTATATATGAATGCTATATAATATACTCATCGGTAATGCTTATATATGCTGGGGGGGTGTTTGTTTTTTTATTTCATCTTCTTGTGTTTTTTTATGGAAATAGTAGATCAGGTATCTGACCTAATAGTTTCGTTGTCTACAGACAGCCAGACTTATTAAAATTTTACCTTTGTAATGCCTTGTGTATGTTTAATAATAAAAAATCCATTATACAGTTTAATAGCTTTGTATTCTACACACAAAAAAAAAAACAATGTGTAAAAACTTTACATCATACACATGTTGTTGAAGAAGGCCTCATGGAAGAGATTGGTTTTATCAAATGAACTTCTTGAACTAAAGTAAATTAGTAGTAGTAGTAGTAGTATAAAGGTGACAATGAAAATAAAATAAAATGTATTTCAGCACAGTAATAACTAATAGCTGGGTGATTTCGTCCAGTATGTAACCATGGCCGACCTCGCGGCTTTTTGCGCCTCAGGGCTTGCCGGAAGCCGTTATGTGCTTTACAGTGTACGCCTTGGTGGACTGCGGGGCAGCTGTGTCAAATGCGTCGGGTTTGAATCGCTGGGACGCAACGTAAAACGTGAGTAGTTTCGTCCTGAGCAACAACAACAACAACACTATCACTACACTTAGCGCTGTCTTTCTACTTAGTAAAACTCCACGGTCGCCACTGCTACGGGGCCGTGGGCGGCTCTCTCGATTCATTCACGTAAACGAGGACCTGCGGACTCAAGACGATAGTGGCGGCCAGGCGGGGATCGATTACGAAAGGTTCACGATCAGCTACGAGGGGGAGTGGGGCCATCAGATGCGAGGGCCTTAACGTCGACGCTCAGAAAAGCGCCGCCTTGGCCAAATTAAAATGTTTCGGCGTTCGCAATTACAACAACCATCGTCCCAAGAAAGCCATGGCAGAGCGACCAGGTAGCCCCGACGGCGATTTGTGGATGCAGCTACCAAATCGAGCGCAAGACATCGATAAGGGGTACAGGCTGTTTTTTGCTGGAGTACCTTCGCCAGTTAGGGGTCCACCGGAACCGGTTTAGGGTGTGATGGAATGAGGCTGCAAGCCATATAGATATCGTGCGATGGTACCATTCCGAGCATCAGAGGTCTAGCCGTGACCAGCTGAGGATAATCGCGCTTGCGCTGCAGCAGGAAAGGATGCATCATCCGGGATGGCCTGGGCGTGACTACAATGAAAACGCGGCGTTTGGCTGCGATCACGCGCCGGTGATCCTGCCTTCGTGGTATGGTGGCCTCACAATCACCCATACAGGTCGCCTAAAAACGCGGTTTACTTTTGAAAAAGACGCGCTGTACTGCGAGACTGTCAACACCCCAAAACGCCCCCAATCAATTAAATTTCTGATAGAGGGTTATGTGTCTTTGGTTTTGAGCGAGCCCGCTGGCGAACATTACAACTACCGCATCATAGCCGGGGCTGCGGTGCTTACAGAAACCACCGACGTCTACGTTAACCTCGTCGCTGTCATACACCTGTCCAAGGTGGAGGTGCGCGCACACAGGGTCGCTAAATCACGTTGAAGAATTAAAGTTTCACTCTGCTCATCGAGGAAATATGAGTGTGTATCCAAAGCTCGACGATCCACAATACTTCCGCCTTAAACGAATCTCAGAGGTAGAGAGCGAGCTGCGTGCGAAGGCTGAACGATGGCGCAGCCTCTACAGAAAGTACCGGCGCGCCGTCAACTTGTTCTATGACGTTGACGTGGCTCTGACTACCGCGTCCGTGGAAGGGGTCGTGGCAGAGGTCGCCCTACTGTCCACATTTGTAGCCGCCTCAATCATGATCGTCTTATAAATCGTGTGCCATGCTGTCCCTGGCCGGGACCTATGTTAGCAGGCGGATCGTCGCAAAGGCCGAGGCTAATCTCAAGACAATACTAGACAACGTATTCCGGGCGCTGCAAAGACAACGCCGTCTTTGAGGACGAGTTCTGGTTCATCATCGACGAACGCAACATGTATAAGGCGGTCAAGAACGCCGCCTGGACCCTAGATGGGACAGAAAAAAATAAGCTGCTCAGCCGCGCAAAGAACGATTCCCGCTTAGAAATCCTAGCGACGCTGGCTCCGGCTGAGGTGTCGTCTTGAGCTGAGCGAAGCGTCGCCCGACACCCCCGCCAAGGCGGTCTTTTGTATGGCGCGGCCTGTCCCAAATGCACCCCCTCCAGATACGGAAGAGCTGTAGGCGTTTTCCCGCCTCAGTATTCGGCGCTACTGTCTTCCCCATGTTAGCTCCTTGCTCTACAGGCGCCTGCTCCCAGTCTGAGGGTAGCGGTGAATTTGAAGGATCATAGATAAATAAAAACCGGTTAACGGCCTAGGTGGCGCTAAAATGACTGGCATCGGGCGAGTCGTAGAATGTATTCTACAGTGTCCCGTAGGTCGGGACTGGCAGTGGGTAGCCCCCAGTAGGGACATCCCATAGAGTATCCAGCTGTAATTGATATGGTTGGCCGTTTTTAGTCTAGTGAGATAGAGGTTGACGGTTCAGGAGAAGCAGGCGTCGAATGGGGTGGTGGTGGTGAAATCGGGGCTGCCGACTGCTGGTGGCTGGTATTGTGTGATATCGGTCTCGCTGTGGTATCGCGCGCTGGTCATGGTGTTATCGTTTTTGTTTTTGTTTATTTTTGTTTTTTTTTTATTATTTTGCCGCCTATCACAGACCGCCCAACAACTCTAATTTGTCTGCGGGCGTTTATGCTGCGCAAAATTTGACGAGGCTACAACAATTTGAGGCTACCTCGTGGTTTATATGTCTGTGGTGCCTTCGCGTTACTAGTCGCCAACAGTTTTCTATGAGTAAGATTAATACTAGTCTCCAAAAAGTTATCTATTACTAGCGGGGCTACCCACAATTAATAATAGAACTAAACAGCTCACGACGACTAGTGTTAATACTTGACCTAAACAGTTCACGACTAGCAAACAAGGAGAGTTTAAACCGCACCCACAATTAATACTAGACCTAAACAGCTCACGACAACTAGTTTAATACTAGTCTTTGAAGGCTCACGGCGACAAGCAAGCAAGGTGTGCTAAAATTCTATTTTGCAATACTACACATACAATGGACCGAAACACCCTAAGCAGAATAGTGACTTTTACAAGGTTGATGAAACCCATAAATTGGACTGGAAAGGCCTTCTATGTAATCCTGACTTGTGCCAGGCTGATAAAAACCTTCTATAGAATAGTTACTTTCACAAGGCTGGTAACAGTCTTCAAAAGAAGAGTGACTTTCACAAGGCTGATAAAAAAAATCATAAAATGGACTAAAACAGCCTTCTGCAGAATAATTTTCATTCACAAGGCTGGTAACAGCCTTCCATATAATAGGGACATTCACAAGACTGATAAAACTCATAAAATTTACTCGAAAAGCCTCCTACAGAACAGTGACTTTTGCAAGGCTATTAAAACCAATAAATTGGTCTCAAACACGCACACATATTTGATACGCACGATAAACACTTCTTTTAATTTTCTTTACACAACTTTATTTGGCTGATGGCAGCATAACATAGATATGTAGTTTACCTGTTTTAGACCATTTTTTAATTATGCCTTCTTTCTTTATTCTATTATTTATCCTTTGTTTGTTTATTTACCGGTCATTTAAACATGTATGAGTCAAGAATTCTTCTTGACCTTTGTGTTTAGTGTTTGTTTTCTGGATGTAAATTGTTTCTTCCCCTGACGAAGAGCTTGGTTAGCTCGAAACCTTGGGAAACTGTTTTGTATTTACGCCGTTATCAATTCTTGTGACATTATATATATATATATATATATATATATATATATATATATATATATATATATATATGTATATATATATATATATATATATATATGTATATATATATATATATATATTCCGGACTCTGTATATTTTGGTGCTGCTTAACGCATTTTAGGATCTGAAAAAAATAATAAAGTTTCTTCTCTACTCGGATTAGAAAGCTACAATGATCGGTCCCTATCGCTGCAATGCATCAACTCGCGGGACAAATTTAGCTAAGGCTGATCGTTCGAGGCTGATCTCCAGAAATGAGTTGCTATTATACCTCAAATAAAGCACATATTAGATTGATTTGTTCTACTGATTTAACTCACAAGGGTAAGTGGTAACGAGACATCAGATATGCAATGTAGTAAGTTCCAAGAAAACTTCGCAGGTCTTAGCAACAAAATGTATGCTAAGACTGAAAAATGTGCAGCCAGTAAGAAATACTCATATTTCATGCAAGTTTTGACCACAAAGAAGGGTATGTTATTCTTGTGGCTTATTTTGGGTATTACATGAAATATGATGTGCATTATAGAAGACTTATAACACTTGTCACTATTAAACATATGTGATTAAGGTCTTCGCTATAGTTAGTTCTATACAAGTGAATTGTGGATTAATGTGCTAATAATTCTAATTCAAGTGGAGGTGAATGGTATGGACTTATGCTTCATATACATAAATATGCAACATGTTTTAAGTCTTTTTCCAGTAATCAATTACTTGATTGAGATCTGTGACCACTAAGGGACATACATGTGAATAGTTGTTTTTACTGCAGGGTCTGGTATATAGTAATCTTCGAGTCTGGTGGGCCCCGCACACAAATCACATTAGAGCAACTAGTCCCGCAGTTTTAATGGATTCATACGAAACTTGGTAAATATTATGGTCATCACTTGAATATGTGCATATCGACAAATCACTTCGTTACCGCAGTTTTGTTGTGGAGGTATTGCACTTTTTGCCTTGCAGCTTTATGCAATGTATAATACAATATCGTTAGCGCAACCAGTTTCGCAGTTTGGGATGGATTACTTTCAGACTTTGGTAAATATTATAGTCACCACCTGAAGATGCGCATATGTTCAAAGTTTTCTGTTTCCGCATGTTTTATAAAAATTATTGCCTTTGTGGTTCGAAGCTGAATGCGGAGTATGACAGAATCGTCTGAACACACATAGTCTCACAAAAAACTATATTGAATAAGGGATGTTTTATACGCCCTCTCCAAATTTCTTCGTATGATGTATATTACAAGCATGAGGTGGTTTTGTTGAATTTCTGACATAAGTTTTGTGTTCACGTGCTGGTTGCCATGGAAACCGTGTGTTAAGAAAGAAGATATGCACATTTTTCATTTAATCATAACTAAACAAGTCTATACCGCCATTCTAATGTGCAGGGTGCAAAACATGACCGATATCCAACACCCCACACCTATCCTATCTTATGGTGTCGATACTACTAAAAATTCTTAATTGTGTAGACGAAACTTTAGAATTTGTCCAGGAAAAAAATCTTAGTTTTCATTTTTCTCAACATGATTACACCTTTAAACTTAAAACCCTTGCAAAATGAGGTGTTTTATTTCTGGTGGTGGTAGTTGGGGTGGGGGGAGGCGAAACAGAGCGAGAGAGACAGAGATTGAGAGAGTCATTCAGTGGACATAAAGAATTGTGATTTTATGATTAGAGGTGCATGAAATTCACTTATGATTATGAACTGTAAGAAATATCGTAGCTTTTTTCAGCACTGATGTCTTTACTCCGGGTCCTTATAAAAATGTATTTGCATTCAAATCTATAATTTATATTGCAGTGTTTGAAGGTCCAATTTTAACAATCGTTCGTTGTAAATCAAGTGTTAAACACTTTAGTCCATTCTTATTGCACGCCTTTGAGTATTGTGTAATAAAGCAATATATTTTTATATTTCGTGCTCTTCACTTTAATGGTGTACGCCAAATGGTATTTGATCAAAGATTTGTAGATGTGTATGAACATGTAATATGCAGCTATATCTAAAAGATCCATAGCTATATGGTCGAGGCTACAAAGTGACCAATCATTTTACTTACACATCTCAGAAGACTTATGCACTTCTGTCAACTATAGGATCGCTCAATCATGGGATAGGAGTAAGCTATGGGGAGGCGGATGAACAAATTACTTACCATTCCTCTAGTTTTATCTCCATTATTAAATCTCCTAAACCGCTTGGTCATAAGTCACAAAACATTGTAGAAATGTTGTCTTTGGGTTAACTATCTGTAATAGGGATGTTATTCTTGGCTCCCACCTCTCGGGTCCCTGGGAGGAGGTCACATGTCAGATATAGACAAATTTCAATGTAATCGACACATTCGGATATCATCTGACAAAACATTATGTATACAGTCATAGCAGAAAGACGCATCATAAATGCAAGGATTATTTCTCATATTGCCTTTTTAACATGTTATAAATCCTCAAATCCTCTTTTTGTACAAAATAAAGTTGTTCCCTTTTAAATACTATCATTCACCTTTCATATTAATTTGTTGTTGTCGCTTGTTTTTGTAAATCAGGATTCTTAACAGAAAAAAAACATTATCTTGTTCTCTCTCTCTCTCTCTCTCTCTCTCTCTCTCTCTCTCTCTCTTATGGTGGGTGGGTGAGGGATAATGCAGATACAAAGACCTCGAGAGATTTTCTTTCATACGTGAGAGCAAATGAGAATGATAGACTTACCTGAAATGTATTGTCTTTTTTGCTACACCTGACCATATACTTCATCTAAAACTAAGTTCACTGCCATCTCCTTCACATTTGTATTTCCCCTGACCTCGTTAAGTCATTTAACTTTGAGACCATCCTGTTTATGTAACTATTCAAAAGCTTTCCAATTTCACCCTTAAAGAATGAATTTGAGAAAAATGACATGATAACCTCCAAATCTCTATCTTTTGAAAGGTTTCCCTTGTTTTGTAAACATCTTTTCTTTCCGACAGACTTCATAATGTAAATATCCCTTTATTTGGGCCATTCATCGGTTCACAATGTTATATTTATGTTGCGCACTCTTGTTCACTTGAGTAATGCGGCAGTAAAGCAAACTGTTGATTACCTGAGTCAACACTTCTGCATCAAACGCTTCAATGTATCTATATTATCTATATTAGCATCATCATAGTAATGCAGTCTTGATTGATGGACCACGTCGAGTTGTCAGCATCAGAAAATCCTGATCATTATGAGTTGCCCTGCATTGTTAGTATGTATCTTAACTACTATCATGGTTAAATTTGGTTCTGAGCTTTTTGCGTCATCCTTTAGCGGAGATATAGTGTCTGTTTCTCAGGTCCACTCACTTATCTTGCGAAATAACTCTATAAATTGTAATTGCATATGGACCAAACTTGCTATGCTGCTTGGTTTTGATGAGACGTTCCCTGAGTTCAATTCGGAGCATTCTAGGTCATCCTTTGGTTGAGAAATATCCCTTAATAGTCAGACACACCCTTAATTATGAATGAATTTCACCCAAATTTTATAGTTAGCTTGATATCGACGATGCGGTGACTGAGTTTGATTCTCCTTATTTTACGTTTACATTTAACGGCGTTATAGCCCTTCACTTCGGATCCATCCACCTTAATTTCAAAACAACTCCTTACGTTTTGCTTGGATTTCAACCAAATTTGGGAGTCAGCTTGATATACTTAGGACCTTTCAGCAGCTATGATTATCAGCATTCTGCGTCATTACCTAGCAGATATGTTACACAAATTCATCTCCAGTATTTTAATTGGATTTGAACCAACTTTGTATGCAGCTTGATTTTCATGAGACCTTTACTGATTTCAGTTGTCAGAATACAACATAATTTAGCAGAGTTTTGGACCCTTGATTGTTGAACTGACCCACTTTCTTTTCTGTACACGACTATCTAAAGGACTTCAACGATATTTAGTAAGCGGCTTGATATTAATTAGACCTTGGCCGATTTTCATTGTCACTGTTTCTTAGGAACGTATTCAGAATAAATTATCATCTTTAAGCCGGTTTATGGACCCTAATTTTTTGACTTACCAAACATCCTTTCTGTACAATAACTTCTTATTTCCTATTGGATTCTAACCAAATTTAATATGCAGCTTTATGTTAATGACACTTTGACTCAGCTTGATTTTTCAGCATTCGATAGGCATCATTTTATAATTCATTTAATATTAGATTTCAGTAACATTTATATGCAGCTCTATGATGATTTAACTTCAGCATGATATGATTATCTTACCTGGGTTCGATTGTCAGTGTGCTACTTCATCAGTACTTGTGTCTCCCTTTCAAAATGTACCTTGACTCATTAACTCTGTCACAAATGCACCAAGCCATTTTCACTAAAATCCACACTGCCCTACTTCCAACGAAAAACGTTGCACATCAAGTTCTGGAAATTGCTTGTTTCGATTTGATTGGCTTTGCGGTTGAACAAAACAAGAATATTTAGCAGTGCTACTGCTGCAAGCGAGCACAAATGTTTGCTCGCGATACTGTCAAAACTTAAAACTGCAGGGATTTTTAGATTTTCTTTGTAGGCACAATACTTTCTTTATTCTAATAAATGGCAGAAAATTTGTTCTAAAGTGATATAAAAAATAGAGACAGATAATGTGGGGCGGCGGGCATATTAGAGAACAGATATTATTTTCCAGCAACAAGAAGGAGCTGGTATTTACAAAGACATTTAAATAATAGTTTATGTTATAGAATCATGATTATTAATAAATGATAATTTGTTTGATATATGTATTTAAAAAAAATTAGGAATTTCTTTCCTGGTTTGTTTTTATCTTTATTTTTTATATATTTATTGATATTACATGATAATGGTTTGCGCAAAAGTCGAATATCACAAAATTCTACTATCAGATTACTCTGACACAAATTTTTTAAAATGACATTATTTATGACTCATAATTCTATATTATTGAAAGCCATTATATTATTAGATACCTTGGTTAAGTTTATATATTTTAAGACAAAACATAGTTTAAATGGTCATGATATAATGATGATGAAATGTAACGAAAGCAGTAACTATAATAATAACAATAGTGACAATGATTCTTGTCAGTACTGCTGTAGTAACCATTGTTTATGCATGTACATAATCAAGCATTTTAATGCTATTCTGTTGTAGTAACGAATCTTTTGTTGCAAAGATCTCGGCATAATTTAAAAGAGTTGTCATCCTTGTCTAATATTGTCAAGCCAGCATGAATAAATAAGAAGAATGAAGCAGAAATATACATTTTAATTTATACCTAGTATATTAATATTATCAAATCCTTTTTGAAAGTTCCTTCATATTTTCCTACGTTTAAATCATTTTTTTAGAAATAAAATATTAACAATCAATCCTGTGATATATTTTCGGTAAAACTATAATATCAATGAATGGCAATGTCGTTATAAAGAAAAAGATATGAAATAAATGTCTGTTGCCTAATTTATAAAGATCAGATTTACAATCGAATACCTTGGTTTCCATCAATCTTCTGTTGAAACCAGAATATCCTGTTGTACAGAATGTCTTTGTAACGAGAGTTGACTTTACTTCACTTTTAATAACAACGTAAATAGAATCCCAAGCAATTTAAAAAAACAATGCATGGACACGTTAGATACATGGATTCGATAATTTTTGGATTATATCAAAAGTTTAAACAAACAATTTATTCTGGCACAATTTTATCACTAATTTCAACTTCTCCATCGGACTAATGTTAACTACGTTACAACGATCCTTCCTCGCAAGAGCCATACAGGTGTACTGTTGTTGTTGGTTTTGGGGTTTTTTTTTGTTTTTTGTTTAAATGTGAAAATAATTAGATCTGTCGGGAAGCAAATGTTTCGGAATACCCACCCCCTGTAAGACATTATTTGTTAATACAATTTTCAAAAACTTGGGAGATATCTCTAAAATTGCTAATCTCACAAAGCCGAATCTTGCATGAAACACAACCTTCGGTTTGATATAAATGCATACCGAGTCTCATCACAGTATCTCACGGTTCTGCCGATATTCCACGGAATAAAGTGTGATGGATGGGCTGTCACAATCTGTAATAAAAATGGGACAAGCTCTTCAAATGCTGATTAGACGGGCTATATTTTCTGCAAGATGCAAAAACACATTAAGGTTCATGAAGATGTTTTAAAGGGTTCAGGAGATATTATGTAAACAACGGTGCAAAAGGATGGGCAGAGAAGCTAACTCCAGAATGCCACTCCCACATCATTTGTAAGGGGAAGTGGGGTATAATAACATGAATCTATTTTGGATTATAATATGTCTAGAACTAAAAGTGAGTGAAATAAATTAAGAAGCATTTTTAAAAACAAAATTCACACAGTATACCACCAAGAGCTATGACCATATCTGTGTTACATAGTGGACTGCCTTATCATCAAGAGTTTCATTTAAAAGAACCACTTTGCATGGTAATACTAATCTCAGGAAGATGTTTTTATAGATCGCTTATAACAATGCATTGTGCATAAGTAAAAGCATTTGTCTTTGTTCTTTTGGTTCATGGACGAAAAACATTAAAGCTAAACTATATACAACGAATATCCTCCCTGACATAGTTCTAAATATTGTCTGTACTTCTTTCTCCATAAAAAACAAAAATCAGTTTTAACATTCATGCTTTATGTGAACCACGGAGTCATCGATTCAGCCTGACAAGTCTGTCACGCAGAACCCATTATTCGTGCATATAAATTTAACGATTTGTAAATAATAATTTGCATTCTTCAAACCCATTTTCAAAAACAATCCTATGGTACCTTAATTTACAACACACATGCCTTCTGTGAAGACAAACATTCTAAATCCATAAACCTGATAAAGCTCACAAAAATCATTTCACAGAAATCTAACAATATGATCAACATATGCACATAAACATACATACCAAAACTCATTTGCCCATGTCTGACCATTTCTGTGTAATTGGGATTAGCAAGATCGCAAAAAAGTCCTTTTTGAGAAATCAGAAAAAGTTCTTGCCTACAGAATTTTATTTGTGGAGGGCAATTTTTTTAACACTGCTAACAAGGTTTGTACTGAAATAAATCTATTTTTTTTAAAATCTTATAAGAATATAGAAAGTAATTAAAAATGTCTGAAGATCTCATTAACTTATTTACATCACATATATAAACATGTCTATTAAATTTCATTTCCCTATAACGAGTGGATTTGTCACAATTGTTCAAATTAGGTTTGCACTAAAATGGTCTAAGTCTAGAAATAAAACAGAATAAAACTATCTTAAAAAACTCTAAAAAGCACACAAATAACATGAAAATTTAATTATGACATCTATAGTTAGATAGAAATTTTTATACAAAATCTAACTTTTCTGTGTTAAGTGATTTTTGCATAATTTGTGCTAACAAGCTTCGTAGGACCGACAGATGGGTTGGACTAAAAAAAAATATCCTTGCACCAAGCATGAAAAAAATGATACAAAAATAGCAAAATGAAGTTGGGTTACCATTTAGCAAATGCTGATGCAAATCTGCCATGTTTATGGTGAAGTCATTTGCAGTTAATTCTTATCAAAAATTTCAATTATTCATCAAATTTTAATTTTATACTGATAAATTCTAATTAAACATGACCATTTACAATTCCTGACCGCTGTAACCATTTAAAGGTGAACTCGTCAGTTAAATGTACATTAGTCTGCCATCAGAACTCAATAAGTTCTACACGAATATTAAGTAGCACTACCTCTAAACGTAATACAGTAAGTACACAAACTTTATATGGGTTGCTAAATACAATAAATATAAACGTAAACACTGTCCAAATTTTGCCAGCTGACTTGGGGATACAGAATAGGTTGATGTACCCTCCCTCATGTTATAAGAGACAACTAGTGGGATGCGTTCCGTGATGATGTTCTGAGAATATATTTGAACTTTTTTAAAAGAGTGCCGTTTTATATAAAGATTTTGACCTTGTATTTTGAGGATTTTACCCTTTATTGCCCTCTTTTTTGTTTTATGTCCCTTTATGTGGGACTTTACTTTTTATCTTTTGTCTTATGATGTATATTTTCTTTTCTTTGGAGGAGTTTATCTTTCTGGAGAATTTGACAAGGATTTTTGTCTGTACTATTTGTACTATCTAGAACCACACTAAGTCACATCCGATTCATTGAGAGTGCCTAGGTTGTGAGAATTCATGTAAAATTGACATACAATATTTGCATAGTGCACACCGAGACTGGAGCTATTTAGATGTTTTCACTGATGTCCATGTGTCAATATTCTTAGATACACTGAATCGAACTTCTATCAATATCATGTTGTTCAAGATTCCATTTGCAATGTATATCTAAAATATTTGGAAAATATAAAAGACAGGGCATGTAATAAATACAAAACCACACTTCATATTTTGTTCCAGGTCAGGAGAAAAGATTTGATATGACAGATGAATATAGCCTCAAGTTATCTCTACGTCACATCAAAAGCTCATTATTTTCGCTGACTCAAAACAAAGCAGTATGCAGTATTTATCCAACGCAGTACCACGCTTACCACCGTAATGAGCCACGAACTGCAATGACAGCAAAGACGACATCTGGTGTTGTGTTATGTACCGGCAAATCAAGGACTATGTGTTTCGCTTTAAGGTAGCATACTTTTGCAAAATCAACAATTTTCTATGTAATGACCCCTTTTGGAGATATATATTCAACTAAAAGTATTTGAAAGCAAATGCACACATACCTATACATTTATATGTAAATGGTGACTGCTTGGGCCCTTTTGCTATGTAAAGATATAATAAAAAACAATTTAATTAAATACTCTAACATTTCACAAGAAATCATCCTAATATCATAGCTGGAACAAAGAAAATACAGTTTCAGCTGCCAACACATAGATACAATGACATGTCTGAGTCAATAGTGTCCACAGTCGGATAATTAATATACACTTATCTAAGACAATATGGCATTACAATTTCTAATTGACATATGAGAGAGATTTTACATTTAACCCGTCAACTGTCGTTTACCGTAAAATTCAGCACATGGTCTTCCAAGTTTCCTCCCATCTCTCGAAAATAAAATAAAATGTCCAAGATATTAAATATTCATTCATCCACCTTTCTTTGATCTTTTTATGTACATATAAACAATCTGAGTAAAGAAATATTTCTGCATAAAATATTAATTGTTATTTTCTACTTATTCCTGTGTATGAAAATGTAGAGAAAAAAAACAATATCATAGGGTTCAGTTATGAAGAAGTTCTTATCATATTTTCTGCTGATTAAATCCATCAAAACCTAGGCCATGTCTCCTTTTCCGGACATGCTACTCCATGGATCGACGGACCGGGCTCACCCTAGATCTTCCCCGTGTCCTCCGGTCTCATTATGAAGGGTAGGTGGACTGCCAATCACTGCTTCTGGTTTTGAGAGGGAAACTACAATCCCTTTTTCTCCATGGATAAAGGATCAATGGGCTAGTCTCGTTTCCTTCCGTGAGCAAACTCCCGGTCAAGAAGTCCCCTACTCCTAGGAGGGAGATGAGGCAATGTAACCCTGCCTTCCCCGGATAACGAAAACAGAACGACGAACTGTCAATTTTTGTGGACGCAGACGACTTCACGGAAGAACCCGTCACACCGCGTCCTTCTTGTCTGATGGATTCGTCCTTATCGTCCCACCCAACCAGTTATGTGACACAGGAAGAAAAAATGTGGACTTTTGATAAAGAGGAATATCAGGTTTACCGTCTACATCCCCCAGAGCTGTGTCCCAAGCCTTCTAGATCATCGGAAGCTAAGATCCTATCCAGTTCAGATAGGCTCTCTAAGCCACGTCCTAAGTCGGACCTGCTGCTACTCTCTAACCTAGGGATCGTGAGGGTGCTGAAAATGCCTACAGGACAAGATGAGCCCAGACAGCAGAAGGGTGGTCTGTGTCCTCTTCTACGCTTCAGCCCCTGGTCTCAGAAAATAGCTACAGTGTTCATTGACCGCTTGGCCCTTAAGACCCCTACCTTAGATTCGGGTGCCTCCCAGGTTGGTTATTTCAGCAAAGACCTATACCCGTCAGCCACCCAAGGCTCTCGAGGCTTGGAATTGAAGGCGCGAACTCTAGTTACCATCACCTTGCATGTCAATCTTTTTTCGGTTGTCTCATTGAATCTGTTGAAGAAGGAATCTTTGTATGCATCTGCCTTGCAAAGATTGTTAAAATATGTGCCCATTACATCAAGATACGCGTACTCAATGTATATGACACTCTCTGCAGAACTAGGGGTGCGGCCTTGGAGACACCAAAAGGTATTGCTGGCTCAAAGCAAATGATTTTTACGGACTGCAACTCTGGAGTCAGAGACGCTATGCGGACAGTTAATCCATACAGTATCCTCTCTGGATTTAAGGAATTAGCAACATCGGTCCCTAAACCGGCACCAGTGAAGAAACACCCCATTCTGGAACTTTCACAGCTCCCGTCCTAAGCGTTTTAAACAGGAAAACAATCGCAATCAAAATCAGTCCCAGTTAAAATCTCTTTTCTGCCCGTCATTCTGACGAAGGGGGCCAGGAGATAAAGTCTACGGACCCCTCGCTTTTCCCTAAGTTAGGGGATAATCACCTATAGGGAGTCATGCCCTCTCCTGACAAGTCCCCCTCTTCCAAATTTCCCAGTAAGTGCCAGCTTAGTAGTTCTGCAGAGTCTTGGTCGGACCTCTCGGAGGATGCGTGGGTCGTTTCCACGATAAAGAAGGTCTACTGGCTTCGATTCCAGGACCCACCAACTCCATTTTATTCCACGGGACTCAACTAGATTTTCTACTGGAAAACGTATGCTCCCTTCTTAGGAACGGGTCACTAGAGATGGTGAAGAACATGAGAAGTTCGAGATTGTAATCCCGAATTTTCTTGGTTGCAAAGAGCGATGAATAGTTTCGACTTATCATCGATCACCTTCAGGAGACAACCGCGTCAAGCAGGAATGCCATAAGCCTGAACGACTAGGCGGTCTCCATAAATCTCCAAGATGTTTATATTAGCATCCTAATCTACCAAGCCCATTGGAGACGTGAGGTAATGGGTGTGATAGAAAATAATTTAACGTCCTTACATATTTCCACAAGGACCCCCTGACCGCCCGCATCCCCTTAGGATCCAAGTTTCATTGCCATATGAGTTGGTGGAAAATTCAGTACAGATTTCTTACCGGAGTTTCAATTCAAGTCCCGGAATATAATTCCTTTCTTTACACCGAAAACTAATTTTTTTTTTTTTTTTTTTTTTTTTGGGGGGGGGGGGGGGGTGGCAAGTAAGTATTCCAGCAGGGACTGTGGTTTCATTGAAAAGCTCTCCTTTATATCAGCAATGGGAGCTGTTTTTCTATCACTTTAAGGGTGCATCAAATGCATCAAGCATCGCTGCGAAAAGGTCGCTATACACAACACATCAGTCGTAGCGTACCTCATACGCTAAATGGGGCACTCATGCCCCTTCTTTCTGCTTATGTTATGTATGATGTTTATTTAATATTATAAATATTTTAGGAAATTATAAATGTTTCTTGACTTTAATATTTGCTTAAACTTTAATGCTAAGTATAATGTTGACATGTTTAGCTATTGTCCTTGAATTAGGTTGTTTACTTAGTATTTGAGTTCAAGGACAATTTTGGTAAACAAGTTGTTGATTCAGTTTGAGGTCAGGGTTGATTTTGTTTACAGATAAACCAGAATTTCCTAAGAGTTATGTGTTAAAAGTCACACACACCATTTAATATTCTAGAACATTGTCATGTGACTTATCTTATATTTATACATCATTTGCTAAACAAGATTATATTCCAATTTGAAATCTTGTGTTACAAACATCTGTTTTTATAATCAGTCTTTTGGAATCATCGGATTGTTTGGAATATTAGTTGTGCTGTAATCTTGCAATCCTGTAGTACTGTAATCTCGTATACATAATTCGAAAGGAATCATTTATTGGAACATTCATTGGAGTTACCTAAAGTGCTTACATCAACCTTTGGATTTAAATATACGACTTTTGGATACCTGTGGACATTCTCAAAGATGATCTGGATTACATTATTGAGGTACATCAGGACATTCCAGACTACCCATTCATTCGGAACATTCATTCATCAGAAAGATTCATTCATTCGGATCATTCATTCACTCGGAACATTCGTCCATTCAGAACATTTTATAACATTTTATATTTAGGACTTGTGATTAGGACACTTAGAATTATTGAATTATTTGGACTTTAATTCACGTTACTGTAAGTGTCTTTTGATTTTCACTTTAATTATATATAAATAAATTGTTTGTTGATTTTACATACAGTGTTCATTTAACTTTCTTTCTGTTACATTATTTTAAGACCATAGAGTCGTAACACTTGGAAGACTGATAATTAGGCAGCCATCATCTCGAAGGGGATTGTTCGGACTATTAAAAGAGCTTATCAATCTCTCAATGAGAGAGGTCTCTTTTTCATGAAAAACAAACCCAATGAGGTCAGAGATATTGCTGGATCTTAGGCCTTTTTTAATCATTCCTCTTTGGATGATGTCGTGAAAGTTGCCTCTCTGGCGTTCTTACTCTTTACGATTTGTGTCCAACTGAATCAGCCCAACAAGTTGTATAGCCATTTTCCAGTCGGAAGTAGATCGTCCACATGCAACAATGGTAAGTTCACTTGACAGCTTATCTTAGGTCATCAGCCTCCCACCGGGCTGGCAAATTCAGAAATGCAATAATAGCACGTAACGTATAATCGCTATTCAAATGTACTTCTTTTTTGAGCTGCGGAGAGGGGATGGTAGGGGTGTGGTAGGGGGGCAAGAAAACTAATTTGACCTGTGTAATTCTTACGTGCTATCATGCCACAATTCACTCATGCCTTCCCGATCTAATGTTCATCAGTCTCGGTCCAGTTAAAAGATTGTCGAAAGTGGACTAAGATATAAGACTAGAATCATGTTTTTGTTGTCGTTGTTGTTGTTGATGATGATGATGATGTTGTTGTTGTTGTTGTTTTTGGAGGGGGTGTATTCTAAAGATCAAATTACTAAGTGGAAGTCGAAATAATGTTCTTGCACTGCGGGACTATCGCCAGATAAACATATAGCAATGCAATAATAGCAGATAAGTATTACATAATTCAAATTAGTTATCATCTCACTATACTTTATATGTGCAGTCATAGCAGAAAGTCGCATCATATATCTCAGGATGTTTTCTGTCAAATATGGTCAAATTCTATTAGAGCCTTTGGAGAAGAAGTTGTTGAATTTTTTTAAATATAATTAAGGTTCTTCTCTGTTGTTAACAAAGGCGGCTATATTTGAAGGTGGATCGGCATAATTTATAGAAACTTGAAAGCTCTTTCTGCCAGGATGTTTTCTGCCAAATTTAATCAAATTCTGTACAGCAGTTTTGGGGAAGCATCTTCAAAAAAAAATTCCTATTCTACAATCTCTCTCGAAGCTGATTCTAACAGTTAATAAGTCTTCAAAGCCTATTTTGTTGAAAATGAAACAATTTTTACTTCTGGCTTGAAATACTAGCATTCACCTTGCATGTTAATTAGTTGTTTTTCGTTGTGATGACTTTTATAAATCAGGATTCGCAGCAAAAAAAGAAAATTATCTCGTTCTTCTTTCTTGAGTTCATGCAGATACAAAGCCCTTGCGGAAATTTTCCGCATATGTGTGAACAAATGAAACGATAGTTTCACCTGAAATATATTGTCTTTTTTCTTCATCTATTTGCACCTGCTGTATGATATTTCCACTGGTTATATACCTGATTGAAAAATAAATTCACTAGCAACACTTTCACGTGTGATCTTGATATGTGTTTTAACTTTGAGATCATCCGGTTTATGTCACTGTTCAATTATTTTTTAATTACCGAGTGTTGCCATTTCACCCTCGAAGAATGAATTAGAGAAAAATGACATGGTACCCCAGAACTCTGCATCTGTTAAAAGGTTCCACTTTGTTAATTGCAAATAGACAAAATATGTTGTTTTGTTTCATAAAAATCATTTCAAAAAATTGCAAACTGTAAATATCCCTTCACTTGAGTCGTTTATTGGTTTACAATGTTATATTTGTGTTGCATACTCTTGCTCTCTCGAATAATGTGGGAGGAAAGCGAGCAACTGATTTCTGTACTCAACAATTTTATATCAAAGACATCACTTTAAAAAAATATGGCATCTGAACTTTCAATCATTGCATCTTTTATCTGCCAGGAAATATTGATTGTATATTCCATGCTTGTATATTCCTTTAATTATAGCAGATGTTATTTTGTATTATTATTATTATTATTATTATTATTATTATTATTATTGTAAGACTTTATTTAGGAGCAGTGATGATAACTTATCTCTCATCTTAAACTTGATCTCCAGTTTCATTTCTTACACATTAGTGCCTGTCACGAGAATTTGTTCGTCAATATCCTTTTAATATCCACTTTAGCACATTATAACTATTTTCCACAGCTTCATCCATTTTACTTTTAAATCTCTCGAGTAAATTACTATTTTCTGCTCCCTTTATTTCCTTGTTAATGCAGACTTTGATATATTTCAGCCTTACAGGTAATTTCAACATTTCAAAAAACAGGATGTCTATGTGAATCGATTTTAAACCTTTGAGGTTGAAAAATCAACACTGATACAAATTTGAATTTGTCGATATGATATTTTATTACTGATTTTAAAGTTTGCTGAAAATGTTAAAAAAATTCTTCATTATGAGATTTAACACAATGCATTACAACACAATTCATGCAACTGTGTATCGCTTAGGATATTATGAAGTTATGGAGATTTTCTATTGCATAGACATGAATAAGTGCTGACTGTTATTAAATTCAAACTTTTTACTCATGTAGCCTATATATTTGTCACAATTTAAGTCAACGTAATACAATAGTTATATCTTTCAGTGTTTTCTTTAAGAAGCATAACAGTTTCCTAAACATCTATAAATAACCCAAGGTCCAATTAACCTTTAAAGTTTAAAGTAGGTCCCTGTATTAGTTTAATCATATTTAAGTTTTTTCACATATTTATGCTGTAACTTCTATTCTTGTTCAACTTTCTTTGATAGTTTCCTCGAATGATTTTGCATAACCATTTTTCCTAGCAGTAGTTAGGTTTAGTTAGGTTGTAAAACTTGTGCAGTTCCCGTCGAGTTCAGACCACATCATACTCTTAAATATTGCACAAGTATTTCAAAGTAACTTTGTTACATGGACTTTTAGGTCATTCTCGAAGTTATACAAATTAACACTTCCGTTTAAAACATCACAATCTCTAAAATAATTTTAAAAAACTTTATTTTGTCTAGTTTTTCAAGTAATGTGTTAAGTTCTTGATCAGTTAAAAACACCTAAAACTTAGCAGTATTTCCGTCTCAAATGTTTTTATCTTGACATCTAATAGTTATAAATCTATTCCTGTTTTGTAAAACCAGTCTTTTATTTCTAAATAAGAAATCTTCCTTTTTCCCAGTGTCAGTATAGTATAACCTTTATTATCAATTAGGTCATCATCGGTAAACTCCTTGTAAATTATTAAATTGTAACAAAATACATTTGAAACCAGCTCGAGGTTAGTATCGGAATAAGTATGGTACATCTACTTCATCACATCTACACCAGGTGTCAAACTAAATACCTTCACCAACGGATCCTTTAGAATGTATCTGTGAATGTTTCCATTCTTTTTCAGAGCCAAGTGGTAACTGGCTATCAACGTTTATCAAAGATGAATATATGCTACTGCGCAGACTTTTGAACACAAGAGTTAATATCATAAACAAGTCATAGGGTGGCGTAGAAAAAATAGTCACATCACGAGCTTTATCTGGACAAATTGACAATCTAGCATGTGATGTATTTATTTATTAAAGATCGTACTATTTGACTTTTTACCATAGTCCAGTAATAAATTCAATTTTAATTTTTAATTTAATTCCGCTACATACAAATATGAGTTGTCTAATAATTTCTAGTGATTTTTAAAAATCCGACAAGTCCACCTTCGGTGAGGCTCCACCGGTGTGCTACTCTAGCGACCTTTTCATTTTGAATTTTAATGTTCTCGTATCTCTATACCAGATTTAGCCTAAGTGAGCCTGATAACCATTGCCTGCTGACATCTACTTAACAGCCAAATACAAGAGCAGTTAGGCCAGATTCCAGGTCGGTATGATGCTTTTTGCTAAAATGTCTAACAGTGATGCTGATTCTAAATGTTATCAAAACACTACGTTCAAGGTTTATCTAGCTTTTATCCTTTCATAGCTGTTTAATAGGGCATCAACATCATTTGTCCCATATTGATATACCCCTATGACAGGACGCTTTGTGTCAAAGTTGGTCAAATTCAGTCCTGTCATTCTGAAATACAGTTCCGTGGATGATTTTCTACTTTTATATTTGATGGAGGAACAGTATAATTTGTATCAATTTTAAAGACGTTCAAGCAAGTTCACTTTCTGTCAAGTTTGATTAAAGTCTGCTAAGCGGCTTTTTCAACAAGTTATGAAAGATTTTCTATTTTTAGTAACAGTAGCCATATCTGACCGCAGATTGGCATCCTTTTTATGAAATTAATATCCTTCATGCCAGAATGATTTCTGTGCAATTTGGTCGGGTTCTATTAAGTGGGTGTTTTAGATGATGCATAAAGGATTCTCTACATTAGGTTAGAGTGGCCATATTTGATGGCGCACTGGCATCCTTTGCATAGATCTGAAAGCCCATACTACCAGAATGCTTTCTGTCAAATTTAGTCAATTTCTGCTCAGCAGTATCTGAAAAGCCGATTACACGTAATTCAATTTTAGTAACAATGGCCCTATATGATGTCAGGTTGGCATTATGTGTATAAAACTGAAAGCCCTCTATGCCAGGATGCTTTCAGTCAAAACAGTTTCGAAATGGTTTTCTTCCATTTTTTAGAGAAATACGATTAGTTGTCTCCAGATTAATGAATTGGTGAAGATAACTGGGCCTTGCATATAGGAGCAGAGAGTTTGAAATTGATCATGATATTTATTTTAAAAAAAGATCTGTTGATCTGTTTCGGTGGAAAAACGTTTTGCATTGTTGTAATAGAATCTCTATGATCATATTAGAAAACTAATCAGTGTGTACAGTATTATGTCCAGGAGCCAACAATGTTTCCACTGAACATTCCCTGAGCACATTGTTAAAATCAATACAAGCACTAACAGTTTGGAACTGCTGGCCATAACTTTAGCTGTTAAAGTTTGGGGTCAGGTTTTCACGGGAAAAAAAGATCATGTTAAACTGTGACAATATTGTTTCAGTAACTGTTTTAAATTCGGGGGCAACAAGAGACAAATTTCGTATAAACTGTTTGCGTAAAATATGCTTGTATGCAATGCGATATTAGGACTAGACATACAACTTCAAATAATTGTCAGGCCGATTTTTTGGCAAGGTGGGGAGAAGATGTCAATGGTAGGTCCGAATTTTGCAATTTGTACATGATCATGATTTACAAGAAATCACGTTGGTTTCTGAAAATTATTATTTCACTCGTAATTTGTGTTTTTACTTCAAACACTCATTTCCAGGCTTTACACAAAGAAGTGGTTGTGTCCACTAAAACAGCTTTTGCTACAGACAATCCTAAAAGTCTCAATTTAGGACCTTTTTGTTATTTGGTGCTTGCTTCAGTTTCACTTCTTTACCTGCCAGTACATATACTATTTGCCTCTATGCTCATTTTCTCAGCAGAACCTTTAAATTCACGGTGGCAATCAAGAATTGTATGTATGTATGTATGTATGTATGTATGTATGTATGTATGTATGTATGTATGTATGTATGTATGTATGTATGTATGTATGTATGTAGCGCTGAACGGTACCTGAGGACAATAGTGGCTCCATGATGCAAACTAAAAATGTAAAAATGAAGAATTGCACAAAAAATTCATGATAATAAAACCTTCCAAATAAATGTTAACATGACATACAAAAAATACAATATAAAATGTAAAGATGCCACAATTCTGTAACAGATATATAAAATAAATGATAAAGGTAACACATGTACAATCCTTAAAGCATATAGTCAAAATGTGTTATGTAAAACGCATTCCTTCAAAACGGACAGGGTGGTACATCGTCGTACAGTTTCTTCATCCAGCTCACATAAAAAAAAATTGCTGTCTCCCGGGATGGAAGTCGACACACTCGATATAAATGTGTTCCACTGTCAGTGGACACTGGCATGGTATACACTGTTAGTCGAGGTTCACCGTTCCGAAGATATATCATAGCCAGGCATGTGTGTCATATACGCAAGCCCAAACAGGTGACTGCAAGGCAGCTTGACTGTTTTATCAGCCCTTTCATTACCCTTATACCGATGTCAAGAGGCAGCCAGCAGTACAGGGAGTAGAAGTCGAGACACTCAATAAAAATGTGTTCCACCGTCAGTGGACACTGGCAGGGCATGCACTTTGGTTGAGGTTTACCGTTCAGCAGGCATGAATAAGTCAGGTATATGTGTATTACAAGCCATTGGAGACAGGTAACTGCAGGGCAGCTATGGCTGCTATATCGGCCCCTTCATTAAACTTTATACCAACAGTACAGAATACTTTTTCTATATTGTATGAGCAAATCATGTTTCTGTAATACCTGGGATATTAACATGTTGTCAGATTTTAGATTTTCCAAGGCTTCTAATGTGGAAAGGAAATTGGAAAAGATGATGAATTTGCTTTTGAGAGATTTCAATATAGTTCAAAGATTTAGCAAGGCTGTAATTTCTGCGGTAACAACTGAAGCTGTATCCGGTAACCGGTTCTAGATGGTGCCATGGAGTTTCGCAATGGCAGCTCTAAACTTGTTTCCATTTTTGGAACCGTCTGTATAGAGGGAAGTATCGCTACAATAGGAGGCTCCGGTTTACTTGAATTTCCTCTGAAAAAGGAGAGGATTTGTTGAGGACCTTCTGAATTCGCAAAGATCAAATGTAATTTTGAGGGTGTAGATAATCACGGTGGTAATTTTGAAACACAGAACGTTGATTTTTGCTGTTTCTATGCGTATGCCAAGCGGTGGAATGAAGTTTGGTGTCTGAGCACAAAAAGGTTTAGTATTGGGTCAAAAAACTACATCATATGTGGGATTAGATGAATTTGAAGGTAGTTTCGTCGAGCCAGTTTCGTTAGTCTAATATAAAGTGATGGTTCGTTTGCCTCAACATATATGTTTCTGAAGAGGAAGTTCTAAATGCACTTAGACAAAGTCTAAGTCACTGATATTGTCTCGGATCAGTCCAGAATTAGATTAGTGGAACAAAACTTTTATATTTATTCACTGGCCATTAGCGCTTTGGAGCAAAATGTTTTCAACTGAGTTTAATAGTCAAAGTAATTGCCAGATTACCTCCACATGCAAGCAGTACCCTTAACTCTTCAGATATTACTGAAATTTGTATTTCTTCAACTCTATTATTTATCAATCCCCATTCATGCTATCTGGTAATGTTTCTTTCTCATAGCTCTTTTTTAATGGCTAGGAAATCTAAGTTGGCTCCGACGACAGAATCTTCCTTGGATCCTCATAAACAACTGACTAGAGGCCTAATCAAATGCTTACCCAATTTACTGGAAATTTTAATAACATGGACTATGGACAATGTGTCTTCGGTCATATGTTACAGGTCTTTGACGACGAACATTTAAAACAAGCCAGAGATGTTTCCTGGTTATCCTCCCTTACTTTAACGCGACGGCATTTTTTGCACCTGACTGACATTCTTCAGATGTAGACCTGAAATGATATGGAAGAGAACATGCAAAGATAAATGTATAGTTGTAAGTAGTCAAATGAGTACACGAAAGGAAAACAAAAATGACAACAAAATCTGCGAAAAAAATTAAATAGATACCAACTGAATCACGAATGACAATAGTGTAGCGGCAATTAAATAATAAGTATTTATATAAATAAGAAGATAAATAATATGCAAATAAGCGAACTCATATTAACTGTAAATATATGACGCCATGTGGTTGCAGTTTTATCATATACAAAGCGGTAACAAAGTGCGAAATATCATTAAATGCAATATGAAATGCAAAAAATGTAGTATATACTACATTTAACAATGTTCAGACTTAGTGTACCACTAACAATAAAAGCTGAATGAGTGAAAACAGATTTAAAATCCAGTTGATTCCTTGGAGACCTGTTGGCAGTGCAAGTGAAAGTTAAAAACTGACGACATCTGGGTTCCGGGTTGCCACCTAGCGAGATAAGGGGAGCTAATCTATCAGAGTTGATTCCCTTTGTCTATATTATATATAGACAAAAAGACATTTTCATGTCTATAGGAGGGATGGATTTCGGAGGTATCTGGCAATATAACAAGTAGATGAGGATAAAAAAATATATAATCAAATAAATCAACAATTCAGTAAGAATGCTTTGCAAAATCGATGGTGTGCAATTTGTAAACACCAATAGACTATTTTTCTCTTTAAAAAAAAGGTCGGGGGGAATAACTCTTACCTTATTGTCATATGTATTCCACTAGGGATGGTGGTTTACATTTGAGCACAGAGGGGACAAGGATACTAACAAATTTGTTCATCCAAATTGTTAAATACTTGAAATAATTCTGGATCTGATTGATTTAACTATAGTGTTTTGAATACAGTTCCATGCGAACAAAATGCTTTTTGGTTTCGTTTCCTCTTTATTCAGAAAAGTGCAAACTTCGGATGACTGTCCGAATCTTCATATGCGGGACTTGTTAGAGATTTAACTGACTAATGTAGTGGTCTCAATCGTGAAGAATGTCATTATTATTTCTGCAAATATACATATCATTTTTGGCTAATTTTATATTTTGTCTATTATACTTTCTATGTGGATACTATTCATTCGGCGCATTTTTTACTTTGACTATGTTGAAATTTTGGGCATATTCCTTAATGACATACATTTGGATGGACATGTGCATTTCCACACGGGATTTCAAGTACATCTGAATGGATTCATATGTACATTTCCTTATATATCATGGATGGATGGTGCAAAGGTTTAATGAGCATAGACACTCATTCTTGGAGGCCTTGCAGTTTGGTGGGGCCTAAATTGTCATGTTTAATAATTTGATACTGAATCTAGTTGACAATCATGTATTTTAGTGTACATGTTTGAATGTATTCTGAGATGTATTCATACTTGCTCTGATCAAATGAATATTGAGTATATTTTCTTGGATTGAATACATAGAGTACAATATAATATCAATGTTATAATCTCATGTTTTCATACATGCGGTTCAAACAAATATACGTTATGAACTGGTATAGTTTGTTACAGTTTTGAACCAGTATTTAGGTAATTACCCATATTTGATGTCGGATTGGCATATTTTGTTTAAATTAGAAAGTTTTTCATGTAAAGATACTTTATGTTAAGTTATGTCTAGTTCTATTCAGCAGTTATTTTGGAGAAGTTGTCTAAAGTTTTCATAATTTTAGTAACAGCGGCCTTACTCGTTGGTGGATCGGCATTGTTTATACAAACTTAAAAGCCCTCTAGGCCAATATGATGTCAAATTTAGTTAATTTTATTGACATATCTGCCATATTCCCAGACAGTGTTTGGGGTGTTTTCGGGCCTCATAAATTGTTTTGAGGTCATAAGGGGAGGGGGGGGGGTCAGTGTGCATGACCAAAAAAGCGACGTCCAATTGAGAATAAGTTATGTTTTCATATAGGTATATAGACAATTGCTGAAAATTTTAAATTTAATATAAAAAAGAAAATAGTATGTTTTCTTTGAAACATTTAATACACTTGCAAACAAAAAATAGTTGGCAGACTTAGCAGTGTCCAATACCATCACCACACACATACACAAACATTTGCCCACACTCACATAATCACAACCACACAGACATTAAATAAAAAATCCATTGGACAGGGGAATATTATCTTAATTAAATGTAATCTTTGCTGCTCTCAATTGTTCAGTATGTGTGTGTGTGGGGGGGGGGGGTCAAGGTAAAGCAGGTGTCATTTGTGTTCATCTTGGCACTCGTTAGAGACTGGACGGTACCGTTGTTTAAACTTCCCCGAAGATCTTGATGAATTAGTTTCAGCATACATCTGCTTTGCTGTGAGGGAGTGCCAAATATGCTGGGAGGTGTTGCTATGTTAACGGATGTCGTACGCTCCAAAACTAACAGTTCAGGAGAAGAAGTAGAAAAAAAAATATTTTTCTATTTTTAGTAACGGTGGCTATATTTGATAGCTGATCTGCCTCATTTGTATAAAATTGAGAGCCTTTTAAGCAACGATGAAATTTGTCGAATTTGGTTAAATTATCTTGAGCTGTTTTTGAGAAGACATCGTTTACATTTTTCTATTTTGAGTAAATCTAGCCATCTTTGATGCGGATTGGCATCTTTCGTATACATTTTAAAGGTGTTCATGCGCGGATAATAACTGTAAACTTTGTCAGATTCTATTCAGCTGTTTTGAAGAAAACGTTTAAAGTTGTTTCTGTTTGTTTTTCTTTTCCTTTTTTTTTTTTTTTTTGGGGGGGGGGGGGGCTTTTTTTACAGCCATATTCGATGGTGGATTCGTATCATTTGTACAACCTTTAAAGGTCTTTATATCATTATGCTTACTGTCTTTATATCATTATGCTTACTGTAAAGTTTGGCTAAATTCTATTCAACAGTGTTGGAGTAGTTGTTGAAAGGTTTTTCTCTTTTTAGTAACAATGGCCATATTGGATGCCGGATCTGCATATTTTATGTAAATGTGATAGTTTTGTCAGGCATTATCAAATTCTAGTCAGTAGTTTTGGATAGTAATTTGTTCGATGTTATATATATATATATATATATATATATAGATATATATATATATATATATATATATATATATATATATATATATATATATATATATATATATATATATAACATGTATAGAACAGCATCTTTTCTCTTTTTAGTACAGGCTGCCATATGTTAAGGAGAATCGGCATTGTTTATACAAATTTCAGAGGTCTTCCTGCCAGGATGTTTTCTGTTCAGTTTGATGAAAATACTATTCAGCAGTTGTTGCTATTTTTTTTTAAGAAGAAGAAGAAGAACCCTTTCAAGTTTCTTTTACTCCTTTTGGTAATGGTGGTGGCCATATTTTGTACACATTTGAAAGTTCTCTATCCCATTATGTTCTGTGCAAATTTGGCCAAAACTGGTCTGGTGGTTTTTGCGAATAGGTTGAAACTAGAAATTGTTGACAGGCACTGTGTCATAACTTAAAATAATTTTTAAAAAATAAAAAATACCAGTGGCCAGGGACTTTTCATATTTCAACTACTATATGTACTTTTGGTTAAGTTTGATTATCAGCTTTTTGCGTCATCATTTAGGAGAGCTACAGCCCCTTACTGTCAGATCCACCTGCTTTCATTTCTGCACAATAAGTCCCTTAGTTATTATTGCATATCGACCAAATTTGCAATGCTGTTTGATACTACTGAGACCTTGTCTGAGTTCCATTCTAAGAATTTTGTATTATCCTTTAGTAAGACTTACCCACTGTCACTTCCACACAGTAACTCCCTTAATTGTTGATGTATTTAAACCAAATTTTATTGACAGCTTGATACTGATGAGACACTGGAAAAGTCGGATTGTCGGCATTCTACATTGACATTTTGCAGAGTTATAGCCCCTCGTTTGGCATTTCAACCAAATTTGACAGACATCTTGATATTGATAGGAGCTTTATCAAGTCTGATTATCAGCATCCTACGTCATTATTTAGCAGAGTTGTGGGATAATTCACATTCACACAAAACTATTAATTTTAATTGGATTTCAGTCAAATTTGGAATACACCTTGATATTGATGAAACCTCTGCTGATTTCAATTGTCAAAATACAATATAATGTAGCAGAGTTATGGATCCCTGATTGTCAGATGCACCCACTTTCACTTCTGCACAATGACTACCTTAAAGGATTTTTTAAAAATATAGTAGGCAACTTGATAATAATGAGACATTGGCAGAGTTTGATTGTCCGTATTGCTTAGGAGAATATTCAGCATACAGCATCATCTTTTAGCGGATTTATGGCTCCTGTCACCAACCATCCTTGCCTCACCTTAACTCTCTTACTTCCTACTGGAAATTTAACCAAATTTAATATGCAACTTTATGTTGATGACACTTTGACTTGCCTTGATTTTTCAGCATTCGATGTGCATTATTTTGCATCATTCAACGCAATAATTGATTTAATATTGGATTTCGATTTTTAAAAAATCTTCAGCTCTATATTGATATAACTTTATCATGATCTGATTATAAATTTGTCTGTGTCATCATTTAGTGGTGTTATTGCCGCTAAATTAGAGACCTAAATTTTGTATGCAGCTTTAAACTGATGAGACTTCACCAGGTTTGATTGTCAGTGTACTACTTCATCAGTACTTGTGTCTTCCTTCCAAAATGCACCTTAACTCATTGACTGTATCACAATTGTCACCAAGCCCTTTTCATTGACCTCTGCACTGCCCTACTTCCAACGAAAAAAAGGGAACATTAACTCCTGGAAATTGCTTGTTTCAACTTGATTGTCTTTGCAGTTCAAGAAAGCAAGAATATTTAGCAGTGCTATTGTTGCAAATGTTTGCATAAGATACTGTTAAAGCTTAAAACTGCAGGGATTCTAAGATTTTCTTTACAGGAAAAATATTTTATTTCTTCATAATAATGGGCAGGAATTTTATTCTCAACTAATACTGAACATTCAGGCGAAGGCAGCAGACTATAGAACATACATTTTTTCCAGTAAATGAAAGGGCTGGAATTGACATAGGCATTTAAAGAATAATTTATTGTAAAAAATAATTTTATTTGATTTGTTTGATCTTTATTTGTTCTATATTTATTCCCATTACATGATAATGGTTTGCGCAAATTTCCAATATCACAAAATTCTAGAATCAGGTTACTTTGACACAGATTTTGTTAAAATTCATTATTTATGACTCATAATTTTTATGTTATTGAAATCAATTATATCATCACAAAGCTTGCTTAAGTTAATATATTTTAAGATATAGTTTAATGATCATGAGATGATGATGATGAACAATAATTAATGCAGTTTCAACAATAGCAACAATAATGACAATATTGCTTGCCAATACTGCTGTAGTAATCACTGTTAACACAGGTACATACCATCTATCCTCGCGTATCAGTCGAGTCCAACTGCAAACAACACAAAATCTGATCTTCCATTGCATAATGCACCGGCAGACCAGGGTCTATGTTATTTGTTCTACTGATTACTCCTAACAAACAGCATAGATCCAGATCTGCCAGCGCATAATGCTATACCAGATCTGGATCTGTACAGTTTGAAGTTGGACTCAAATTATAAGCGAGTATATACAGTATTCAACACCCATTTCAACAACGAAATTAGTTTCGAGCTACAGTAATGCATCTTTCATTGTAAAGATCAAGCCTTTAATTTAGAGGAATTGTCTTCCTTGCTTTACCATTGTCAAACAAGCATGTATAAATAACACGAATGAATCAGAAATAGAAGTTTCAATTTATACTTCATATCTTAATATTATCAAAGTTTGTTTTTCTTAAAGTTTATTTTCATTTTCCAACATTTAACTCATTTTTCTAGAAATAAAATGTTTACAATCTATCCTCTGACATATTTTGGGTAAAACTAAAATATCAATGAATGAAACTGTCATTATAAAGAACAAGACATAAAGCAAATCATTGTAACATGTTTGTCACTGGGTATTCATAAAGATCAAATTTGCCATTAAACACTTTGCTTCTCATATATTTTCTGTTACAACACAGCTATTCCATTGTATGGAATGTGATTGTAATAAGAGTTTAACTTTTAACAATGAGGTCAAAAGAACCACAAGCAATAATAAACCATTTTCAAATGAAACAAAAAGATACTTTGATAGATTAGAAACTTGGAATAGCATTATTACTGAATTATATCACAAGTTTAAACAACCAATTAATTCTGACAGAACTGGATTGCTAGTTTCAACTTCTACATTAGACCACCTTCATGTGATATCTCTTTCTAACCCTGTTCACAGGAGCCATAACAGTGTATTGTATGTTATAGATATGACCACCTTATACTGAGGTACAGTAATAAAAACATGGCTGGACAATAATGGGTATCTTGTATACGAAACCACATATTGATAAGTTACATTAATAATGTGAAATTAATTAGATCTGTCAGTAAGCAAGTGTTTACGGAATACGCTCTCCCCCCTCCCACTTCCATCAAGATATGAAGTGTAAATACAATTTTTCATTGGTGTACTTTTTTGGTATATAACTCTACAAGTACTGATCTGACAGAGTCAAATATCGTATGGGGCACCTTTCCGTTTCATACAGATACATACCAAGTTTCTTGAAAATATCTCAAACGGTTCTAGAGATATTACCCAGAAAAGAGTCTCATGGACGAAAAGACAGTGTCTGTAATAAATATGGGAATAACTCTTAAAATGCCAATCAGACAAGCTTCAAGTCTACAGGACACGATGTCTAATAATGATGCAAGAGCATACCAAGTTTCATGAAGATATCTCAAAGGGTTCAGGACTCAGGAGATATTAACCAGAAAATAGTGTGATGGAAGGAGGGACACAATATGTAATACAAATGAGAATAACTATTAAAATGCCAATCAGACAAGCTTTAGCTTTTGCGGGACACAATGTTTGATCACGATGCAAAAGCATACCAAGCTTCATAAAAATATCTCAGAGGGTTCAGGAGATATTTAGAACACAACAATGTGATAGTTGGGCTGACAAGCTGACTTCAGTATCCCTCCCCCTCCACTTCATTTGTGTGTGGGTGGGATATAACACAATGAAATTATTTTTGGTTATATTAAGTCTAGAACTAAAAGTGAGTGAAAAGAAATTAAAAATCATTTTCAGAAACTAACTTCACACAGTATGAACAGGTAAGATCTATGACCAAATGTGTGTTACATACGGGACTGCTGTATACTATAGAGCTTCCCTAAAAAGAAACCACTGTACATTGTAACAAGAAGTTCAGGGAGATCTTCCTGTATACTGCTTATAATAATAATACATGGTCACATAAATAACTAAAAGCATTTGTCTTTGTTCTTTTTTGTTCATGGATAACTATTCTGAATGATTTTTGTGTTCAGTAGAACTTTGGTCCATAAGAATAAAGCTAAACGAAATAAAATTAATATCCTCCATTATATGGTTCTAATTCTATTCATCCATAAAATCAAATATGAGTTTTAAAATTCTTGCTTTATGTGAAACACTTGTTTTCATCTATTCAGCCTGAGAAGTGTGTCATGGAGTACTCATTATTCACTTAAATAAATCAAAAGGTTTGTAATTAACAATTTGGATTCATCAAAATCCTCTTTCAAGACAATCTTAAGGTAGTTTAATTTATGACACACATGCCTTCATTGAAGACCAAAATTCTAAATCCATACACCTACTAAAGCTCACAAAGATCATTTCATTGGCACATAAATCTAATAAGATCGTCAACAAGTTTGGCACTGAAAGAAATCTCTCAAAATCACATACTAGTGATTAGCATGAAACACTAATCAGGTCATCTATATCTAGATAGAAATATGTCTGCAAAATCTAATTATCTATGTTAAATAGTTTTCGCATAATTGTGCTAGCAAGCTTCTTAGAACGGACAGATGGACTGGACCAAATTAAGATGCCCCTGCAACGAGCGTTTAAAAAAGTGAGACAAAAATAGAAAAAAGAAGTCAGATTACCGTTTAGCAAAGGATGAGACAACTCTACCATTTTCATGGTGAAGCCATTTGCAGTTATTTCTTGTCAACACTTTTAACTATTCAGCAAATTTGAATTGTATGCTCCTAAATTGTAATTAACCATGACCCTTTATAATTCCTGACCTTTATCACCAACTATAGGTAAACTCATCATTTAAATATACATTAGTCTGCCATCAGAACTCATCAAATTCTAGAAGAATATTAAATACCATCAACTCTAAAAGATATACAGTAACTTTACAAACTTCATACGGGTCATTAATACAGATGTAAACACTGTCTCACACTTTATATCTTCAGTGCTAAATTTTGGCTATTTGCTTAAATGGATATGTTGGCAGGGATTAATGGTAGTACTGGCCTAACTGAATGTTCCCTATGCTCTATATGCATTTATATGCTAATATACGATTTACCTTATTTACATTCGGTAGTTCCCCCATATATTAGGCTGGTGTACCCTCATGCATGCCATAAGAGGCAACTAATGGAATGCGTCCCGTGATGATCTTCCAAGAAAGTTTTGGACCTTTTTAAAAGAGTCCGTTTAATGTAAAGATTTTGACGTTGAATCTTAAGGATTTTCCTCACTATTGCCTTTATTATTGCTTTGCATGCTTTTTTGTGAGTTTTTGCAACATCTTTACTTTTTATCTTTTGTCTCATGGTGTATAATTTATTTTGGCTTGAGGGGCCCATCTTCCCGGGAATTTTGACAAGGCTCTACTACTTTTCCTACCTCAAACCAAGCTACGTCACATATGATCCATTGAGAGTGCTTAATATAAATTGTGAGAATCCATATACAATTCACATAAAATGTTATCATGATGAACTTGCAAATTAGAGAAAGATGAAGATGTTGCATACTCAAACTGATCCCCAGGAGGCGTTCTTGCTTTTCTGAAATACCACTTGCCACCACAAATTGATTTATGCAATAAATTTGCAGAAACGACTGTTCTTGCTTTTAACCTCCTTCTCCATGAATTTCAAAAAAGTGACTGAAAATGTATAAATGTTAGGATTTAGACCAGTCCACAACGGAATATAATTTGTAATTTTTAAACTTTATTTGTTAAAATTCAATGCAATGTTATTTACTAGTAAGTGATAATTCAAAATGAGGCTAGCCCCTCGTCTAACAAGAAGTTGTATTGTTAACCAACGTCATCAGGGGAACAGTTTGGGAGTAACATCAGTTCTTATTTGTTCTTCTCTATTCCACTCCAATTGATATAAGAAACACTCCATTATGTCCTGTGTAGAAATTATTATAATATGATCATACATGTTTTTTTTCTGGTATCAACGTTAAGCAAATCCTGAGAAGGTCATTGAAGAATGAAACCCGAATGGTGAAGATTTGAACACACATAAGGGACTTAGTAAATGTTAATAATAGAAAGAAAGAAAACAACACGTATCATTGTTATATTTGCATAAAAATGAGAATAACGTTTCAGATTTAATTTAAAGTTTCTCTGGTGAAGGTTCTGATCTATTATGTTGATTCTACTTGTTCTTTTTTTCAGGGTGACACGCGCTCCCGATCAGTTGATGTAAATTGGTCCATGTACACAGCATCTCACATGAGAGATAACTTCAAAGACCTGTTGAGATATAGTAACTTTAGAGAATCATTCAGCATCATATCTGTCATTTCTCAGTGATAAAGCAATTACATTATATTTGGCAAGTAATTGCGTGAAACTACAAACATTCTGAATGGTATTTTGATTGATACGCAAATGCGAATACACTCCGGTATCTGTCGAGTAGATGGCTTGAAAATCTCCTTTGTGTGCATCGTCTAATCTATCGCGCACAGTGAATAAGATGCACCAGGCCAAGAGAGCACGTTTAATTTCTCTCGTCAGAAAAGTTCTTTCTTCCTTTGTACTGAAGAACGTAACAGGGCTGCATGCTTTCAGTTTTCAGCCAATACACCCAATATGCAGGTTACATAATCATTTGTTTGGGATGCAGACCGTAAAAGGGATGAGAATAGCAACGCATTGGGGCATAAATGACACATGAAATCCAATGTTGGTACATGAATACAGCCAAATTCATACACCTCGTCCAACAATGCTGTGTTGGCATTTTTTATGTAATAAAGTAGTTCTGTATTGAGACAATGGGATTACAGATATACATTTGCAAAGATATTCCACAAAACTAGTTGATCACAACCATGCAAGGAAACCAAGCCCTAAATTCACAAAAGGTCATTGGCACAACATTTGAGCAAATGATCAAATACTCCAATTTTGAGACTTTTTATTTTCAATAGCTTTGCTCGGAACAAAGATTGGGTCACAAAAACCGCCAGATTTTCTTATCTTTAATAGTTTTAAATATGTACTTTAAAGTCATCTATATCCCTATGTGTCAATTTTAATGGTTTGCAACAAATTACATTTGCATCAATACTTAAATTTATCCATAAGGGAAGGATCCCTGTTTGTTGAAACCTAAAATCTTTGGTTCGCAGCAAAATCCATGAAAACTAGAAGTCCATGCAAACTGCACCAAACATAGTAGCCCATACAAAACATGAAAACTAGTAGCCCATGCAAAATTCATGATAGCTAGTAGACCTTGCAAAATAGTTAATTCAAAGTCATGGGACAAGATCTGTAGCACTGGATCAAATTAACAAATATGTTATAAAAAATCTTCTTGCAAAGTGTCCCACCAATATTATTTAAAACCAGAATACAATCAGAACAATCATCAAAATAAATACACCACACAAGCTCTTTAACAAAGTTGTTACATACTTCACAATAACGTTTCTAAAAATGTTAATACATCATGACTTGTGACCAAATGTATATATGACAGTTTTTTTAATAATGGTTCAATAGCATTTCATAAAAGATATTTTGAAAACAACGTAACTATCTGAGAAATAATACAATTACAAACCTTATTAACTCATTATCCCCGCATGCCATATGTTTGCGCCATAAGGTGGTGTCAACATAATTCATGATACACCAAAGCGGGTGGTATTACAGAAAAGGGGAAAGACGCAGGTCTACATTGATACCAAGTAATGTAGACTTTCTACTCCCGTCAAAAAATTCAGCCAAAATAATTTTTTTAAAATTATTTTTGAGACCCGATTTATTTTAGGCCGAAAATTACTAGTTATGGAACAGGAATTTGTGTCCAGAGTTTAGACTCTCTGTCGTTAGATCTAAAGCAGACCGGGGCCCACTGTACACAGACAGATGAACCTCTGCAAAGAAGTGTAGTAAGTTTGAGATCTGTAATAAAAAGGGGCCAAGACATAAAAATGATGGGTCTTATAAGCAAAAACAAAAAATTCAAATTATCACCCATCTGCTCATGCACGAGCAAAATAGGCAATTGGAAACGTCTTTTATACAGATAAGCAACAGAGATAAGCAACTGGCAAACGAAAATCACTGTGAAACATACTTGTTTAGATGCAATCAGATGGAACCAGACAAACTTGAGAAAATGAGTTAAATGTATTTTGATTAAGTACTATGATATGCATTGTTTTATAGCTCTAAAATGACTTTAAATTACAATTTATGTAATGTAAAATATAATTAACTTTTATATTTTCAAAACATATGTCATAAGATGATTTAAAGCTTATCGCTAAACAAATTCACTTGTCTGCTAATTCCAACACGTGATTACTGCTAATCTTGAGCAACTTGTTCAAGACAAAAAGAAAAAGCAACTGAGGTCAATTTATAACACATTTTCCTGCAGTACAAGTAGCAATTTAAGCAAAAGTTCCTCGGAGGAACTAACGCTATACTCGCCTAAAAGAATTTCCAGGAATCCAAATTCGGGATCATTTTTATTTAGGACCAACCAGACACCATACAAGTCTTCTGGTGAAAGCCCCATCTCAATATGTTTTTATATTCAGGAGGAGTAGCGATAGCAAGATTTTCAAGATGGTTGCATGACAGTCATATTGTATGTAAAATTGTCAAAATTTTCATATAAGCCCAACCAGGCCTTGGGATGAATATGTGTATAAAGTTTCATAACAATTTTCTAAGTAGTTTCGAAAGAGTAACGATAAAAATATTGTGCCAAAAGACAGAAAGATCATTCATGGATAACGGACAACATGCCACCCCATAAACCCCTTTAGTCTATGACCAGTACAGCTAAAGACTATTGAAAGTCTCGATTGTTTTAGTAAGTAATTTTACTAAAATAAATTCTGTGCAATTGGTAATTGTTTAAAGCCATCATCTGATCGCAATACTTGTATGACCCTTTCATTTCAACTTGGAACAAGTCTGTATGTTTGATGAAAGGACAGGACTTGCCATAACAAACAAAATCAGTCTCAGCATTACATGAGGATTCAGCTTGCTCCTCGTGAGTGCTTTGTATAAATAACAGAAATATCGAGGTGACAGAAAGACTTGCTGTTTGGAACTAGTTTAAACCCATGAAGTAAGATGCCATCATTAACATCTGCAACTTTCCTTATGTTGACCAGTTTCCGTTGTGAGATCCACTATGTCACTATCCTTCTCTGAAAAACAAAATAAATCAAACAAGAGTTTAATCCTTTCTATATTTGCAATCAGTTGTATCAGACACTTGATTATTGTCTCACCGGTTTTTTTAAAAACGCACAAGCCAAAGTAAGCCTGATATGGTTGGTGTCAGCGTCAGTGGCGACTACTCTGTGTTGAATGCTTTGTGCAGGCCATAACTCAGAACAAGGAGAGACTTGTGTTCTCCTAAACCCATGTCATATATATAATGATGGTATAATACAATTCTAAACAAAATCGAACACGAAGTCTTCTTACTTCCATGGTAATTAAGAAAGAGAAACAGATTAGTGAAGATCTGCAGCACCTCATCTTAATGTTAACTTTACGGCAGATGAATATAATGATAAATTCTAATTGAGGAAAATAAGAGACATTACAATTGAGTCAAAGAAATTATTTTCTCAGTGTGGTATATATCGGTAAGTAATGCGCATAGAATCTTACATACTGTGAGTTGATTCGCTTTTGTGGATATTAATTTTCATGGTTTTTGAACAAATATCTTTTTTGGGGGGAGAGGGGGCTTTTAGGAATTTGGAAAGAAGGGTCATTTCGTTTCACATAAAGATATCTGTTGTTTTGGTCTTTACCTTTATGGTTTGTAGTAACCACAAAACCAAAACAAATTCGTACCCCATGAAAAATACTGAATTCACCGTCCGTGACAATCAGAAGTATAAATGTAATAAAAACTTAACTCAACCTCGAGGGGAAGACACTGATCTTGGATGGAGATACCGTGATCTGGAAAATATCAATGTACTGCACTCAAAGATACTTGCTGAACTCAGATGGGTGTAAGTATGTTGCTTCAAGGCAAAAAAAGGCACAGAAGGGTAAGTATAAAACTCACGTTCATTTCCCAGTTCATCTTCTTCTTTTTTTCTGTATACAGTATTCAGCTACAGCTTTAAACAGTTGGTCTACAATTAAGAAGAATGGTGATAATAAGCACGCACACACGGAAAAGTTTTAATCCTTGCCAATATCAATGTGATTACAATGATTCACAGCTTGCACTTAAAATCCGTCCATATTCAAGAGAAGACTTTTTACAACCAACATTCATTTCGTTGCTATGGTTAGTTTTATGAACTCCTTGATATAAGGTAGCCTCTCAGTAGCACAAATGTTGGATGATAATCTAAACAAAGGAAGAATCGATTGCTGGTAATTGCTTTTTTAACAGTAACATTAACTTTTAAGCACTAAAACTTAATATATGTTCTTTGCCTGGCTAATATTTATACCCAGACCAAATCTAAATATCTTTGGGTGGTCAAAATATTTTTTCACGACATCCCTGAAAACTCCCTGCGTTTAGTCGTGTGCTGAATACACGATAATAAAATCATTTCCAGTCAATACACTGCACAACGAGATTTACCTCCCTTCAAAAAATGAACTGTTAATTTGGTTGTTTTCTGTCTCATACACCTTTTACTAATACAGTGGACACCTCCATATACAGCACACATGCCTATATGAGACAAGGTTTATGGGTCTCTTTAATTTTTTTATCATTCTTACTTTCATATATGCCCATACAGCACAAAATTTATGGAGCCATTAAATATTCCAATCTTTTTAACTCTATATAAGTGACATCTACCCATAAACAATACATTGGTTTCGTTCCAAAGAGATAAGAGATCATTTTAATAAGTCCTTGGACAAAGGGGATAACAAAATTCTACTTCAATCATCATGCAAAATTAACAAACTTTTGCAAAGACATCCAGCACAAAATGAAGTATGTCAAACTGGACTAGTTAATATTTAAGTAGATACAAAAAGAAATACTAATCCAATGCCGCTGTTTCATTTATCCAACTTCTTTGTATCCAATTTGGATTTCGTACAGCGTCATAAATCAAGCCTCGAAAATTGTTACATAGCAGCTTACTCTTCAGTGACAGACCCTATTTATACTATGTATTTTAGCTACTTTGTACAGAAGATGTCACTTGTCCTTACACACATACCTCTTGTGAAAATGAGTGGAGTAGATATTTTAAGCCCTGATGAGTTAAAACAACTTAATGTAGGTCATTCAATACTATATCAATTTTGTCTCACAATCAGTGTAACTGACATTTTTTATGGCAACAGTTTGTATTGAATTAAAAGTCAAAGACTGCATTTATATTGACAGAATCAACTTACCAATGTTTTCTCCACTTTTACTGGAAGTTTCAAATGCAGCAGCTGCTTGTATCTCTGAAACAAAACAATATGCATAATGACCATAACCTGCACTAAAAAAGAAATAAAACATTTTCCCTCTGAAAGAAAAACAAACGAAATCCCGATATTCTACTTTGTGCACACCTAGAATATTTTTCATAATTTAAAGCAACTATCCTCGGTGTTTCCATGCATGTCCATGGGTCATTCACAAAAGATCTGATGAAAATTTACTTTATGAAGAGCAATAAACCTGATGAGTACATAATATTTCAGGTGGGTATTAATAAATCCATACTAATCTTCTATTGACAATAACCTGTATGAAACAGTTGGGAATAATTACATAAACAATATGCAATAATCCCCTTTTTATAATACGATTGGCAAATTGTTGTCACTAAGCTCTTCACCCTAATCTTAATTTTTCTCTTTGCTGGCTGGTATATACTGTAACTGCTAGCACACTGTTTGATGGCAGATCTAGGTCAATGATGTTCAGAGTTGCTTTAACGTCATACAAGAGCAAGGCAGAATACTTTCCAAAATTGTTTTATGGCAATTTACCGTATATTGGGTATTTGTTGCAGACTTAAAATTTGGTAATTGTGTTCAAACACAAGGAAGTATAATTTTGGCCAGTAACATTTTAATGATCACATATCTAGAGAGGCCACAGTATTTAATATGAAAACTTTTGACAGGATTTATTTTCATAATCCAGGATTCAAGCTGGAATAAAATGTCTGGGCGAAGTGACTTCTCTCCCTGCCAGAATTGGGTGAAATATTGGGAAAATAGGAAGTAGACAGTGGTCTAAATTTAGAAGGTTTAAAACTGTTCCCTAAAACAGCCATTTGACTAAATCTCTCAGCCAAATGGTATAAGAACACAGCATATATTCATTAAACTTTATGACAATAGTGAAATTTGTCATTGTTTTATTTTTCATTAAAATTGCAATGCAATTATGCTTTTACAAAAGACGACGACCTCGATAATAGGTTCCTATCAAAAACATTGAGGTACAAGTCCTCTCTTTTACAGAGTGAAATGTCAAGTAAACTTGTTTACCTATACTAGAAATCAGCGTATAAACCTCCACAGAGTAATAAAATGCTCTTAATTAGGACACAAAGGCATGGAATTTTACTCACTTTGCTTCATGTGTGAATTTTTATGGGAATTTTGTACATTGAAACGTAACTGTCGACGCACATAATCAATGAATTGACACCAAAGTTGATAATACTATGTTCAAAATGTTTTAGATTGCTCTTTGAAAGGAAACGAGACACAAGAGTCAATACTGTGCTCTGAATACGAAAGCATTAAATGGCAAAAAGATGGAATAATGACGCCAACTCGAGGAAAGGCGAAGTCATCTTTGTATGGTTAACTGGTCGAAATGACAGGCACTGGGGCGACTATTTTTGCCCAAATGCCCTCTAGCGTACACCCTGCAATCTTACTCTGAGACCGCTAAATTGCTCAAATGTATCCACTGCCAAAATTCTTATTATACAGTACTTGTTTGTCTTTATCAACCATTGTTACGCTTTTTATCTGTACTAAAGCTGCTTTTAACTTATGTCTCAAAGCTTGATTCTCTGAATTAACTTCACAAATTTTAAGGCCTCTACACTGGCTGAGGCCTGTAGAATTTGAACTTGTTGTAAACAAGATATCACCATCACCTTCGGACCTAAATGTTTTAACAATACATGAAAATGACACAGATGTAAGTTCACAGAAAGTTATGAATTAATAGGCAGGACCCCCTGAAAGTGACAAGGGAATGATACATTTGGCCTAAAGTCCCCAAAGATCCATTTTTCTTTGAAAGCTGGAGAAAGCACTGGTCCATTGTGCAATTCAAACATTAAAGATTTTGGTATTTAAACACTAACCATTTCATTCTGTCGTACTTTCTCAGCCCAGAAGGGTACTTTGTCAAAACTGGACTTGTCAGTCATGTCATAGCACAAAATGGCTGCCACTGCGTTTCTGTAATACCCGCGGACGAATGTACTAAACCTCTCACTGCCAGCAGTGTCCTGATAAATGTACCAATACAAAAACCTCAAATATATACATATATATATATATATATATATATATATATATATATATATATATATATATATATAAAATCATAGAACAACCTCTAAATTATGCATTATATACATAGTACACTGTCATTATATACACAGAAACATTGTCCGTAGCTTGTTTTAGGAGGTACTGCATCATGTACTCCTTAGATTCTGCCCTACCTTCTCTTGAGTGTGCTCTGCTTTACTTTGGGGTTTCCCAATCTCAATGTCCAGTGATTCAATACATTACGTTTGGTGACCTTCTACATTGTGCATTTTATCAACTTGGAAACATTTACCACTATTTTCACTCGTGTTGTAAATATTATCTTGAATCCATCATTGGAGTGCATAGATATACCCTCACTCATGACAGGAGTGCCTTAAAAGCGACTTTACCATGCTTAACATGCCCTGACATGCAACTAGAACCATGAACTGAATAGTGATCGGGAAGGACAACTGCCATGTACTATTGAATTCTTCAGATAATATAGATATAAGACCAAACTGGACAAAATATAAATGTCTGTGCAAAGAACCTCTTTAAAAACATGACTAACTAAACTTCGTGAAAACTAATTTAAATAAAATGATAAAGACGAAGTGTATGGAACCTCTGTGGTCTTAGAACTTCCATTGTCAAAATCACAGGCTTCAAAACTGCCTGTATGTGATTACACTTTGAGCACATTATTGGTTATGTCATGCAATTGCATGGAAATTAAGTGTATTCCCCAAGGACACACTGAGGTAGCCAACCCAGGCTGGCCTCACCAGGTATCAAACCCGAGATCCTTGGATTACGAGTCAAACATTCGACCAGCTGAGCTACCGTAGCTCCATATATGTACATGTAAAGATTAGCTTGTACAGTACAGTCTAAGTTGGTTAACCCTTTCCTACTCATCCTTAAAGGAAAATAAATCCTTTCCGCTCAGATGCTCAGTCAAATCCTGCCCACCCATCCATGTACCTGTCCACTAACCCCTTGCTGGAGAAGACAGTGTTCTTCCAAGGAACTAAGTGGACATATTTAACTGCATTCTACTCACTCATCCACCGAGTGTCTTTCAAGGGAATGAACGCACAAACTGTGAACACCTTCAAATACATGCAGATAGGCTTGCTGTAATTATATATATATATATATATATATATATATATATATATATATATATATATATAATTACGTCTTTGAGTCCTGATATAAGATGTTCATATACATGGCAAAAGGAATATAGAACTCTCATGCCATTTTCTTAAACATCTGAACATTACTTATATGAACGGCAATCTTTGCCTATTTTATTTATTGAAATAAGCTTGTATCCTTATATAAAACGTTTTATCAATTTAAATAATATTTTGCTTTATAAATGCCCTCACTAGATTCCTAATTATGTCTCTGTTGAATAAAAGGTACTATTGTCCTGATTTAGGAACAAGAATTAAGACGTTTAATGTTATGCCTATTAAACGAGGTTCTGGAAAAGGCATGGTTATTTTTGCTTCAAATCTTTTACTGATGGATAAATGAGAACATATTTATCTATGCTGTGACATTCTTTGCAAATCATACGATTATTTTTTTCAATCTCTCCTTTTCAACTGAAAAATCTTACAATAGTCTCGGAACTTTTATTTATGCTGGAATTATATTTTTGTGGCTAAAATTATTGCAGTTTCTTATTTACAATTACCTAACTTAGGCATCACTTACTGTCATTATTTTCAACAAGATAGCCACAGATAAAGTACACGACTTCATTACAATTGTAGCGTTAAGTTGAGATTCACAATTGTGAGTACAATTTAAGATGTGATTAGATTATAAGCATATTTATGATGTTCAAAGAAACTAATTGCGTTAGTTCCATTGTAAAAACACTGTTACCGATCTCTACAACACGCATAAATGTGCAATACTCTACTATGCAGTGTTTCTTCTAATTTTGTATCACAGGCAACAGTTTAACAATAATAACAAAATATATCTGTCAGTAACACTAGTAAGCTGCTAAGTGATACATCCACTTTCTATGAATCAATCACAAAGATAATAATGAGTTTTCCTGAAGCTAGTGTACCCTACATTTTATGTCCACTGTTGTAATAATCATTCCCTAAATATCATTTTATGGCAATGTCTTGCTGTCTCACACATTCACATGAGGACAAGAAATTGAACTTGGATGTCAACCAAAAAAGAAAACAGAATGTCTTGACTCATAAGCAGCAATACCACGGCCAGCATGTCAAGCCCGGGATCAAAGTATGGCTGTAAAACATGTGACTTGGATATCAAGTTCAAAAGGTTGAACGAGCATGTCACATAATGAATTGTCCTAGCTTCATAATGATTCATCCAAAGTATGAAGAAAATCTATCAAGGGGTTAAAGACATATAAGCAAATGAATAAATGTGAACCAAACATTTTATAAAAATTATATGGCTGTGACCTTGACCAAAGCTCAAAGGAATGAGTGAGCATGTAGCAAAATGAATTTTCTTAAATTCATAATGATTCAACCCAAGTATTAAGAAATTCCATCAAGGGGGATCAGGAAATATCAGCAAAGGAAAAATAACTTAACTAAAACCTTAATGCAAACATTCTATGACTCAAGGTCAAAGAGCGAGCAAGCATGTCGTATAATGAATTGTCTTGGATTTATAATGATTCATTCCAAGCATGGCTGCGACATTGACCCCAATGTCAACGAGACAAGTGCATGTGTAAAGAATAAATTATCTTAGCTTCATATTGATTCGTCCCAAGTATGAAGAAAATCGTTCAAGAGGTTTATGAAATAGAAACAAATGAAACTACTTTAAAACCTTAACATGCATTTTCCATGGCTATAACTTTCATCCAAAGGAAATAAGAGACAAGCAATCCGGTCGTAAATTAAGTCCCTTAGCCTCCTAAAGCTTCATACCAAACGTGATGAGAATCTATCATGGAGTGTAGAAAATATCGGCAAATGAAAAAAAGTAAACAACACCTTAACGCAAATTTTCTATCACTGTGACCTAGACCTCATGGCAAAACAGACAAGTGACCATGTCATAGAATGAACTGTCTTATCTTCACAATGATTCCTGCTAACTATCATGAGAATCTATCAAAGAGTTTAGGTAACATATGCAAATGAAAAACTTTAAGCAAAAGTTCACGATAACAAAATGTTGACGATGATACCAAGGCCGGAAAAGGGACTGATATATCTCATTCCCACTATCGTGCGAAAACGAAATTCAAGGATGTTATATCTGTCAATGTCAAATGAGATAGAATATTTGCAATTGAATGCCCATTATTGTCTAACCACTATCCACAGAATATAGCACTGTCCAGGTCACCTAATCTTCATTTTGTACCTTTCTCCTCTTTCTTTTCAACTACTGTCAAAATATTGAAATATTTTTGTCACAGAGCATGAATTCCTCTCAATAACACTGTCCATTTTAATACTTCACACCTAATCCATTGTTCACCTTGGTCATCAATATACACCGATTACTAACGTGTCACATAAGTCTTCTGGGTTGAAAGAAAAATGCATGTGCAAAACGTTCCAAAGAATAAGTTCAATATTCCAGTGACTTAATGAGTAATAATCTGTTGTTATATTATTACATAAAAAACATGCCCAACTTTTAGGAACGTGGAACACTTTCCTTAAAAACACTCGATTACCAATGGCCGATCACATGCTTAGTAGAGCATCGTCTGCTTTGACAGTTTCAGCCGTGGCTAAGTACCCAATTCTTTTGTGTTTGAACAAATCACCGTTTTGTTCGATAAAGGAGTTTGGGAAATGTGGGTAAATGAAATACCCATACACCCATGACGGGAAAGTGACTTTATATATATATATATATATATATATATATATATATATATATATATATATATAAGGAAACACAGGTGAATATTGTATTATGTGTTAAACACTATCCACACAGAATACAGCACTGTCCAGGTCACTGAATTTTCATTTGGTACCTTTCACCTCTTTCTTTTCAATTGCTTAATCGACATAAAGATTTTTGTGTTTGCTTCCAAAGACCAATTGGGAAAGAAAAATCGTTGTCATGGATGTAACGAAGGACAGACAGAATAGAGCACTGTCCAAGTCACTGAATTTCTCCTCTTTTTTTCAACTGCTTAATCTACAGGGAAAAAAATGTGTGGTTGCTTCCAATGACCAAATGGGAAAGAAAAATCCTTGCCATGGATGTAACAAAGGACAACAAGTTTTAAATTATCCAAATTAAGAATATTAACTCAATAAAACTGCACAACAGGTGTGTAGGAAGATTCTGTCAACCTAAATCTTTCAAGTTGGTGATTATTCATTTGGAGAGTCATATAATCGTGGCTAATAATTTTTAGTAAAAAAGCAAATATGGTGTCCTGTTACATCTCCAACCAATTAATGACTACAGTTTTCTGATCTTAATGCTCAATATAGCAAAGAAAAGATTGGTTCTTTGGTGTCTCTGTTGTCAGACAATTGCAACATCTTGTCAATGATATTGCTAAAACTGAATGACAAAGATCTCATTGCTGTTTAACGTAACACCTTTTCCCCCGAATCATATGTTTCAAATTAACTAATATGGGCAACTTTTAATAATTATGACATTTTTGAAAAACTTTGAGATTTAACGTGAATTTTATGACATTAAATTCTGTATCAAGTACCCAATTCATTTGTCTTAAAAAAAAAATATTTAAAAATTTTTTTTTTTTTCATCAAACAACTAGGTCTAAAGACCAAATAACACATTAATACTCATGAAGGGATAGACTGACATATTAATTGGCCGACTTCTTTGTCGTGCATACTACACATGTGAAGCCACGTCACTTGTCGCTTTAGGCCACAGTGTGCTGGGCAACACCAATGTGTCTGCACACAGTGTTTCGATTTTCTAGGACTTGTATTACGAAACAATGAAAGTATTTAGCGATGATTTGGGTGACCAGACACACGTCAACGAAAAGTATATTGTCTGAAAAAAGAACATGCCCTGAGATGGTTTCCTTACAATTTCTACCAGCCCAACACTGAAATGTACTACCCTTGAGCGTCCAGATATAAGAATTTTCGTCTCTTGAAATATAACTTCCATTGTTATGAAATCCTGTTCCTTGCATTAAAACCACATTTTCTTTTAAAAACCCTGACAAGAAATTTTTTGGCATGCATAAAGTCGTCAGGCTATAACCCCACAAAGGACTTGCAAACTGAGACGAACAGTACTCACATTTATGGTTACATATGATACTAGCAAAATATATAATGCATGAAAAGTACTGTTGATTTAGAATTCTATCATGAAATGACGATTTTGACTTTCTACTTTATGGCAATTTTTCTCTTCTAAAGTCATGAATTCAATTATGAACCAGAACAGGAGCTATTTTTATGGCATATCAAATTTCAAAGTTTTTTAAATTTTATTACATATCACCTCCTACCCTAACACCTTATCTCTTGAGACCATAACCAGGAACACGTAACCCAAAGTCCATTACACATTTGACAACCTCCCAGGGAGGGATCACAAAATTACACCCTCTCGTAGTTACTACATATACCAAGTTTAGTAAATCTCCACGCAGCGGTTTAGGATAAAGAGTTTCGAAAAGATGAATGCACAGACCAGAACACAGATGCACACAAAAACAGAAGGTTTCACGATATATTTCTCTTCATGCATAGGAATTAAAATAAAGTTGTTGTGAATGATTACCCAGATCGCCAGAACGATGGACTTTCCTCTCGCCTCTACCTGCTTAGACGAAAAGGCAGCTCCAACGGTCTGAAAATTTAGATTTAAAAGAAATTAGTGGGGTAAGACACGTAGATACTCAAAATAAGGCAAAATACAATAGAAACATGTCATGAATTTCTTTTTAAAAACTTGCTAAAACTAATTGTAGCCAATCCGAGCAAAAATTCTACTTTTCTTCCTACTTGCATATTTTTGAAGAGTGGAGAAAAATTCAACTTGCAGAAACCTATTTCTTCTGTTATTGTTTTAAAATCTGTTACAGTTATTGACTAAATAAAGTGTAATTAAGGAATTCTGAATAAAATGGAACTACTTTTCTATCAGCTTTAATTGTATTTTTTTTTAGCAATTACTGTTATTGACTATACTGCAATAAAAGAATTTTGGAATACAAAAGGACTACTTTTCTGTCAGTTTCAATTGTAATTGTATTACCATTTTGAATATAAAATACATACATGAACAGCTGAACTGCTAGTGGATGAACTTGAATGAAGTGATGATTATTTGGTACATACAATATAATTTCAAATTATTCCATTCTCTCTTAGCCTTTTCTATGACACAGGCACCAATGGAATCTTGCTGAGGGTTTCCGACTTCAGCCCCAATGTATAATTGGTATCTTGGGATGATACGATTTAATAATGCAGTACGAATCAAACATCCGCATCAATGAATGGTTATTAAAATGCATTGATTATAAAGCTTTACACTGACCTGTACCTTCAGCAACGTTTCTAGAACGTATTAAGGGACAGCTATTTCGCTTGTAAGGGTTACCAGTAGCTTTATTATTAACGGTACATGTAGTCAGGATAATATCTGACACATTATAATATATATAATTTATATTTTATTTTTTTTATTTTTTTCCTCCGAATAATTATCATATGAGTACGTTGTTTCCGATGGCAACTTTACATAATTTCTTTGGTGCCAAGCGCAAGGCTACAGATGAGCATGATTCTCGCGAAACAAGCCGACAGAAATTAGTAGATGCATCTAGTTTTTATTTTTTAAAAAAAGCAGAATACCAAAGATACTGAGAGATTTGTGAAATGACACATATGGTGTTGCGACTGTGGAGGAAACAATGCAATGGAAAGCCAAGGAACACCACGTCCAGAACTTAAAGATTTTCATCCTATATTTGCCGTGGAGAAATTTGTTTAATGAATGTAGTATGTTGTGTTGCTTAAAGATGAAATGAAAAACATGGAACTAAATATGGTCATTTGTTTCTTCTTCCGGTGTCTTGAAAATTTATTGATTTGAAATGGAATTAAGCTAATTAAATAAATTAATATAGAAAAGAAAGTGTAATCTCTTCCTTGATTCCTTCTAGCTGCACACAAATTAAAGAATGGCAAGTTAAATGCATTGAGAATTATTATATAGTTGTAGCATCACAAACAATCACAATTATCAGGAATATCAACTGCCTTAATTTTTCATTCGTTTATTATATTTATAATACCAAATATTTCACAATGAATGAGCAATAGCAATCTGATGACATATCTGTTGGTGACACAACAATAGGCAGATAATGTTCTGAATTACTGCATGGAAAAAGGTATTGTTAATGGGATTCCTAGTTTTAGGGCTGGGACTGCAACTTTTTCCAAAGAAGGAGTCCTGGATTGCAACTTTCAAAATCCTATAGAGAACCCTGTGTTATATATATATATATATATATATATATATATATATATATATATATATATATATATATATATGGTTGTTTACATTCAGAATCCACTGATGAAGGCAAATTAGGTGAAACGTGTGGAATCTCAGATAGACTTTATTTTTCCAACTCAATAGAGAATGTATGTGTGTGTGTGTATATATATATATATATATATATATATATATATATATATATATATATATATATATATATATATATATGATCGGCCGTCCTGTTAAATAAAAATACCAGCAGAGCAAATTATTAGTAGTGACGTAATAGCAGATTTTATTTTCCTGAAGATGATATCGGAGTCATATTTCCATATTTGTGAATAAAATGATCGGGCGCGAAAGAGATACATCCTCCTTTCCCTTGAAAACACAATGGTTGTGTTCTAGTCCGCTGCGTATTATCAGTAGATACACCTATAGGTGTGTATAGGAAACAGTCAGAGAACCAGTCTACTGGTGGGAAATAAAACATTTTTTTTTTTTTAAAATAGAGTACTAAATATTTTGAGATGCATCCATTGGCTAGTAAATTGATTTATTTTATTTAATTTAATTTTTGCCATTATTAATTTCATAAACTGTAATCTATGTACTATAGTTGACAACAAAATATTTATTTTTATTTTGATATCCTGTGTTTAATATCATTGTTACAAAATAGCTTTTGAACTCTTGGCGCGAGACTGTTATTAGGTACAGACCAGGCACCCCCACCCAACCCAGTTTAACAGCACAAGGCTCAACAAAATGACGCGGAACACCTATTTTTCAAGGCTGAAAAAAAATATATAATGTTACTGAATGAAAGTATGTGTGACATGTATGCCAATCTAATGCAAAAATTATTTTTTTAATAAATATATTAATGTTCTTTGGGAAATGAATTAGTGATCTGTTCCCGATAAGGCTACACCACTACACAGTATATTTCACGGTAACAGAATCAATGCCAAAACAATCTTCAATTTACGTCTTGAAATTATGGCATAATTTTTTATTTATTTATTTATTTATTTTTTGTGAGTATCTGCCGGCTTCGGGGAGTTTTATTAATGTTTTGCTGTATATTATCGGAAAATGTAGCATTAGCAAAAGAAGCAAGAGTTTGAAACCTCAATTCGCGTTTTCCACAATTCGCATTTTGCGAGTTTGCAAGCGCTAAATTCGTTCCCTTTCTGTCAATCTCAAATACAATTATTTAGATGAAATACACAAGTTCTTTAAAATATTCACCAAAACCTTGAAAATGATAAATATTGCAGCACGGCAGTTACATTACGAGATGATTTTTCAAAGAATCGATATTGACATACATACATGCATACATACAAAATGATTTTTCATGTATTCATATATGATGGTTTGGTTACAATTGTGCTTTACATGAATGCTATATAATATATTCATCTGTAATGTTTTGTATATGTTGGTATTTTGGGGTTTTTTATAATGGAAATAGTAGATCAATTATCTGACATAATAGCTTCTTTGTCTAAAGACACCCAAACATATTAAAATTGTACCTTTGTAATGCCTTGTACATGTTTAATAGTAATAGATCCATTATACAGTTTACCCTCCATGTATAGGAGAACTTAAGAGTTCATGAGTACCCAGTGTATCGAGTTGTTTAGCCTATAACTATTTTTTACGAGAGTCTAGGTGTCCCTTACCACCAGACGTGGATACAAACCTTTCAGTGGAGAAGAATAATCTTAGGAATGAAATAATTAAATGCAGTTTTTTATTCAACTGCAGCTCAATATTGTGGTACTGATATAATTTACTTTGACACTTAGGAGCTTCCATACGTTTTATTATGACTCTGAATTTACCATCGAACACAATCATGAATGATATTACCGAATTAATACAACTTATGTACATGGTATTCCTTACTTTCTCACAGAAAATATTTCTTAAACTGAAGCTTTTGAAGATGAGATAATTTAACTAAGTGGGGTTCCAGAGTATGTAGATCAGATAGAGATTTTACGAGTTGTGGTTTCTGTTTCATTTTCCTCACCATATAAACAAACACTACAGCAACCATAAACCGGGTTCTCAAGTACACGGGATACTGGCGAATCAAATATAAAATGTATCAAAACATAATTAATGGTACTCAAGAAAAATAGTTGGGGCACAAATCTAACTTACAGAGCAATATGACGCTGTAAAAGTGTCGTTGATATATCGTCAGAATAAAGACGTCTTCCCCGCAGCTTCTTTTCCAAGTAGAATCACCTTTGAGTCTGGTTTCATCGATTTCATGATTAAACACTTTAAAATAAAAGTCGGTAATCTATTCGTTGTAAATATGGACTCAATTTAAAACTTTTAACACCCCTGAAAACTGACTGTGGCAGTCATGAATCAGTAGCCAGCATAGTTCGTCTCCCTTCCTAACTCTGTTCCCTTCCTTATCTCAACTGCTTATTTATGAGATAACGACGTCATCAGCTGGGTCAACAAAGTTTGTCAACAGTGACATCAAGTGTTGATTAAGAAATATTCGACGAAATCAGATTTAAATACATGCTACAATCAGTGCTGCAAGTAGATTTAACTCTTACCGGTACTGTACCGACCCTCCCCCCCCCCCCCCCCCCCACACACACACACCCCACCAGACCCCGTCGTTCCGGTACGGCCGCACCGGCAATAACTGTCTTACCGTACCGGCTGACTTGCATCACTGATTACAAATCAAATCCAAAAAACAAAAAAAACAAAAAAAAAAAAAATGAAAATCACGAATTTAACTGATATACTACAAGAATAAGATCAGTACTTTAGAAAAGTGCAAAGAGAGGACGCAACAGTAGTGGCATGTAACAAAGTTGTAAAGGTTAATACGCATGAAATGTGTTTAAAGGAATGAATCTAGTTTGTTGCATTGAATTTTCTGTTGCATGACTCGTTTTAAAGGTTTTTTTTAAACACATTATTTGTATATAAAGTGACGGCGCTGTTTGATATGGGACAAAAAAGTCTTATATTTTGGTAGCTCATACGAGAAATTTTAATATTCGCATAAACAAGAATATGATAGAAGCAGAAGTAAACGCAAAAATGCAATTACAAAAGGGTTAGGTAACTATTATTACCTACGTTGTCTTGTAAGTGTATACATATTGCATAAGGAATACAGTGATGAAATAAAGCTGAATAGAAGAACTTAACATATGTACATAAGCATATATAATAATGGGAGGCGAAGATGAAATATATGTCTATTAATTATGAAAAATATTATTGGAGCGTAGGGCATGTTGGCTCTGACATCAGCTTTCACAATTTTAGCATATTTCAATACTAAATGAGTTAAGGTTGCTAAATGTTTAAAAGTCATCAACTAAATATAATCGACCCAGATGTTCGCAGGGTTATTTCATTAATGAAAATACTTATTTCCGTAGCAGTGATACCAAAGCAACATTTAACATGCGTAATGGTACTAAAGGCCAGAAAAAAAAATATGTGTTTCCTATTGCATTGGTTTTAAAATTAGGGTAGGCAGGAATGTATTTTTTTTTTTTTTTTTTTAAAACATCATATATAAATCAAATAATATTTCAAGCAATTCAAAGTACTGGGCAAAACCAGCTCAATTAGATGCACAAATCAATTTTGAACATGTGATTTTTTTTATTTAAAAAAAAAAAAAATTGGGGGGGGGGTAGAGGTGGGATGGGGGAAAAGTGTAGGGTCGGCAATGAGAAACATGGACGGTCGGCCGACCGGAAACATCTTTCTTTTTTTTTTCTTGCATAACTTGTGCCTAACTTGTGCAACATCTAATGTTATTTATTTGATAACTTGTAAAAAGAAATATATTGGACAAACCAGTCAGCGTGTATCTAAACGCATGAACAAACATAGATTTGACATAAATAAATTTATCGATCCATCTTTTTAATCTCGACGGCTTCCATAATTTACAACGTTTTTCATTTAAGGCAATTTATATTGTTAATTCGGAAACGGAAACGGAACGTCCGTTAAAATAGACATATTGGACATATTCACCGTCTGGATACCATCTATCCAATAGGTTTAATTCTAAGATTATATATGAACTTGATTGAAAAATTTATTGTATTTGGTCACTTGTATTATTATTGGTGTGGGTCAGAAACACATTCTCAATAATTGGTTTGGTAACCTATACAACGCAGCTATTTGTTTCGGGGTTTTTTTTTCTCATAACATTTTATTATCATATTTACATGATAAAAGATACAAAAAAATGTATCCACAACAGTATATACACGATATATGATTAAATACAAAACCACCGCTTTTTTGGTGTGTCCGAAACACGCGCTCTAAAACTGGTTTCGTTCGGCTGAGCCCGCTTTAAAGTATTTTGCCTACAAGGCTCTTGGTCATTTTCATTTCTCAGTGGCAACTTTCTTTATACATACAGCAGCCTCGTCCTTTCTTCTTACCTACTGCTGTATTTATAACGAAAATTGTCCCACTCATAACAATAGAAGTGGCATTTTATAATTTTCATTTTTTATTGATAAAAATATCAATACCAAAATATTGTACAATTAAAAAATGTGCAATCCTCTCTATGGTGCTTCTTTTTAACTACTTACTTATCAAAATTAATAAAATAATTTCAATTTTGCTAATTTTAAAATCTTATATTATAAAATTTTACAATCTAAAACACTTTGTTTAATAATTGTCCAAAGGGACATCATTCAATATTAATTGTGAAATGGAACGTCTATTAAAGTTGGCATTTCGATTCACCGTTTGGATACTGTCAGATATATCTAAAAAGTTTTAATTATAAGATTATGTATAATCTTCATTTATAAATTCATAATATTAAATCAATTTTACATATTTAAAGCGAAATTAAACTGTCTCTATTTCTTTGTATATGTTCTACCAATAAATAAGAAAAACTTGTATCTACCTACACCCCATCCGTTGGCGGATATTGTTTTATTTTCAATTCGAACGAAACACCTCAGCTCACAGCAGTTCGCATTCAGCGAAGAAAGCTGAACGGAATCCGGTAGTTTCACACCCTGGGAGATGAGCTATCCTATATCCGTAGGCTACTCTATTCAATTTACGGGTTGTCTGATGGGAACAATATTCAGTTTTTACATTACATCTCTTCGTGTAAGTATGAGAAAGTCAGTCCGACACAGAAAGCCTCTTCTACTTAAAGAATAAAAAATACCCCAAAACACCCGAATGCCAAAAACCAAATTTAATAAAGCACACACGGTACTAATTCTGCTCCCATTGTAAACCTACAGAAACACCACGATATTAAAAATTCAATAACTTTAAATTTCTGAATGCGCATGATCGAACCTATATTTATCAGTGGAGACTATCCTTGATGCAAGCATCTGTGTGGAGAAATCCATTTTCTCAAGCAGACTCACCCATGACAATAGAAATGAAATTCACAGAGTAGAATCACGGTAGTAATTATAAAACAGAATGGGAACCAGTCTAGAAATGGCTGAAGATCAAATAGAGTTAGATGGGTTTGGCTGGCCATGATTGGCTCATAATTAAAGTAAAATTTTAGTACAAAGAATCTTTTGAGAGCTTATCCTATTTGTAATTGAAACAAATGGAGACATTGTTTTATTGATGGAATTTCAGTCCTTTTACAGACCTGACTTTGGAATACTCATTACTAAAATTAGCACCTGATTCTTTAGGTGCGGAATTGAAAACACAGGTTTCAAACACATGTAAATTAATAAAATGCCGCGGGTCATATGCTTTTCTCCACAAAGAAGCTTGCATCATGGATGGGATTTCTTCGTGAAATATAGGTTTGATCATCAGGCATTCAGAAATTTAAAGTTGTTGAAGTTTTTATATCATGATGTTTAAATAGGTTTACTATGGGAACTGAATTAGTACCGCGAGTCCTATAGAGAACAACAGCCTTAACGAGCAAAATGAATACTTTCTGTCTACCTCAGAATGATTTTCAGTGGGATATTAAACATACTTTCAGATAAGGCAACTCTTGCCAGGAAAGGGGAGTGGGGTGGAAGAGTGTGTAGGGTATGTAGATTTCAATGTGCGGGGTGGGGTGTTTTACACGTTGGTTAATATCTATGCAATTAAATGTATAAAATTTACACAATTTACCATTTCTAGAGCAATTTTGGTTAGCAATGTGATATATCCTAGTAGTTGTGTTTTGAAACGTTATGCTGCAGACATGATCACTTAGATCTCTACCACCATGCTTTATGCTTACGACCCCTCATGATTTTGTGTCCCACCAATTAATTCAGTGAATGTTTTGGAACTTCATATTTTGTATTTTAATTGGCTTACGCCTACCTTACTTTACTTTTAAATTATATGTGTTCTGGAGGAATTTCAAGTAATTTCTGTCATTTCAATCTCCTTTTCTAAAGTAATACATGCAGATATAAAAGGTTATATTGACCTTTTACTCATTTTAGTGCATAACATGACAAGGCTGATAACATACTTCAATCTTAAATTGAAGAGACATAAATGGTGATAGCAAACAAGGTAACTCTTGATTACACAGATTTCTTTTCTTTCTTTTTTTTTAAATTTTCAGGTTTTCTGAAATGAAGCTCAAATACTTAAATGTTGCCTGAAATGCACAATTGCTATTCTTGGTGTACATGAACTTGCAATATACTTTAATATTCACTAATGTAATCTTTGACAAGCAGAACTATGTGCACTGTTTACTTATGCATTCTACAACTATCCATTGGTCTGTCAAAAAAATCAAGGGTGAATATAATACAGTACTAATTATATGAAAGAATATGAATCAGTCTAGAAATGGGTGAAGATAAAATAGAGTATATATGGGTTTGGCTGGCATTGATTGAATTAAAATTAAAAGTAAAATTTTAGTAAAAAGAATCTTTTGAGAGTTTATCCTATTTGTAACTGAAAAAAAATAAAGACAATGTTTTCTTGATGGAATTTTAGTCCTTTTACAGACCTGACTTTGGAACATCATTACTGAAATTAGCATCCGATTCTTTGGGTGTGGAATTGAAAACACGTTTCAAACACATGTAAATCAATAAAATGCCACAGGTCATATGCCTTTCTCAACGCAGAAGCTTGCATCAAGGATGGGTCTATCTTCATTATTTGTAAATGTTTTATTGCAATCAAATATACTTTAGAAAGCAATAAAATATTTCACAGAATCAAATTATAACAGAAACAACATAAATGATCAATTTCTACACCTGGGCCCTACTGGCACATTCCAGCCTTATGTCACATGGCCTTTATGCCATGGGCACGAGGGATGGACGAACTTCCGGAAATAAGCAAACTTTGACGTGCTTGGCAAACAGTGGCTTGTAAATGATTTAGAGGTTAATAACCATTTTCCAAGAATGAATAAATGAAAAGTGGATACAGATGAGCACATTCTATAGCGATTTTAATAATTTCTCAAAAAATTGTAATGCGAACATTAAAATTCACATTAGTGGCATTAACCAAGTTAGGTCGAGAATTGGTGAAGATCCATCTAGCACTTGAATGAAAACATATCAGTATTATAGTGAAGACATTGGTAATGCAAAAATCTTTTAGATCTGTGAAAAAGATTCATCACAGGCAAGCAAAAATAGGCCACTAATACACTGAATTTTAAATAGACAAGTACACTGAAAGGTTTCTACCTGTTATTGGATAACACCCTCTTTATAGTTTGGTTTGTTACATATGGGTATTTATGAATTATTTTTATTTCCTTAAGTACAAGAGTACTTCCTTGCTTGACTGTCTTTCAAGTTCACACAAGAAAAGCTGACTATTATACACGAGTGGTGTACTTGGCGTGCAAGTTGTCAATATAACAGTGTGTGCCCGACAACACTGGGCTCTGTCTTATTCGTAGCAACCTCTGCCTTTTATGTCCAGAAAGAAAAACAAAAATTCAGCAAACTGGTCACTAGATGGCATCTCATGTATTTAAATCACAATGGTCCTCATTCAGGAAATCAACAGAGTGGCATTCCATGTTTTTAAATCAGAATGGTCATCATTCAGGAAATCAAGAAGTATAATCTCACGCAGCACATGAGTTTTATTTATGGCTACGGATGCAAGTGACATCAAATGCAATACAATGCCATATTGCAGAATAAATGCTGTCAAGTCTGATTGGTCAGAAAGTTCATGTAATGCTGCACATCCCTGGTCTTACAGTGTATATTGTTGTATAAACTGTAACAGTGTATATTATTGTACTGGGTACATACCGTGTGTATATTGTCATATAAACTGTGACAGTGTATATTGTTGTATATACTGTGACAGTGTATATTGTTGTATAAACTGTAACAGTGTATATTTATTGTACTGGGTACATACTGTGAGTGTATATTGTCATATAAACTGTGACAGTGTATATTGTTGTATATACTGTGACAGTGTATATAATATTTACGGTGACATTGTGTATCATTGTGAAATGATAGGCAAGTGACACACACTCATGAATGTTAAGTATATCATAAATTATATAAATATTTCTTGCCATCTATGTCCAGGGTATTTTTTGGGGTCCTAACTTCATTTTTAATTAACTTTTAAATTTAATTGATATATTCCAGTGATAAAATTCACATGCTAATTTCATTTAAAGAGACATTTAAAACGCAGATATAAATAATACAGTTTCCTCCCATATGTGATATGATTCTATTCATTTGAAAATAGTATACCAGGTACATTCTTAAATAATAATAAAAATCTGCAGTATGGCAAATTCTTCATATTGGATGACAAGTGAGCGATAAAGGTATATATCACCTACCTGGGTTATAAATACCCCTTCCCTTCCGTTCATCTCACAGTATATAAAAACCCAGTGCTGGTAATAGTGTCTGAAGATGTTGAAGTAATTAGATACAAAATGTATTCCTATTTCAGTTTTTAAGCTATATGTTTGTGACAATCATACAAATTCCAGTGTGAATACAGCTGTTGTAAAGATTATTATAAGATGATTCAAGAAAGCCATCAAAATTAAATAGCATAATAAATAAAGCTCTACTTATACTACATAGAATACAAGCAAGCCTGTGTCCTAATGGGATTTATTGTGCACAAAAAATATATGTTATGGTTGTTCCATTTAATAATACATGATAGCCAGGGAAGGCACTTTGCTAAAAATATATGCCAGGGTACTCTGATTACTCAAAGTGTTCATATGAAAACAATACAGAACTCTAAATTGCATCTATGGGTGACTATTCCACACTGCCTTCCCTGGGTTCCAAGTATATTTTACTGGAACAGCCCTTAGTATGTGAATCCACTTTATAACTGCTTCTCATCAGCCTGGAACAAAAATCAAGTAAAATAAATTAAGTGGCAATACTACATAATACTATATACAAACCAATAAAATAAAAACAACAACCAGACCCATGTTTTATGAGGGGCTGTACCTGTTAGAATCCACTTATTATTCTACTGTGTGCAGTGGAGGATTAAATTCTTACAGACATTATTCTCCTTTGTACATACTGTATTTTAAACTGGTATGGTCTAACATCTTAAAATGTCAACAAATAGAAATCCAAACAATTTTCGACAGTATAACAATTAAGATAAAAAAAAGATAAATCATAACATAGATGGTAACTGCAAAAGCAGAGAAAAATGAACATGCAGTATAGTAACACTGATATCCTGGTGGTGTTCTTGCTTCTTTTAAATGCCACTGCCACCACATTTGCATTCTGTAAGAAATTTGCTGAAACATAGAATCTTGTTGTACTTCATTTCTGATGAATTTTTAAAAAAGTAACCAAAAATGTATCAATTTTAGGATTGAAATCAGTTGATCTAGCATTTTAATTTTTAATTTGTCAACTTTATCTGTAAAAATTCAATACAATATTACATAAATGACAACTCAAAATGAGGCTTGCCCCTGGGATCTATCAGTCTGTGCAGGCAGCTGTGTTGTTTAACAACATCATCTGGGGGGCAGTTTGGATTAGTCAGTTCTTATTTTTCTCATCTGTTCAATTCCAACTGATATTAGAAATACTTCATTATGTCATGTGTATCCTATTCTAATCTAGTGCTGAAGTGAGACAATGGGATTGCAGATACATATTTGCAAATATGCACAAGATATTCCACAAAAACAGTTGATCACAGCCATACAAGGAAACCAAGTCCTGAATTCACTCAAATTCTCAGCACAAAATCTGAACTCATGATCATATACTCCAATTATGAGACACTTCATTTTCAAACATTTTGCTCAGAACAAAGTTTGAGTCATGGAAACTTCCAGATTTTCTTATCTTTAATACTTTTTTACAATATCAAATTCTCCCACTATATATTATATAACTTTCGAATCTGAGTTCAATTGTTATGCTTGGATAATTTCAAGATACTTTGAATTTATTTATTTTTGTGGGTATCAATTTTAATTTTTTTGCTAAAAAATTTGCTTTTCATCTATACTTAAATTCATGGATTGCGATAGTGGTCCTTCTGTTCAGGGCTCAAAATTAGCAATAGTCCACTAACCCAAGGCAAGTAAATTTCCTGTCGGACTAGTAATTTTCATAATTTCAATAGTCCAATGGCTAGTAAAGTTTCAGTTGTTGCCAGTCAGCATGTTTTGGGAAGGAATAATGAAGAGTCTGCAGGACTAATACATTTCTAATCTACAAGTCCTTCTGGCTCTAAAGAAATTTATGCTAAATTCTAAGCCTGCTGTTTCCACAGAAGAGTCACGGTCTGTTTGATCTTAAAATTAGTGGCTTGCAACAAATACATATCCATAACAGCTGGTACCCCATGCAAAAGAGTTCACTCACAGAAATGGGGCAAGAGCTTTAACACTGGATGAAATAAAAAACATACTGTAATCTTAATCCCAAGCTTCAAGAGCATTTCTTGAAATAGATTAGAATAAAAAGTATCACAATCAATACATCACACCAACTTTCAAACAAAAGTTGTTATGCATCATTTTTGGAAACATCATGATTTATGATGAAGAAATTTACTCGTGAAAGATTTATGTAACAATGGTTAAATGACATTTCATAAAGAAGAAAAACAAAAAAAATCACATCTGTGAGTAATAACACAGTTACAAACTTTGTTCGTTATATTTTGATTAATATGTTATACATTGTTTAATATCTTGAAAATGACCAACACACTTTAAATTAAAATCTCAGTAATGTAAAATTATAAAAATTTTGACCAACTTTTGCATTGTCAAAATATATGTTCTAAAATTATCAAAAGCTTAGTGCTAAATAAATTCACTTGTCTGCTAATCATGACATGTGATTACTAATAAAACTGAGTGACTTGTTCTGGACAAAAAGCAAAAAACTGTAGTCAATTTATAGTCTTTCTTCCTGCTGTACAGGTAGCAATATAAACGATTATTGCAAGTCTAAATTATATTAGTAAGTAATTTTAATAAATAATTTCTTGTAAATTGTTTTTTTATTCAAATCCATAATTTGTCTGGACTCAATTCTTGTATGACACTTTCATTTCAACTTAGAATATCCCTGTCTCCCTGACGAAAGGACAGAGGAAATGGAGGGTGTTGGTTGGTTGGTTGGTTTGAATGGCACTTTTAAATGTTGGAACAAAAAAACTCAGTGTAATCAACAATTACATAGCTCACCTCTACAAAGCTTTTAGAAGTCTCCAGCAGTCACTGTAAACATTAATTACCATGCAGAAAGTAAGTTCAGATTAAAGTGATTTTGACAACAAAAAATGTTGGCTCCTTTTCTAATAAAATTTTATTTTTTGTCAATTTTTTCTCTTTGCATTTTAACTTTTAATTTTTTTAAATTTAAAAGTTAACTTTTAATTGGCACTATACCATCAGTATTGTGCTGACATACCATTAAAGCAAGCAACCAACATAGCTACCTACCGACTCTGACAGGGCATAAAAGACAAAACAATAAAAATAGCATTTTTTGGCATGATATCAAAGTAGAGGTATTATAATTAATTGATTCATGTTGTTACTGTATTTGTTTTGTTTAATCATTGTTCTTAAAATCTGCTTAACAAGCTATTATCCTTTTCCACACAGAGAAGCCTTATTTTACTGGGTGAAAGTCACAACCCTTGAGTAACCTTGGAGTGACAGCCAGAAGTACATGCATAGTTCATGCATCAATTAAAATGACTTTAACTGGCCACTTCAGACGAGGCCTCACATGAAAAGCATGCAACATGCAGTCCATTCATCTAATTCTTATACTCATTCACATGTAAAATACTGTACTTTATTTTCGTGGGTTTACAATTTTGTGGTTTGGGTGAAATATACATATTCATGGGTACCTAATTTTGTGGATCTATCATTTACAAAAAAAATTTAAAAAAATAAAAAAATAAAAACGATGCATATGTCTCTGTATAAGTTTATTAGTATACCGACATTCATTTCCACGCATGTGTGAGCAAACAGTTTTAATCTGTACTGCAGTAATTAAGTTGAGTAATTAAGTTATTCATTGCTAACATCTGGCATAAATTTGGAGATCTTAAAGAAAATGCAGACTTCTTTTTCCTCACGTCTGAACTAACACTTTTAATACAACTATTGTAATCGTAAGTAATTAGGTTCTCTGGTGTTCTTTAAGACCGCTATCAAAGCATAAAGTTCTCAACAATTAGGGATTAGGCACTTGAACAAAGCCAATGACTGTAAACCTCTTTTCTTCTAAACAATATTTGTCATATATAAACAGTTCTGCTGAAAGGAAATTCACCTCAAAAGTTAAAATCAAAATGTCACTGACACAGTGGTTAAAGAGTGGAAAACTTGTAGTAAAATCTCCTACTAATGTGGGCCTTCCTGATCCTAAGTAATGCTCTGATAGGAGAAAAGCTCTTTCTCTGCAAACCACAAATAATGCTGTTGAAACTCTAATGATATCCCAGACTTCCCATAAGCGTAAACAAGGCAAGTACATATCATACGACGATCACACAAGCGCTAAAATTGCAAGATACTCCATTGAAAATGGAATCTCCAAAGCTGCATGAACGTTCAGTGCCAAGCTCGGGAAGAAAGTCAGTGAAACAGCAGTCTGCAGTATGTGGGATCAAAATATTAAACTCAAGAAAGCTGGTTGAGCCGACAAAAAACCTGCTAAAATCACTCCATGGGAACCCCTTGTTGCTGGGTGACCTTGACCTTGTTGTCCAAAATTAGATACGTAACGTTCGGGTGAATGGTGGTGATATTAATGCGCATATTGTGATGACTGGTGCTGAAGGAATTGTTACAAAATATGCTAAACATAAACTGGAAAGATACGGATGACATATTAGTATTAGCAAGTCATGGGCAAGGTCTTTATTGAAGAGGATGTGCTTTGTAAAGTGAAAGGGAACAATGAACATGAAAACTCTACCAAGAGATTTCGAGTTTTTGAAGAAAGTGCTGACTGTGATAAAAGACAATCATGTGCCGGACTCGTTGATAATTAATTGACATATGACCAGGTGTCAGCTTGTCCCAGGCGGTGACTGGACAATGGGAACAAAGGGGTCTGAGCAGGTGACCATATCTGGCTTGGATGATAAAAGACAAATAACACTTTTGCTTGCTATCACCAAATCAGGCCTGTTACTGCCACCCCAGCTGATTAATGCTGGAAAGACAGAAAGTTGCATGCCTCAAGGAGTGAAATTCCACAGTGACTGGAATGTGACATGTACAGAACTCACTGGAGCAACAAGGATTCTATGATTCAGTTTACCGACTGAATTCTGATACCCTATGTGAACTCTGTATGTGACTTGCTTCCACTTACTCAGTATAATCAAAAGGCGGTAGCAATCATTATTGTTTTCAAAGCGCATCGCAGAGAAAGGCTGATGTCTCACTTAAAGGTAAATCGGATTATACCAATGTTTGTGCCAGCCACATGCACGAATAAGTTGCAACCTCTAGATTTAACTGTTAACTTTTACAAGGAGGAACTTAAATCCTGATTTCATGAGTGGTATTCAATACAGGTGATTGATCAGTTAAATGAACTGGAGGATAATGGAGATGTACATTAAAATCAGGTCTCATTTGACCTGAAAAAATCTACCCTTAAGCCAATTCACGCAAAATGGCTTATCTGCACACATGGCAAAGTAGCACTTCAGAAAGACCTGATGGAAATGGGCTTTGAGAAAGCGGGACTAATCTGCTGATTGTTTATTTAGCAGTAAGTTGTGCAAACATGTATTTATAAATGGGAATAGTATGTGTTTGGGAAATAAAGAAGGACACATACAGTGACTAAATCTGCTTTTATTACTAAACTGTACATCAGGTAGAGTCATTACAATCTTAAATGAGTTTTCATGTTCGTGAAATTTTGCATTCAAGTTAAATTGTAATCAATCAGTTTCAGTGTTCCTTGTCATGCATGCATTTATCCTAATGTATATTTCACATTCTCAGCACTATAGATAGCCATGATATTAAAACAAAGAAAGAAAAAGGTGATGCTTTTCCAATGCACATGACAGAGGGGTAGGGTGAATGTCGGCTTGGTTGATATTTTGTTGTGACTTTAAATTTGTGGTCTGGCTCACCCACAAAAACCACAAAAAATGGAACCCCACAAATTTAAAGTGTTTCACATTACACAGTTAACCTGCTGAAGGTAACGTATCACAATATACAATGTCTAGTTGTTAATCTGGAAAGTTGATCATTGTATAAACATATTTATTCCTACTTCAAACTGTCCCGGAACCTGTGATCATAAACACAAATACTTAACACATGTTAGTAAAGCATAGAATTCAAACTACAGTGACCTACTTTGGTTGAAAGGGTGTAGTACTAACAGAAATGCATCATATTATCAGGTTTCATGACTGGATTATGAACAGCAGCCAGTAAATGAATTTCAAACACAAAATTTCAACAAAGTTACTAAAGCATGAAATATAGGTCAGATAGATCTCTTTTTGCAATAAGAATGTAGAACTTATCAAGATACATCCACTCACTAAGTTTCATAATTCTAGGTTGAATAGTATGCAAACAGCATGCCAAAAATCATGTGATCATGAGCAAAATGCAAAAACTTAACCAAAGCCAGTAGAAGATGAAATATAGGTCATGATGACCTTCTTTTGTTGAAAGGATGTGGTATTAACAGAGATGAATAACATCATCAGTTTCAAAATTCCAGCATGAACAGTGCCAGAGAAATTAACAGCAGAGACAAAATCGAACCCAAGACAATGAATCATAAAATATGGGCCATAATGACACTACCGAAATGAGGGAGTAGTTTTCATCAAGATGCATAACACCACCAAAAAAAAACTCTGTGGTCATAAGCTAAATGCAAAAACTTTACCCAAGTCAGTAAAATGTGAAATGTATGTCACAGTGACCTTTTTATACGGGTGTCATACTAAGAGATATGGATGCAATCATCTAGTTTAACAAGTCGAGCATGAACAATCAAAACACAAAATTTAACCAGTCAGTGAAGCATGAAATGTGGGTCACAGTGACCTACTTTTAAGATAAGGGTGTAATACTCATCAAGATGCATCCTCTCACCAAGTTTCAGGATTCTGGGTATAACATATTTATATAGGAGGTTAAACATCTCTGTAGTCATCAGCTAAATGCAAACACTTAAGATAAGCTAATGATATGTAGATCACAGTGACCTTTTCTTGTAAGGAGGTGGTACTAACAGGGATGCATACAATCATCTAGTTTGATGATTCTAGCATGAACAGTACTCAAGACTGAACTCAAGTCTGTTAAATATGGGTGACACAGACCTACTTTTGTGATGACAATGCAGTATTTTTCAAGATGCATCCCCTCACCAAGTTCCATGAATGAAGGTATAATAGCATATATGCAGGTTAAAAAACCTATTTGGTCATGAGTTAAATTCAAAAACTTAACCTTAGCAACAAAAAAATCTAAATGTAGGTCACAGTGATCATCTTTTGTTGTAAGGAACTGGTACTAACAGAGATGCATACAATCATCTAGTCTGATGATTCTAGCATGAACAGGGCTTGAGAAAATAACTTAAAATACAAAATTTAAACAAAGTCAGCGAAGCATAAAATATGAGTCACAGTGACATACTTTTGTGCTGAGGGTTAATCCTCATCAAAATGCATTCCCTCAAAAATTTTATGATTTTAGGTATAACAATATTTCTGTGCAAAAGACCTAAATTAATTACAAATACTTAATCTAAGAATGTACGCAAAATGTACTTCGGAAGTAATAATGATTGAGTTTTTTTGAGGATGTACATATTTATATGCTTTATCTGGGTGGAAGACAACACTGGGGTTAGTAGAATAGTTCTCTACTTTGTAGAGGTGAGCTAAATAACAGTCTCTGCATTACACAAATAGAGGTTTCTGTTTGTTCCACAGTAGAGCTTTGAATAAACAACAGACACTGTCAACATGACAGAATGATTTGCTGTTTTAGAACTATTTCTCACACATGAAGTAAGATACCATCATTCACATTTGGGTATCCTGATGCACCTTTTGTTAACAAGGGAGCCCTTTTCTCTGCCCAGCTGTACTCTGTTTCTGTCTTCCTCTGCAATACAAAATCAATACAAGAGTTTAATCCTTTCTATATTCAGGCTAAAAAATTAAAAAAATTTCAGTACTAGCAGCATTTTGATATTTGTAATATTTTCTGCAAGCAAAAATCAGGCTGTTTTCCATATCCACTAGCATCAACTTTTAAATAAAAAATTCAAACACACTTCCAAAATATAACTAGCACTAAACCTTAGTTCATTTTTGTTCACTTAGCAATATCAGAATTGTAAGTAACAAAATACTACCTTGCTTCATCATTTATATCAGGAACTAGACTGTTGTCTAGCCCTTTTGGGGGGAGGGGGGAGATAACATTGAGACATGGCTATACTGATATCTTTGTCAGTGTGTGTGTGTCAATGGATTCGAACCAAGTCGTAACTCAAAAAAAGAGACATAGTATTCCACTGAACACATGTCATAATTCTAACATGAAGACTTCTTACTTCCATGGTAACTGAAAATGAGAAATGGCTATAGTGGAGATCTGCAGCACCTCATTTCACTACCAAGACTGCACAAACCATTATCCTCAAAGAAGATGAATATAAACAAGAAGTCTAATACAGGAAAAAAAAGGACATCAATATTGAGTCAAGGAAACTTTGTTGACAGTGGTATATACTGGTACGTCATTCGCATAAGCTCAAGCATTAGTAAGAATAGACCCAATACACTATCCTGCATGTTGTAAATGATGACTAGTGGAGGCAGGAACCACAGTAGCTCAGTAATTAGCATGACAATTCTGCCAATGGATCAGTGTAGGTTGGCTACCGTGGTGTGTCTTTGGGCAAGGAGATTTGCTCCAAGTGCCTTGACAGACAATAAACTACCAAGTACCTGTGTTGCTCCACCATAAAACAGGAAATCAACCAAACCTTAAATACTGTGCGTATTAATTTTCATGTTTTTTTTATGCATTTTTTTTCTGAGGGCTGTTCCATTAAAATACACATGAGACCGGGGGAAGGCAGCTTTGAATTTGGGTAGCCATCCTAAGATGCAATTAAGGCCTTTTTGGATTCACCCATACAATTTATTTCAGATGAAAGTCACTAATCGGTAGAATTTTTTTTTTTTTCATACAGGGTCAGATATCCCAAATGGCTGTAGTTGCCAGAATTACAACAAATCAGCTCAAATGACCTGTTCATTTGCTAACTTAACATGTCAGACACTGGGCCCAAGTTGTCCATAACTGTTCCATGCAATTGTCTGGTCATCATGTTTTCCCATTTCAGGATATATATTGGGTCATCATGTTTATGACAGACATAGTGTATGAAGGCAACGCAATTTACCCACATTGCCCTGGCACTATACAGCCAATAAATCAACTTGTCAGTCTTGCTTATTTATGCAGACATCACATAAAAGTGTTCCAAAGTGAAATACATATCTACACCTGGCTACCAGAGCAAGTGACTATTTCTGGTCAACATGTAAATGGGAAATTTCATTGGATATGAGGATAAGTCTTTGCATCCAGTAAAACTTGCCTCTTCTCTTTACTACTGTGAATGTCAATGTCAACATTAAACCTTTTGGGCATCCCCGGTGGCGGAGTGGTCTAAAGAGCTAGCCTTTACAGATCACTCACATCTCACCTCTGTCAGCGTGGGTTTGAGTCTTGGCTCGACCAATGTGGGTATGTGAAAAAGCTTGCCAGTAGCTTCCAGTGGGTTTGTGGTTCTTCCCGGAGTCAATCCAAACTCTTCCTCCACCAACTATACTGGCAGCCATATATCCCCTATCATGTGTAAAAATGGTGTTAAACCCCAAAAATCACAAATAAACTTCATGGGGTGTGCAGTGGAATGTGATTTTTTCTGGCAGGGTAAAAAACAGACATTTTGAGTGGTTGTTGACCTGTATAAAGTCTAGTGCTGCCAAGAAATAGGTTTTAACATGTGAAGGTGTAGACATGTCATACTGCAACACCATGACATGCAAAGAGGACTGTTACAACAAAACTGTTTTAATCTGAATTATACTTTATTACTTTCCTTCTTTCTTTACATCTAGTTTTTCTTCTGAGTGCTAATAAGCACTGACAGGACAGCCACACTTATGTCCTAAATACTACACTAATCCCTCACTTTGTTGCTGTTCATAGGAGTGTAAAAGTGTGGTCATATACAGAGACCATGCTTGGAGGCAATACAGGCAAAATGTACAGAGAAAGCGAAATTGACTTCACCCTGTTTTAAGTCAACATCACTCCCCTCTTTTCTGGCCATCAAAAGCTATCTTTCATATTCGAGTTAATATCAACTCTTGTCTTTTCTTCTGTTCAATGAGCACTGTAAAATAGTTTCAATATAGTAATTTTCATGATTGCGGATCAGATGTTTTTGGTGTCAATTGAAGGATTTTTTACATCTGCAATTACATTTCAATCTACAAGATTCCTCAAAAAATTCACACATGAAGCATGAAAAACTGAGTGAAATTCCATCCATTTATAGCCCAAACATGAGCAAATTATTACTCTGTGGAGGTTTGTAGAGTTATTGCAAGTAAAGATAAAGAAGTTTTATTTCATATTTCATCCTGTAAAGGCAGGAAGAGAGGACTTGTGCCTTAATATCTGTTGTTACTGTCTTTGGCAAAAACAGTCATACAACAATTTCGCTGAGGCAAACTAACAAAATAAATTCAATTTTCATAAACTTCAATTAGTATTTACTGTATATCATATGGCTCAAATGATTAGTAAAAAGGTCTGTTTTAAATGACTGTTTTAAATACAGTAAAACCTGTCATGAGCGACCTCTGCTATGAGCGACCACCCGTCATGAGCGACCACAATCGTAATGCACGAATCGATTTTATTATATAAACGCACTGTCGTGAGCGACCACCTGCAGAACGCGACCAGTGACCGCGATTTCTTGGCAAAATATGCATTTCGACACTGCTATGAACGACCGCATCACAAAAACAGAGATAAACACAACTGACCTTTATTAACCCTTTGTAACCATGACTGCTTAAGAAGCAAAGATGTTAAAAACAAAATAAAAGACTTAAAAACAAATTAGGCTGGCTACTGGTATCTTGAATTGTTATAGATTGTAAACCAGACTAGAGTAGTACATGCCGATTGCTAATTCGGAAATACCTCGGCTATTTCTGTGAGACTAAAGTATGATCCATAGGATTTCCCGCGTATGGCAGCTTGTTCTAAAATAATACTGCTATGAACGACCCTATCGCGAGAACTGAGACAAACACCACTGATGTTTATTTTATCCTTTGTAACAACGACCGCTTCCAAAGTAAAGTCTGTTCTAAAAAAAAAAAAATTATAAAAAACAAATTAGACTGGCTACCTGTTTGCTAACTTTTGCAGGTCATGCATGTAGTTTCCTTTGTTCTAGATTGTAAACCAGACTAAAGTACATGTCACTCACTGCCATTGTAGTGCCAAAGTCAATATAGCGGTCGCATATTTCATTTGTCTTTGGAGTTAATCCGTAATGCCTGGGGTGAATGAGGTCTTTGTCTTTAATACCAGTTGGTGAGAATCGTTTTCCGGATTCTATTGTAATTGTGAAAGACTGGTGTTGTTTGTTGGGGTGTTTTTGATATTACAGAGATCACAACACATATACCAAACCATCACCTGTTCACCTTAGTGCAGCAGGTTACACCCTCTGTTTATAGAGTTAATCCCTTTGTATCGTCGGTGAATAAAGTCTTTGACTTTTGTCTCTAAATAAATTTGTTCTGTTTCTGGATAAATTAATTGTGTCTTTTTATTTCATTCATTGGTACATATACATTGTATATGTATTCCATATTTCCCCAAAGCTTGATCAAAACCGCTACAGTCGTTATTACAATTGATCCCTTATAACATTAACACCTAGCACTTTAATAACAATGGCAGAACCTCCAATGAAAAAGAGACAAATTCTAACATTGGAGGAAAGAATTAATGTAATTGAAAGAAGTGAAAAGCGGGAGACCGTTTGCAACATAGCAGCCACTTGAAACGTCGGTAAAACTCAAATTTAGGGTGTTATAAAAGACAAGGAGTCAATTAGAAACAAACTCATATGCTAATACTAGTACATGTACATGTGATCTTCAAATATAAATGTGATTCATGTTTAATGATAGATGTATATCTTTATTACTATTTAAAATTATTTTCAGATTAATGCATGCAATATTTTAACAAAAACTATGAACAAAGAATACAATAAATGTAAATAATTGTGCTTATTTTTCCCTCTTAAACAGTGCTGAATTTTGACCTTGGAAACTGGTCTTTTTGCACAAACCTGTTATGAGAGACCACCTGTCTTGAGAGACCGCTTTTTGCTGGCAGAAGGGGCGGTCTCTCATGACAGGTTTTACTGTATCTTTGTTTCAGAACACCATGCCAAAAATAATGACACATCAGAAAATCATGCCATAATGACACATCAGTATAATCCTGGCTATACAGTGCTGAATAAGTTTAGGTATCCCCCCCAAAAAAAGCATACAAAACAAAGATAAAGGCAAAAAGGATACAAATCTTAAAATACAAAGTAAAATTCTCGATATAAACCAGACTATTTGAAAGTGTCAAAGACCTTCTCAGCTAGAACATCAGCTAGAACATCAAGGGACTCATCCCAGGGCAAAAAGGTTTGCTCCATTAGTTGCCTCTTTTGACATGCCAGAGGGAACATCAGGCCTTTTATAAATCCTAGGCCTGCAGAGTGACACGAACCATGCATGACCATGTTTAATTTCAGACTTGTTAAAGTTAACCAGCAAGCTTACAACTTTGTATTTTGTTCATGACATCTCCAACAGAAATGAAGCAAACAAGCACAGTTTCAGAAAACTTTTCCATGTATCTACAATTGTACATTTTACATCTTAGCTACTGATTAAAAGTACTCCTAAAACAAAGATAAATCAAAAACAAGAAAATCACAACCAAATTAACCTTGTCCTTGTTTCTACATTTTAGATAGAGATCGCAAATACGTATAAATAAACCTTGACTGTAGTATACAAGTGCAAAGGTAGTTAATGTTATGCTAAATGTAATCTTAAGCAAACTTTACAAGTTCAAGTATGTCCAGGACATGTTGTACCAAGTTGAACATTCTACCTGAAATTCTTTAAAACGTACAAGCAAACTATCATCTGTGTACATGCACTTTAGCATAACAACTTCTGCTAAAATATGGTTTAGCACAGTACCAGAAAACTTTTCCTGTGTGTCTACATTCTATATCTTTGTTACAAATCACAAACACAAGTTCCTTGACTGCATTAATATATAAAATAAAGACAAATGTATTTCAACAATCACCAGGTGAACATTCTTTTCATCAACTTCAGATAATAAGTTTCACAAGAATAATCTCCACAGAGGAACAAAATGACTAGCTAATACACATTAAAATGACCAGTGGCAACTAGGACTAATGAATCTGTTAAGCATATATCAACTGTTGAATATTTAATTCAGTCACAACCACATTGAAGAAAAATGGTCTTTACACTCCTTTCAACTTTTATACATAGCTCCAAAAGAAATGACCTTCACTGTGATAAAGTTCTATCACCAAAATAATTGTGTTAAAACCAACCATAGGCAAATATTATTTTATGTGTCAACAATGTGCGTCGTGCAGAGGGAAACAAATAAAATTATCTGATCAAAGCTCACCACTCTGAAACATTCCAAATCAATGCATATCAAATTGTTACAGGACATATTTATTTCACTATCAAACAATAGGTTGTACTAGAATGTGCTGTATCAACAACTGCTCCCATATCATCTGGTGTTCCGCAGGGAACAGTACTTGGCCCAACTCTGTTCCTGATTGACACTAAATGACACTGCCAACAACTTTCAACACAGTGTGCTAGCAGATCAACAACAACAATGATCACCTGTTTCTACAGAAAGATCTCGACACATTAGTTAAATGTAGTCACACATGGCAGATGGAGTTGATAAAAACTGTGCCATCAACCAGGTCTTTAGTAAAACATCTAAGCAGCATTTTACCTATAACATTGAAGAACATCTTCTTGCTGTTGCACAGCACCGTTCATAATTCGGAGTAGAACTGAGTGACAACTTGAAGTACAGCCTACATATTAACAACATCAACAACAAAGCTTCAAGTGTGCTGGGATTTCTTAAACATAATTTAAGGAATTGTCCATTCAAAGTAAAAAAGAGGGCCTACTTCAGTTTAGTAAGACCAAAGCTGGAATATGCATCCACCATATGGCTCCCTCAACAAAAGACCCAGATCAAGCAGACAGGACAGATCCTTAGAAATGCAGCCTGTTTTGTACTAAATAACTCATACAACATGTGCCACCCTAATAGAGCTCCGATATTGATTTACACATGCATCTACCACCCAGTACTAGCATCAGTAAGATCTACAAGATACAACCACACACAGATGTACATCATGTACCAGTGCATGGTCAACATTTACCACCATTCATTCTTCCTCTGACAGTTGATTATAGGAACCAACTTCCTGAAAGTGCAGTGCCAGCTGCCAGCCTGGATGCCTTCAAATCTGTCATCAAGCTCATACCATTAAAGGGAACAACCATTTAAATTTCAGGAGGGGTGGGGGTGTTGAAAAATATTTCCAGCTCTCAAATAGCTTGATAAAAAATATTCTTGCTCTGATTTATTGAAAGAAAATAGGGAAAATCCCAGGCTGTCTCTCCTCCCTCTGAAAATTAAATGGTCAGTCCCTAAATAGATAACATAATGAAATTATCTGTACAGTGTATATATGTTATTTTTCTTATTTTTTCCTCCCTCGGTTGTCGATGTCCATCAAATGGATTTTTACCAAGTATTATATTGAAGCTGAATAGAAAACACAGCTATGAATCACAAGCCATTTGCATGCACCACAAAATTCTATGCCAATAAAACCATGTGTGGGACCATTTCATTTTGCACAAGTGATCAAGAATGCAGACGACAAAGTAGCTATTTTGTTAAATGGGCATTTCTCCTTCTTATATAACAAGCTTAAAAAAAATCTAAAAATCTTGCTGAAAAAGTATGAGCTGAGAGGAGCATGGGCTCCACCACTAAAGTCACTAACCAGCTAAGTTCAGTCATTTTTGCAGCACTCCTTGTATCTGAGAGCATCTCAATGAGGCAAACTCAACTCTCGCAAGATTGAAATCAAGGTAGACAACATTTATTTTTGTAAACAGATTTAAGATTTAAGACCAAATCTGATATAAATTTCCTTTTTGACATGAAAAGAAATTTTTGATATAGTCATCTGTCATTCTTTGATTAATATAACTCAAGTAACACTGTAGCTGCATATGGGCCAGGGACCATGCTACTATTATGACATCATATTCTAGGTTTGCCCCAACCTATTATAGCTCACCAATGAGAACATTTTTGTAACCAACTAATCAATGTGATACCTTTTTCCGGTCACAGACTGTTCACACCTTTACTGCAATGCAGTGCCAAAAAATTTGTGTTTGATGACAGGATTTATAAAGTGGAAGCTTTTAGAACACATCTGACTTACACATTTAGGCAGATCTCCCCAGCCACTTATTTCAGCCATCCATAGAAGCGATTTTATGGAATAAACATCCATGGACATAAATAATTTTGGACCCAACTACCCTGGAATGTATTTTTTTAAACTGCCATCCCAGGTCCAATGTACGTTTTAATGGAACAACCCACAGTACTTAAATTTTTGGATTTGGGAAGGGGAGTCTATTGTTTCCACAGAAAGATAATTGTTCTTGGGGTCTTTAAATCTGTGGTTTGTAGCAACCACAAAACCCACATAAATAAGTACCCTTGTGAAAAATAGTAAATTCACTGTATTTGACAATCAGAAGTACAGATTTCATTAAAAAGTTTCACTCCAGTTCTTAAGAAGGATACTGACCTTGCACAGAGAAGGTATCAATGTACTACACTCCAAGAAATTATCAATGTACTACACTCAAAGAAGGTATCAATGTACTAAACTTCAAGAATGTATCAATGTACTACACTCCAAGAAGGTATCAATGTACTACACTCCAAGAACGTATCAATGTACTACACTCCAAGAACATATCAATGTACTACACTCCAAGAACATATCAATGTACTACACTCCAAGAACATATCAATGTACTACACTCCAAGAAATTATCAATGTACTACACTCCAAGAAGGTATCAATGTACTAAACTCCAAGAATGTATCAATGTACTACACTCCAAGAAGGTATCAATGTACTAAACTCAAAGAACGTATCAATGTACTACACTCCAAGAACATATCAATGTACTACACTCAAAGAACATATCAATGTACTACACTCCAAGAAGGTATCAATGTACTACACTCCAAGAACATATCAATGTACTACACTCCAAGAAGGTATCAATGTACTACACTTCATTAAGATATCAATGTACTACACTTCAAGAAGGTATCAATGTACTACACTCCAAGGAGGTATCAATGTACTACACTCAAAGAATGTATCAATGTACTACACTCCAAGAACGTATCAATGTACTACACTCCAAGAACATATCAATGTACTACACTCCAAGAAGGTATCAATGTACTACACTCCAAGAACATATCAATGTACTACACTCCAAGAAGGTATCAATGTACTACACTCCATTAAGATCTCAATGTACTACACTCCAAGAAGGTATCAATGTACTACACTCCAAGGAGGTATCAATGTACTACACTCAAAGAATGTATCAATGTACTACACTCCAAGAACGTATCAATGTACTACACTCCAAGAACGTATCAATGTACTACACTCCAAGAACGTATCAATGTACTACACTCAAAGAAGATATCAATGTACTACACTCCAAGAAGGTATCAATGTACTACACTCCAAGAAGGTATCAATGTACTACACTCCAAGAACGTATCAATATACTACACTCCAAGAAGGTATCAATGTACTACACTCCAAGAAGGTATCAATGTACTACACTCCAAGAACGTATCAATGTACTACACTCCAAGAAATTATCAATGTACTACACTCCAAGAAGGTATCAATGTACTACACTCCAAGAACGTATCAATGTACTAAACTCCAAGAAGGTATCAATGTACTACACTCCAAGAACGTATCAATGTACTACACTCCAAGAACGTATCAATGTACTACACTCCAAGAACGTATCAATGTACTACACTCCAAGAACGTATCAATGTACTACACTCCAAGATACTTGCTGTACTAAGACAAGACAGTAAGTGTAATTATGTTGTTTCACTGAAACAAAAATAGGCACATAAGGGTAAGTGTAAAACTCACCCCTTAATTGCCTCTGTTCATTTTCTTCTTTTTTCTGTATACAGTATTTGGCTACACATTGAAACAGTTGCTCTACAAAAAGAAGAATCATGACAATAAGCAACAACATACAGAAATTATTCTGATTAAGCAAAAAATTATTAATCCTCACCAATATCAATGTGATTTTTAATGACCTAAAGCTTACACTCCTATTCACGAAAAGCCTTTTCACAACCTATATTAATTTTATTGTCTGGCAGAGTTTATTAACAAACTCTTATATAAGCCAGAATCAAGAGTAGCACACATGTTGGATGACAATCTAATGATGCAAAGACAGAATTGATTCTTAATAATTGTTTATTTCACAGTAGCATTAAGTTTTCAGCATTAAAACTTAATATAATTGTTTATTTAACAGTAACATTTCCTTTTAAGCACTTACACTCAATATAATTTTTACCTGGCTAACCTTTATGCCCAGACTATATGTTAGCATCTTTGGCACTCAAAATATTATTCCTATTCATCCAGGTAAATTGCAGGTGTTCAATGTGCTGAATACATGATAATAAAATCGATTTGAGCCAAACAGTGCATGGCTAGAGTTACTGCCATTAAAAAACTGCAAAGCTAATTTGGTTGTTTTCTGTCTCACACCCCTTTAACTAATACAGTAGACACCTCCAGATAAAGGACAACTGCCTAAGTGGAACATGTTTTCGGGGTCTCTTTAATTTTCTTATGATTTTTACCTTCATATAAGGGACACCTTGCCAATTAAGGAATGATTGGTTTGCCCATTAAAGAAAGATTGGTTTGCCCATTAAGGAAAGATTTGTTTCATGGCACTGAGATAAACAGAATATACTTCAGTAAGTCAAACTGAAAAAAGGAGATAACAAAATTTTCTCTTAAGCATCCTGCAAAATGTTAAAAAAATTTGCATAAACATCAAACACATAATTAAGTATGTAAAACTGGACTGGTTAACATTCCAGCAGATACAAATAGAAATACTAATTCAAAAACACAAACTTTGCACTTAAACTTCTGCTCATCCAACTTCAGCCTTCATTCAGCCTCATAAATCAAGCCTCAAAAATGTTTACATTGCTATTCACCCCACAGTAACAGACCCTACTTGCAATAACTGTGAACCTACTTTGAATGGAAAAGTCACTCGTCCATACCCAGATACTACTTGTCAAGTGAGTGGATTAGCAGGTTTTTTAAGCCCTGATGAATTAAAGCAACTTAGCATAAGTCGTTCAAAACAAAATCCATTTTGCTTCACAATCAGGTGTAACTGACATTTTTAAAGGCAACAGTTTGTGATGAATAAAAAGGATTACTTGATTTATACTGACAGCTTACCAATGTTTTCTCCACTTTTACTGGAAGTTTCAAAAATAGCTGCTTGCAGATCTGTAACAAAAACAATATGCATGATCACAATAATCATGGAAAAACAGCATCAATTTAATGGAAAAAACTTTTTCCCTCTGAGAGAAAAGAAAACCCAATATGGATGCCTAGAATATTTGTCTCATTTTAATTCAATTATCCTCAATATTTCTATGCAAGTCAGTGGCATCAAATGGGTCATTCACAAATGATGTGATGAAAAAAGAACTTTCTGATGAACAATAGGCCTGATGGGTAAATAAGATTTCATATAAGTATCAATTAATGCATACTAATCTTCCAGGAATAATAACTAGTATCAAACAGTCTCAAATAATTACATAATCAACATGCAACAATGATAATTGGCAAACTGATGTCACTAAGCTATCCACACTAATATTTTTCTCCTTGCTGGATAATATATACTGTGTATTATTGCTATTGCTAGCGTATCATATGATGGTCAATCTAGGTCTACAATGTATGCAGTTGCACAAACATTTCACGACTCATTAGAGCACATGCAATATACCTTTTTCCAATCTTTTTGCTGGCAATATACTATATAGGGTATTTTTTGCAGATGAAAAATTTGGTAATTTTGTTCACAAAAAAAAGGAGTTTAATTTTGGCCAGAAATACTTTAGTAATTAGAGATCTAGAGAGATTATAATATTTAAGATTGTAAATTTTGTCAGGATCTATTTTCACAATCCAGGGTCCGCACTGGACCCAAATATTTGGGTGAAATGACCTATCCCCTGCCAGAATAGGCTAAAGTGGTTGGAAAATAGGGAGGAGTGAGTGTAGAGAAGTCAAAATGTATCATGTGTAAAACTTGCTTAAAACAGCCATTTGACTGAACCTCTGAGTAAACCGGATTAAGAACAAAAGAAAGCCTCTTTACACTTTTTGAAAACAGTAATATTTTCCTTAGCTTGATTCATCAAAATTGTAATACGATTTTGTTTTTGCAAAAGACAGTAACCTTTGCTCTTGATTAGGCTACGAAGACACAGAATTTCACTCACTATATCCAGCTTCATGTGTGAATTTTCAATGTGAATCTTGTACAGTACAGCTCACCTGATTTTTCAGAACTCCGCGCATCGCGGTGGGGGTGGAGAGTGAGTGGAGAGGATTAAGAAAAACCCCTCCACCATCACTCCACGTGTCCTGACGGAGTTATCATGGAGTCTCGCGGAGAATAGCCCTGCACACCACGCTTTCTCGCGGAGTCGCATCTGATCACCACCACGGAGTGGACGTGGTCTCGATAATATGGGCGTGGTTTACTGTTTATTACCCATGCAAGCAGAGGCTGAGAGAGAGACGGGGGGGGGGGGGCACCGATTTATCTACATCGTTATACTTTTGGGGAGCAATTTGCTAACTTTTTTATACTGAAAAAAACGTAGTAATTCAGTTAATTATAAATATTTCCTTGTTCTAACGAAGATAATGTATGATACATAGTGCCAAATCATATTTAAGATGATGATAACGTAATGACAATGCCTCGTAAACTGTATTAATACTACATTTTGCGCAATGAATCTAATTTCTTTTTCTTCAATACTATGTTATCGGAATCTAAACATGCATTCATATCCTTATTTCTTTTTCAGTAAACGCAATATAAAATTGTAATGATCATATGAAAGTCAGTGATATTGTACTACCTGCAATGAAAAGAATGATAAACATCGAACAAATTAATAACAAAGCTGCAGTCATACCTGACTGAAGTGAAACAAAATCGCACAAGTTCCGATGGTTACTCCATGCATGAATACTCATTCACATATTGTACGTTTTTTTCTGACATCCAATCGCTTAAATAAAGCATTATTAAGATTTCACATCGTTATTTTCTTTTAAACTGTACTATTTTGCATTAATTACCAAAGTAGCGGGGTTTTTTTAAAATCACAAATGGTCGCTAAAGGTCATCCTAGATACATGTAGTTGACATGTGCAAGTAACCTAGCACAATAGAAGCCATCAGCACTGCGTGTTTTCTTTGATATTGATGTGTTAATTTCATGTGCTAACTGTTAACCTAAAAGTACAACAGCAACGCTTCTGCGGGTTTGTTTTCTTTGCCATTGATTTGAGAAACTTGCGCATCAGATGAAATTAATGTTTAACTTTTTCTTTTCTGATCGTTTTCCTATTGCATAATACAGAAAAATAAGATGAATAATTTTAGATCATTAAATCTTCTTAGTAAAGTCCCCCCACCCTCTCTCTCTCTCTCTCTCTCTCTCTCTCTCTCTCATAAAATATGGAATCCAAATCACTACTGCACAAGTTATCGTAAACTGAAATCTGGAAAAGTCTGCAGGTGGTAAGAAACAGAAACACGCTCAATAACCAAAGGCTCTAACAGTCACAAACAGGAAACTGCATTCTTTAATATCTGCGTAAAAATAATTAAAAAAGTATATTTTATTTTTATATTTTCGCCGTAGGAAAATGTGCAAATAATAGGATACTCATGGAGACAATACATCCATGCAAAATGCCCTTAAACTTGTTGGAAATTAAAATCTCTGAACATCTCAGATTTGAGAATTTTCCATATTATTTTTCATTTCGGTAATAAGCCGAGTTCAGATTAATTACTAACAATTATCAAACTTCCGTTGTTAATGGCGGGACCATAATTGCGGCTGTAAAGTAAAACGCGCTAAGTCAGATGGCTTCGTGTGATAAAAACACACAGTTCCCAAGCTGAAACTTACATCATCTTTTGATGTAAACCCTTGTTAATATTTTACAACAGTGTTCACAATGGTCACTGCCTTGATTTCTGTAGAACATCCGCTGAAGTCAAGTCTTTATTAGGGAGAGACAATTGAATTTTCCAACCATGGAGGGGAGGGGGGGGGGGGGTAAATGCATGAAAACAAGTGTCTTTCTCTGATTTTTGTAGCAGATGTTAATATGTTCCATATTTCACTTAAAATAAATAATTACTGTGATGAAAGAACAAAAAATATCCCGGTCGAAAAAAACAAAACAACATATAAACCCCGTATATTAAATGGTCAGTCCCTTACAGTATACATGCAGTCATAATATTCAGCCTCGTGACTCTGCTATTACTGCTTAAAGACTAAGCACACGGTTTGCATTTCAGTGTAAATTCAGTGTTTTAGGTTTGTTGTTGGGGGGGGGGGTAAGCAGAAGCGGATGTCAATTTGGATTTTAATTGTCCATATCTCAGAGAATTACTTTCCTTTCGAACAAAATGATAAATTTATTTTGCTTGAAAGGCTCAGCAATGTGTGCTTCTCGTCAAGTCAGTGCATAAGTTTGTTCATATACCTTTGAAATAAATTAAAATCATAAACTTATTGCAAAAGAAGTCGATCAACCTTTTATAAACAGTAATGTGTACTGAATATACACGACTTTTGAAATTATTTGTTTATTGTCCAAATATATGATCGAAATAAAAGCGACTGATTCTTCAGATGGTATCCGGTTGTAAATCACTCTTGACGTCTCAGTCTTTCCATAGGTGGTCTTCATTCATTGGCTGCTCAGATGTCAATCAGTAATGTCGACTAGCCCCTCCACGGTGGAGTTTATATCGGCGTGCCTGCCGAAACGCAGTGGTGATTTGTAGGTATTTATGCCAATTTATGCCTCCACCGCGGAGTGCTATCGCGGAGCTAAAGTGGAGGGGATTAAGTACCCCACCGCGATGCGCGGAGTTCCGAAAAATCACGTGAGCTGTACTGTACATTGAAACGTAACTGCAGACATAATCATTAAATCAACAGAAAAGTTGATCAAAAGCATAAAATACTACCTTGAAACTGTTTTACATTACTCTTTGAACAAAAAAAAGATACAAGAGTTGATACTGTATTCTAAATCTCTAAATACAAAAGCATTCAATAGCAAAAAAATGGCGGGTGGGAGGAGTAAAGATATCAACTTGAGAAAAAAGGATAAATTAAGTTCACTTTCTCTGCATATCTATTTGAAATGACAGGCACCAAGCTCTTTTTCACCAGAGTCACCCCTTAGAGTATATCCTGCAATCTCACTTGGAGACTGTTAAATTGCTAAAATATATCTAATGACAAAAATTCCCACCATATGGTACTTGTTTTCTGTTTGTTTCTCTTTATCACCAGTCCCTATTCTTACCATCAGCAAGTGGTTTTGCTGCCTTAAAAGTAACCTCCCTTATATGGGCATTATCATCCACCAAATCCTTCTTTGTACCACATAGGAACAACTTGCAATCCTGTAAGGTAAAACTATCAATTAATACTTGGCTGATACTTAAAATAATTATTACAAAAAAGGATGCAAATCTACTGAGCGAAAAGAATTTCCAGGAATTCAATATAAGACCATTTCTCCTTTTAACTGCTGAGTGTTGAAACCATCTCAGATATTCTTCAGCAATAGCAAGATTTCAAATTAGCTGCTGTGGTGGACATATTGGATGTCAGATTAGCACCATTTTCATTTAGGACAAAATAGACATCATTAGAAGTCTTTTGGTGAAAACCCCATGTCATAATGATCATCCATTCAGGGGGAGTAGTGACAACAAACTTTTCAAGACAGACATCGTGGCAGCCATATTGGACGTACGACTGGCACCATTTTCATTTAGGAACAACTATGTAACATAAGAAGCCTACTGGTGAAAACCCCATGTTGATATGACCAACCATTCTGGAAGAGTAGTGATAACAAGATTTTCAAGATGGCCACTGTGTCTGCTATATTGGATGTCCGAGCAGTACCATTTTCATTTAGGACCAACTAGACCATGGGATGAATGTGTGTGTAAAGTTTCATGGTAATCCTCCAAGTAATTTAGAAGGAGTAGTGATAACAAACGTGTGCTAGTGGATGGACGGATGGACAACAGACGACGTACAACTGATCATCCCATAAGCTCTTCTGGTCTGTGACCAGTAGATCCAATAAAACAAGAATGGGAATTTCAAATTGATCAAAGTTGTGAAATACTGTATATACTCTCTTATACATTGAGTCCAACTGCAAACTGCACAGACCAAGATCTGCCATCGCATAATCCATCAACAGATCTGGGTCTATGCAGTTTTTAGGAGTAATCATAGCAAACATAGACCCTGATCTGCTGGCACATTATGCAACAGCAGATCAAGGTACATGTTGTTTGCAGTTGGACTTGACTTGTAAGCAAGTATATATGGTATATTTCATCTCTACCTTACTTCTACATGTAGTAGAAATAATTGTGTTATTGAGGTTATTGCACAATACCAACATGAATGTAAGTAAAAAAGCAACAGATCTTTAATTTCTAGTTAATTTATTATCTTAACAAAAGTAATGCATTTAGCACATAATTTGACTGTCTTGACAAGGTTGGGGTGGGTGGGGAGGGTGAACAATAGGCTTGTAGACTTGAGTGTATAAACACCATGTGTGTGTGTGTGTGTGTGTGTGTGTGTGTGTGTAAATATAGGTTTATGGTGCAAGTTCACACTTCTATGTTCTGCTAGGATCATAAGTCAATACAACTCTGATGGAAAAGTGAAGTAGAATGTTTAATTTTTTTTGGAGGGGGTACCAGTAAGGTAAATACTAAATCTGGTTTAAATCATCTATCAGGTCCATCCAAAATTACTAAACAGTAATGGCATTTGTAATGCATAGGCAAGGTCTAAATGAAAAACTAACAATAAGTCAGTTTGAATGAAAAATGTGAAAGCTGAATTTGATTTAGATCTTCATAACATAAAGGTACCATATATTCTTGCTTATAATTCAAGTCTAACTGCAAACAACATAGACCTTGATCTACCTTTGCATAATGCACTAGCAGATCAGGGTCTATGTTATTTGTTCTACTGATTACTTCTAACAAACTGCATGGACCTAGATCTGACAGTGCCTTATGTGATGGCAGTTTGCAGTTGGATTCCACTCATAAACAAGTACAGATGGTACACAGCATATTTTAGTAGAGTTTCATTAAAATATCTCATATATTTCAAAAGTTACAGCGAAGACATGGACACAGATCACCGAGTTACATCATCCCCTGTTGTGTCTTTGACCTTGCATTAAATGGTATGACTGTAGTAGGTGACATGATCTAGCCATGATGTATATCCAAATATTGTATGTGCTTCTGTGTGTCAAAAGTTACAGCCTAGACAAATACATACCTGCCATAACAGGATGTGTATTGCAAAAAACATGATTTTTTACTCCCAACCCCCCGACTCTGTCATTTTTTGAAAAACATCTGAGAAAAAAATAAAAAATACTTGGAGAAAATGTTTTACCACCACTATACATGTAGATGTCTCTAGCATGTAGTCTGCATAAACAGTAAACAGTTCTGCTTAGAGCCCATGTATAACTATCCTTGGGGCAGTTTATTACAGAGGCAATTAAAAAGTATGGGGGTCACATAGCAACCACCATTTCACTGATTAAACTGGCTGAGTGAGAATAGCTAGGGTGAAGCCATGTTAAAATTCTTTGTAGGCTGCTGTGGCAAAGCCTATTAGGCTAATCTGCATAGGCAAAGTGGGATAAACCAATTTGTTTGAAGTTATAGATAAATCAAAGAGATACATGTCAAAGAATGAGTTATTACACACCACTGCCTTCAATGAGAATGTTTAAGCCATCTTTATTAAAGATTATTTAAAAGTTTGTGATAAACGGCAACATTTCTTTGAACTCAGATTTCACTCCATATATAAAACACAAAACACGATTATTTCGGTAGTTGGAATAGTGTACAAATGTGATTCATTTTTTAAGGCAAAATGTTGAAATGCAGCTGTGATTCAGGAAAATGATGAGCCACCTGAAAAGCAAGCAGAGCCCAGCAAAACTAAATGTCAGAACTCCTGGACGGAGTTTGACTATGTAAAGCGCTGCAGCAAGGTGGATCATTGTATTTTTTGCACACACTGCCAAGACCATATTGACAGCAGTCATTCTGGAGCGTACGACATCCATTAACATATCAACACCACCCAGCATATTTTACACTCCCTCATATCAATGCAGATACAGAAAGATCATCTTCTATGCTGAGAAAAATCTAACAAGATCTTCAGGGAAGTTTGAACAACAGTACCATCCAGTCTTCAATGAGTGCAAAGATGAACACCAATGACACATTACCTTCAACCCCCCCAACCCCACACTGAACTACTGCAAAGACTGCATCTAATTAACAACATATTCTACTGTCCAATGGATTTTAAAGACAGAAACTTGGTATATGTTTCATTTTTTTAATGTCTATCTGATTCTGATTATGTGAGTGTTGGCACATGTGCATAGTACTGGTACTGGACAATGCTAAATCTACCAACTATTTTTTGTTTGTAAGTGTATTAAATGCTCCAAAGAAAACATTTTATTTCCTTTTTTTATCAAATTTGAATTTCCTGTAATTTTCTATAATCTTATATGAAAAGATGACTTGTTCTCAATTGACGTTACTTTTTTGGACCATGCGCACTGACTCCCCTTGGGACCTCAAAACACACTTTTTGAGTCTCCAAAACCCCCCAACACTGTCTGGGAATATGGCAGGTATGTAAATATCTTCTTTGCTTCTATGTGTCAAAAGTTACAGCCCAGACAAATATTTTCTGTGCTTCCATGTGTCAAAAGTTACAGCCCAGACAAATATCTTCTGTGCTTCCATGTGTCAAAAGTTACAGCCCAGACAAATATTTTCTGTGCTTCCATGTGTCAAAAGTTACAGCCCAGACAAATATCTTCTGTGCTTCCATGTGTCAAAAGTTACAGCCCAGACAAATATCTTCTGCACTTCTGTATGTCAAAAGTTACAGCCCAGACTAGGAAAGAAGTCATCAGGTTATAGTTTGAATGAGGGGGGATGACTGTGGTAAGAAACATACACCATCGAGTAGTAATATATATTTGGGTACAACTTCATAAAAATATCCTGTGGTTCAAATTTTACACCCTGTACTAGGAAACAAGTCAGAAAGTTATACTTCCCCATGCTGTAACTTTGTAGTTTATCATAAAGTTAGGGGGTGTGACTGAGGTACTTGACACATTATCTAGTCACGTTATACATATCTAGGTAAAGTTTCACAAAAGTGTTTTCAATGTTTCAAAAAGTTATATGCCATAAGGAATAGGTCATTATAGGTATGCACTAATTTTTGCATTTATTACATACTCATTTAATTTTACAAACTTGATCTGGCATTCAATACAGCTGTTCAATCTGTATTTCCATAACACACACCCAGATTTGAACTACACTGTACTTAGGTGTCTTCTTTGACATCTGCATAAATATTTTTAGATTCAGTCAATCAAACTTTTATAAATCCTAATTTGTTTTGAATTTCATTCATATAATAAAGCTAAAAATATTTTAAAAGCATAAAAGAGAGGGTATGTAATAAATACAAAACCACATTCATGTTTTGTTCTGAGTTGGGGGAATGAACTTGTTTGATATGGCGTATAAATATGTCCTGGTCTGATGGCCTCGATATATTCCTACACCATATCAAGGTCAATCTTTAACACCGATTTAGAACAAAACATGTATGCAGTTTTGTGTATATATCATTTAATTCTGAAACACACTGCTCTTCAGATTTAAGACTTCTTATGCACAAAAAAATTAATTTTTCAATAATAAAACAACTTCCATGTATGAAAGAACAATTTTAGTCCCAAAAAATAGTCATGATTTTATGGATCAAATGTGCATGAAAAATAAAGGGTATGAAAAATGAATTGTAATATCTACTTTTTTTACACTAAATAACTTCTGTCAATGAAGACAATAATGGCTGATAGTCTGATACAAACATGCAAATCTGATACAACTACAATATGTTATAGTTCAGCAGCTCCTGTGTAAAGAATGTAGAAGAAAATGGACTAATCACACCAGGGCTGTAGAGATTTTTTCTTAAGTACTTGTTCAGTAGTGACTTTGGAAAAATGACCTATCCTATCAAAACTTTCCCTTGTCCCATTTTTATCTTCATAATTTTCTTCATTTTCAATTATCTAATGTCATAGCTAGAATTTGAAAAGGGCAACATTTATAAATTATGTGGATATGACTATTGCACTCTAAATTAAAAGTTAATATTTATATACTGTAATGTAATGTGTTTATGTTTTTATATGTGGGATGTGTTAAGGAATATATATAATAATATATATAATAAGTAAGTTTTGTTTCTATAATGACTATACTGTTCATTTTACATTTTTAGTTGCTTGTTCGTCAATATCTAATTTTTACTGTTCAAATTATTTAATGTAACAAAAAATGTTCATGTTTAATGTCTTATGCCCGACCTCTCAAAAATGTTCTAGTGCACCTGAACTTCAAAAGGACACTTAATTTTACCTAAATAATATACATATCCAAGCAATAAAAATATACAATTGTGACTGTAAGAAAACTGTTTTCTAATACTTTTCAAGATCTGACTGTCTAAATTACCATCACAATATATAAGGTCTCTACACTTGCTGCTACCTGTAGATTATTTTTTCGTATACAAGATATCATGATTAAGCAACTGTTCACTGTTACCTTTGGACTTCAATTCTTGAGAAAACTCAAAAACTGCACAGATTTAATGTGCAAATGGGTATTAATGTGTTAATAAATTGCAGGTGGAGGTGGGGTGGAATAATCAAAAAGTCTAAAGAGGTTTTTAGGATCCAGTCTGCCATGATTTTGAATGATCAAACTGAATACTGATCTGGCTTACAACATTCAGTTTAGAAATAAATCTGACCCTACACACACATCTCTAATAACTGTCTGCCTTATCTTTGCTTTGGTGAAATATTAATTTTATTCCAATCTCAACCACACAAAAAAGAACTTTATATGTCTGCAAACAAGTTTTTTGTCAAGTTTGGAAAGTCACATTTCTACACTGTATCACCACATATTAAAAAATGATTCCAGATTGCATGCTAAATGTAACATAGTTTAGAGAAAAAATGCTGATCAGGACGAGGACAGTTCAAAAAAAAGGATGGTACATCCTAGCCCAGAACTAAACTTGTGCCATCAGGCACCTGTCTGACACAAACATTAGCTAGTCCCAGGTGTCAGGATATCCAGTTTGTACAACCCTGCACACTGCTATGATTGCAACAAAAAAAGTTGACTGCAAAATGACCAAAATAAAACATAAGATTTCATTTTTTACCACAGAGCAGCAATTTAAAATAAAACACATATGTTGCAGTCATATATAGGACTACCAGTATGTTACTTAAATTCAGTAGAAGTTCTTACACTGAACAAAAACATATTAAAATTATTCAATAATAATTTATTATCAACAAGAAATACAAATATGAAATTACTGCAGTAATTTACAGGAATTTAATGTACAAGTTTGTTCTGGTGATAATAATAATAATAATAATAATAGTAATAAACAACTAATAAATTCATATAAAATGATGAAATAATAGTTAGGACCCCCTTAAGGTGAGAATGGAACCATACATTTGACCAAAAGCCCTAAGGGCCTCTTTTCTTGGAAAGCCAGAGAAAACACTGGTCCATCATGTAATTCAAACATAAAAAATTCTGCTGTTTTTTTTTATTCTAACCTTTTCCATCTGTCGCAATTCCCCAGCCCAAAAGCGTATTCTGTCAAAACTGGTCTTGTCAGTAAGATCAAAGCACAAAATGGCTGCCATAGCATCTCTGTAGTACAGTTTAACCATTGACTCATATCGCTCATGGCCAGCAGTGTCCTGATAAATGTACAAATACAAAAACATAAAATTGTAAAAACCCAAAATATCTTTATAATCACTGAACCTCTAAATTATGGTTTATATGCATGGTCTGCTGTAATTATATACAATGCATTGTTGTCCCTAGCCCATTTTAGGAGATGCTGTCCTCCTTAGGTGGTGCCCTATCTTCTCTGGGGTGCTCCCTGCAGTCATTGGGGGTTGACTTCTTAATCCCCAGTGGACTAATACACCGCAAATAGTAGCTTTCGAGGGAGGGAGAGAGAAGTCCTCAGATTTTCTCTATAGTTTGACAATAATACAAAATGTCTCTGAGATTGCAGAAGTAACTCTCAATTAAAAAGATAATAAGGAACATTTCTGAAGATATAATCCAAATGCCTATGTGTGACATTACGGAATAACCATGCACTAGTGCACCCTGAAAAAAAAACAATAAGTCTTGGGTCTGCATGTTGAGCCCATAATCAAAAGCATTGCTATATAACTTGTTACCTTAACTTGACCCCAAGGTCAAAAGGTTGAGCAAGCATAGCACAGAATGAACGTTCTTAGTTTCATAATGATTCATCCATAGTATGAAAAAAATCCATGAAGGACTGAAACAAAAATGAAAAAACTTTAACCAAAATCTGAATGCAAATTTTATATAACTGTGGCCTAACCCCACGGTCAAAGGGGTTACAGCACGTGTCACAGAATGAATTATCTTAACTTCATAATAAGTCATTCCAAGTATGAAGAACATCAATGATGAGAGTTAGGAAATATAAGCAAGTTAAAAAACTGTAACCAAACCTGAATACAAATTTTATATGACTGTGATCTTGACCCCAAAATCAAAGGAGCAAGTCCATGTGTCACAGAATTAATAGTCTTAGCTTCATAATGCGAGAGGATTTTTATGTCACAGACCCTGAATTCCTCACAATAAACTTATCCATTTTAAAATTTCATGCCTAATCCATTGCTCATGTTGGTTATCAATATACATGTACACAGATCACTAACATGTCACAAAAGGTTTCTGAGCTGACAGAAATGTTTATACAAACATTTCAGAAGTCCAATGTCACAGTGATTTAAATAGGACTAATCCGGTGTTATTTATTGCACATAAAATTACATATATAAGTTAAAGGAACACTTACCTTGAAAAGATCTATGGACCAATGTCAATCATGTTATGATTACTAACTAGTGCATCATATGCTTTGCCAGTTTCATGTGAGGCTAAGTACCTAATTCTTTTGTCTTTAAAAAAAATCCTCATTTCTATGAATGAAACAATTTAGGTCAAAAAACTGAATAAACATGCTAGTACCCATGACATGGATAGACTGACACTTCGGTCAGCTGACCTCTCTGTCATGTCGCCCGTACATGTGAAGCCACATCACTTGTTGCCTTAGAGTACAGTGTGCTGGTATTATGACATAAAGTAATTAGCAGGGATTTGGGTGGCCAGACACATGTACAAGTCAATTATAACTATCTTGTCTGAAAAAAGGCACCTGCATGCAAACAATAAGTTCAAAAATTAAATTTAAACCAGTCCAACACTGAATTTTTTTCACTAGTCCTGGGTATCCAGGCATAAGAATTGTTGTCTCCTACAATATCTTATCCCTTGTTATGAAATCCTCCTCCTTGCATTAAAATCAAGTATTCTTTTGGAAGAAAAACCCTTCCAAATAAATGTAAACATTAAGTACAAAATAAAATATAACATGCAACAATATTAAAATTCTGTAAAATGTATAAAAAAATATCAGATAAAGGTAACACATGTAAAATCCTTAAAACATGATTACAATTTGTTGTATAAACTGCATTCCCTTCAAAAAGTCCACCATTTTCTCAGGTGGTACATCTGGTTACAGTTTCTTCCAGCAGTTCAAATTACTTCTGTCTCATTGGGTGGAAATCGACACACTTGAACAAGAATGTGCTCTCACTGTCAGTGAACACTGGCATGATATGCATTCCGGTCAAGGTTCACCCTTCAGTAGATATGCATGAGTCAGGTATATGTGTCCGATACATGACTGGCACAATACCACCTCATCTCTCCAATTTGTTCTATATGAGGGATGCCACTCTCTAACAGTGGGTTTGATGTTCTTAAGTTTGTTTGTGAAGTTTTTATTGACGTATTTTGCCAAGTATGACGAACATGCTGCTTAACTGTATACAATATTTGAAGTCAGTATATAGAATATTTAATTCAAAGACTGCTGACTGCAAGGCAACTTTTGCTGCTTTATCTGGCCCCTCATTACCCTTTATACCAATGTGACTTAAATGCAGCCAACAGTACAGAACACCTTTCTCACATTGTACGAGAACTGTCATGTTTTTGTAATATCTGGGATATTAATCGGTTGTCATATTTAAGATTCTGCAAGGCTTTCAATGTGGAAAGGAAATTCAAAAAGATGATGAAATTTGTTTTTTAGAGTATGACTGTATTTTCTGCAGTAAAGACTGAGGCTTTATCTGCTAACCAGCATGCATACAATACTCAAATTTCTTGGTAACATGTGATTTTAGCAAAATATATAATGATTGAAAGACACCATTGATTTAGAATCCCTTTATGAAGTGATGACTGTTTTGACTCTGTTTTATGGCAATTTTTCTCTGCTTAACAATTATTCAAGTATGAACCAGAGCTATTTCCATGACTTGCCATAGCAAATTCCAAAGCTTTTTATTATATATCCCCTGCTATCCTAACACCTCATCCCTTTCAAACCTTGACCCTGAAAATGTAATCCAAAATCCATTCCATGTATTATTTTTCTCCTACTAGAGTACAGTACAACTCAAGTGATTTTTTGTTTCTAAACCCACTGTTGTGAAGAGGTTAATCCCCTCCATGCTTGCTCTACATTGAAGCTCTGCATGGAAGAGTAGGTACTTAAAGAACCACCATGTCTCTGCAAGCATGTGTTGTGTAGTGTACCTCCACTGCGAAGGGGGATAGTAGCCATTACTGATTGACATTTGAAAAGACAATGCATAAAGACCACCCATGAAGAGATTGAGATGTCAGAGTGATTTATTTACAACTAGAAACCAAATGAAGAATGAAGCATCTTATGTCAATTATATACTTGGACAATAACAAAAAATTTCAAAAGAGTCTTGTGCACCTCCACCACAAAGAGGGCTGGTAGAAATTACTGATTGACATGCATTAAGACCACCCTTAGAGAGATTGAGATATCAGAGTGATTTATAACCAGAAACCAAATGAAGAATCAATTGTCTTATGTCGATTATATACTTGGACAATTCAAACAAATAATTTCAAAAGAGTATTGTATATTAAATACGTGTGTTTAGAAAAGGTTGGTCGGCTTCTATGCATGACTTCTATTTGCAGTTATTGCTGATGTCAAATATGTATGTGCATTCCTAATTCACTTTAAGCAATGTAGCCTAACAATTTTACATCATGATCTGAGGAATATCACTGATATTTTTAGGAATTTTATGTTTTTACTTTATTCAAGGAAATCTGAAATGTATTGGGAGGGGGGAGGGGAGGGGTTAAAACAAATTTTAATTATGAAATACCTGTTGCTATTGCATAGCTTACTCTTTTCGTGACAAAAAACTTTGTCCATTTGATTTGAATACTGTACATCCTCCCATCAAGTGGAGAACTGGCAATAGGACATGGTCCACTCATGCACCTCACATGCCCATGTGCAGAATTGCCATCTTTTTCATAGACTACAATTTTACCAGGCCATCAGAGCATGGAGGGAGGAGGGCATTTGGCAATACCGATGGGTAAGTATTACATAATTATAATTAGTTTCACACACCCCAGAAACTACATTTTAATACCAGTAGTACGTAACCCATCACTATTGCATAGCTGGATTTGTTAGTTATTTAAGTGGATTGGTTGATGTGTTAAAACTGATCAAAAACAGAGAAAAATGGAATGTACTAACCATTTGGGGGAGAGATCCACTTTACTATATGTTGGTGTATCTCTGGGCCAAATGTTGTGCCACAACTATGGGTCCCGAAGAAAAAATGCCTGTGCTCTGTTACACTAAAGAGCAGAGGTAGAAGAAGAAGGTAGCATATGATTGCCGTAATGCCGCCTTCATGACGTCCTCCAAGGAAGAATGATTTAAGTATGCTCATGAGACAGTGACGGCTTGAACCTCATGGGTTTTTAGTTTCAAAATAGAAAGGTCTCTACTGGCAAGGGGACTGATAAGCTCTTCTGATGGTAGTGACAATCTACCATGAAATGGTAGAAGCCAAAATATCAACAGAGTCCTTAAGAGGAAGAAAAAGACATTTTCAACCCCTTATTTTCCCTTTGGAGGCATTAACATAGAAATGTAGTGCCCTAACAGGGCATAAAACCCTATCTTGATCATCCCCAGCATGGATTCAACTGAGACTAAGAATCTCTATAGGTAGTGGAACTTGTGGTAGCAGTAGGAATGATGGGAAGGCGTATGCGAACAGACAATCCCACCAGAAGCTGAATGCATCCGGGACTGGAGAAAAGAAAAAGGTAAGTCTGTTGTTGAGCATGGTTGCAAACAAGTCCAACAGAGGCTTACCCCCCCCCCCCCCCCCCCCCCCCCCCCCCCCCCCCCCCCCCCCCCCCCCCCCCCACCCCCCCCCCCCCCCCCCCGATCTGCAGAAATGGGCTCTGTTACAGAGTGGTGTAGAGACCATTCCAGGAGGACTATTTTGCATGTCCTGGACAGACAGTCCACTAATACATTCTTCTTTCTGGGAATATGGCGAACTTAGAGGGTGGTGTTCTTGGAGAATATGACTTTCATTTCTCGATTGCTGATGTGGAGGGACACAACTCATCCACAGCCCAATGATCCTGGAGGATTAGACCCTCTGGTTCTAAATGAGCACCCAAACCAGAATCTGATGTGTCAGCGAACAGGTAGGAGTGAGGGTCAGGTGCATGCATGGGGACCCCAGTCAGGAACCTGTCCTGATTCATATACCAACGTAGGTGGTAATGAAAATCTGGTCCTAACGGAATCAGAGCTGAGACTTAATCTATGTGGTTTCCACCTTGTGAGAAGAAAATGTACAGGGCACATATGGAGACATCCCAAGGGACCAGATCTACAGTGGCATTTGAGGCTCCCAGCAGGGAGAGGCAGGGAGAGGTAAAGGCAAGCAGACAATGATGTCTTGTGTTATGTATAATGTTTACATATTTAACTTTTGTCATACATATTTAACTTTGTCGTTGATTGTATATGTAAACAAGTTGTTTACTTCGAATTCAGGGTCAGGGTTGCTTAAATTAGATTGGGTTTTCCACTAGAATTACTGATTTTTTTCATGTAGGCATATGATTTTCTAGAAAATTCTGTCAAGTGACTTGTGTTTATTTATAGTGAGTTTGGTAAATATTTCATTCTTGTTCCAATGGTCAGTCTATGAAGAATCATTTTAATCATCAGATGTTTATAGTTGTGTTGTGAAAATCAGAGCAAATATAGAGAGAGGAATTATTTATTTAAAATATTCATTGGAAATGCTAAAGAGCTCACTCATTTTTGGATCAATACTGTACTTTGGGATTTTTGTGAATTCATTCAAAGATATTCTGGATTACATCATTCAGGCGTATCAGGACAGTCAAGACTACTGGCACATCAGGACATTCAAGGCTAATGGAATTCATTCGGAACATTCTATATATTGGACTTGTGATTAGGACACTTACGATTATTGGATTATATGGATTTTAATTCACAATATTGTAAATGTCTGTTGAATTTTCATTTTAATTGTCTAGAAATAAATTGCTTGTTGATTTTACTTACATTGTTAGTTTCACTTTCTTTCTATTACATATCTGTTGGCCACAGAGTCATAACACTTGGCTCACAGCACCTCTCGGAGTGTCAGGATTCATACTATCCAGTCCCGTGGGACCCAGACTAAGTTCTGGTTCATAAGGAAATGTATCCCCGTGTAAATGAAGTCCTAAGAAGGAGTGAGCTCTGACCTCTCAAGGTTGGGTAAAAGATCCAACTGAGTTACTGTCAACCAGCAATGGAACAGATCCTGAAGGAGGGATTGTACCTGAATATTGTGGGTCAGTTAGTCATTTGAAGTACTAGAAACTCAGAATCAGAATTCCCAGTGATTGAAGATAATGCCACTACTACTCCCGTAACTCAGGTAAAAAAACTCTGGGTGTGGACGGGATTTTGAATTGCATTACCTGGAATTGAAAAACTTTTTAGTCCAACAAAACTGGAGGTATTTGCAATGAGAAAGCAATATTAGGATGTTCAAGTATACATCTTGAAGGTCGATGGAGACAGCCCAATCTGATGGACACATTGTATTCTGGATTAAGAATGTGATCTCCTTCTTGAAAGATCCTCCAGAAGAGACTGGTTTAAATAGGAGAGATTGATAATGAAATAAAATTTCCTGCTTTTCTTGGTGACCAGGAATACTTTGAAGTAGAATACTGGAAACTGATTGTTCAGAACCCTCGCAACTGCCCCTTTCTGTAAAAGGGTGTGCACCTCTTCCTTTAATTTCACCAGATTGGATTGGTGAAAAAACATGGGGGTCCTTGAAAGAGGGGGCTGTTCCTGAAACTGTATTTGGTAACCCTCACTCAGAATGGAAAGGACCTAGCCATCATCCATGATGCTTGACCAAGTCTCTAAAAGAAGGCCTCAACAAGCACCTATGGGGACATTTGGATGAGGAATGCATGACAGGAGAGGGGTGAGTCCCCAGGGCTGCCCCATCCTCATTCCTTAGGAAAGGAAGGAGGATTAGAGAACTTCCTCCTTTGGGGCCTTCAGCAACCATGACTTGGACCCAACGGTCAAGGAGGTTTAATTTGAGGTTACAGATTGGGCGGGGGCTATTTAAAGAACTTAGCAGATGGACAGGAGCGATTGTAAAGGATCTGTGCTAATGATCCTTCAGATCTTGGGAACCCATGGTAAGAATGAGTCCTCCAAAGAGGGTTTCAGCTTTCAAAGGAGCAGCCCTGAGAAGGTCTTTACTATGGTTGAGTATCACCTTTGAGGAGTCAAATGCAACATCACAGCGAATATGCAGAAGTTCCACTGACAAAGTCATTGACACAGAAAGAACATGTCAGGAGGTTTTAGCCACAGCTTCCAACACATGTTGCAATGCAGCTGGGTTCAGCAAGGCCTCTTCAGCATACTAAACAAAGTAGCTTAGAAAAGGTCGGCATGAGAAGGTATGGCAATTAACAACCAAGTTTCCTGTTCAACAGCTTCAATGGTCTAGATTTTAAGGTGGGCCCATGCTCTGGTATAAATAACCACTTGAGACAATCTGGCATCCAATTTGGGAGGTTTAATAGGCCACTTTGAGGAATGTACACAACAGCTCAAGGCAGATCTCAAGGAAGAGGGAGAAATGGACCGCCCTCTACATTACTGTGCAATATCCTGGCCCGTGAAAGACCTCTGAGAAATTTCCTCAATCAAAGACGAATAAGGTGGTAGCAGGAGTTCTGGATGAGTTTGTGTCCCTGAGATTTTGTCCAAGCTGGAGAGAATCTTGGACTGTGCACCTGATGGTTTTGGCACAAGTCTGTGGGTTTACTGCCTTGTCAAAGGACCAGATCTATCATCTTCATCCATCTGAGAAGAATAGAGTGCCCAGTAGGAGGCATCAAATGGGCTTCTTCCACATTGGACTCATTGGAGTCAACAAGAATAGTGCGTCATCATTGTCTAGTTCACAATGCACAGGGGAAAAGCTGGGCCTAACTATGTCTCCTGGAGGCAGAGGTGACATAGGGGAGCTCGGAGCCATGGCCCATAACTCCATGCAGCGGGTAGGAGCTCTGTGTGTACTAGGAACTCCAGTGGGAAAACAAGAAAGCTGGTCTTTCCTTGAGGGTTTAGATGATGACATGCCTGCAGCCTTTCTGGTTGGTGCCACCTGATGAGAGGATGATGGTGGTTCACAAGCCACAACATCAGTTCTACTCAGGGTCCAGGGTTCAGTAGTCCATGGAGGTGTAAAGGACCGATTCCCTTGAGGTGGTGGGCCCCACATCCTGTAGGGATTCATAGGGTTAATAGGAAATAGGGGAGATAATGATCATATCCACTTTTCTACTCTAAAACCCATAGGTAGACTCCCATTCCTGCATAGGATGTGATGGTAGAGTGGGCAGATTGGGTGACTCAGTCCAAACTCCATCCCTGTACTGAGAGGTCTCTGTATGATGTCTGGTGAATGGTGATCAGTGGCTGGCAAGGGATGATCAATGACCGGTACAATCCAACCGGTCACCAGGAAAAATGTACCAGTGACCAGTCAGCAGACATTGACTGGTCACCAGGACAAACTGACCAGTGACTGATCACCAGGACTAACTGACTGGTGGACCAGTCCCCAGACATTGACTGGTGACCAGATGGTGACTGGTGACCAGCCACCGGACAAAGACTGGTCAGGCAACATAGATCTGTCGGAACCCTATTCCTCCGATCCATCACTGAGGGGTGCAGTGCTGCCCCTCCCTCATGGGAATAACCATGATGTGAATGGTGTGGTGCTAATCCTCCCATGCAGGAGGGGGTGACACTCTATCCAGGATATAAAAGGTGTGGTGCTTCTCCTCCCTCATGGGAGAGCACAACACACTTTTGTGCATGTGAGAAGTGCTCGGCTGCTCCTCCCTTGCAGACTTGCAGGCAGAGGTGATGCACTCCTTGAATGTTCAGTCCATCCTTCCAGAGGGGCCTCGCCTGTCTCCAAAGAGACTGGTCCTCATAAGCACTTTTCTGACCTTAAGTGCTAGTCATCTTGCAGTGAGGCTCTAGGGGCTCTGCAAGAGAGAAACTAGAAAATTCTGAAGAAGAGGGGGAGGGACATTTCCTCTGCCCTCTATAAGTACATCTGGAATCAGTGAGATTCCAGATTTTGATTCACCATAACTTACAAAATGCATAGCGGTTTTTCCGTGTGCACTCTGAACAAGTGAGGCAGTCTGGGTGAGTGTCCCAAATACCTTTCTTGTGGCCACATTTTCCCACATACTGTCCCAACATTGTTATCTGAAATAAAATTTCCTATAAGAAAACAATGAATAATTACAATATGTATACAATATGTCTCACACGAATTCACCTGTGTTTATATAGTGTGTGCTATATACACCCCAGTGGATAGCACAAGGTAAACAATGAAACTCACCTGTCGTTTCTTTTCTAGTAAAAGTAAAACGTTCAATTGTAATACTTCTGAAACTCATCTTTATTAAAGGAGCATGTTGCAAACACACAATAACACTGTGACACAAGTCACAGGAACAAATATCAATATACATGTACAACAATAAAAACACCAAATTTGGTATTTAGACAACAATTAAGGGAATACATAATTCCTACTATGTTTGGGAGGTTGACTTACTCGTAAACAGTTGTAATTTTGATATAAAGTATAAGGGTACCCCAACCCCTTGGGGGTGGGATACAATGTGGTAACCTAGGTGGTCACTTAATGAGCAATAATCTGATGGGGGGTTACCAGCATGGAAAATAAGTATGGGACAAGGAATAAATGTAACACTGAGATGTTAAATTGTTTTGAATGAAAGACCACAACACGGTATAACACTATCAACAGTCAATTTTTCTCTGGTCACATCATGAACACATCCATTAAAATGGTATCCTTGAAAACAATAGTCCCATGAAGGGACTGATGCTCTACTGGCTGAAAAGAATTTCCAGGCATTCAAGATAAGACCATTTCTTCCTCTTAACTGTGGAGTGTTGAAATCATCTTTGATATTCTTCAGCGATAACAAAACTTTCAAATGCTACTGGTGGACACACTGGATGTCAACTTGGATGCCATTTTCATTATGACCAACAAGGCATCCTAAGAAGTCTTCTGGTGGAAGCCCATGTTGATACAACTTTCCGTTTTGAAGGAGTAATGATAACAAGATTTTCAAGATGGATGCCATGGTGGCCATATTCGATATCAGATTGGCACCATTTCGATTTAGTACCAACTAGACATCGTAAGACGTCTTTTGGTGAAAGCACAATGTCGACATGACCAGCCATATAGGAGAAGTAGTGATAACATGATTTTCAAGATGGCCATTGTGGTAGTCATATTAAAAGTTGGATTTGCACCAATTTCAATTACGACCGACTTAATGTCTAAATGGCACCATTACAAAAAACTAGACATCATAAGAAGTCGTTTAGTAGGAACCCCACATTGATACGACCATCCATTCAGGAGTAGTGATAATATTTTCAAGATGGCTACTGTGGTGGCCATATTGGACATCATATCAGCACCATTTTCACTTAGGACAACTAGACATCATAAGAAGTCTTCTGGTGAAACCCTGATGTCAATATGACCATCCACTCAGAAGGAGAAGCAAAAACAAGATTTTTAGCATGGCCACTGTGGGAGCCATATTGGACATCAGATCAGCAAAATTTTCATTTAGGACCAACTAGACATTATAGCAAGTCTTCTGGTGAAAACCCCAAACCAAACATACATCACATCATGCGAACATTTCAATTTTACAAACGAAACAAAAAAAATTACAATCTGATATTCGAATTTGTTTTACGTATCTTTTATCCAAAATTTTAGTGAAGATAAGTGCAGTCATGTAGTTGTCTGTCTTTGGCAATTCTGCATACAGGTCTCTCTCTCTCTCGCAAAGAAATCTGAGGATTCCGTAAATTGTATTTTCAGTTGACTTTCAGCTGATACTGAAATCAAGTTTTTTATATTCCATTTTTGTGATGTCAAGACGGCACACACCCACTCAATTAGCCAATGACTTCTCTTGCACTATTTGTTCCCTCCTTCCATCTGTTATCCTCACAGTTTTTAATTTTACATTTTGTTTCAATCATGGTTAACCTAAAATAATGATATTTGCTTTTAGTTGTAACTTGGTATCATGCTGTGCATTTTTCAGTGACTGCTCATAACCTACACTCTCCTTCTCTCTTTCCATGTTGTAAATAGATCCAAAGGTTAATTTTTTTTTTAAATGTGTAACTAGCTCAGAAATTATTTGCCAACAATGGGACTTTAATGTTGATGTATCTGCTTTAGATAAACATGTTGTGAAGAGAACCATGTTTTACCAAGACATAATTATGAAGAGAGCTATAACTGCAGTTTTCTGTGACCTCTCACAATAATCTACCCCAACCCTCTCTCTCTCTCTCTGCTCTCTCTCTTTTACAAAATTAATACATTAATTACCAAGATAATTATTATACAATTAACTATACTTTTGTCAGACTTCTGTCATTCTGCATTCAAGATTATTTTACGATTAGCAAGATGGGATTTGCCAGTTTTTGCATGAAAAGATTTTAGTGATTTTTATTCTAATATATAACATTTTAACAATCAAAGAATTGTACTTAATATTCTTAATTATTTAATGATAAAGAAATTGCCTATGGTTTGAATAATGAGGGCTTAAAAAAATTTTTTTTAGATGATTCATGTAATATATAGTATTAATAAAGTTTGTGTATAATTAGCATTACATTAATGTCATCTAAAATTTGATTTGGACTAATTAAAAATCTCTGTCCATTTATTTATAAGGGCAATGATGTAGATGGCTCAGTGTCCCACTGCTCTCTCTCTCTCTCTTTCTCTCTCCCTCTCCCTCTCTTAACGAAGCTCTTTTGTGCATACTTGCTGGGGTCATAAACAGTAAACCACTTTCATTTTATCGACACTACCTCAACTCTGTGGTGATCAGCGGATGCAACTCAATGAGAAAGCATGGCATGCAGAGCTATTCTCAGTGTAAAGCCACAGCGGATTTATCAGAACATGTGGATAGATAGTGGATGGTCTTTTTCTTAATCTTATCATCACTCTCTCCAACCCCAACCCCACTGTGATGCATGAATAAACAAAACATCATGTGAGCTGTGCTGTTCATGTATAATGTTTGGGCAACAAATATTTTAAAATGTTACTGTACATGTAATTGCAATTTTTGTCTATCTGACCTCTAACATCATCCCATAGACCAAATTTGAAGGTCCCAAAATTACACCCCTCTCACAGTTACCACATGACCCAAGTTTGGTGAATTTCTACCCAACAGTTTAGGAAATAGAGTTACAGAAAGATGTATGCACAGACAAATACACAGATGGACAAATAAACTTAAGGTTTCACAGTATCCCCCTTTTAAAGCATGGGAATTAAAATAAAGTTTTGAAAATGCTTACCCAAAGCCCTAGAACGATAGACTTTCCACCCACAGTTTCTTTCTTGGACCCAAATGCTGCTCCAATGGTCTGAAAATTCGGATTTTTAAAAAAAATTATGCATGGAGATAGAAACAGAAAATAAGACAAAACACAATAGAGGCATGTTCAGATGCTGAATTTTACTTTTCTTGATCTTTGGATCCTGGACTTTTGAATCAAACCCTATGACACCTGAGACCTAATATTTCATTAAAGTCATGCCAAGCATGTAGTACAGTACATAATATTATATGCATTACTTGCTTACAATTGTGTATAATATGTTTATGTATATTTTCCTGTTACATCCCATTATTTTATTTCTCATTTCTGCCTATACCATCATTTAGTATACATGTACCTATTATCAATTGAGACTGAGTCTGTCAGACTTCTGAGGTTTAAAAATAGATTGGTCCAAGGTAAAACAAATGTGGGTCTTGGGACTTGTGCTTAAGAAATTTACATCCCCTGATGTCATAAACTTTTTCTTAATACTTACTCAAACTAATATGGGTCAACCTCAAATACAAGTACACATATTGGGATGAAAAAGCATGTGTTCTACAAAATATTCACAAAAACTTGAAAAATTTGTAAAGGTTTTGGATGCTGCCCTACAGTTACATCATATGACGTAAATCAGTACTCTGTGTATAATTTTTAGACCCGAGTCCTGGACCTTCAGCCTGCTGAAACTAAAGGTCCTGCTGAAAATAGTGAGAGTCCATGAGAAAGACAAACATGAATGATATCATTAAAAGAAGTAAATGGAAGAAAAACAAGAATGAATCAATGAATGAATGAATGTAAGACAGAAAGAGAGACATCTGTTCAAGTATCATTATAATCTTGTTGTGTATGTGTGTGTGTGTGTGCATGTGTGTGTGTGTGGTAATAAAATGAATACACTCGCTTGCAAATATTTGTATTAATTCGATACATCATAACCCTGTTTCAACAACAAAGCACATTATTTAAGTCAATTCAACAAACTACAAATAGATGACACATATACCAACTCTTGATAATCTGTCTCGTTATCTCATATACACCTACCCACCACATTTAGAAAGTCGTGTAATTTATAGCATAAGATGTACCGGTAGGTAATAGTCTACATACAGTAATCAATTAATCAATTTTGAAAGTTACAATTCCACCTTAACCAGAATGAGACATATAGGAGTTAACAGAAAAATAGAATTTATTTTTGCCCTGAAACAAGCATTCAAAGACATTTTCACATGTGTGCATTGGTTGTTTTGTTTTTTTTAAAAGAAAACTACCTCAACTGTTTCCTAAAAATAGTGACATAAAGATTATCTCATATATCTTTCTTGGTGAATACAAGTAAAATCAATTGATCCAATCAGGGCTTGAAAATTTACTCATCCTCTCGTATTTACAAATGATAGCTGAGTAGTAGCAAGTCACTTTTTAAGATGCTCACCTGATTGGATGAGTGGCGCTGTATGCAGTTTCAGTATTATGTACAGTGTAAGATGAGTAAAATTTGATGCAAGAAAATTACAAGTTTCAAGTCACTTGCCCTGCACGACAAGTAACCAACTGAACATTTTTCTAGCCCTGCCAATATTGTATCCATGTTGTGACAGCATAACAATACTATTTCAATACACAAAAGCAGCCTACTTCTTTACAACTGTTTGATTGGTGTAAATCAACCGTGATGTTGAAGACCTAACAAAGCTCAACCCCATTTGTCACATGATAAATATTATTCAGTTTAAATAATGTAATAGATGAATGTGAATGAATGTGTATTCACAGTTTTAATAAATAAGCCCAATTATCCTCATTTATGCTGCTAGTGACTGTGATAATCCCAATTAGCATTAACAACAGTCACCCACAACCAAGAAGACAGCAGATTTGTACACAAGTTAAGTGGTTAATCTCGACTGACTGAAACCATGTGCTCATCAGCAAAGGTTTTTAGTATGTATAGGAGACTTGCTCAGAATAGTGTACAGCTGCAGGACATGTAGTCTTAGGAACTTGAGGGTCAAAGCCTCACTTATGTGTGATTTGGATGCAAGGAAGCCCTACTGAGAGCTCTGTAAATTAATGAATGTTCAAAACTTAGGTAGTTATATATTATCCTGAAATTATAATGGCTCTTACCAGACATTTTTTCCTGAAAATTAATGTGGATGCCATATATTTGTGAAATTTAATATAAAAGCATTAAATGGAGATATAACAAGTTGTGACAAAAAAGAAAACATTGATATACCTAATTATTACATGTACTGGAAAATGCGTCATATTAGGTTCTGGATTTGCTGCTGCTTTAGTTTTAGCATTATCCTTCCATGATTAACTAGTTTCCTCTCAAACTAATTATTAGTTTCCTCTCGAACTAATTATTTATAAAAATCATTCTTTTCTTTCAGAAAACTAAACTTTAGAATTCCACCCAACAATAGTATTTAATTTCACACTACTTTTTTAACAAAAATATTTTAATTGACAACAAGCTGACTTACTACCTAAATAATATGCATCATTTAATTTAGTCATTTTCATTAATGGGCATTTCCATTTAAGTCAGATGCTGAAGTTTTATTTGATCAGGTCCCCAAGTAAATCTTAGAGGATGATAATAAAAGTTCGTTCCTGTTCCTTTTTTTTAACATCTTTTTTTCTTAATTCGGGCCTAGGCTTCACATATTTTGGTCTAAAGGCATTGTGCTGACACACCGTGACATAAACTACAAGGTGTGAGGGACTGATGTAATGTGTATAGTACAGACCCTGGAGCAATCATTCAATTATAGGTTTTTTTATAAGTTCAGAAGATAAGCTTTCACGCCTCTTCTGTTTTATGCTTTGGGCTATAGAGAGTTTAAACAACTGGGAAAACAATATGATAAAACAAGCTTAGTCAATGACACCTCTACTATACTGATTGTCCCACAAAAGAAACAATGTGTAAACAAGACCTAGTCACCTTTAAATTCAGCTTAGTCAGCAGCATCTCGATTGACTGACAAAAACACAACCTGTAAACTCGACTCAGTAACCTTTGAAGTTTACTTCATTAAAATGTTTATCTGGCAGTTTAATGGATAAACGAATAAAAGACAAGTTGGTATAATGATATTTGAGACTGCCTATGACCAATGTCCAGTTGCTCAGAGTATGTGCCAGTCAAAACCTTTGATCTACTGGACATATCCGGCAAATACATGGATTTCAGGATCTCTGATCAGTGTTGGGAATACGCAAAAATGTAATGATCAATTATCAACTTCTTCTAAGCAATTAATTATTAATCAATTTTGATTTTCTTTTGATATGTATATTACAGAAAAGCAAACCAATGAATGTTTTTTTTTTTTCTTCAGAAAGTTCTATCAGGCTACAGGGTTCAATCTAGGATTACATCTGAAGGCCACTGGCTCATCAGATTTTCAAAAGGGGCCAGCAAGAATTTTACATGGGTCACAACTTTTTCTTTATGTCTCACCTAATGGTTACATGAAAATAAGATAATAAATGTAACCAAAAATTATGCTTAAATATGAATTATTCCTCTAATAGCTGAATATGGTTACTGTTTTGTGCATAGAGTAAGAATTAATCAAATTTATGTATAATGCTAAATGAAAGCTTATTATTGATGAGAGAGTAATGAATTACAATTTATGTTCTAAGATAAATAATATATCATTGTTTAAGAAGATGAAATATATGTAAATTTATCACAATTTTCACTAGTATAAGTATTACTAAGTCATCATAATGAATGCTTGTTTTAATAAATTCATGTTAGAATTATTTTCAATTCAGATTTTGACTGAAGTTCAACAGATTCCATGCTACCTGATTCATGATATATGTTAGGCATCTATTCAAAATCTGTGGTGTCACCAGTATTATCATCTTCAGTCAAAATGGTAGTTGGTCTAACCAACTTGGGGCCAAAAAATCAATGAGGCACATTTGCCTTCTCTTCATTTAGCATTATTGATCCAACGTATATTATAGGTCCACCTGGAATGTGAAAGTCATGCAATTCAAGACTGTCATAACTTGGCAACTTGCTCATCATATTTCCATGCTTCAATTGCATAATATTTAGATAAGCATCTCATTGATGTAGATGCTTTAACTACCAGTAACTACTATTTAGAAAGCAAGTTAAATGGTGTTGCATTCAAGTACAGGAAATGTGTTGCATGCAGTTTTGTGTGCCACCCTAATAGAGAAGGCTTTTTGGCTTCGGGGTCAGCAACTTTTTTAATTGTGTCAATGGATCAAATAAGTACTCTAGATTGAACCCTGAGGTCAATATAGATTATTTTATCACGAGTTTTCAATATCAACTCTTATTTTGTACCATATATGGAATAATGGAGATTTGTACTTCCCTAATAGTGACTTTCCAAGAAGTCTGAAGCAGAAGCATTTTCACATTTGGTACAGGATTACCCTATTATTGCTGTTCTATTTGTCATAATAGTAATGCATAAAATCTAGATAGACTACCAAAATTTAAATAGCTAGTATTATTCATGATGCTGAAGTAGATACACCATCAACAAATATTTGAAGAAACCCTGGGATGGCTTCTATTTCAGCTAAGAACTCAACTTTAACAGGCATTGCAGGTCTACAAATTCTAACACATTTAGTGGCTGATTATCATACAAGTAATTTTAAATTTGCAAAAAAAAGTACATATATATGAATGAATATCCATCTCACAACACTGTTTATTTACCAAAATCAAATTCTGAATTTTATATTAAGAGTTTTGAGGTATCTGGAGCAAAACTATGGAATTCTCTTCCACCCTAGATGTCAGGTCAGCTGACTCATCCATGGGTTTTAAGAAGCATCTTAGTCAACATCAACCAAAACAATAATTTGTATGATTTTGTGTAATTTAGTACTAATATTCTTTATACCAATGAACTTTCATGTATTCACCTGTAATGCCTTATAATTTGTCACTTAATTATTCACATGAATGCTATATAATTCAGGGTCTATTCTAGGATGCACAATTACATGATTTGCACCAACTTTAAAAAATCTAGCTCAAAAGTCAACAGAATATGTTAAATCATACATCATATTTTCAAGCCCTACCTTTATTTCTTCATTAAATCCCTCCTATTTTCATGATATTCTCCCCTTTTTATCAATAGGGGGGGGGGGGGAACTCCCCCTAAATTTTAAGTTCTAGAATACACACTGATATTGTTCTCATCTGTAGTATCTTGTATAGTAAATCAATTATTTAGTTTAACAATCTCATCATCTAAAGGCATCCCAACTTAAACATTGTACATCATATACACATAACACTGATGAAGGCCACATGGAAGATTGGTTTGTTGACTAAATAAGCTTCTCCTTTACCAAGTGACAATGAAAAGGACAAAGGTATGTACAACTTCACAATAATAACTATGCATACACCAAGAAACAGTATGGCATCACCATTTTTTATTCACCAAGGGAAAGTATGTATGTATTCTGGTTTATTGGCACATCAGTACAACACTGCAGGTCTATTTAGATCTGAAAATCTTGAGGATACCCCCCCCCCCATTTGAATAATGGTGGAAATTTTGTAAATATAGCAATCATTTAACAACTAAATAATGGTAGGGCTGAAAAATGTTATGCTTGATTTTTGTATATTCAACTGGTTTTTAGCACAATTTGTGAGAGATTACAGTGAATCTTCCAATAGCGAGGCCCAAGATAAACCCCAATACTGTCTATATGGTGGGGGTGGGGGAAAGGGGGGGGGAGGGGTTATAACAATAAAGAAAAGAAGAGAATCGATTGTTTATACTGTCAAATTAAGGAAGAAGGTGAAATCCCACTTAATCAAAAGCCAGTAGAAATATAATGTGAGAACAAAGTAAATTACAGATAAAAAGACATGCACACGTGATTATAAATGACTGAAGATGAATGGAAAATGCAAATATGGATGCTGAATGTAAAAAATTAAAAAAAGAAGAATAGATCAAATATAATTAAAGATACTTTAGACGTAAAATAGTAGCACAAGTCCAACTTACATTTTGATATGGCACTGAGGAGTCAAAAGTGCCTCTGATGTATCGGTTGACTAGACATGTCTTGCCAACGTGTGCTTTTCCAAGTAGAACCACCTTTGAATCAATTTTACTCATAATTAAACGCTTTAAAACAAAAGGAAATAGCAAATTTTATGTAAATATCTACTCAATTTAAAAATTCGAAAACTGATTGTGACCGAGGCGTTCACGAAATTAGATCCACCCAGCAGTTGTTGAAGCAAAACGTTTCAGTATTATGGTTAAGACACTGAAAATGATGACCAACTTGTAGATTTGTGAAAAAGAGCCACCATAAACAGCTTCAAAATACAACTAATACGCTGAATTTTAAATATGCAATTTCGCTGAAAATGTTATAATTGTCAAATGAGGACGCCAGCGTCCTCTTTACTTTTGGTTTACAATATACGGGCATTTTCGGGGTTGTTTTTATTTTCTTGAAGTAAAAGAGTACTTTCTTGTAGTCTGGTTCCTTACTTGTGTTTAACCTACAATGCACTTCGCGATACGATACGTTCGTAGAGCGGAGTTACACACTCCACACCAATTCCGGAAACCAGATTACTAAGACCATATCTGAGGTTATCCTACGGAAAAAACCGAGATACTCCAATTGCGAATGTCATTCTCCGCCACAATATTGGACTCACGGTAGTAATTCAGCTCCCATAGTAAACCTAAGCAAATACCATGATATTAAAAATTCAATAACTTTAAATTTCTGAATGCTCATGATCAAACCTATATTTATCAGTATAAACATATCCTTGATGACAGCTGCTGTGTAGAGAAAACAATATGAACCGCCGCATTTTCTGGGTCTGCATGTGTTGGAAACATGTGCCTTCAGTGCTGCACCAAAGAGTGAGGTGCTAATTTCAGAAATGTGTTTTCCAAACTCAAGTTTGTAAAACGACTGAAATTCCATCATTTGGTCTCTATTTTTTTTTTTTTTTTTTTTTTTTTTCAGTTACAACTAGGATAAACTCTCAAAAGATTCTTTCCACTAAACTTTAACTTTCATTATCAACCAATCCTGGCCAACCAAACCCATCTTTACTCTATTTTATCTTCACCATTTCTAGGCTGGTTCCCCTTCTTCCATATATTTAGCACCGTGAGTCCTATTGTGTTCTGTATACAAAAGTAGTTCTAAATACAGTTCTCAATGGCGTCGGCTTTCATCAGAGGTTTCTTCCTCGATTTGACATAAAAGCCGAGAACTTTCCGATTTAGTTTTACCCTCAGCCCTAGTTTGCTTTCAATTGCAATGGAGATAAAAGCTGAAATTGGCCGGGTGACCCAGGCCAGTTCATTCACAACTTCGACGTTGTGAATTCCACGGATTATAGGTTACGCTTCACAGATATTACGTACTTCTGACAGAGTGACAGGTGTGATGTGAAGTTGTTTGCAATTGCAACATGCACATTGGAGAGAATGTTGACATACCTCTATGCTACTTTCATGTACTGTGGCTGAAATTTCTTTACATGTTGTAGTTGTGGAAATCGTTCATAAAGCACACATATGATCGAGATAGCTGCTCCCATGCGCTCGAAAAATGAGCCTGAACTAGTCCAAAGTACACTAACTTTAGCAATTATTAAAATAGGGAAAACGAATTTTGCCAGAGAAGGCAATACCAGCTTTTGAAAGTGCAATGAATGAATTACCAAATATATATATATATATATAAAAAGTCGAAAAAGTTATCGGCTCGTTCTTTGTTACAATTTACATTGAAGTCCAGGAGGTGAAAATGACCAAGCAGAACTAGCAGATACACATCTGAAGTAAGGCCAAGCTGAATATTCTAAAACCTAAATTACACCCATCAATCATACACCAAAATAAAGGGAATTAAAAGTTCTTTTAACAATACCGATCATATACAAGGTCTTTATTAAATAGCTAGGTTAACCAGCGAGGAAAACACGGGAAATTCTTTTTCTTTAAAAATTAAAACCCTATGCAAAGTATAACTCTGTAGAGCGCAACCTATACCTCGAATGTATGCCGAGACCACCTTGGCTATTTACCAAACAAAGATTGACCGAGAAGTTTCAAATCCATCGAACTATTTTTTTCCACTCATAATTTCTCGGTCAATCATACAATTAATCCAATCTTAAAAATAGCCGAAGTAGTAAGAATATATAGCAGTTTTTTTTTTTTTTTTTGTTTTTTTTTTGTTATTGTTTTTTGTTTCTTGTAGAGAAGTTTCTGGCGAGCAAAATGTATGATTTTTCTGTAAAGTACTGCGCCGATCTACATCCTGATGCTTCCTATGCTTCCTGCATTCGCACTCTATACGAAGACTTCGTATAACGGGAACCAGACTAACATTCCGACTGAGGTGAGTTCATTAATTCGGAACATCGTCGTCTCTTTCCAATGCGAGTCACATTATTGTAGCATGTGATGGAAAATGCCGAGGGTGCTCCGAGTAGAGTTATTACTCGACTTCGAAGTCATTTTAGTTTTATCGCAGAAATAAAAGACATAATCCAAATGAGGCTTGTTTTCTCATCAACCGGAATATATTCGGCCTTTTTCATCGCATGCTAGAAAAAAGCATGGTTTTCTCATTTGGTTCACCATTGTATAAGATCATTGTTATAAACACGCATTGTATTAAATCTAAATGCATCATAAAATCGTTTCACCGAAAATGATCTTCGTAGAGGGAAGTGTGACAGCAGACAACAGTTGATTCAAACTTAAAAATTATATACAAACGTATGCATGAGAGACGAACAAAACAAAATGTAAGTATACAGAAAATACCTTTTTTTCTTCGTGATGGAATTTTTTATCATATGTGTTTATGGCAGAGTTTGTCATGTACCTAGAGCGCATGGCCTTGTACAATAATATATGTATAAATAATGCATATACTGTACAGTATAGAGGATATTTTCCTTTCCTGCATAAATACCGGACATATTTCATCATGTGGTACAAAAATGTGATATTTTAGCGAGTGGCGAGAAACATGGCGCACGATTGAAGGATTTTCACGACTTCAGGAGGTTGGACGATATATCTTTTTTGTACCATAAGATGAAATACGTACTATATTTACGAAGGAAAAGAAAATGTTCTTTTTATTATATACCAACATTACTTCTGAAGCAGAGCTTAAAAGATTAAACTCACACTTTAGCACATCACACCCGCCCCCATTTTCGTAACTTCACCTCACTTTCAACCGTATTCACAGGCCGATCAAAAAAATATTTGCGATTTAAGAGAGTGGTAGGCTTAGGATGACATAATATGTTGCAATAAATTAAATTTTCGACATTTTGTAAGCTATTTTACCCTATCTGACCACAAAGCAAGTCCGATTCAGCAAATACGTCACACCAGGTCAGTGGCATAGCAAGAAATCATCCCCACCATCACCACCCCCAAAAAAAATTAATTCTGGGGCACCTTCCCAGTAAAAAAAGTTGTTTTATGGGAATTTTGCATCTCCCATGCAGTGTTGCAGGTGTTATTTGGACAGTTGCTGTGCCACTGCACCAGGTTTTTAAAGTTGTTAAGGTATTAGAGGGGAAATAACTATGTAGAGATGTGAACAACATTTGAGTAAAATTTATTCATCAAAAATAATTTCCATGCCTGAGAGGTAATGTGGTTTCCATTTGTTTGTTCTAGCTCACAAAGTGCTCATTTTTCTTGCTGCAAGTATAATTTCAGTAGGCAGACACCATCAATTGTTGCATGGCATGATGGGAAATCGTGTATTATGACATGTAGAAATATTGATTTATTTTTCACATGTGAAAATATAGGAATTAAAAACTATGAAAAATATTTTACCAATAATTGTGTATATTTCACACTTAAGTATATAATAAATATCTTGCATTATTATATATAGTACATATATTATTTATAGGTAAATTGTAAGCAACAATATGAGCCCCATGACCTAGAGTTGAACAGAAATGAACTCACGCATAGTGTCAGAGAAGTTATGTAGGCATGGTGTACTGACTGTTTTAGCTGTAGGTGTCATTTGTGAGAATTTGATTCCAGATAACTTTAAGTAGCAATTGTGCAGTTTATTTCGCTGCTTGTTGATCAATATGTCTTGCAGGATCATCATATAATTGCCCCAGGAAATGCATGCTGCAAACTCGGTGTTAAAGTACTTGGATATTTTTAGATCAGGCTAAACAAGGGGTGTGATACATTGTAAACAGGATAAAATGTTGTATGCTACGATGTCACAATGAAAGTACCACATGAAAGCAGATCACTTCAAACTTTGAACTGCTAAATTCCATAAAACATTGATATTTATAATCCAGATAAAGCCTGTGGCCATGCATTAAGTAAAACTGACACATGACAGATGCATGGCCAGATTTTTTATGGTTAGTAAATACTGTATTAGGATAATCAATGAGTCAGTAACTCGGAAATATCCAAAGGGCTTGCAAGTTAAAAACAATACTCAACACATGCCAACACAGATTAGGGTGACGCGAAGTCTTTGCACCTTAAAGAACGGCCAACTTTTAAGGTAAATTGTTAGTAACTAAATGCTTGTAGATTAAGAATGATTATGTTTAGCTGCTTATTATCTAATTGTGATTGATGCTATTGTTTGTATAAATGATCAATAGACACAGATGTTATCTCATAATTACATTCTTACCTCTCTCTTTCAAGTCACATTAGTGCTTTCCCTATTTAACACAAACATGAATAGAATTTTCTCGCTGTCACTCTCAAATCCTGTGAAATACATGAATGTTTTGAGGGTTTTAAAAATTTGCAGGTTATTTTGGTCTTGAATATTAAGGCTGGTATCGATCATGATGTGCTCGTACATCCATTTATATATAAAAAGACATATTTTTCACAGCTACAATACCTTTGGTGAATTAATAACCTCTCAGAATTGAAAATTATGATGTGCCTTTAAACCTTACACATATATACACCTTCCTCCTCCGCCACTTCATATTAAAGCATGGGATCTATATAATCCTGTCCATCTGTGTGTGCGAGCATGTTTCAACTAGCGGTTGTGTCATCTTGAAACTGAGTATAGTCTGTAGCTCCAAATATCGTATGTTAAACTGACTTTAATGGAACCACATGTGTGTATGTTTGCTGGGCTCCCTGTCAGAAACTAAAGAAAGCATGCAGCATATTTTTTAAATTAGTTTAATGGCTTTTGTGAAAAATGGCACCTTAAAATAAATAAAGAGAAATCAAACATAAAGACAGAAAAAACGAAAAACATAACCCCCAAAAGACAGTTTCTATGTTGGTAAGAAAAGAAAACAAACAACTGATCAATACAAATACTTTGGATGTATATTAAGCTCAGATGGAAGCCTCAAAATGGCTATAGAAAACCTATACAGGAAAGGATTACAAGTCTTATTCCCTCCTATGCCCTCATAACCCAAAGGTATGTAACAAAATGTTTGATATTGCCATACACTTAATTAATAGTGAAGTTTGGGCCATGGAATTAACTGGCAAAATACAGAGATATGATATGGAATAATAATGAAGGAACTGAACCAAAACTTTTTGAAACATTTTACACAAAATGTTGTAAATTAAACCTACAAATAAATAAGAATCCAGTCAACTGTCATTACAGCAGCATTCATAACAATGGAATATTTGGGTTCTGACAAAAACTTGATGGTTGTGAACAAATGTGTTCAATGGCTTTGATTGTTATAACGGAATATTCAGCTTCCAACTCTGATGCCAATTTTGTGGTAACAGTCACAATCATGCATATTTCCTTTATATATTTCTCTTTACAGCGATATCGTTCCTCAATTTTTACTTTTTGCAGCGAATTTTTTACTTTTTACAGAAAATATGGAATATGTCGTAGGATAGTATGTACACATTTTATTTCTATAAAAAAAAAGAGTTTTAAATGCAGGGAAATACATACGAAATTTTAAAAAATTTTTTACAGTATGATAGATACGAAGTTTGGTTTGTTATTTGTGACCCATTCTTCACATTTATACAAACTGGTTTGACAACGATAAGACAGTGACTATATATTATTATAACTCTTTACAATAACAGATTCCTTATTATGATAAAATTACTCCCAACAAAAATTGGTAATTGTAACGGGAGTTGACAGTACTACCAACATTGCTTGCAAAAGTGAATTGGGAAAATACCCTCCAATTAACAACATCAATGTACAATTAAGTTCTTAAGTAATAGTACCACTTGCAGTATAATTCCACAGACAGGAAAATAAAACAATAGGCTGTCAAATGTGGTGCCACTGTTCTAATGACCGTAACTCATGGCATACCTACATAAATTTAGTAACAGAATAATTTCAGATAGATAGGAATTCTCTTATCAAAGATGATCAGGTATTGAAGCATTAAAGCAATACGTTGTATATACTCATTTGTAAGTAGGGTCCAACTGCAAACAACATGGACCCTAATATGCCGTCACATAATGCACCAGCAGATCAGGGTCTGTGTTTTTTGTTCGACTGATTACTCCTAACAAACTGCATTGACCCAGATCTGCTGGCACATTATGCGATGGCCAATCTGCATCAATGCAGTTTGCAGTTGGACTTGACTTATAAGAAAGTACAGATGGTAATCAAGACATAGCAAAAAGGAGGGAAGAAACAGACTTTTCATGGATTGCTGAAAATTCATTTTAGCTACCTAATGAAACTGTTTTGTTTATGTGAAACATAACATCATCTCATCATGATGATGACATATTACACCATCTCAACTGCCAATCAAATCACTTTTCAAAATTTAGAGCAAGCTTTGTTCTAGTGTTACAAGGAAAACTCAGTTTTATACTGACCATCTTTGACCGATTAATACAGTTCTTACAGATTCAAGCATACAGATACTTAACAAATGTTAGTTTCCACTGGAAGGAAACAGATTTGATTCAAAGGAAAATATACTAAGCATTGATGGGAATATATATAGCTCAATAAAGTTAGTAAAATTGAGCAAGAAAATCCACTGAAATATTATACACTATAACTATATAGATAAACATCCAAGAAACACATTTTATCTGTATTTATTTGAGACCTTTCTTTTCCCATCTTTTATTGTGTTTTTTTTTGTTGTTGTTGTTGTGGGTACTTAGATATTTTCTCAAGATATGTCAGGGAATTTTCAGATCATTAAATCAGTGTATTATTGTACAATGTGATCCTTTTTACAAATATGATGTGAAACAAAGCTAATTAAAAAACCACAAAGATGTTCAGTGAATGTGCTCATGCATATGAGGCCATCCAGTTTGACTGATGAGCAATTCAGTTGATAATAGAAAGATTAATTTATCTTTTAGCTATTTTATTTACATCAAAATTTATGTATAAATGTGTAAATTTATGTATTTGAACAGTGTACATCAAAATTCACTTGTATATACCTGTACCCTGTATATAATCAATGTGTATGTTAACCAGAGAACATCTTCAGTGCCCCAGCCAGAAATTCTTTACATATTTTTGAGAGGGCACCTTGGATGATTAGGACCAACAATGGTATTTTAATAATAAAGGGGCATTTTTGTGACTGCTTACATAATGTAAGATTTTCTTTTCGTGTTTGGTATTATGATGAGACAATAGCACGTTCAGATTTGTTACCTACATAAGGTAAATACACACATTAATGAAAAATAGCATATTTTTTAATAAAGAGAAACTTGAGTGGTCGGGAGAGGGGCAGAGGGGAGGTAGAGAAGGGCAGAGGGGAGGGCAATTATAGCAGGAAAACTATGGGAGGGCATTTAAGGGGGTGAACACCCCTCTGTTTCTAACTTTGTTTCCATTTTTTATATATGTTAATTTTGGAACTGCTTGTAGGATTTTGAAACTGGAAGTACTTGGCCACATTTGTCTTAAAACTGGGAGAAAATAATGAAGAAAACTTCAGAACCAATTAAAAACTGGGGGTCCAGAGCAAGAAACTGGAATCCTTGAAGAGTCACTGTTGTGAGGATGTATTGAAAATGGGACTCGGTAGAAGTCTGCTGAGGGCTTTGAATCATGGTCACAAAAGATTTGAATACCCATGTTCCAGCTGATGTACTGATGTTCAATATTTGACATAATATCTGCACTGTGCTCTTACAAAATTATTATTTGGGTGAATTTAATGAAGCTCATCATAAATCCTCATCACATTTACCAGTATGTACATGCTAGAAGAGTTAGCTCCCCTTGTTTGTGTTTGGAGCTCTTTTTGGAGATACACCACCTGTCCCAGTATGGTCTCACTGAATAAAGCACATTAGATTCAGTTTTAGCTCACCCATATGAAGTATAGGAGAGCATTTGTATTACCCCCAATATCTGTGTTCATATCCACACAGATAAATCATATTCATATGTGCAACCTCACTGCATCTCAACCATTCTTTCTTCTTAGGTCTTAGGTAAATGCAAACATAAAAATTCAGAGATTCTGTGGAAAGCAGCAACAAAAAATATAGCAGCATAAATCAGATGTTGGTACAAGTGGTTTCAAAGAAAAAGTACCAACAATAAATATATATACATGTATATAAACTAGCATAGGGGTATACAGAATAGTTTTGATAAAACAAATATGATGCAAAAAGTTTTGATATTTATGAACAACTTAAGTCATTTAGACATTCTTATAAAGAATATTTGTGTTATTTTCAAGAATATTTGTGTTATTTTCAAGAATATTTGTGTTATTTTCTTCAATTAAACATACACTACGGTTGCCAAATAATAAAGTTTCAATTGTGAGAGCAAAAGGGAGTGTGTATAAGACGTGATCTCTCAAATCAGGCTATTTTGGATAATCTAAAAGAAAGTGTTTTGTCATCTCTATTTCACCACAGGAACAATGCTTTTTATTAGATACATGATTCGAATATAAATCAATATTTAAACTACTACACTATGTTCTTAGCCTAGTATGCATGGCCTGTCACATTTGATCACCAACGTGATAGTAGCAAGGAGTGATAGTAGGCTTTGAAATTATGAAATGGACGATTGTTTCTTACTTCTACAGATAACAAGTTCCATGTTTTAATTGTAGAGGATAGAAAGGAATTATCAAATAATGTTGTTCTACACATTGGAGCAGTGGCATATGAACTGCACAAGCAATGCCCACAACTGCAGGAGGGCTCAGGCTCAGTGGGGTCCCAAAATTCCCATCAAACAACTTTTTTTTATTGGAAGGGGGCCTCAGAATTAAGTTTTATGGGGAGGCGAGCCAGAATTTCTTGCTATGCCATTGCATTGGAGACAGACTGTTGTTGGTTGATTGAGTGGAATAGTTTTTATATTCTGTACCTAAAGTTGGAATTATGTCTTAAAGATACACACAGTCCAATTCATCATTAATTTTAAATAACTCAATCAATTTGTGCTGATATTGGTGAGAAGCCAGGCTTTCCCACCAGGTTTCATGGTACAGTTGTGCAGGAGATGCTGTCTTGATTTTACCTGTTATTATTCTCATTGCCTTTATATATTTATTTTGTAGGAGTTCTTTCTCCTGCATTGTACCATTACACTCAATGTGGTCATTGTAATCAAAAATTGGTAAAATATAAGATTTGTATATATTTTACTTTTGCAAAGACAATCCAGTTTGAATTTAAAACTTTGAAACAGCTTAATTTCTCCCAGACTTTTTCAAAAATATATTTAATATGTGTGTGTCAAGTGGCATCACTGGCTAAGATAATCCCCAAATGTACTGTATGTGCTAAGTTACCTCTTGTGTGTTAGTTCCGGATATGTATAATATAGGATGGTGGGTATGGTTCCATTTTCATGATATTAGCATTGATTCAGTCTTATCTGGATCAAATGTATGTACATGTATATATAGGGTTTAATGACATGTCAGCACAATACTGGCTATATGGTGCTGAACTATATTACATGTAACCAACCAATGCTAGACCATTTATCTAATTTTTTCAATATCCAAGTTTAAGATTTCACTAGCTAAAAACTATTATCTATAGTATCATTGATAAAAATTAAAAATTATGGTCCTTTAATGGACTCCTGGAGGACACCGACATTGATGCATTGAAAATCTAAAGATTTAGAATTTATAATAACTCATTTTCTTGATCATAAATAGCTTTAAAACCATATAACAAATTTCCCTGAATACCAATATTTTTTAGTTTTGATTGGTTTGCTGGTTTTAATGGCACTTTTAACACATTATTGGCTATATCATGCCTGTCTCAAGGACACACCAGGGCAGCTGACCCAGGCTGGCCTGGCTACATGGGTATTGACTCCTATGTTGTTTTGAAAATAATTCTTTACACCAAATTCAGTCAAAAGCCTTGCTTAATATCAAAGGAAATAGTCCCAACCCCCTTTGCCTTGGTCTAGCACAAAAAAATTATATTGTAAATTTATGTTAATTGATTTGTTCTTGAATTACTATGTGATGAATAATGCACATCAGGATGTTTGTTTGCGCATTTGAAAATTTGCTTGTCCATTTGAAAATTTGCTGGGAAATGAGCAATATGAGTTTCAAATGCCTTACAAATTACCTGGCCCTTGTTAAGTATACATACATGTACATTTATTAAGTTCAATCAAAATAAGTTTCAAATAATTAACCTGAACAATATGTTTAATATGATTTGAATTGGATTTTGATTATGATCCCTGTGTCACTGTCCCCACAACCACCTCCAACCCACCTACCCCGTACTTTCCAGTCAGTATGATCCCTGTGTCACTGTCCCCACAACCACCCCAACCCACCCACCTCGTACTTTCCAGTCAATATGATCCCTGTGTCACTGTCCCCACAACCACCCGCAACACCCTGTACTTTCCAGTCAATATGATCCTTGTGTCACAGCTCCCACAACAACCCCCTCCCTCTACTTTCCAGATGTTATGGTTTTTATGCCTTAAATAATTCTGATAAAGGAAAAATTGACACTAGCTGTCAATCATTCATATTTTTGTTTTGCTATACTTGTTTCATATACCACTATGTTGTATATATTGTTAAGTGATCATCCCAAGGATTTCCAACTTGACATCACTCATTATGTCTGGTGGAATCATTGTTGCACCTTAAGTGAACCCAGGGGACATTCTTCCACCCCAAAGGTACTTTCATTGTTCCTCTGACCTGCTGACAGCTCAACCAAGGTGCAACACTAGCGGAATACAAGTCTAAAATAGATATTTCATGTGCTGTTTCAGTAAGATCATGTTTGAGTAGATGGTAGAAAAGTTTTTCAGTCCTGGATGTAGCCTGGTGGTGGTGGTGGTGGTGGTGGTGGCAGTGATAAAGTGAAAACAAGCATTCCATCTAGTTGCTTTTTATGGCTGATGATCCCTTTTTGTCACCTCTCACCACCCCCACCTCATCCCGCCTTTTCAGGGGAAACATAATATCAGCATTATTCCTTCTGTCTGTTTGTCACACTTTCATTTGCTCTCTTTCTTTCTTTCTTTCTTTCTTTCTCTCTCTCTCTCTCTCTCTCTCTCTCTCTCTCTCTCTCTCTCTCTCTCTCTCTTACTTTAAAGTCATTTGAGATTAAGGGATGAAACTTGGTATACTCGTATATCATCATTAGAAGGTGTGTCCGATACCTCATAGGAGGTCTTATCTTCCAGATCAACCTTACAGCTTTATATTTTACATTTTCTGCCACCCTTCCCTTTCTGCTCAGTAACTTTCCAGCCATTTGAGTTTAAGGAATGAAACTTGGTATACTTATATATCAGCATTAGTAGGTGTGTTGTGTACTACATTTGTTGTACTGTCTTTCAGGTCAAGGTCACAAGTCAGTATTTTAAGTTTACCTTCACACTTTAATTTCTTATCTATAATTTTTGTGCCCTTTCAAATTTAGGGATGAAACTTTGTATACTTATACATTATCAATAGAAAGTGTCTTGTGTACCACATCGAGAGTCATTTCTTAGTAATTTAAGAACTGAGATTAAGAGATGAAACTTGGTACATACTTATACATTATAATTGGCAGGTATGTGTCATGTACCGCATTGGGGGTCCTATCTTCAAGATCAAGTCATGGGTCAGTATTTAAAGTTTTTGCTCATACTTTATTTTTCATTCTATAATATTAGAGCCATTTGAGATTTAGGAATGAAATGTGCTATATTTGTCATGTACCATATGGGGTACCCTATCTTTAGGGTCAAGGTCACAGGCCAGTATTTTAGGTTTGGGCAAGTCACTTTACTCCAATTGCCTTGGCACTAAATACATGTAATTTATTTGCATTGCTATGAGGTAAAAAGGCATTTTTTTTCCCTTCCTCTCAATAATTTATGAGCTGTTGAAGAAAAATTAATGAAATTTGGTACACTTGTATACTGTCACTAAAAGATATGTTGCATTCCACATTTGTGGTTCTATCATCAAGATCAAGGCCACAGGTATGTATTTCATTGTTACTTTTTGATTCTGATTTATATCATTGATACTGTTTGATTCTGATTTATATCATTGATACTGTTTGATTCTGATTTATATCATTGATAATGTTTGATTCTGATTTATATCATTGATACTGTTTGATTCTGATTTATATCATTGATACTGTTTGATTCTGATTTATATCATTGATAATGTTTGATTCTGATTTATATCATTGATAATGTTTGATTCTGATTTATATCATTGATACTGTTTGATTCTGATTTATATCATTGATACTGTTTGATTCTGATTTATATCATTGATACTGTTTGATTCTGATTTATATCATTGATACTGTTTGATTCTGATTTATATCATTGATACTGTTTGATTCTGATTTATATCATTGATACTGTTTGATTCTGATTTATATCATTGATACTGTTTGATTCTGATTTATATCATTGATACTGTTTGATTCTGATTTATATCATTGATACTGTTTGATTCTGATTTATATCATTGATACTGTTTGATTCTGATTTATATCATTGATACTGTTTGATAGTTAAATAGTTACATGTATTTGGGCGTTTTTTTTGGCTCTTTGAACACAATATATGGAAATGGAACACAATACTGGCTATATGGAAATGGAACACAATACTGGCTATATGGAAATGGAACACAATACTGGCTATATGGAAATGGAACACAATACTGGCTATATGGAAATGGAACACAATACTGGCTATATGGAAATGGAACACAATACTGGCTATATGGAAATGGAACACAATACTGGCTATATGGAAATGGAACACAATACTGGCTATATGGAAATGGAACACAATACTGCCATATATCCTGCCAAGGAAATGGAAATTCAAATGTTAAAGGTTCAGCAATTAACCAGTACACTTATATTTTTCTGTTTGATGGCATCTCATGTACCACATGTTTTACCTTCAAGGTCAGGATCATTTGTTAGTTTCTTGCTCTTTTCTGCATATGTACTCTAACATCCTTTGAGATAGAAATTTCAAACCTGGTAACTTTACATATTTGCCTAGTATCCCTACAGCTGTGAACTCACCATAGTAGCTTGGGTACAAAAATTCACTAAATTTGCTGATTACAGTTATGAAGATTGTTTTTCAACATTCCTTTTTTTTTTTTTTTCTTTCTAATACTAAATGCATTTAAAGAATATTAATTAAATATCTATTTAAGAGTGACCGTACATATACTTGTACCATCTTTCAAGTTAAATGTGACTATAGATTGCAAAATGTTGGCATTAATTCATGTTTGTATCTTTATTAGCAATAAGCCAAGTACATGTACTTCAGATCTAGCCAATTTTCCACTTTATAACAGTTTGGAAGCCTCAGTGATTAAAGTTGATCAATGGCATGCCTCTAGTTATCTCTTGATTTGCATGCTGCTTTATCTTTGTATTGGTATGTGCTATTAGGACAAGGAATCAAAACAATTAAGCTTTTCAAGTTACCTTAGTCTGGAGATCAAACTACAGATAATAGGACAAGGTATGTAAGAAAGTCACTGATCAAACAGTTTGTTATACTTGGGGTCTCAACAAGCAGGAGACTATGTATATACCTATATAGAATTAACAGTAATAATGATTTCAGGCCATTCTTAAAAATTCCTTAACAAATTCTAAGTTTTTTGTATGGCCCTGACCCCTGATAATGGTTGGTACATGTAGGTAGGTAGTTATATTTAAGTAGGTTTTTATTATATCCACACCTCTATGAGGTGGGGGTATTTAATAATCCTCATGAGCCTGTTCATCTGTCCTTACATCTGGCACTATCTCATTAGCACAACTAGTCCCACAGTTTTTGATAGATTGCCATGAAACTTGTTCAATATTATGATTATCACCAGAAGATGGGTATATCAACAAATATCTTTGCTGTAACAATTGTTTTAGAGTTATTGCCCTTTTTGTCTTGTAGCATGACACACTCTCATTAGTGCACCTCATCCCACTTTTTTATGTATTGCCATGAAACTTTGTAAATATTATGGCCATGAAATTTCGTAAATATTATGGTCATCACCTGAAGATATGCATGTCGACAAATCACTTTTTACCGTATTTGTTCGAGTTATTGCCCTTTTTGTCTCAGCTTAATGCAGTGTATGACAGTCTGGTTAGCACAACTTAAATCCTGCAGTTTTTTATGGATTGTCATGAAGATGGTAAATATTATGGCCATTACCTGAAGATATTGTAATAGACTCAGGGTTAACTAGCAGTGCACCATAATTTGGTGGGGGTGGATATTACATATATTACAGCATGTGGAGTCTCTATTTATATGTGACCAGAGATGTTATTTGCTTTGTGATATTTGTGTTAAATGTTTGGCTTCTCGGACCTTGGGCAGTAGGAGATCATGTGGTGGTGGCGAGTTAGATGCTTTCCGATTACCGAGTTTTACCGAATAGCTTCTCCCTAATTTCGATAATGCACACCTTCATAGCCATATTCTCAAACTTCCTGTGGTCCATGGAGTCAAATTATACTGAGTTACAAGTTGGCTAATCCTATATGTATTATGCCTGTAAGAAATCTCTGTCAAAGAGCTTTAGCTATGACTATATCGGTCATTATATCACCTTTGCTTGTCAAGGTTCGAAATTTTACATTCAACACCGTTTCATGTGCAAATTGCATGCCTGTATTACCTTATTTAATCCCAAATGTGCTTTTCTCCATTCTGTGGTCATTTCATAGAACCATCGTGACACATAGATTAAATATGGAGTTTCAGGTTACTTGTGTTTCGCGGTGAACAAACTTTTATGGATCGTGTCAAGTTCTTATGGACGCCATTCTGTTTGTGATCTGAGACCCATGACATCGATGTTTAAATATTACAGGTATGTGATTCATATACATTTAATTTTAAATGGAGTCCCAGTGAACTTTTTGCCATCAATAATATGTGAAACATGCAGACTCTGTATAAAAGCTGCTAGATTCATCGAGTACTACAATTATAGAACAGCACTATTTTCTGCCTAGTTGCAACTTCGCTAGCAAACGTATTTTGTTTAGTGCCGTTATACTGTCATTGGTTTGCCATAATTTATCTACTATAGAACTGTTGTTTTGCTACTGAATACTCTATAGTCTTGTTAATACAAGGAGTTTGAGTGTCAGAGTGTGTGTACAGAGTAAGAAATTCCATGTACAAATGTTTTATATGCTGAAATATGCTGAACCTTATTCATGTACAGTCGCTGGCGTAAGAATTGCGGCAGACAGAGGTTTGCCAGTTTGCCGCATCTGATTTGTTGGCAGATGCAGTCTGACAAATCTGGTTGGTCCAGTACTGTCACGTGATTAAAAACCAAAGGTTATATATAGGAGTGACTGACAGTACTCGTCAGATAACTGCTGAGCGCGGTAAAGTTCAAAACTGCAAGCAAAATTTAATCATTATTTTCAACACCCTTTTTAGGTAATGAAACTTCCAACAATATTCAAGTAAATTAATAGGAATTCCTAATAATAATAATAATGGAAATTGGCAATGTAATAATAATACTTATAATTGTTTTGGACATTTATATTTTATTTATGTCAAAAGCTAACGAAGCAGTATTGGGATAATTTGAATGTCAGCATTTTTAACTGTGTAGATGCAGACATTCTGGTAATTAAGTAGCTTCTAACTATCAGGAAATACTCGAATAAGTAAATTCGTCTTCCAAATTATCTTGCAGTTATCTCCCACCACATTGGTAACCTGGGTTAAAACGAATACAAAGCAAATCTTCCACTTTTGTCTGTTAGGGTAATTGTATGATTTTCAACCATTATGTTTACCTTCTCAAACACTGAAGAGACTATTTTGTTATGAAACATTTTATTGAAATGATTTTGTCACAAGCCACTGAAAATTCACTTCGAATCTCTATTTCTTGTTATTCAAGAGTGCAAGCAAAGAGTGTTTCATTGTTGGAGTCATATATGTATGTTTGAACACCAAATGAATATTGTATACTGATGACATATTTCCATCTTTTTCCTTGTGTTACTTTCATTAAACAATTTTGTTGACTTTCCTCTTGAGTGGAACTTCTTCAATTAACTCTCCCTAGCAGACAGGATGTAGAGGTTGCTTACAAATTGGTGTCAGAAGTGGGATGCTCTATTTTTAGCAGCATCCAGTGAATCGAACCCAACCTAGCTTCAATTTGTGGTGGAACTGTTTTTGTGAATATGTTTGAATCTGTTTCCATTTGTTGCGCTGTGGCAATTTGAATTTGTTATATCTGAAATTTTGGATCAGTGTTGTATTATGATCTTTACTTGATAAAGAAAAATGGCTTCTTCCCCTGACCCTGAGGTCAGCTTTAGAGGTGCACAAGAACAAGAGCTGAATGAGTCTGGACAAGGTGATGTCATTCAAGACAGCCAACCAAGTGATGATTTCATTGATGCAGTTGAGCACGATGAGTCGACTCCAGATGAGAGAGATTGTTTTCATGATGTGGAAGATGATGATACATATAGAAGGTGCAGAGGACGGGATGGGCCACATTCAGAAAGGCAGATGGCAATGAATGGTGGATATCCTGGTCCAGTGCCGGGACGATTTTATATGAAACCCGACCATTTCGGTGGGGATGAAGATTGGGATGAATATATCTCACATTTTGAAAGCTGTGCAAAACTTGGTCGATGGAGTCTTGAAGAAAAAGTCCTTACATTAGCTGCCTGTCTCCGTGGAGCTGCAAGAACATTTTACATCAGTCTCACTACAACAGAGAAGAGTTCTTATTCGATGCTCATAAAGAAGCTTCAGCAACGCTTTGGAAATTCCCAACCTCAGAGTAAATGGTTGTCACTTCTCGAATCAAGGGCACGCAAAGGTGATGAATCCATTGTAGCTTTGGGTGGTGATCTACGACAGTTGGCCCAGAAGGCATATTCAAACTTAGATGCTAGGTCCCAAGAAATTCTTGCACTGAATCAGCTGTTCAGAATTCTTCCATACGAGATGAAATGCCGCTGCATTGACAAGGAGTGCAAGACTGTGGCTGAAGCAGTTGAAGTTGTCCAGAGATATGAATCTCTGTTAGGTGATGAAGTCACTAAAAAGAAATCCAGTGTTCGATTGACCAATGGGAGTTCTCGTTCTGATTCTAAAGATGTAGATAGTATCCACGAAACTCTTCAACAAGTTGTTGAACGTCTTGACCGGCTTGAAAGGAAGGGCTTAAATCTGTCTGGCCCTGACAGAGCTAACTCAAATCGTCAGCAAGGAAATAGAACTTGCTTCTTGTGCAAGTCTCCTGACCATTTCTTCCGAAAGTGTCCCCTCTACAACAAAAGCAAGGCTGAAAATGGTGGTTATGGGCGTGAACAAAGAAACAGAGATGCAGTACCAACTGATAATAAATTTAACCAACAGAAGCAGGGAAACGGCACCCCGTTGGCTGTTTAGGCCAACCGTCAACGGGTCAGAATGGGCCTGTTCAAAACAAAGACAAGGATTTGAATTCATCTGATATCAGAATTGGTCAAGTTGGTGACAAATTAAATAAATGGGACAATGGTCTTTATACATCTGGACATATAGGTGGAATTCAAACGCATTTTCTAATTGATAGTGGTTCTACATCTACACTGTTGTCATACAGAGTCTTTAAGAAAATAGAAGTAAATGACAGGCCTTCGTTGAAAGAACAAGCAATAACTGTACAAGATATTAATGGGAATCATTTGCATGTGTACGGTCTAATTGATGTGGACGTTAAGATGGATGAAAAGACATTCAGCCACCAATTTCTTGTCTGCGACATCACTGAAGAAGGTATTATAGGACAAGACTTTCTCCTTAAATTTGTTGATAAAATTGACTATAAAGCTCTCAGACTCATAACAGGGGAGGGTGATATAAGTTGTTGGATTGGTGGAGAAGCTGAAATGATAAGTCGAGTTACAGTAAGAAAGACAACAAAACTTCAAGCAAACACTGTTACATGGGTTCCAATTCATATCCCAAAGTCAGAATTCCTAGCTAAAGATGGCATTCTAGAAGTATCACACAGAGTTAGTGAGACGCAGAGAGTCTATCTGCTCAGTGGAGTTATCAATACAAGAACCGATAACAAATACGTTCAAGTAATTAACTTTGGCGACTCTGAAACCATCTTGAATGTGAACACTGACATTGGCATTTGCGAGTCTTATTATGAACAGGAACAACCTCTTCATAGGTGTGCTAGTGTAACAATTAAACCCGAGATCGTAGCAGTAGACCAGCTGCCATACCATCTTAAAGAGATGTTTGAGAGAAGTTCTACTGAACTTACACCAGATGAAAAAGAGACATTTGCAAAACTGTTGCTGAAATATCAGAATATATTTTCAAAGACTCCTGAAGATCTTGGCAGGACTGACAGAGTGCAGCATCGGATAAATACAGGACAGGCTCTGCCTGTACGACAACCTCCAAGAAGACAGCCATTTGGCAAACGTGAAGCAGAGAAATCTGAATTAGAAAAGATGTTACAGCGAGGTATTATTGAGCCATCAAACAGTGCTTGGGCCTCCCCCATTGTCCTTGTCACCAAGAAGGATGGAAGTACTAGATTCTGTGTTGACTATAGGAAACTTAATGATCTAACTGTTAAAGATGCCTACCCTCTTCCCAGAGTTGATGATTGTTTAGACTCATTGACTGGTTCCAAATGGTTCTGTAGTATGGATTTGAATTCCGGGTTTTGGCAGATAGGCATAACACCCGAGGATAAAGAAAAGACAGCATTATCTACAAGTTTTGGCCTCTATCAATTTCTGGTTATGCCCTTCGGATTATCCAATGCACCATCTACTTTTGAACGTTTGATGGAAAGTGTTTTGAGAGGACTGCAGTGGAATGAATGTCTTCTTTACATGGACGATATCATAACCCCGGCATCAGCCATCAGCCAATGTGTAGAAAGGCTAGAACATGTTTTTCAACGACTGCAAGAAGCAAATCTTAAATTAAAACCTTCTAAGTGCATTTACTTTCAAAGGAAGGTAAAGTTTCTTGGTCACATCGTGTCTGAAGAAGGTGTCCAAACAGACCCTGACAAAATTGCTGCTGTTCATAATTGGCCCACTCCAAAGAATGTCAAACACGTGCGAAGCTTTTTGGGACTGTGCTCATACTATAGGCGTTTTGTCCGAGACTTTGGAAAAATTGCACGCCCCTTGCACAAGCTATGTGAGAAAAGAGTACGCTTTCTCTGGAACGAAGAGTGTCAAGAGTCTTTTGAGAGGTTGAAACAGGTTCTGACGACTGCTCCTATTCTAGCATATCCCTCTGCTGGCAAACGTTTCATTCTGGACACTGATGCGAGTGACGTTGCTGTTGGTGCAGTCCTGTCACAAGTATATGATGAAACAGAAAGAGTCATAGCCTATATGAGTAAAGCTATGAATGTTCATGAGAGATCATACTGTGTGACAAGGAAGGAATTACTTGCTGTTATTACTGCCTTGAGAAATTTTCATTCATATCTGTATGGACAAGAAATATTGCTGAGAACTGATAATGCCGCTATAAGCTGGATTAAGAACTTGCGTAACCCTTCTGGACAAGTGGCAAGGTGGCTTCAGGAACTGGGCACATATAATCTGATTGTAATACATCGTCCTGGTCAGAAACATTCCAATGCTGATGCAATGTCCAGAAATCCATGTGCAACCTGTAGAAGACAGGAAGTTCAAAGGAACGTGGATTCAGATGAAGAAAATGAAAATACATTGATTGAACTTAAACCTGTGTCATCCCAGTTTGAGAAAGAAACTGAAACGGAATCTGCTTGTTCAGATGCTACAATGCAAGTGATATCAAGAGCTATTACAAGAAATCAAACTGCTGATAAACAATCTACTTTCTCAGAAAACCAGGAGTTGCTCTGTGGATGGGAACAATCAGAAGTTAGAAATCGTCAGCTGGAAGACCCCAACATTGCACTGATAATGGTAGCCAGGGAGGAAGGATCTGGTCGTCCAGAATGGCAAAGCATATCTGAAAACTCTTCCTCTCTGAAAACCCTATGGCGACATTGGGATCGGCTTGAGTTGCATGGTAGAATGTTATACAGAAGATGGATTGATGACAACAATGCTAGTTCTAAGATTCAATTGGTAGTGCCAGAGGCGCTCAAATGTGACATTCTTAGATACTTCCATGACATTCCAACTGCTGGTCATCTCTGTGCTGAAAAGATATTGGGAATAATTAAACAGAACTTCCATTGGCCTGCAATGAAAAAGTACGTTGAAGATTACTGTAAAAAGTGTGACAAATGTGCTGCACGTAAACCTTCCAGTAAGCAGAATCGTGCACCATTGGGTCGATATTTAGTCGGTGAACCGATGGAAAAAGTTGCCCTTGATATCTTAGGACCACTTCCCTGTACAAAGAATGATAACAAGTACATACTGACACTGTGCGACTGTTTCACAAAGTGGACAGAGGCCATACCTCTACCAGATCAAGAAGCACTGACAGTGACCAAAGCCTTTGTCAACGAATTTGTCTGCCGGTTTGGTACTCCACTCCAGCTCCACTCTGACCAGGGTAGATGCTTTGAATCAAAGATTTTTCGTGACATGTGTGACTTCTTATCCATCAATAAAACAAGAACAACACCACTAAGACCTCAAGCAAATGGCCATGTGGAAAGATTCAATCGAACACTAGCTACTATGCTTACAATGTACTGTGAGAAAGATCAGAATAACTGGGACTGGTATCTGCCTCAAGTGATGATGGCATACAGAGCGTCAACCCACTCGAGTACTAGCCGAAGCCCAAATTTGATGATGCTAGGCAGAGAAGTGACACTTCCAATGTTAGCTGTTATTGGGAAACCTGTCCATGAAAACGATGTAAAGAAAACTTATGCCGAGGAATACATTGAGGAACTGCAGGAGAAGATGAGACAAGCTCATGAACTTGCACGAAAATGCCTGAAGAAAAATGCCAATTACCAGAAAAGACATTATGATTTAAAAGCCAGAGAAAGGTCATTTAAAGTGGGTCAACCTGTTTGGCTGCATGACCCTGTACGTAAAGTTGGTGTATGCCAAAAGTTGACATCACCCTGGAAGGGTCCCTATATTATTGTGAAGAAAATTGATGACATAACTTACATGGTGAAGAAATTTCAAAAGCAACCAGCTAAAGCATACCATATTGATAGGATGATGCTGTATCGAGGACAGCACTTACCAAAGTGGATTTCTAGTTGGAATGAAAGACTGAAAATGTTGTAGAAATTTTCTATTCAGATATAAACACTCTTCTTTTCTTTTTCCTTTGATTCTTAGTCACCTACTCTTAAGTTGTGTTCCGGTTTAGATGGATCCTGAGGATGGCGTGGTGGACGCATGAGATCCATAACGTGAGAGAGGAGGTAGGCCACATGGGACAGACGCCTCCGCACGCCATTGTCTGTTTTATTAGGTAGCTACCGCGAGTCATATGGGTTGTGTAAAACTCTGACCTGATCAACCAGAGTTGAGCTTCCCGGGATTGAGGATGATTAGGTTGTTGTTGTTCTCATGTATTGGTGGATTCCTCCTGCGAACTCTCTTCAATATCTAGGATTACTCTCTATAAAAGGGAACACTCTTGCAGCAGATACTTATATACTTTAGAAATTCATCAAGTATTTCCTTCCAGTAGGGTATACAAGACCATGTGGTGAGACAGAACATACACACACACGCGCAAAAATAAATAAATATAGAAATATTTTCTGACGTTCCTATGTCCAAGTTGCCCATGGACAGGCCGTTTTGCAATTATTCCTCCTAATGTCCTTCCAGAATGAAGTGCTGGTTATGTCCATCTGAGTTTACCACCAAGAGGGACCTCAAGACCCACCTGGCTGGACCGCCACATGACCGGATGCGGGTAGTCTGCCCATGGTGTCATCAAGAGGAGTAGGATTTCAAGAAGATAAGTGACCTGAAAAAGCATGCCAGTACACAGCATAGGCTGGACATAAAAGGGCTGCCTGAAGATTACTTTGGTGAACCCAACAGGTTCTATCTAGCATTATATCCAAGGGATTACTTGTGGATTGTTAAGCCATCCGAGTACCAGAGTCAGATTGCCAAGATGGCACGTTGGGCCGTTTCAAATTGGTTGACCAGGTGCAGGCGCCCCACTCGTTCAAGGAACGAACGGATTGATGGATGGGTATCATTTAAGATGGATATGAACCAGCAAGATAACCCTCAGAAGAGGCCCAGGCTGGATGGACCAGAGACCTATTCGCCTACAACACCAGCTGTGGGGGATGATGGCATTGAGTTTGATTCAGTGCAGCTTGGAAATGGAAGTACCAAGGCATACTTTTTCTCCGAAGGCCACGGATTTTCAACCTGGTATGAGGTCAATCTCTCGGACAACATCTTACGAGAAAGGTGCTACTTTGAGAGCCTAGCCAGAAAGATCATGGTCCCACTGGATCCTAGTCGTATCAGACCATGCGCAGGAGGATTTGAGGTGAAGGAGGAGGCCATAAAGGAAAAGGTATGCCAGAAGTTGGGCATCCCATCTAGCTTTGTAACCAGTTTGTACAGGAAGACGATATCGGAAACTGTAGCGATTCCAACTTCCCCAGCACCAGCAGTTGAAGCAGCATTGAATCCTCCACCCACAATGCCGCTATCCACCTCTTGCTTAGCCGGAAATCATCTTGCTACTTCCCTGACATCAGAGAAACCAGTGGTGGTTCTTTCACCAATATCTGAGGACAGCCTACCAGGGTGTAGAGAAGACCACAGTCCATTCAAATCTGCAGAATTGTCTTCACGTGGCATGGCAGACCAGGATATAGAAACAGAAACTATACCACTGGACATGACAGTAGCAGTTCTAGATCCAGCCATCAAATCCCTGAAACCATCCAGCTTGGACAGGCAAACTGTCAACAGTCAGCCAATGGTCAGCAAACTTGTAACCTCGGAGACACCACTTGACCTTACGGCTACTTCTTCCAAAGATACTACATCTCTTCCTAAGAAGCCTCCAACGTCAAAAAATCAGGAAAGAGCGAGAATATTACTGAGGGCTGGGTGCATGCCCTTGTTTCCACCTGCAAGGAGGGACTGGGACAAGGAGGAAGCAGTTGAACTGAGAGCAGGTCCGGTGTCAGTTCATTGGCCACCTAGGTCATGGAAGAAAATGGCAGCAGACAGGAAGCTGCTCAGTGTTGAATATGCTGCCATGACCCTTGAAGCAAGTTCGAGTCCAGGCCAAATCCCTGATATAGACCGGGGGGATCTTCTTGACCGCTACAGCTTCTTGGTGCTTCCTGGAACAAGTTTCATACTTACTAGCCACCCATTCCGGAAGTGTCGATACTATAATTACGAAACTCTCCGTCTCATTGCACTAGGACAGGACATCCCTGACTGTTCCAGGTTCCTGGATGTTTTGGAAGCAGGTACCAAATGCAGAGATCAACGTCTTGACTCTATCATATCAATAATAGAAAAAGCTAGTGTAGGGTTACGGTTAGAGCCTTGAAAGATTCAATGGACAAATTCAGGAGAATTAAAACATTTAAGATGGGGGTAGTGTAATAGACTCAGGGTTAACTAGCAGTGCACCATAATTTGGTGGGGGTGGATATTACATATATTACAGCATGTGGAGTCTCTATTTATATGTGACCAGAGATGTTATTTGCTTTGTGATATTTGTGTTAAATGTTTGGCTTCTCGGACCTTGGGCAGTAGGAGATCATGTGGTGGTGGCGAGTTAGATGCTTTCCGATTACCGAGTTTTACCGAATAGCTTCTCCCTAATTTCGATAATGCACACCTTCATAGCCATATTCTCAAACTTCCTGTGGTCCATGGAGTCAAATTATACTGAGTTACAAGTTGGCTAATCCTATATGTATTATGCCTGTAAGAAATCTCTGTCAAAGAGCTTTAGCTATGACTATATCGGTCATTATATCACCTTTGCTTGTCAAGGTTCGAAATTTTACATTCAACACCGTTTCATGTGCAAATTGCATGCCTGTATTACCTTATTTAATCCCAAATGTGCTTTTCTCCATTCTGTGGTCATTTCATAGAACCATCGTGACACATAGATTAAATATGGAGTTTCAGGTTACTTGTGTTTCGCGGTGAACTAACTTTTATGGATCGTGTCAAGTTCTTATGGACGCCATTCTGTTTGTGATCTGAGACCCATGACATCGATGTTTAAATATTACAGGTATGTGATTCATATACATTTAATTTTAAATGGAGTCCCAGTGAACTTTTTGCCATCAATAATATGTGAAACATGCAGACTCTGTATAAAAGCTGCTAGATTCATCGAGTACTACAATTATAGAACAGCACTATTTTCTGCCTAGTTGCAACTTCGCTAGCAAACGTATTTTGTTTAGTGCCGTTATACTGTCATTGGTTTGCCATAATTTATCTACTATAGAACTGTTGTTTTGCTACTGAATACTCTATAGTCTTGTTAATACAAGGAGTTTGAGTGTCAGAGTGTGTGTACAGAGTAAGAAATTCCATGTACAAATGTTTTATATGCTGAAATATGCTGAACCTTATTCATGTACAGTCGCTGGCGTAAGAATTGCGGCAGACAGAGGTTTGCCAGTTTGCCGCATCTGATTTGTTGGCAGATGCAGTCTGACAAATCTGGTTGGTCCAGTACTGTCACGTGATTAAAAACCAAAGGTTATATATAGGAGTGACTGACAGTACTCGTCAGATAACTGCTGAGCGCGGTAAAGTTCAAAACTGCAAGCAAAATTTAATCATTATTTTCAACACCCTTTTTAGGTAATGAAACTTCCAACAATATTCAAGTAAATTAATAGGAATTCCTAATAATAATAATAATAATAATAATGGAAATTGGCAATGTAATAATAATACTTATAATTGTTTTGGACATTTATATTTTATTTATGTCAAAAGCTAACGAAGCAGTATTGGGATAATTTGAATGTCAGCATTTTTAACTGTGTAGATGCAGACATTCTGGTAATTAAGTAGCTTCTAACTATCAGGAAATACTCGAATAAGTAAATTCGTCTTCCAAATTATCTTGCAGTTATCTCCCACCACATTGGTAACCTGGGTTAAAACGAATACAAAGCAAATCTTCCACTTTTGTCTGTTAGGGTAATTGTATGATTTTCAACCATTATGTTTACCTTCTCAAACACTGAAGAGACTATTTTGTTATGAAACATTTTATTGAAATGATTTTGTCACAAGCCACTGAAAATTCACTTCGAATCTCTATTTCTTGTTATTCAAGAGTGCAAGCAAAGAGTGTTTCATTGTTGGAGTCATATATGTATGTTTGAACACCAAATGAATATTGTATACTGATGACATATTTCCATCTTTTTCCTTGTGTTACTTTCATTAAACAATTTTGTTGACTTTCCTCTTGAGTGGAACTTCTTCAATTAACTCTCCCTAGCAGACAGGATGTAGAGGTCGCTTACAATATTAATATTGACAAATCATTTTGTTCCTGCAATTTTTGTTAGATTTGTTGCCCGTTTTGTCTTGTAGCTTAATGCATTGTGTGACACAATCTCATTAGAGCAACTAGTCCCTCAGTTTTTTTTTATGGATTTTCATGAAATGGGGTAAATGTTATGGTCATCACCTGAACATGTGTATATCAATGAATCACTTTTCTCCTGCAATGTTTAGCTCTACTAGTCAGAAATCAGTAGAGCTTATGTTGTCCATTGTCCATCTGTCTATTGGCATAATTTTGTTATTGCTACACCTCCAAAACTACCTGAAGGATTGCTGTGAAACTTTACACACACATTCATACCAAGGTGTAGTTGGTGTAATGAAAATGGTGCCACTCAGACATCTAATATGGCCACCACAGCAGCCATCTTGAAAATCTTGTAAACTCTACTCCTTCTGAATGGATGGTCATATCAGCATCAGGTTTCACTAAAAGACTTCTTATGATTATAATAGTGCCGATCTGACATCCAGTATGGCTGCCACAGTATTGAAAGTATTGTTATCTATATACCTCTTAAATGGAAAGTCATAATAACATCAGATTGCACCTACTACTCATCCTAAATGGATTGTCATATCAACATGGGGTTTTCACTAAAAGACTACTTATGATGTATCATTGGTCCTATATGAAAATACACCAAAGTTACCAATATGGTCACCATGGAGGTCATCTTGAAAATCTTGTTATCACTCATGAATATCAGGGATGGTTTCAGCACTCAACAGTTTAAAAGAAGAAACAGTCTTGTCTTGCATTCCTGGAAATTCTCTTTGGCCAGTGGATATCAGTCCCTTTAAGAGACTTGTGTTTGACTATGGACTCATCTCCATCATGGGGTAGGGGTTGGGTGCATGAGAGACTGGGGGGGGGGGGGTATAGTTATATGAGCAAATTGCTCACCATTCCTGTATTTGTTTTTTACTTTTCTGGCTGCATAATTTTAAATTATTTTTAATATTAGCATTGGCAATTATACAAAGATGAACTTCCCTGAATGGAAGGGGGAACAAAATTTTAGGCATAGCAATATTTAGGGGTATGTTGGAGAAAAACAAAGAAATTTCTGAAGGATGACCCCAGTTCAGGAATCTATATATATAATTAAACTTCCTGTGTGTGGGGAGGTGGGAAGGGGAATATCTGGTTTTTGAAAGGCAAATGACACCCTCAATTTAAGTTCAGTTTTTCCTATATTTATTTGTCATTTGCTTCACTCAAACCTCATATATGTTGTTGAATCCAGCAGTTACAGGGCTCAACTTGTTCCATGTTTACCTTCTGTAATGGTACTTCTGTTCATGCATGAAAATAAATGTTCAGAATTTTTAAAATGGATATTTTCTAAGTTGTCCTTATTTATTCCTTGTTACTGTGCAGGCATCCTCTCAACATAATGAAATTCAGAATCATACTACCGTATATACTCACTTATGTCTTAAAGTCGAGCTGCAAAAAATATAGAGCCTGATCTGTCCTCACATAATGTGCTGGCAGATCAGGGTCTGTGTTGTTTGTTCTACTCATTATTCCTAACAAACTGCATGGACCCAGATCTGCCAGCACATTATGCACCAGCAGATATGGATCTGTGCAGTTTGCAGTTGGACTGAACTTATAATTGAGTATATATGGTATACTGTTAGGTAATTTAGATATGACAGCAGAGTTCTACATCTGTTATAGAATGAAGTATGATGTGATCCCTCACTATAAAGTTCCCCAGTATAACATGGTAGCTAATATAGCATGGATATAGTCATGGATACTATTGTACTGCTGAATTATTGTCCCCAGCTGTTCATAGGAAAGGGGTGACTTAAAACTAGGTCTGGCCTTCCATTCATTTATCCTTTATTCCATCCATCCATCCCATTTTTGTTTCCACACATAACTCCCTTAGTTATTATTGAATTTCGGTCAGATATGGTAAGCAGCTAGATCTTGATGACATCTCAGATGTATTAGACTTTTAATGGTCTATGTGATCATTTAGCAGAGTTATAGCCCCTGATTGTCCAACCTACCCACTTTCATTTCCACGCAATAAATCCCTTAATTATTATTAGACTTGAACAAAACTTGCTTTGCAGCTTGACATTGATGAGACCATAGCTGACTATGATTGTCAGCATTTGCATCATTGTTTAGCAGAGTTATAGCCCCTGATTGTCAGACCCACCCACTTATGTTTCTGTGCATTTCAACTGAATTGGTATGCTGCTTGATATTGATGAGACCATGGATGAGTTTGATTGTCAGCATTTTACAGCATTTTTTTAACAGAGTTATAGCTGCTGCTTGTTGGACCCACACACTTTCATTTCTACAGAATAAATCCATTAGCGTTCAACCAAATTTTGGTATACAGTTTTATGTTGATGTGACCTTGGCTGAGTTCAGTTGTCAGCATTCTGCATCATCATTTACCAGAGTTATAGCCCCTTATGTTAGACACACCGACTTTTATTCCCATACAATTACAATAACTCCTCTAACTATGATTGGATTTCATATATGCAGTTTGATTTTCATGAGTCCTTGGCAGAGTGTGATTGTCCATATTCTGCATCATTTATCACAGTTATAGCCCTTGATTGTCAGACCCATCCACTTTCATTTCCACCCATTAATTTCCTCAATTATTACACATATTGGAATTAAACCAACTTTTATAGGCAGCTTAAATTTGTTTAGGCCAGTGACAAGCGGTTGAAATCAATACCTGGAATCTGCTGGTATAAAATGTATATGAGTATAAGGCTACATCATCTATATCACAATATACTGTCATGGCTTCTCTGAATAGTGATATAGGGAGGGACCACTCTACTATGTATAATGTACCATAGTATAAGGTGACATCATCTATATCACAGTACACTGTCATGGCTTCCCTGAATAGTGATATAGTGAGGGACCACTCTACTATGTATAATGTACCATAGTATAAGGTGACATCACCTATATCACAGTATACTGTCATGGCTTCCCTGAATAGTGAGGGTCCACTCTACTATGTATAATGTACCATAGTATAAGGTGACATTACCTATATCACAATATACTGTTATGGCTTCCCTGAATAGTGATATAGTGAGGGACCACTCTACTATGTATAATGTACCATAGTATAAGGTGACATCATCTATATCACAATATACTGTTATGGCTTCCCTGAATAGTGATATAGTGAGGGACCACTCTACTATGTATAATGTACCATAGTATAAGGTGACATCATCTATATCACAGTACACTGTCATGGCTTCCCTGAATAGTGATATAGTGAGGGACCACTCTACTATGTATAATGTACCATAGTATAAGGTGACATCATCTATATCACAGTACACTGTCATGGCTTCCCTGAATAGTGATATAGTGAGGGACCACTCTACTATGTATAATGTACCATAGTATAAGGTGACATCACCTATATCACAGTATACTGTCATGGCTTCCCTGAATAGTGATATAGTGAGGGACCACTCTACTATGTATAATGTACCATAGTATAAGGTGACATTACCTATATCACAATATACTGTTATGGCTTCCCTGAATAGTGATATAGTGAGGGACCACTCTACTATGTATAAAGTACCATAGTATAAGGTGACATCACCTATATCACAATATACTGTTATGGCTTCCCTGAATAGTGATATAGTGAGGGACCACTCTACTATGTATAATGTACCATAGTATAAGGTGACATCACCTATATCACAGTATACTGTTATGGCTTCCCTGAATAGTGATATAGTGAGGGACCACTCTACTATGTATAATGTACCATAGTATAAGGTGACATCACCTATATCACAATATACTGTTATGGCTTCCCTGAATAGTGATATAGTGAGGGACCACTCTACTATGTATAATGTACCATAGTATAAGGTGACATCACCTATATCACAATATACTGTTATGGCTTCCCTGAATAGTGATATAGTGAGGGACCACTCTACTATGTATAATGTACCATAGTATAAGGTGACATCACCTATATCACAATATACTGTTATGGCTTCCCTGAATAGTGATATAGTTAGGGACCACTCTACTATGTATAATGTACCATAGTATAAGGTGACATCATCTATATCACAGTACACTGTCATGGCTTCCCTGAATAGTGATATAGTGAGGGACCACTCTACTATGTATAATGTACCATAGTATAAGGCAGTGGTCCCCAAAGCAGTGGGCACCATGGTGCCCGGTAAGGTTTTTTGTGTGCCCGCGGAAGAGGTTATAATGAATAGTACAAATTTTTTAAAAATGGGTCAAGTTAATTGGTTGGTTCCCGCCACTCTCTCATAAACTCATAAATGTGCCCGTAAGCACAAAAAGGTTGGGGACCCCTGGTATAAGGTGACATTACCTATATCACAGTACGCTGTCATGGCTCCCATGAATAGCATTATGGTGAGGGACCACTGTTTCTGTTTCTTGCATGAATACTACACATGTACATGTAATGTATGTTTAATTATTTAAGTTCTTTTTCTGGCAGGTTAACTCAATAAGAATATTTATAGCAATCATAATCTGTATACCATATATATTTGCTTATAAGTCAGGTCCAGCTGCAAACAATATAGACCATGATCTACCTTATCATAATGCACTGCCAGATCAGGGTCAGTGTTGTTTGTTCTCCTGATTACTGCTAACAAACTGCATTGACCTAGATCTGTCTGTACATTATGCAACAGCAGATCTGGATTATGCAGTTTGCTGTTGGATCTAGCTTATAAGCAAGTATAGACAGTACATGTTTTAATTGAATTAATAGTCAGCTTTATTTTATAAAATTACTTTGAAAGATAAATTTCAATAATAGCTTCTGTATTCAGTCTTACATAAGGTTTCATTAATGTGAAATATATGAAATTATCAGATTATGTAAAAAAAAAAAAGAATTTTAATCTATATCACTAATATAGAGTTCTTTTAATATAAATTGGAATATCTTAACAGAGGGGGGGGGGGGTGTCTTCCTAAAAATTAAGTTTCATAGTATGCTGATAAAATGAACCGTGGCAAATTACTTAATAACTAATACCAAGGCCAAACAATACATTATCGTGCAAGGTAACCTAACATCATGGTTCATACAACCTTAAAAAAGATCCTTGAATATGAGGAGTTGCCTTGAAAACTTCTTGAGTTTTGATAAAGTCAGTTTTATCCTTGAAAAATCCTTGAATTTGTTGAAAAACTCTTTGAATTTTCCCCAAAACCTCTTGAATATTATGTGAGGGAATATATAACATTGAAAATTGAATAAAATATATCACTTTTAAGGTCAGATTCTTTTATGTATGTATTTTCCAACAATAATGACTAAATAAATAAATAAAATGGGACAAACTTAGGTGCATGAAATAACAGATGACACAGGTAGTTAACAGATGGAGTAGTGTCCCTTTGCTGTAGTGCTAAGTAGTTATGTTTTTTCTTCTACTTATTTGTGCCTATTCTGTAGTGATAAACAATGTAACATATATATATATGGAGAAAGTTTAATTTTCATACGAAAAATACTCCATTAAAACTTTTGGTAGTCTGGGGCTGAACCATGAACATGTTTTTGTTAAGCATCACAAATTGTAATACAGTCAAATGTACATATGTTCTGATAAAATAAAAAAATCCATACAAATTTTTGAAATCATTTAATTCTAAATTCTCTAGTTGCCAGTACCACCAAAAATAATACTGAGCACCATTTCCAAAAGATACGTATATATACAAAACTGCACATAGGTAATACTAAAAGAAGCATAAATCAGACGAGTATTGTTTTTACATGTCTGCTATAATATGGACTATATTTTATTATGGTCATGTCCATCCATGTGTTCATCTGTCTGTTAACAAGTTGGTTTACTTGCATTCTTCTTCACATACCTTTCTAAACTTTACAGATGAATTAACTTATAGAAAACAAGGACCTCTAATGATTTGGGGTGGTCAAAAAGTCAAAGTTCAAAGTCACTGGTAATGTTACTGACCAAAGCAAATTGATTTCCTTGCAATAACAAGAGTTAAATTTCATATACCTTCCTCAAGCATTGCATGTGAGTTTCCTTGTCTGAGACAGAGCATTATTTATATGGGGGTCAAAAGGTTGAGGTCAAGGCCACTGTGACCAACCATAGCAAAATGGTTTCTGCACTGTAATCTGACACATATCTATATCAGACCTAGCAGCTGGATTTCTCAATAAGATATCAAGTAGCCTATTGATTAAGGGGGTTCACTAATGAAATATCAAGGTCACCATGACAGCTGAGAAAGTAAAAATGGTTCCTTGGTTCCTGTGCAATAGTTTCCGTTCTACTAAAAATACATGTAGCTTTACTGAAACTGATCCAAGTGTTACCCTTTTATGATATCAAGAACCCTATTAATTAATTTTACATCTTAAAGTCAAATGTTAAGGTCATTGTGATCTGACAATGGGAAATAAGCTTTTGTATAATAACTTGAATTTTGTTGAATATACTTTCATCAAACTTCATACTACATGTAGGTAGGCTATTGTTGGTGAGACAAAGAAACCTGGTGATATCAGGATTCAAAGGTCTAGGTCAAGGGCATCATAATCCCTAACAAGACAGCCTACATGTATAATACTGTATATATATTTTGTGGCATCATGTACATTTGTTATTCTCAAGAACAAGTTATAGTGCAATCTAATTTGTCTTGCTATTATGGTAAAGATATTTATAGAGCTATCAAGACATTGCAACACCTGTGATTTTGTGTAGGTACAGGTATTTGTCTGTAAGCCAAGACTGTCTTTATTGCATTTTGATGTTTGATCAAGTATTTTAATGTCCAGTGCACTCTGTGTGCCATGAAGCACATGTCAACATGTCTGTGTTGATGCTTAATGTAACCCCACACGACAGCAGTTCACTGACATGACATCGAATTTTTCACATATGTATCTTGCAGTTTTACTTACAGTACCTGAGAAAAAAGAACAAAAAACTCTCAGTTAAGATTGGTATAGCAAGAACAACACTCATCTCATATGTCTGCCTGCCGTGAAGTAAATTTTTTTGAAGTCAGGATGGCATTTATGTGATGAATGGTGTTTACTTGAACTATTTTTTTTCTTATGGAACAAGTCCTATAGCTCTAATGCAAAAAGGTGTTACCAATGTCGACACAGTGGAGATGCTGACAGCAGATACCATTCACAACAGTGGCCTGTGTTAATTAATCTAAATGAGAATTACATTCATCCTAATGCCAAAAAGCTGTCTTAATTACTTTGTTGCATGTCTTATTTAAAATATCTTTATCCCATTAGGTCTCTCTAATTAAATAATAACTTGTTACAAAAAAACTTTTTAACTAACCATGTGTTTTTCCCCTACCAAATTGGACTTTCAGGAGTATATTCAGTTGTTTTTTTTTTTTTCTTTTCTTCTCTGTACTGAAATTAAAGTTAACATAATAGGAAAATCTGTCAATATTATGTGTCATTATTGAAGTATAGGACAAATTTCTGATGGCGATAATTTTGAGCAGGAACAATTTTGATTACATGGACTATTAAGTTAACAGTTAAGTTACATTTTATGCATTTATTCATCAGGAACTCAGTAATATTTTGTACTGAATTTCTCTTTGCATTTGTTTAACAGTACTAGAAATTATACAAAGTCAGACTTTGGGCATTTTATTTTAGTTCTGATCATCCCAATTTTGTTTTGTTTTATTGTTTGGTAATTCAACTGAATGATACTGACATAATCCCCTAACCCCCTTTCATTCCCATCATGCAGTGCACATATGACATAGATCTATTGATTTTATGGTTAAAAGGTAAAATGTCGTGATCATATTACTTGCAATATGATCTCATTTGTGTTTGCTTATAAATTTAACATTTCCTGTCTCATCAAAATTCATGCGTACATTGTACATAATGTGCCTTGAAAGGTGGAGTTGGCTTAATGTTGATTTGGGAATCAGAAATTGAAAGGTAAAGATGACTGTGTATAAAATCATCATTTTGTCTTTAGTCGTTTTGCCTAATGTAATTTGTTTTAATAAATTCTTACCAACCCATTCTAGAAATGAGTTTTAGGGTATATACATGGGCATCTCTGTTTTAGTTTAATGGGTCACAATAACAAAAGTCAGGTTGCTGTAGGTTAGACTCGCAAATTGTTTCATTTTTTTTCTTATTTTCAGACATTACTGGCCATGGCATACAATAACAGTATAAATGCAAGAAACACAACAAACCATTGGTGGATGGTTTGAATGTATGTGTCAGCAGTTCAAATTAGAATTCAACAGCCACTGAAATAATAGGTTGTTCATTCCGAAAGAAATTTGAATTTGAAGGAGAATGTTTGTAAAGATTTGATTCAATGTGAATTTATACAAGAAGAATTAGACTTAGCATCTGCAGGCAAAGGTCAAAGGTCAATTCAAATAATTGATTTTCTTATTTGCATGCTTCCCATGTTCCAAACTATTATGGGTCAGACCATCCACTATTGAATTACAGCTTGCATGGCAATCAAAACATTACTTGGTCAATTTCGTCAAGTTGAGAAATAACTTTGATGTAGTTTATAAATTTGAGGGGTTTGGTGATTTGCCTCTGGCGCAGTGCATCACATATGTTGCAACAGAAAAGGATGACAAGGTTCCAATTGTGACTTTGTCTCATTCCTCCGTCACGTGAATAAAAATAGTTCAAAATAAAGTTGTCAATGGTGGCAAATTACATGCGAGATTTCTTTCATGATTTGATTGAATAGTCCAAGGATGTTGCAATTGCTTGTATGATTGTTGTCTGCCAGTGGCCAGGAATGTCAGAAAATAATACAATATTGCAGTGAACAACTTTTTGGTTTAGCTATATAGGTCAGCATTGTTTTTTCTGAAGTCCAACTAATAAATGCTAATTGTATGACAAGGACTCGCAAGTTAAATAATTGAAGATTTTAAAATGACTGAATTATCAATTTATAGCTGGTATTAATTGATATTTCTTATTTTATTTTTAAAAAAAACACTCTTACATGTAATTTGTCATGTATTCCAAAAATGTTAGCAACCAAAGCTGGAAATTCAATTAACAATAAATGGTTCAGAAAAACTTGGAAATTAGTTTAAATATCCATAATTGATTCTAAATATTTAATGAAGTTATATAAAACTCTGTGGAAAAAAGCTATTGATGATTGGTGCTGAACATTAATGTACATATATAAGGTAAAATGCCATTACATGATACAGATATCTGGCAGTGGTAGTGTCACATTATGTATTGTTTGGGGACCTCGTCATTATACCATTATATGTACTGTTATTGACTCTCACAAGATAATGTTTCTTTATTGACAGCTCAGTTGCTTAGCCAAGGTAGATCAGAGAAGACCTTCAGTGAAACCAAGCAACTGTGAAATCTCCATTAAATCAAACTAATAACAATTCAGTGTTGAACTTAAAAATGGTTGCAATGAATTCTGGATACTATAATTTGATACAGGTAAAGTTTACTTTTCTATAGGTTATTCATAACTATCATGCTTATAAACTTATTTGTAATGAGATTTATACAGTAGGATGATGTAGTAGTTACAAAGCAAATAAATCTGTGTGTACACATTTACTTTTTCACACCAAAAAATATGCATAAACAGTCAGTTGTATGGTAGTTATTGAAATTTATTTTACTTAACTATAGCATGATCTTAAAGAAAAAGAAAAGTTCCATATGATCAAAATCCTATATTTTAAGGATTTTGTACTTTTTATCATCATATTTTGTTTAAATACCTGTTACAGAATTTTGACATCTTTACCTTTTATTTATCATTTGGTAGTATTTAATGTTTGTTTTTTTGGAAGGGTTTATCTTCCTATAGATTTTTAGCAATTTTTATAACATACATGCATACATACATACATACATACATACATACATACATACATACATACATACATACATACATACATACATACATACATACATACATACATGATTTTGTTTCACCTATGACGGTTGACAAAGGTATCACTTTTCAGGTAGTGATGGCACTAGCAGACATCAACAATGTTAAGGCCACATATTTTCAGTATTAGTAGCTGTATTCAACTGCCACTTTGGTAAAATACAATAAAACCTGTAATGATAGACCACTTGTATTGAGAGACCAGATTCTCAATGCACAGATTTATTGATTATTTTGTGTTATGACCTGTCATGATAGACAAACTGTCTTGAGAGACCAGATTCTCAATGCACCTATTGATTGATTATTTTGTGTTATGACCTGTCATGAGAGACCAGATTCTTAATGCACAGATTGAGTGATTATATAGTGTTATGACCTGTGATGAGAGACCAGATTCTTAGTGCAGTATTATTGATTATTTGTGTTATAACCTGTCATGATAGACCACCTGATTTGAGAGATCACCTGTATATATGATACCATGATTTTTGGGGCAGAAGGGATAGTCTTATAAGACAGATTCTACTGTATTACAGTATGTATAAAGTTCGTATCCTGATGTGCTAGGAGTGTCTTTCTAATTCATCTAAGTTGAATCATAATGCTGGTCACAGGGAAGACACTGCGTTCTTCACAAGCCTTGCTTTTAAATGCTGGTACAATACAAGTTCTGTTTTCATATCTTATTATATACTTTAAAACAAGTCCAGTTCATTTTGCATGACTAAAACTATTCAGTACTTTGCCATATTGAACATAGATAGTGTCCTACCGTAACCAAGCTTTTGCACATACCATTGTCAACCATGTGATGTATGACTACCAGTACTTTTATTTATGAAAAACACGGCATCCGGTGACATTGATGAAATCACGATTATTTAATTGATTTTATAAGAACTTTTAAATGTGATACCAGTGTCAGCATTATTGTAGTCATTGCCAATAATTGAGAAAACTTTAATTGTTAACCTAGTTACCATCTGAGTTTCAGTTTCATGGACCTGAAAATGAAATAGGAAAAATCAGTAGAATTGCAACTGAAAGGACCAAGGCACACATTTAGTACAATAAATCAGTAGAATTGCAACTGAAAGGACCAAGGCACACATTTAGTACAATCTAGAGTTGATTTTATACCCAAAATTCTGTTATCTGCTACTTGCAAGCAAATTTAGAATATGTTCAGATAATGATAACGCTTGATTACTTACAGAAATGTACATGCTTCATCAACATAACATGAAAGAGTACTAGCCTTTACACTGACATGAAAATTTAAAATCTGCAACACAACAGTTTAATTGCATTATCAGTATTATGAGACATCATACAGAAATAAACATGAATTTTATTAATTTATTTTAGGATTTAAGATGGTAATAGTTCTTTTAAATTTATCAGTGTGAAGCTAATTTTGAATTTTTAAAGGCATAATGCATCAGCAGATAATGGTCTGTATTTTTTGTTCTACTGATTACTCCTAACAAAGTACATAGGCCCAGCTATGCTAGCACATTATGCAACAGCAGATCTGGGTCTGTGCAGTTGGACCCGACTTATAAGCGAGTATCTTTGGTAGAACATAATGTTTTGCTTTATGTTTTAAAGAATTTTTAAAAAGCAACAATTGTATGACTGTTAATGATTTTAAGTATATAGTAAATAGGTTATTGAATTTGTTCTAAAAAATATTTATTTGGCCACAAGCTTGTCGACCACAGCCCAAACAATTAATCTACACAAAGATTTTTAAGTATAAATCGAATACCCCATACAAAGTTTCTTATATTAGATTCAGGGTCATGCTGAAATTTTCCACCATCTTTATTTTCTTTATTAGCAGCATGAAATGTAAATTAGAAATCTAAGGGTGTTTTTCTTTGGTACAAAATTGACTTTGGTCTTTGATTCCAGAAATTTTACTGCTTGTATTACCCACATTTTTAAGTTTTTTTTACTTTGCCAACTGGAGCAGAGAAAATATAAATTGCTAAATAAATGAGTTACCCTCTGCACCTACATTTGATTATATGTGAATTCTTCTAAACCTTATTTACTTTAGGGATGAACTTTGTAACTCAGGTCATAGAGAGTTAAAACCAATTGATTGGTAGGAATGACCTTGGAATTGAATATCATCAGGGATAGACTTGCATGTTCATACAGTAATTGCCTGCTAAAATTTGCCTTTAATGGTGGAAAATTAACCTTTTTCATGCAAGTTTATGACTTTGTACATATGTATGTTTAAATTTTCATTGAACAGGATATCAAGTATGGAAATGTGTATGCTGAATAATACCACCATTAATAAGTTGCCACAAACACCATCTACACTTCTTTGTAAAAATTTGTCAGTGTTTATTTTGGATTAAACTGGCAGAGATAGTTGTATGGGCCATTAATAGCAGACATCATTTTCCATCTTGTTTCTATTTCAGGTCTAACCTACATACAAAGTACAACACAACGTAACCGAGCATTTTATCAATATTGGATAAACTCAGCTTCAGACATGTTTGAATGGGAAAAATGAACATAGAGGAAGTGTTCACTTCTGCAGAATTCAAATCAGCCCACAAATTTAAAACATAAATTATTGTGTGAGACTTAGATGAACCAAAGTAATGGCAAAGAGTAAGTTCGAGTATGTACGACAGTTTGAAGTGGAAGATAAGTGCCTCCCAAACTGCTGGATTGTGGTTCGTGTGGATGGTAAAGGATTCCACAGGTAAAATTATAGCTAATGTGACAAACTTATAGGTACTTTGACATAACACTTTTACCATTTTTTTTTATAAATACAGTTAAAATTCTGTTTATTGTTCTGTTTTACAGCATATAAAGTGTGGTATAGGATTTTAGATTACCATCTAAACTCGCTTATAAGTGGAGTCAAGCTGCAAACAACATAGACCCTGATCTGCCATCACATAATGCACTGGCAGATGAGGGTCTATGTTGTTTACTCCTAACAAACTGCATAGACCCAGATCTGCTGGCTCATTATGCAATGACACATCTGGGTCTATGCAGTTTGCAGTTGGACTCAACTTATAAATGAGTACATATGGTATTCTTCTTGGACTTCATCAGAATTTGTATAACCTTAACTAATGTGCATTAGACGCATGCATGTAGGTTACAATAACTCACTTTTCAAGTGTACATGACTTTTGTTCTCATTAGGCCAAATTTAGTCATAAAATAGGATTTTTGTCCCTACATATCTCACAATTTGTCAGGTAAAGATTACTTTGATTTGCCCTAGAATTAATGCAAGAGTTGAAAGGTATTGTTTACAAAGAATTAATGAAGTATTCATCCAAAAGTATAAGGTTTATTTTTATGCTGAGAGTAATCAAGTGAAATGTTTATCACTTGGCTGTAAAAAAAAAACAGTAAAAAATAGTAATAATTTCTTCAAAATTCTAGGAAATTAATTTTAAATGGTACTAATGGTCTGTCTTGTGCTGGATGCAAATTTAGTTCAGTGGTATCACAAATGTACAAAGTCCACTTGGTTAATTTGACATTTTCGCCTTTATTTATGATGTATTTTAAATGTCTGGTTGAATCTTATATTTGTCTGTTGACACTTAAATTCATCAATGATGTTCATAAAAGTATTTTCAGAATCTCTCTCTCTCTCTCTCTCTCTCTCTCTCTCTCTCTCTCTCTCTCTCTCTCTCTCTCATCATTCTGTATGAATATGATCCAGTCTGTATATTTTGTCATTGCTCACAAGATACTTTATGGCTAGCTTAACCTGATCTCTGTTGACTGTGGTGATTTGAGACTGCCATGGCCGAGTTTTGAAGCTCATGTAGGACACAATATGTCTGATAATGGACCGACCATGTATAATTATCGGGGGGTGGGGGTGGAGGAGGCTTCAGATTTATAAAAAAAAAACAGCCCTCAAATAACTACTGATCGTAATCTCTTAAAATGGACTGAAGTCTCTGAACTTTTACAGCATGTTTTGTTGTGGTTATGATGACAAAATATAAATACATGTAGTAGATTGTTGATGACCAATAAGCATTTGAATTCTACACTATATAATATACAGAAGAACCTCATTAATCCGGACACCTTCGTTCCTAGAGAATATGTTCGGATTAATGAGTTTTCCAGATAATTGAATCATGCACATTTTTATTTTGCGATGTTATCATACCATATACATGTATTGTACATGTACATGTATTTGCTAGCTGTAATGTAAAAAGTACAACGAATACAAATTTATATTTTGCAGTTAAATGCATTAAGGTAAACTAATCAAATGCAGTCATTTTTATAAGTAATATTTTACAACTGTTATAGCTGCTAATGAGCCAATAATTGACGTCGTTTTTTATTCTAAAATGAAGCCCTATACTGTCCACAGCTTAAATCAATCAACTTTATTTGTACAGCCATCAACAAACTGTGACTGTTACATACAATTGGTAAAGAAGAGACTTAATGACACACTTAATTTATTAACCATATGTTATGTCAGAAAAGTGGACGATTTGATCCCAGTGTGTTTATTTAATTATGAACAACCCCTTCAGCGACTAGCAAAAACAGACATTGTTTATACAATCGCTGGTTGCAATATGGTCATGCTACTTGAAGTTTATTTGCACACATGATCACATGATCAATTTATAACTTTAACGTGCCACTAGAATTTGACCAATCAGAGATTGATACATTTACACACCTCCAAATTTGCGTAGGTGAATCTGTGTTATCTGATTGACTGTATTTTCATATACGATTCTTCGAATCTCCTTATTTTTGGAAAGATTATTTCGGGATTATCGAGGCAAGTTTTGTAGTAATTTTCCACTTTGGTCCCCAATTTTGATTTCCGGATCCAGAACGTGGATTTCTTGATTAACAGAGCAAATTAACGTATAGAAATTTTTTTCCTGTTTAACTATGTCCAGATAGCGAGGTTTCCAGATAAACAGAGTCTGGATTAAAGAGGTTCCTCTGTACTGTAGATAAATTGCTGCCTAAAAGAAATGTCCAGAATGTTTGTATTATTAACAAGTGTATAATGGAAGAAGTCTGAATCCTGTCATTGACATGAAATTGTACATTCAAACAGTTTTTTCTAGTGAGGTGGGTATAATTTGGTACAGTTAATTTCTGGGGCAGTTGGAAGATGTTGCTTCCTTTTTGGCCGTGACAGCAAATAACACCTCATTTTCTGGCCTACCATGAATGTGGAATGGAAAAAAAGGTGTTATGCCCTCTCTCCAACTTTCTGTCCTTCCCCATATCTATTAAAACTTTGTAAAGTTTTTCATCACAGTATGACTGAGTTTTTCATGCATTTTGTGTGCATGGTTCTACATCTTAGTGTATGAATGTCTCTTGGTGAGTGATACATGTACACTTTTGTCAGGTATATAACTGTGACCATCATTGTCATGGGTTAAGTCATCCACTTTGGCTTGCAAGCTCCTACAACTTTGTGTATGCATGTTTTATGGTGAATGCAACACTTCTGTCAGGTATATAACTGTGACCATCATTGAATTGGGTCAAGTCATGCACTTTGGCTTGCTGGGTCCTACAACTTATTGCATGGATGTCTCTTGGTGAGTGCAACACGTTTGTCAGGTGATATAACTGTGACCTTTACCTCATTGACTTGGGTTAAGTCATGCACTTTGGCTGCAGGTTCAATATACTTTGTCTATGAATGTTTTATGGTGAGTACAACACTTCTGCCAGGTATATAAATGTTACCATCATTGACTTAAGTCTTGCACTTTGGCTGCAGGGTCCTACAACTTTGTGTGTGAATGACTTTTTTGTGAGTGCAACACTTTTAATCAGAAAGCCTTTTCATTATCTTTTGAAGTAGCCTGCAAACAATACAGTAGATTAGTGTGACCTTAATTTCATGCTTCATTGACTCTATTTAAGATTTACATTTGCCTCTGTTTCTTATGCACTAATAGCTGCAGGCTCATATGTATGGATGCCTTTTGGAGAGTGCAACACACTTCCACCAAAAGTACGTCAGTTTGTGCTATTTTTCATGCATTATTGACTGTTAAGTTTGCATTTATGTCACTTTCTCATGCACTATTGGATGCAGGGTCATACAACTTTGGTGAATGAAACACCTGTCTTCCAAAAATAAGACCCATATTTCACACTTAGGTGACTTGTTAAGTTTTGTGTTTAAGTCAGTTTCTCATGCACTACTAATTGGCTGCTGGGTCATACCACTTTGTGTGTGGATTCCCCTTGGTAAGTGCAAGACCCTTTCACCAAAAGTAGGTCAGTGATCGGTATTTCATGTTGTAGTGATTTTGGGCACTGTAAATGTGTTTTGTGATTGGATTCTCATGCACTGTTGTCTGCATAGTCATGAAACTTCAGTCTGGTAAACCTATTATACCACAGCAAGCTGTTGTTTAATATGTTAGACTGACACATTGGTCAGATAAATAGTTAAGATCTTAAATGACCTTCAATAATTATTCCCATCTTGGCACTATCTAAACTCTAAATGGATATTATACTATGATACTATTGGCTTTGGTCTTGATTGCAAACAGCAAATGTTGTAAAAGGTAAATATGTAATATTCACAACATGATCCTTCCTCTATCATATATCATCTGTTTTTAGCAGCTTTTTTTTTTATCAATTCCTCCACTTTGATGAGCAGGGGTACATATACAGTATATAGAATTCACTGTATCTGTTTGTGCATCTATCCTTTTGTCCTTCCTTTCTAGGCCTATATTACTGTGCCTATTGGCTTAAAACTTTCACTCTATGAGCATCTTGGGATGAATGTGTGTTGCACACCGAACTGGGTCACTGTAACTAAATCTAGATTTAGTCAGATTACTAATAAACTGTGTCTTGAATTTAATTCCAGTAACTTTGCACCTGTGGCCACCAAACTTAAAACAAGGGTGCATCTTAGAATGAACGTGTGCTGCACACCAAAACTAGGTCTGTGTGATGTACTTTCCATGATTGATCATTGTTTTAAACTCAATGTGAAGGCTCTTATTGATATAAGCCATTCAGCTGTGGCCACAAAACATACACTGTGTGTGCATCTTGGGATGACTCACTGTTCTGTTACTGCTACCTACTTTGCAGGATTTTTTTTCAAAATTGGTTAAAATTAATGTGTGCCAATATATTTTTACTATTAGCCACTACACAAAGGTTCCATCTTAAGAAGATGCGTTGCAGAATTAAACAAGGTCACAACCTGCTTTCTTAGATTTTTTTAACACTGCTCAAAAATGGTGTCCAGGCTCTTATTACAATACCTTCTCATCCATTGCTACTAATGCATTGAGGGTGCATTATTGGATGAAGGTGTGTTATGCACCAGGACTGAGTCACTGTAACCTACTTTCTATTCTCTGTTGAACGCTGATTCATCCCACAGAAGTGGTGGGGGAGGGGAGAAGGGACATATCTTACATGTAATTGTGAGCTCCTGTTCTTTGAGAACTCTAGTAATGGTGGTGTTTAGAAAATGCTGAACCTTAACTTTGTGCAGTTTGATTGTTAACTAAAGGACCTAGAACATACCAAGTAATTTGCATCATAAGGTCCACGGTCAGGGTCTTTGATGTGGGAGTGGCATTCATGGGAGGCAAAAGTTTAATTTTGTTGTTGTTGTAATTATTGATGCCTTTCTTGAGCGTTGCTCCTGTAATTGAAGAAAAAATTATGTTTTATTCTAACATGCCATTGTGACAAATTAGGCTTCACCATAGCAACCATAAATGTCATGGAGGGTCAGCCACATATTTTCGTCCTGATGACAGACTGTGTGATGAATTCAGCCCACAAATCTGTATATTTCAAATAATGCCACTGTTGTGTGATTGACCATACATTGGTAGCTTGGTTTTGATCTGTTTTATTCATTTTACCTGTACCATAGAAAATGGCTTAAGCTATGGCAGTACTGGGTATATGTATTGTTTAATAACAAACGAGATTTAGAGTTAACAGAATATTGTGTGAACTACCATAGACTGACCCCATATCAAAAGGCAGCAATCAGACCAGGGTATTGATGTGTATGGTGGTAATCTTGTATGACTTGCTTATTACCAAAATAAATTTCAGTAGATACTTTGGAAAGGGCTGTTTGTTCCATACAAATTGCTAGTTCTCATTAATATTATGAGACCTGTTGAATTGTGAATCAGCTAAATAGAATCATTGAGCTGTTACACCTACCTTAAATATGCCAGATGTGGCAGGGTTATATATGTCTTAATTTGTACTTGCCCTCTAAAATGTGTTTGCATTTTCCTAAAGTGGTGACATAAAGCAACCCAGCGATTTTTCATGGATGATTGGGAATGGGGCCTGGACCCATCATTTTTGGGGAAAGATTAGATTCATTGGGAATACAATTTTCAGAAGAAAGTTGCTCAATTGGGAATTCTGCATGATTTGTAAATATTTTACATTGGTATTGAGGACCATTTACATCGTGATTGGGACCTATTTTACATTGGTATTGAGGACCATTTACATCGTGATTGGGACCTATTTTCTACCCCTGAGGATACCTTACAAAATCTCAGGAACCATCCTGCATTGAATCAACAATTTTCTGATAAATTATTAAAAATTAAAAATAAGTGCTCATTTTATTGGTTCACTGGACATGGAAAGCTTACTTGAAATATTGAATTTGTAATGTTTTTCTCATAAGTTGCTGAATCAGTAATTTTTTAGATACCTGGCCGCAAGTCCACATGAGCTAATGGTATGGTCCTGCGGGTCTATTTTAGGATGTTTGATTATGGGATTCACACTAATTTCTCAAAACTTGTGCTGAAATATAAACCAAAAGTGCACAAATCGTGCATCCCATTTTCAAACCCTTGTTTTATCTCAGCCCTCTTTTTTTTTTCAATGGAGAGGGAATTCACTTCAAAATTGTAAGTTCTAGAATAGACCCTGGTCCTGTGTAAGTCATGTATTGTCCATCGTGCATCATCTGTAAACATTTCCTATTTTCAACTTCTCAGAAACCACTTGACAGATTTTTACAAAATTTCACAGGCTTGTAGAAATGAGACTGATCTATCAAATATGAATGCCCATTACTTATAATAGAAAACTTTTACATGACTACTGCTCAACAGAATAGTGAAAATGTCATACTCATCAGATTAACAATAATAAAGTCATTATAAATCAAATTTATTCATGCTATTAGTGTATAAAACTATCCAGGTGTCTAAATATTAGGGTGAAATGCATCCTTATAGACAGATGTCATTATATAATGCTTTACCTGTTGCCCAGGACAAGATTGGCCAGCCACCACTGGAATATCAAATAAACAAAAATACAGGTGGTAAACAGGTGGAATTTTGGGATTGATCAAGTTCAGTGGAACTCAGAATCCAGCAAGATTTAGAGTCAAATTAATATTGATACCACACCCACCCAGCCTCCCCAGGGACCAAACAAAATAGGACACAATCCCAATTTAAACAGGCCCCAGTCTGAAAGGAAAATATTTAGAAATAATGCAGAATTCCCAATTTTGGAACACCTGAAAATTTTTATTTGCAATGAATCAAAATGTTTCGCAAAATGGTGGGTCCAGATCCCATTCCTAATCACCAAAGAACAAAACCCTAAGGGCAATTAAATGCCCTGCAGGTCAGGACTGTCCCCACAACTATAAAAGCTGTGATAATGTGATACAACCTATGAGTGTGTGAATGTATGTGTTATGGTGCACATGAGCATGTAATGTTGCAAATAGGATATAACAGGGTGGTTTGTAGATGATACAAGTGTTATAATTTCAATCACCCTTATTTGTTGTGGGAAATGAGATGATTGGGCATATGTCTTTTGGCTGGAAGTAATACATACTGTATATACTCGCGTATTAGCTAATACCAACTGCAAACTGCATAGATCCAGCTCTGCCGTCACATAGTGCACCAGCAGATCTGGGTCTATGCAGTTTGTAAGGACTAATCAGTAGAACAAACAACATAGACCCTGATCTGCAGGTACATTATGTGACGGCAGATCATGGTCTGTGTTGTTTGCATTTGGACCTGGATTATACGCGAGTATTAACGGTAACTAGCAAAAATGTCAAGACTACTTTCTACACTCAACAGATTTTCTGAGGCTCATCATTTCATGAAGCCAAATGATGATCGGTCACTGAAGCTGATGACAAAATCTGCAGAATGTATCATGGAGGAGTTTAAGGACATTATCCTTGCCTATGGACAAAGTGATGAGTACAGTTTTGTCTTCCGTAGAAACACCACAGTCTACAACAGGAGAGCAAGGTGAGGGACACACTGAACCATATGTTGTATTGTCTAGAGACTGATTCCCACATAATCTGGCAGTGCAGGCAGATGCTTTTCTGATGAAGCAATTGTAGAGCATTTGTCATTTTTCATTGATTGTTTTTTGCCAAAATTCAGTTTTGTATCACTCCTTCTGTTTTGCACTCCAGGCTATATGGAAAATAGCCTCGATTGTAACATCATGTGGATAAATTAAACAATTATTATTTGATCATTGATCAGTAAGCAGCAATTGATGATCAATCATTAAATTTATTTGATTCTCAACACATGTTTTATCTTCTCTAACATGTAACTTTGTGCAGTGAGTAGCTCAGTCTGTTTTTATTTCACCAGGGAATATAAGGCCAAGGGAACTTCTGTGGTCTTGTGTTCATCGTGCATTGTCCATCATGCATCTGTCAACATTTTCTATGTTCAACTTCATCTCAGAAAGAACTGAAAATATTTCCAAAATATTTGTCTGAGAGCACTCTGTCATAAAGTCGTTCAAGCTTATACAAATGATATCAGTCCATAATTATAAAAGGAAAATTTATTAATTTTGATTTATACACAACTTTTTAATTCTTACATATTTCTCTTTGCTTACTGCACAGTTACCTGTGTATATTTTTTAAAATGGTTTATTATATTGTGCATTATTATCCTACTTGTCCATATTTGTTAAATAGTAGGGCCTGGGTAGTATTAGATAGTGGACACATTGTCCATTAAGTAGTCAGGACTGGGTAGTTTTAGATAGTGGATACATTGTCCATTAAGTAGTCAGGACTGGGTAGTAATAGATAGTGGACACATTGTCCATTAAGTAGTAGGACTTTGGTAGTATTAGATAGTGGACACATTGTCCATTAAGTAGTCAGGACTGGATAGTATTAGATAGTGGACACATTGTCCATTAAGTAGTAGGGCCTGGGTAGTATTAGATAGTGGACACATTGTCCATTAAGTAGTAAAGCCTGAGTAGTATTAGATAGAGGACACATTGTCCATTAAGTAGTAAGGCCTTGGTAGTATTAGATAGTGGACACATTGTCCATTAAGTAGTCAGGACTGGGTAGTATTAGATAGTGGACACATTGTCCTTTAAGTAGTAAGGCCTGAGTAGTATTAGATAGTGGACACATTGTCCATTAAGTAGTAAGGCCTGAGTAGTATTAGATAGTGGACACATTGTCTTTTAAGTAGTAAGGCCTTGGTAGTATTAGATAGTGGACACATTGTCCATTAAGTAGTAAGGCCTGAGTAGTATTAGATAGTGGACACATTGTCCATTAAGTAGTAAGGCCTGGGTAGTATTAGATAGTGGACACATTGTCCATTAAGTAGTAAGGCCTGAGTAGTATTAGATAGTGGACACATTGTCCATTAAGTAGTAAGGCCTGAGTAGTATTAGATAGTGGACACATTGTCCATTAAGTAGTCAGTCCTGGGTAGTATTAGATAGTGGACACATTGTCCATTAAGTAGTAAGGCCTGGGTAGTACTAGATAGTGGACACATTGTCCATTAAGTAGTAAGGCCTGAGTAGTATTAGATAGTGGACACATTGTTCATTAAGTAGTTAGGCCTGGGTAGTATTAGATATTGGACACATTGTCCATTAAGTAGTAAGGCCTGGGTAGTATTAGATAGTGACACATTGTCCATTAAGTAGTAGGGCATGGGTAGTTTTAGATAGTGGATATATTTTCCATTAAGTAGTCAGGCCTGGGTAGTATTAAATAGTGGACACATTGTCCATTAAGTAGTCAGGACTGGGTAGTATTAGATAGTGGACACATTGTCCATTAAGTAGTCAGGCCTGGGTAGTATTATTTAGTGGACACATTGTCCATTAAGTAGTAAGGCCTTGATAGTATTAGATAGTGGACACATTGTCCATTAAGTAGTCTGGGCTGGGTAGTATTAGATAGTGGACACATTGTCCATTAAGTAGTAAAACCTGGGTAGTATTAGATAGTGACACATTGTCCATTAAGTAGTCAGGCCTGAGTAGTATTAGATAGTGGACACATTGCCCATTAAGTAGTCTGGACTGGATAGTATTAGATAGTGGACACATTGTCCATTAAGTAGTCAGGACTGGGTAGTATTAGATAGTGGACACATTGTCCATTAAGTAGTAAAACCTGGGTAGTATTAAATAGTGAACACATTGTCCATTAAGTAGTCAGGCCTGGGTAGTATTAGATAGTGGACACATTGTCCATTAAGAAGTAAAACCTGAGTAGTATTAGATAGTGGACACATTGTCCATTAAGTAGTAAAACCTGGCTGGTATTAAATAGTGGAGACATTGTCCATTAAGTAGTCAGGTCTGGGTAGTATTAGATAGTGGACACATTGTCCATTAAGTAGTAAAACCTGGGTAGTATTAAATAGTCGACACATTGTCTATTAAGTAGTCAGGCCTGGGTAGTATTAGATAGTGGACATATTGTCCATTAAGTAGTAAAACCTAAGTAGTATTAGATAGTGGACACGTTGTCCATTAGGTAGTAAGGCCTGAGTAGTATTAGATAGTGGACACATTGTCCATTAAGTAGTAAGGCCTGGGTAGTATTAGATAGTGGACACATTGTCCATTAGGTAGTCAGGCCTGGGTAGTATTAGATAGTGGACACATTGTCCATTAAGTAGTCAGGCCTGGGTAGTATTAGATAGTGGACACATTGTCCATTGAGTAGTCAGGCCTGGGTAGTATTAGATAGTGGACACATTGTCCATTAAGTAGTAAGACCTGGGTAGTATTAGATAGTGGACACATATAAGATATAATTGACCCACATAAGTCTATTCAGACATCTATGAAGGCTTTTCAGATTTGTACAAATGATGACAATCAATTGTCTAGTATAACTGCCATTACTAAAAATAAAAAAAACTGTAAACAACTTCTCAAAAAAATTTCTCATTAGAATGTTACCAAATTTGACTGAAAGCAGCCTGGCATAAAGGCCTTTTAATTAGGAACATAGACTGTCTTGTAAATGCCTTTAAATTAGGGACATAGACTGTTTTGTAAAGGAATTTTAATCAGGGACATAGACTGTCTTATAAAGGTCTTTTAATCAGGGACATACACTGTCTTGTAAAGGCCTTTTAATCAGGGACATACACTTCTTGTAAAGGCCTTTTAATCAGGGACATAGACTGTCTTTTTTGTAAAGACCTTTTAATCAGGGACATAGACTGTCTTGTAAAGGCCTTTTAATCAGGGACATAGACTGTCTTTTTTGTAAAGGTCTTTTAATCAGGGACATAGACTGTCTTGTAAAGGCCTTTTAATCAGTGACATATACTGTCTTTTTTTAAAAGGCCTTTTAATAAGGGACATAGACTGTCTTGTAAAGGCCTTTTAATTAGGGACATAGACTGTCTTGTAAAGGCCTTTAATCAGGGACATAGACTCTTTTTTGTAAAGGCCTTTTAATCAGAGACATAGACTGTCTTGTAAAGGCCTTTTAATTAGGGACATATACTGTCTTGTAAAGGCCTTTTAATTAGGGATATAGACTGTCTTGTAAAGGCCGATTTTGGTCAATGTAATAGATCATTTTTTCAACATGCACACACAGTCAGATATATAATTTTGTCATCATTTTGCAAAAAGCATTTGAACGTTTACAAAAATAATGTTTGGAATGAATGTTAAAATAGCCTTCAAAGTAGGCCAGGGTTAGCAAAAAGGCCTGTTTTTGCCGAATTTGCAATGTTTATAGTTTTCATTATTAAGTACTTCAATCGAAAGCCAAGGTAATATTTAAAAATGATATGTATAATGTCTATATCTTCAACATATTCAAAGATTTTTCTGGTTCTTAATTGAAGCATGGACCAAAAATAGAACAAAAAAATTATGTTCTATATCGAAAAACCTAGATATGTTCATTTTTAGGGTAAAAATACCCTTTAAAATTTTGTGGGTCAATGCTTCAGTTGAGAACCCAAAGGATCCTTGGGTATGTTGAAGATACAGACATGTACATTATATTGAAATATGGCCTTAGTTCTTAGTTGAATCACTTATTAACAAAAGCTATGAATGTTCTAAAGGAGATTGTACATGTATTATCAGGGCCATTTATTGTCCAGGTAATATGTAATTATTATTGATGAGCACAACTTCTTCATTTTAATATTAGGTCATCATGGCCCATATTTTACACTTACCTGACTTGAGTTAAATTTTGTGTTTGATGGTCATTTCTACAGCACTGTTCATGCTAGAATCATGAAATTGATGATGATATCCATCTCTGTTTCTTCCAGACCCTTACAACAAAAGAAGCTCATCCTAATCTATATTTCATCTTGTAATGCTGTGGTTAAGCTTTTGCGTTTAGCTCATAACCATATGAGTTTTGGCCATGCTATGTCCATACTGTCTGACCTAAAATCATGTAACTTAGTGAGTGGATGCATCTTAATAAGTTTTACATCCTTATTGCAAAAAGAGGTCTCAGTGACCTATATTTCATACTTTAATGACTTTGTTGAAATTTTGAATTTAAAGTTTATTTATTGGGTGCTGTTTATGTTCCAGTAATGAAACCAGATAATTGGATTTATCTTTGTTAATTCTATAGCCTTACAACTAAAGAAGATCACTGTCACCTGCATCTTATATTTTACTAACATAGGTTAAGTGTTTGTGTTTATGACTGCATTGATTCTTCCATGTTATATACATCATAGTCTACTCAGGGGACCATTTCTGACCACTGTAGTTGGAAGGAAGAATAAAGTTTCCATATTGTTGACTCTACATCTGTATTGTAATAGGTCAACTGGTACATGTGAATGAGTAAAGGAATTAGATGAGTGGATTGGATGCTGCATGCTTTTCATATCAGACCTCATCTGTAGTGGCTAATCAAGGTAATTGTTGATGCATGCACTATGCTTGTACTACTGGCTGTCACTCCAAGGTTACTCAAAGCCTGTGACTTTCACCCAGTAAAATCTGGCTTATGTGTGTGGACAATGATAATAGCTTCTGAAGCAGATTGGAAGAACAGTGATTTTAAAATAAATAATGCATAAATAACATTAATCTCTGACTTTTATTGACTCATTATTAGTACCTACTGTGATATCATAGAAAAGAATTTATTTTTTATTTTATGTATTTTATGCACTGTCTCAGTAGATAGGTAGGTAGGTAGCTGGATAGTTAAATAGGTAGGTATGGATTGGTGGGTAGGTTGGTAGGTAGGTAGGTAGTTTTAAAGGTATGTCAGCACAATACTGGCTGTATAGTACCGATTAAATATTAAAATTTAAATTGTAAAGAGAAAAAATTGCCAAAAACGTATGAATTGTAAAAGGGGACAAAATTTTGTTGTCAAGGTCACTTTAGTCGGAATTTGCCGGTATGATAATGTTTACAGTGTCTGCTGAAGACTACTAAAATTAGAGGTGAGCTACATGTATGTAGTCATTGATTACGCTCTAGTTTATTTTCTGGTCCGGTTCTATTCACCTAAGACGAGGCAGTCACCAGAAAGTCTATGCAGAAAGGTGTGGGCCAGTGTAGCATTATGACTGACCAAGAGAAACTATAAAAGGTCAATTGGAAAACTCATGCTTTATAAAAATTGTTACTACTGAACTTGGGCTACTAACATCAGTACTTAATGTAAATCCTGAATTTGAAGTATATTTTGATTTGTGTGATACATTGAAGACAACCCATACCATACTATGGCAAAGCAGGCATTGTACAGGGTTTTGTATACAGAATACCATGGCAAAGCAGGCATTGTACAGGGCTTCATATACAGGCATTGAACAGGGCTTCATATACAGAATACCATGGCAAAGCAGGCATTGTACAGGGCTTCGTATACAGGCATTGTACAGGGCTTCGTATACTGAATACCATGGCAAAGCAGGTATTGTACAGGGCTTTGTATACAGAATACCATGGCAAAGCAGGCATTGTACAGGGCTTCGTATACAGGCATTGTACAGGGCTTCGTATACTGAATACCATGGCAAAGCAGGCATTGTACAGGGCTTCGTATACAGGCATTGAACATGGCTTCGTATACAGAATACCATGGCAAAGCAAGCATTGTACAGGGCTTCATATACAGGCATTGTACAGGGCTTCGTATAGAGGCATTGTACGGGGCTTTGTATACAGAATACCATATATACTCACTTATAAGTTGGGTCCATCTACAAACTGCATAAACCCAAATCTGCAATCGATTAATGCACAAGCATATCTGGGTCTGTGCATTTTTAATGAGTAATATGTAGAACAAACAACATAGACTCAGATCAGCCAGTGTATGGTATAACAGCAGATCAGGGTCTATGTTGTTTTCTGTCAGACCTGACTTACAGGCGAGTATATATGATAGTGTTTTTTATACTCTGTTTATACAGATCTATCTTGCTTCCTTTAGTTGATTTTTTTTGTGTTGTTTTGAGTTTGTGTATTGTTAGAAAATTTCAAGTTCACCTGGCAACTTTTTAACACTTTTGTGTAGATTTTTCTTCTTCAGCTAAGTAATTAAGAGATATTCATTTCATTCATAGAACTATTATTATATTGCAATAGTTAGATATCAATATCAATCAGCCTGATAATTCTGATCAGGGCCAGATTAAGACCTTTAAAGGCCCTAAGCACTGAAAAGATTATGGTGCCCCCATATGTAATTCAAACTAAAAACAATACTAAACCGTAATTTCTCATTTTTTTAAATTTTGTTTTTGGTCCCCCTGCTTTGCTGGTGCCCTAAGCATGTGCTTAGTCTGCCTATTGGGTAATCCAGCACTGATTCTGATGATACTAGGTCCTCAGCAAACTTCCACGCTATATCATAGCACTAGGTCCTCAGCAAACTTCCACACTATATCATAGCACTAGGTCCTCAGCAAACTTCCACACTATATCATAGTACTAGGTCCTCAGCAAACTTTCATACTATATCATAGTGCTAGGTCCTGATTTAAAATGTAAAACTCGTCACTTTGAATTGGAAAAAGATCAGCTATTGAAAAAGGATTTAAAAGAATACCATCTGTACTTGCTTATAAGTCGAGTCCAAATGCAAACTGCACAGACCCAAATCTGCCATTGCATAATGTGCTGGCAGATCTGAGTCTATGCAGTTTGTTAGGAATGATCAGTAGAACAAATAACACAGACCCTGATCTGCCAGTGCATTATTTGATGGCAGATCAGGGTCTATGTTAATTGCAGTTGGACTCGACTTATAAGTGAGTAAAAGGGTAATTAACATTAGATACTTTGGTACTCTTTCCTTTGTACCTCTACCACAGTAACATATTTGCCATCAGGCTACAGATCCCTCAGTCATGATAAGCCACTGTGTAATCAGAAATTATTTAGAACTGATTATTCAGTAGACCTGTCTCTGATGAGATGATTAAAAACAATGCCACTGTTCAAATGACTACACTCAGTATTTTATATCACTGCATGCATGCCTTATCCAGTTTTACCCATAATCTTTACATGGATTTAACAACAGTGTCAGCTAGGTGTAATGACTGTCCTGCTTAATGTGAATGATCAGATAAACAGTATTGACCCAAATTTATAATCAATGTAGATTTAGATGGTATTTTCTGTGAAGATGTAAAATTCAAAATAGAATATTCAAGTAATCAACATTCAGTACAATCTTTGAAGTTTATCACTAATATGAATTTCATTCTTAAATCTTGTTAAATGTCTTATGATAAAGATTGTCAGAGACTACATGATGGACGAACTTTAAATCAGAGATTGTCAAAGACTACATGATTGACGAACTTAAAATCAGAGATTGTCAAAGACTACATGATGGTCAAACTTTAAATCAGAGATTTTCAAAGACTACATAATGGATGAACTTTAAATCAGTGATTGTCAAAGACTGCATGGTGGGCAAACTTTAAATCAGAGATTGTCAAAGACTAGATGATGGATGAACTTTAAATCAGAGATTGTCAAAGACTGCATGATGGATGAACTTTAAATCAGAGATTGTCAAGGACTGCATCATGGATGAACTTTAAATCAGAGATTGTCAAAGACTGCATGGTGGGCAAACTTTAAATCAGAGATTGTCAAAGACTACATGATAGATGAACTTTAAATCAGAGATTGTCAAAGATAATATGATGGACAAACTTTAAATAATATATATAAATATATAAACAGAGATATGTATCAGTTAGTATAAATTTCGTTTGCATGTAGATGATTCCATATTGACTAAATAGGATGTATGACAATTTAAATAAATTCTTTGAATATCAAGAAAAATTACATATACAACACATAATAATAAAAAGAGCAGAAAACAGGCATGTTGTCAGTGTCCTTATTAGTGAAATTAGTGTACTGATTTTGTCTTGTTATGACTTGGTGGAAATGGCAAATTTTAATTGTCTAATATAGGATCAACTATAAGCTTGTTCTCCACACGGGTAAATTCATAACCACTAAGGCTTACAATCATCTGCTACATTCATTAACCCAAATATCTGGACACCCCAATTTTCCAGACACCATATTTCCAAAATTTGTTATAATTTTCAATAGTAACATCAATTTTCTAGACACCAAGTAAATGTTTTGAAACCGATGGAACAAAATTCAAGTTGGAATGTAACAACACCGAAAAACATGTGAGTGGATAGCTGACTGTTGGACCTCGAAACCACTTTGATTACCCTAGTTATAGCCCAAGTTCCTCTGGCCATCCCAGCTTATTTACACCCTTGCCTGAAGGTGGGTTGGGGTTTATAATAATTCTTGTGTCTGTCCATCTGTTCTTCAATCCGTTTTGTCCTTCCATCCATCCTTCCATCTGGCACTCATTAGCACAACTAGTCCCGCAATTTTTTATGGATTGCCATGAAACTTAGTAAATATTATAGTCATAACCTAATAATGCATATATCAACAAATCACTTTATTCCTACAGTTTTTGTTAGAGTTATTGCCCTTTTTATCAGGTGCTTAATGCGGTGTATGACACAATCTCGTTAGCGCAACTAGTCCTGCAGTTTGTCTTGCAGTTTTTTATGGATCAATGTGAATAGTTATCATCTAAAGATGCACATATTGACAAATAATTGATTTTTGTTTTAGAATGATTGCCCTTTTTGACTTGCAGCTGGAAGCAATATATGACAGACTTTTAAGAACGCAATTACACTATCTTGCAGTTTTTAATGGATTGCTGTGAAACTTAGTACATGTACATGTTATGGTCATCATCAGAAGATATGCATGTTGACAAATCATTGTATTCACACTATTTTCAGAAGAGTTATGCCTTTTTTTATGCTGGAGAGGTGAATGTATATTTACATGAGCAAATTGCTCACCATTCCATTATTTCATCTTTCTCCTGGCTGAGATTTTATTTCTTCGAGGTGTCACTGTATTCTCGCCACCCTTTCACAATATCTAAAAAAAACATTTATTCAAGAACTAGTACCTGTATGCATAGAGAGCCAATTTAATAATTTTACTTTCAATTTAAAATACATCAAGAATCGAACTATTTTTCCTTTTCTATGTAAATGCCATCACATTTTAAGGACTGAGGCCCATCAGTTGTGTTTACCATCAACATTTTTAAAACTCTAAACTAAGTTTACCTTGCTGACTTCCAACCAGCATTGATGATTGAATGTAAAGGGTGCATCAGAACACAATATAGACAGGGTTCAATCTAGGATTTAGGAATATGGGGTTAATGGTCCCTTGATATTTTGTAAAGGGTCCTTGCCCAGTATTCATAAAACTCCTCAGTCATGAATGCTCACTCAAACTCAAATTACCTTTGTTATAAGTCTTAAAGTTGTTTAATTGTTACAAAATATAAATTTATTCGACATCTGTATTTAAATTTATTGTTGCTTTCAAATGTCTTGTATTTTAATTATCTTTCTTGCAAACAATCTAAATTTAGTTTAATTGTGCACTCAGGTTAATAGTTTCATGAATATGCGGCAATATCAAGTTTTGATGGGCCAGTACTATTCTTTTCAAATAGAAAAATGATTTTCATTTTTGAGTAATTTCACACTACATGTATGCAATTTATAATACTGAACATAAATACATTTACATTTTCAAATTATTTCTTCATTTGAGTAAAATCTTTTTTTCAGCATTCTTCCCATACTCTAGACTAGCCACCATTTGATTCAGAGAAAAATGTCATGTTTTTGATGGCATGCTTGTGAAAGACAATCAGGTTTAATTTAGATAAGTAACAAGTGTCTCCAATTTTTACACTGAATTAAATTTACTCAGTTTGCTTTACTTTTGTGCCAATGAGTATGCTGTGGTAATTTCTCATTGCTCATGTTTTGGTTACCGTATATACTCACGTATAATCTAGGTCCAAATGCAAACAACATAGACCCTGATCTGCTATCGCATAATGTGCCGGCAGATCATGGTCTGTGTTATTTGTTCTACTGATTAGTTCTTACAAACTGCATAGACCCATATCTACTGGCGCAATATGCGATGGCAGATCTTGGTCTGTGCAGTTTGCAGTTGGTATCAGCTTATACGCAGGTATAGATGGTACATAGACAAATTGTGTTGAATAGCAATCTGAATCATTTTACAAAGAAGATCTATGACATGCAAATGAGAATTACTTCATGTGTATCTATGTATAGCAGGGTAGCAAGCCATGTTGCCTATCCTGTTGACTTTATTACCAAAGTACATAGCATTCAGTTCTGATGGTGCATTGCATAAAGAGTGTTAAACATTTTAAGACAATTTCCATTAGATAGTGTCACTTTGATTTATTCTAAAACTGGGTGTCAGTGTGGTCATGTAGGCACATTTACTCATCTTAAATTAAATATTAATTATTGTTCTAAAATTTAATACTAAATAGTTTAACCAAAGTCTATTCAGTCGTGATTATTTAAACCTCTGCACCTTTACTGTCATCAAGAAACTTCCAGACAAAAATATTTGATCGATATGAACTTTTACAATGATGGCCAGGTACTAAACTGGGTCAAGAAAAGAGCACGTCGGGTCTCATCACCACAATATAGGGTAGTACACATTTTTTTTCTTCAACATGCGTAGCTTTCATGGTGACATAACATCGTCAGACATTCAATCTAGTTTGTACAGGATCAAAGGAATATGGATGTCTGAGGATCCAAATAAAGTGAATAATTGCCATTTAAAGGTATGTGTAATCAAATTCTCGAAAATGACACTCATTACTGAAATAGTTGGTGCTGAACGCTTACATGACCTGTATGACTTTTACTATAATTTGGGCAAATTTCCACAAAAAATGTCACCACATGTTCATGAAACACCTCTTGTGAAGATGTATGTTTGCATATAGTGAAGAAGACTGGTTATCATTTATCAGTGTTAAAGATTGTCAGGTACCAGCATAAATTGGCAAGCCAATATCATAATCCAAGAACTAGTAAAATGTATGTCTCCCATTTGATTAGTCAGTGACATCATTGGTACAACAATGACATCATTCACATAACAGCTAGTTTGGAAACTTCATCCAGAACAGCAGTGATTGGTTGATAGCTTCACATCTGTGTGGTGCATCATGAATAAAAAGTAAGAAATTTTTGTACTCTGCTGTCTCATGAGCCTTGAAAGTGTGATGCATTTGTAAAAAAATGTTATATATGAAAGCAGTATAAATTTAGCTCAGTAGAGATATTTTGGACAAGCTATTCTGGAAAAATTATATTTTTCATTTGCACACCAATTATCTGGACAGCAAGAAAAGTAATAGTTTTTAATGTCTGGATATTTGGATTAATGATAGTACTATTAGTGACCTAAATGAAAAGACTCTATTGCAATAGACATTGAAAATTTTGCTGTGGGTGTAATAAGTGCAGGTACTTGATACCCATTGACACTTTTATGCATTGCCTAGTAGAATTTATACTTGATACCCATTGACACTTTTATGCATTGCTTAGTAGAATTTATACTTGATACCCATTGACACTTTTATGCATTGCCTAGTAGAATTTATACTTGATACCCATTGACAACCACTTTTATGCATTGCCTAGTAGAATTTATACTTGATACCCATTGACACTTTTATGCATTGCCTAGTAGAATTTATACTTGATACCCATTGACACTTTTATGCATTGCCTAGTAGAATTTATACTTGATACCCATTGACACTTTTATGCATTGCCTAGTAGAATTTATACTTGATACCCATTGACAACCACTTTTATGCATTGCCTAGTAGAATTTATACTTGATACCCATTGACACTTTTATGCATTGCCTAGTAGAATTTATACTTGATACCCATTGACACTTTTATGCATTGCCTAGTAGAATTTATACTTGATACCCATTGACAACCACTTTTATGCATTGCCTAGTAGAATTTATACTTGATACCCATTGACACTTTTATGCATTGCCTAGTAGAATTTATACTTGATACCCATTGACAACCACTTTTATGCATTGCCTAGTAGAATTTATACTTGATACCCATTGACACTTTTATGCATTGCCTAGTAGAATTTATACTTGATACCCATTGACACTTTTATGCATTGCCTAGTAGAATTTATACTTGATACCCATTGACACTTTTATGCATTGCCTAGTAGAATTTATACTTGATACCCATTGACAACCACTTTTATGCATTGCCTAGTAGAATTTATACTTGATACCCATTGACACTTTTATGCATTGCCTAGTAGAATTTATACTTGATACCCATTGACACTTTTATGCATTGCCTAGTAGAATTTATACTTGATACCCATTGACAACCACTTTTATGCATTGCCTAGTAGAATTTATACTTGATACCCATTGACAACCACTTTTATGCATTGCCTAGTAGAATTTATACTTGATACCCATTGACAACCACTTTTATGCATTGCCTAGTAGAATTTATACTTGATACCCATTGACAACCACTTTTATGCATTGCCTAGTAGAATTTATACTTGATACCCATTGACAACCACTTTTATGCATTGCCTAGTAGAATTTATACTTGATACCCATTGACACTTTTATGCATTGCCTAGTAGAATTTATACTTGATACCCATTGACAACCACTTTCATGCATTGCCTAGTAGAATTTATACTTGATACCCATTGACAACCACTTTTATGCATTGCCTAGTAGAATTTATACTTGATACCCATTGACACTTTTATGCATTGCCTAGTAGAATTTATACTTGATACCCATTGACACTTTTATGCATTGCCTAGTAGAATTTATACTTGATACCCATTGACACTTTTATGCATTGCCTAGTAGAATTTATACTTGATACCCATTGACAACCACTTTTATGCATTGCCTAGTAGAATTTATACTTGATACCCATTGACACTTTTATGCATTGCCTAGTAGAATTTATACTTGATACCCATTGACACTTTTATGCATTGCCTAGTAGAATTTATACTTGATACCCATTGACAACCACTTTCATGCATTGCCTAGTAGAATTTATACTTGATACCCATTGACAACCACTTTTATGCATTGCCTAGTAGAATTTATACTTGATACCCATTGACACTTTTATGCATTGCCTAGTAGAATTTATACTTGATACCCATTGACAACCACTTTCATGCATTGCCTAGTAGAATTTATACTTGATACCCATTGACACTTTTATGCATTGCCTAGTAGAATTTATACTTGATACCCATTGACACTTTTATGCATTCCCTAGTAGAATTTATACTTGATACCCATTGACACTTTTATGCATTGCCTAGTAGAATTTATACTTGATACCCATTGACACTTTTATGCATTGCCTAGTAGAATTTATACTTGATACCCATTGACAACCACTTTTATGCATTGCCTAGTAGAATTTATACTTGATACCCATTGACACTTTTATGCATTGCCTAGTAGAATTTATACTTGATACCCATTGACAACCACTTTTATGCATTGCCTAGTAGAATTTATACTTGATACCCATTGACACTTTTATGCATTGCCTAGTAGAATTTATACTTGATACCCATTGACACTTTTATGCATTGCCTAGTAGAATTTATACTTGATACCCATTGACACTTTTATGCATTGCCTAGTAGAATTTATACTTGATACCCATTGACAACCACTTTTATGCATTGCCTAGTAGAATTTATACTTGATACCCATTGACACTTTTATGCATTGCCTAGTAGAATTTATACTTGATACCCATTGACACTTTTATGCATTGCCTAGTAGAATTTATACTTGATACCCATTGACACTTTTATGCATTGCCTAGTAGAATTTATACTTGATACCCATTGACAACCACTTTTATGCATTGCCTTGTAGAATTTATTGACAAACTTGCTTATAGTATGTAATTTGCATATGAACCATCAATGCATGAAAATCATAATTTTTGGGTGTACCTTTTCCAGGAACTTTATTTCTTATTAAAAGTTTGCAAAGTATTTACTTGAGTGCTAACTTAAGAATGAGCTGAAATTATAATTTTAAACTTATATGTATAATTAATTATTCATACATATTTTTAAAATAAACACTGATAAAAGTGTACAGAAAATTAATAACAGGAAGGTAAACACCTGTTCGAAAAATTTCAATTTATTTCTGTTAAAGAAGAAAAATAGGCAAGGAATCCTTTTCTCTTTCTTTTGATGAGGCTTGCATTCGTTTTGTTTATGGGGCATTTACATTTGCTTACTGTAAAGTCTTAATTATTCATGGGGATTATATACAGTCATGTATTTTATGGTTTGGGAGTAAATGGGCAATTTACCACCTATACTCACTTATATGTTGAGTCCAACTGAAAACTGTACAGACCCAGTTTTGCCATCGCATAATGTGCCAGCAGATCTGGGTCTGTGCAGTTTGTTAGGAGTAATTAGTATCACAAACAACATAGACCCTGATCTGCCAGCGCAAATCCCATCCATATTTCAGTTACTACTACTGCTCATGCCAGGAAACACACTCTTTTAGAGACCTCACAAACCTGTTGTCAAGTGGTACTTTTTCACGTTGGAAGCAAGTTTGAAATGTTTTCTCACACAATGGAAGTATACTCCATCTATATTTCTATATATTTCTCACTCTTTTGTGTCCAAGTGGAAGTTTCTAACTTTATTAGCCTAACTTAGTTGTGTAATACACATGTCGGTGCCATTTTGGTTACCTGCCCTTGTCAGTAGTACGTTCATTCAATAATGTGTACTTGACCAATGGTACCAATTCTTTCACTGACTGTCTAATATTATGGCCCAGAAAGGTTATGCATGTAATTTTTATAGGCAGCTGTGTTGGTCATTAGTGTCATCTTAACACTAAGTTTACATTACCCATGACTGATTTCACCTGTATAAGCTATCATTTTGCTCTCTGTATTTATAGATTTACAGGTGTCCACACAGTGGGCAGGACTAAGTGCTCAGAGTGCAAGCACTTTAAGCTAGCTGAGGACAACCACACTACATGTCCGGAATGTATGGCCTGAGATTCAAGTCATACATGTGACAGCTATGCACGTTGGACAGAGAATATATGGACTTCAGTCTTGGCCAAACAGTGCACACAGGCAAAGAAGTGCCTGCCAGGGAGGAGGATGGCCCCATTCCATCATGACTGGACTCTGCCATCAGATTTAGATCAATGAAGGTCAACACCAAATCTGATACAGTCTACACCTATGCCTGAGGGGACCAGTTATGGTGTTCCAGTATAGCATATATCCCGTTCTGGCATCAAAACACTGGTATCAGCATTGAAGAGTCCATCTAGTATAGTGCCATGACAGATCCATGCTGGTTCTCAGACCAATATTGGTGCATGGTCAGAATCATGTAACAGTACCCAGATGCCATTATGGACCCAAGTCACTTCATGCCAATAAATCATCTCATAGCTATCATGGACCCATGTAGGCCTGGTACCCTCACAGATCCATCTTGGTTCAGTGCCATCAATGACCAATGTCAAACAGCTCCAGGAAGTCCTATTGTGACATTACTACTACAGCACCGTCTATGGTGACATTACAGTCTCAGATATTTGATACCATGCCCGGACCATAGACAATACATTCAGCAATCATCTTGAAGTTACAGTCGCTCTGTCGAGATGGACTCCTAGTCTGGTTCACTATCAGTCTTGGCATGATTCACGAGCACTATCACAGGCATCACAGGAGGTGTCTGCATCACACCATTCCTCAGGATACGATGACTCATGCTCACAAGCTCCATCATCATTAGTCAGTCAAATGATGACCAGAGATGAATTAGCCTTCTGCACAATGATCAAGGAAGTTTTTCAGCTGCTACCGCATGAATTTTGCTGGCCTCCTCCTCCATCAGCAGAGATTTACAAAGTCCCAGCATCTGTCAGTCTTTTGACGAAGAAAGACCAGATGACTTTCAAACAGTTACCACAGTCTGGTTGAGTTGTGGACTTATTGCAAGGTTCAGAGAGGCAACTGCAAGACCCCAGTGTCAACAGACCTTTCTATTCACAGCAATGACTGACATCCAACTTTAACACAGTATACTATAAGACACACATGTTTTTCCTACTGAGGTCCCAGCCATTGACAGAAATGTAGCAGGCCTGGGAACTTCAAAACCCTTATCAGTATGGATGGATCAGAAGCACTTAAGTGACATGCAGCACCTGATCTAGAAAGTCACCAGAATAGGTTGTATGCATGTATCCATGGCAATATTCCAGTAAGCGGAACATAGTCAAGCTTTGCCTGCTGGTGTTGTTTGGGAATCAGTTTCACAAATGGCACATGTTCTGAACAGGGAAGCACAACACACACTTTTCATTGCCATAAACGTGTCAGAGAATCTACAGCTCGCCAAAATAGATGCCTTGCTCTTGAGTTCTGTCTTCCTTAAAGAGCACCACAAGGCCACACTTAGATTGCAACCATTGTCTTTGAACCTGCTCTTCAATGGTCATGTGGAGGAAGTCCACAAACAGGCCATCATGGAGACAAATCTCACACAGGCCCACTGTCATAGACCTCAGTACTCATTCCAGAACAGGGAGTAGAGGAACAGGAAGGACCCTCCTGTGGCATGCTAAATGGGGAAATAATCCTACAGACCCTATTCTTGTCCAAACCACAGTTTGCAAGGGCCAGTTATGGCAAGAAGCTGAAAGAGAGGGATTGTTTTCGCCCCAGTTTCTCTCCATGCTTGCCTTCTTCCTGAAAGAAATTATGCCACTCTGGTCAAATATCACTATGGGAGGACGACTCTGCCACTTTGCCATGGAATGGATCCTACAAGTAGTTTTGAATTGCCTACAGATCACATGCAGCACCCCTCCCCCATTGCCTAGTGCTCATTTTGCAACAGTGTCCCAAAAGATCCATTCAGAGCTGATGTTCTGCAGCAGGAAAAAGATGACCTTCTCACAAAAAGGGCAGTAAAGATTGTTTGGAACACAAAATTATTGGGATTTTATTCAAGACTGTTGCTGGTGCCAAAGGCCGATGGCACACTTCAGCCAGTCATAGACTTGGGCTCTCGTAGCATTTTCATATGAGCACCATGGTTCAGAATGGAGACTCCAAGACTGGTTCTAAATGTTGTTCAGGAGGGTGATTTCGCAATCGGGTTAGATCTGCATGATGCATACCTCCATGTTCTGATACACAAGTCCTCCAGGAAATTCTTGAGGTTCATTTTCAGGGATACAGTTTACCAGAGCAGGGCACTCCCTTTTTGGTCTGAACATCAGTCCCAGGTCTTCACAGGAATTATGATGATTCTGTTGTCCCAGCGGCAGTCAGCTTTGCCCAGAATACATGAGGTCACATCTCAGCAAATGGGAGAACCACACTTGGCTTATGGCTGGTGTTCCCTTGAAGATTCATCTTTTTGAATTTTGATTTGTACTGATGCCAGTATGGCGAGCTGGGATTCCCATCTCCTGCTATTGTTTCAGGAAGTCAGTGGATTGTGGCCTCCTCAGGACCAGCTGTTATACATCAATCTCCTCAAGATGAAGGCTATTGTGAATGCCCACCCTCTCCCATTGCCCAAGGTTCATTTTGCTCTCTGGAAAGGGCATCCTCATTCTATTTGACAACTCCACTGTGATTGATTATCTCAAAAGCATGGGATGACCAAATCCACAGGTCTTTGCCTTCTGGTTTGAGACTTTCTTAGGTGGTATCATCAACAACAAATCCACATTCAAGCCTGTCACATTCTGGGCAAGCTCAGTGTATTGGCGAACTCACTTTCCCAATGGAATCAGCTAATCCAAACTAAATGGTCGATTCACTTCTCAGTATTCATCAAATATGTGCCCAGTGGGCTGACCACTCATTGATCTATTTGCAGCAAGCTGGAATGGTAAGCTTCCAACCTTTTTCTCTCCAGTTTCAGATCAGAAGGCCTGGCAGTTGATGCGCTTTCCATAGATTCGAATGGTCTGGACACATACACTTTCCCTCCAAAGCTTTTGTGAAAAGTGAGTGAATCAAAGTGCCATCTTATCCTAATTGCTCCACTAAAGTGGGAAAACTCATGGATAAATGATTTCTTAAACTTGACGGTGGAAATTCCAAGTAAAATCATGGTTTTTCCTCACCTGCTTACCCAGAACTGTTGAACCTGCACATATGAATCATATCAAACAAGCCCTCAGGGGCAAACATTTCTCAGAACAATTGGTGGACAGAATCGCTCAGGCAGGAAGGCCCACCACTCTGAAAGTGTATGAGGAGAAGTGGAGAGTTTTCTTCCAGTGGTATGAGCAGGAACACATTACTCAGCTTAAAGCATCAAAATCCCAAATAGCTAACTTTCTCCTTTGGGTTTTTGAGGTTAAGAAGTTAGCACCCATAACTATAAAATCATCATGAAAGGAAGGATATAGGAAAAAAAAAAGACCTCTCTGACCTTCTGGCAAAATTTGACTTGTCACAACCAATTGCTTTGTCCCTGTGCCCAAAATGGAATCTACCATGGTTGAACAAAGCACTGTTTGAACTGCTACCTAGAGCATAATTGGCTCATCTCTCTTATAAAACCTGCATACTATTTGCTTTTAAGGCTACAGCAGGCAGAATAAGTTGCTCTAGCTTTAGCAGGCAGAATCACTGAGATACATGCCTTTTCAGTGGATCCAAACTATCTACACAGTTCTATCATGATGGTTTGATTTTACTCATGATGGCCCCTGCTTCATTGCTAAGAACAGGCTCCCACTCATGGGCAATTGGTCATTTGTTGTGAAACCTCTTTCCTCATTGGACCCTTTGCCTCGGGGTCATCTACAGGATCTTGTGAAGTCTTTGAAGGTATACCTGAAACAAACTGATCCAGTATGAAGAGGGAGATCTCACTTTTTTCTACCACTGAAAGAAGGAAAGGTCGATATTTTAGCTCAGGCTCTCTTGTCCTGCTAATGATGGCTGATTCACACTGTGTATAGAGGCCAAATTAATTTCTTGCACATTTTGGCTCATGAGGTTACGGCAGTTGCCTCAAGCATAGAATTCCAGTGCAACTGTTCCCTAACAGACATAATCCAAGCAGTGGGATGGAGGGCAGAGACAACATTCTCTAGCTTTTACCTCAGAGATGTTTCATCCCAGAGGGTTCAGTTTGACTTGGTAGGACCTATAGCAGCAGCACAACAGGTCACCTTCTCAGGTCATTCAACAGCTTCACAATGATGTGGCCTCTCAGCTTCCACTGAATTTGCAGAGGGACATTTTTGTGTCCCTGTTAGCCGTGTTTCAGCATATGGAGTCACTAACGAAGCCTATATATCTCTCAAGATTCAAGGCTGCCTCAGATACCCTTGGAGATCTGAGATGGGGCTTTCTCCAGGGTAAGAGTATGTAACTCCCTCGACCCGTTACCTATTCTCCTAAGGTATTATGATCAGGTAACATATTTGAAGAAGAGACCAAATTTTCAAGTAAATTACATTTCGTTGATAATACTCACCTGATCATAATACAGACACACCCTCCCAACCTCCCCACAGTTACATCCTACTGACAGAGCATGCATTTCTGCTCCAGTAGTAACAAGCATGGACAGGATTTGGCACCAGTTCCTTAGAGGAGAGCACTCTTGTCTGACTCCCAATTATGTGAGTAGACAACTTTTAGCTTTTTTTATGGCTCAAATCTAGCGTGGGATTTGCAAGGTTGTGGTCGTACTCCAAAGGTATTATGATCGGGTAAGTATTATCAATGAAAAATATTTTTCTTCAAAACTTGATTTTCATAAATTTCCTACCTTTGTAATTTAATCTGAAGTAAGTGAAGATGTATTTTATTTCTAAGTCTCAATTTCACAAGTTGTAAAATGTCTACCATGTTTGGACATCCAGCCTAATATTGTAGCCTCATTTTGCCTTAATGGACCAGTTAACCTCTCTAAAATATGTAGAATACTCAGCCTACTCATTGGCTTGTACCCTATATAATCGCGTATAAACCTGGTCCAAATGCAAACAACATAGACCCTGATCTGTCATTGCATTATGCGCCAGCAGATCAGGGTCTATGTTGTTTCTTCTACTGATAAGTCCTTACAAACTGCATGGACCCAGTTCTGCTGGCACATTATGCTACCAGTTGCCTGTCCAGTGCCATCTGTCTGTCCATCCATCTGTCCATTACCATATCTCCTTCTAAACCAATGTGTGAATTCACAAAACTTTGAAACTATATTGCCCCCAGTGGTTTATTATCTCGCAGTCTCTTTTAGACATGCACATACTAAGACGATTTCATCATATTAACTACCACTTGTCATTCCAAGTAGTCATTACCAGAGGGGTTTTGTTGTAAATAAAATAGCAGTCTCTTTCACAAAACTCATCTTACTTTCATTATGGAGTTGCTAAATTGATAAATTGTAATGAATGAAATGAATGGCATGTTTGATTTACAACCTGATATCAAATTGCCTGAAATACCAGGCCTTATTGTATGTTCAAGTTAAGTTATGTTCAAGCTTGTTGCTAATAAAGCTTTCATCTGTGTTATCAACATAAAAAGTGATAGAGTTCTTTACGAGTTGGATACAATTTAGTAATAAAATTACCATTAGCCTGATATGACTGAAGTGAGAGTGGTTGACATGTCTTGTGAGTTGCAATCGTAACAAGGCCATACAAACCATAAATTGGGTTCTAATGCTCACTACATATCTATTAAAGACAAGAAACGTGTCAATTTCTTGGTGAGCTCCAAAAGTTCCATTACTAGCTATGTTAGCTATGACCCAGCCTTGAGATGTGTTATTGACCGACCATTTAATTTTTTTTTGGTGGGGGGGAGCAGGGATTTTCTTTAGAACCAGGATATTTTTCTTTCTTTTACCTCAAAATAATTTCAGCTACTATAATGATTATAATAGGTTCTTTTTTCTATATATCAGAGCAAAAATATTTTTTTCAAGCTGTTTGAGGGCTGTAATTTTTTTTTTTATAATCCTAGGCCCCCCTGAAAGTTAAATGATCAGGCCCTTATATCACCTGCTTGTCCATCCATCTTTCTGTCTGTCTGCCTGGATATTTTTTATTTTCTATCCATATGCAATTTTTGTTACACATTTCATCAATTATTTTTTCAATGCATGAAAACTTGCATAATAAAGGATAAATTATCATTTTCAACTGGTGACAATGTACACAAAATTGAGAGTGGACTTTGATGAGGACTCATAAAAGATATAAATGGCCATCATGAGTGCTTTCTGAAGAAAACTGTGATTTCATCCTTTTCATAATGTGTTTGCATTATTTTCTCCTTGCAAATGAAGTTGGGAGGGGACATAGCATCTCACCCATTAGTTCATGTGTTCATTTATGTGTTTGTTTATATGTTATTTATGCCCTCTCTTGGACCCTATTTCACCTGTACTCATGAAAATTGATACATGTATGTGGATGCATTTCAAGGAAAGTAAATCCACCATACAAAAAGTAGGTCATTGTGACCCATTTTCATGCTTTGAATGACTTTTTCAGCTGTTTGTTCATTATGCACTCAATATCTTGGACTATTTCACTGGCACTCATGAAAATTGGTAAGTGGATGCATCTCAAAAAGTCAAGAGTAACTAAATTATACGAAAACTTGGTCAGGGTCTTATTTTCAAGCTTGAGTGACCTTTACTTTTCAGATTCCATTTTACTTGGACCTTATTTCACCTAAACTCAAGAAATTAGCATGTAGATGCATATCATGGAGAATAACTTAGCCACTTGAGTTGAAACAAATAACCAAACACTGGAATCAGAATACTTGTTTGCAAATATTAGAATAGAAAATTGGTATTGGAATATTCATTTATTTACCTGGTGAGTAGCGACACATAACAGTTCTACAGCATGTACCTCCACCAAACTTTTTGGATAACTTGCACTTGTCCACTGTCTACAGTTATTAGACTTTGTGGATGGCTTGCACTTGGGGTAAGAATGAACTGTCTTTATTTCAGGGTCGAAAGGTGAAAGGTCATGCATAACCAACTGAAAGAAGAAAAATGGTTTCTGCACAGTAACCCAAGTTCTCCACCATCTACAGTTACCAAATTTTGTGGATAGCTTACACATGGGTTAAGGAAGAATCCTATAGATTTTTGGGTCCAAAACTCAAAGGTCAAGGTCACTATGAAAGAAGAAAAATGGTGTTCATGCAATAATTTTGTTCTCCATCATCCACAGTTGAAAATCTTTGTGAACTACTTGCACTTGGAATAAGGAAGAAGCCTATCCATTTTGGGAGTCAAAGGTCAAGGTGGATGAGACTAACAGAAGAAAAATGGTTTCCACACAGTAAGCTTAACTCTACATCACATACCTGGACTACATTTTGTGGGTAGCTTGTGCTTTAGTAAGGTAGAAGCCTATTAATTTGGGGTCAAATGGTGAAAAGTCAAGGTCACTGACTGCAAGAAAAAAATGGTTTCCACACAATAACATTAGTACTGTTTTACATCAGATACCTGAACCAAACTTTTTGGAAATGCTGCACTTTGGTTACAGAATAAGCTGATTGATTTGGGGGTCAAAAGGTCAGTGATCAAGGTCACTGTAACTTTGTTTCTGCACAAAAATAACATTAGTTCTACATCACAAACCTGAACCAAACATTGTAGATTGCTTGCACTTGGGATAAGGAAGAAACCTATTGATTTGGGAGTAAAAAAGTCAAAGGTCAGGGTGATTGAAAGTAGAAAAATGGCATCTGCAAAACAATTTCAGTTCTCAACCATGTACCTTCATCAAATTTTGTGGATGACTTGCATGTTGAGTGATTTTTGGGTCAAAAGGTCAAAGGTCATGGGCACATTGACTGAAAGAAGAAAAATGGTTTCTGCACAACATTTGTTCATCATCACAGACCTGAACCAAACATTGTAGATAGCCAGCACCCGGGGTAAGGAAGAAGCCTATCGATTTGGGGGTCAAAAGATCAAAAGTCAAAGTGACTAAAAGTTGAAAATGGCATCTTCGAAACGATTTCAGTTCTGAACCATGTACCTTCACTAAATTTTGTGGATGACTTGCACATTGAGAAAGAAAGAAACCTTTTGATTTTGGGTTAAAAGGTCAAGGTCAGAGTGACTGTAACTGAAAGAAGAAAAATGGTTTGTGCACAGTAATTTTAGTTCTACATTACAGATAACTTGAGTAATAACTTTAGTTATAGATCACGAGCCTTGACCTAAGTTTGTGTAGGGAGCTAACTTAAAGTATGGAAGAGATCTATTGATCTTGGAGTCAAAATTTCAAAGATTAAGTTCATTGTGGGTCCAAAAAAATGGGGTTTGCAGAAAAACTTTCTGTGGGGAGTAAGTTCCTTGACCAAACTTTGTGGATGGCTTGCACTTAGGGTAATGAAGCAGCCTATAGATTCTGGGATCTAGAGGTCACAGGTTATGGTCATGGTATGTATAATAAGAAAATAATGGTTTCTGCACAGTTACTTTACTTCAAGACCTCATACTTTGACCAAAAGTCATTAAGACCCATTGGTCAATAATCTCTACAATCAACCATGCCCTTCCAGTTCCTACAAAGAGGACTATTAAACATCATTCAGATGTATGTCATTGTTCACGGTACTCTTTTTACTATATTTAGTTGGTCCTATTACAAAATTGTGCCAATATAATCTTACAAAATGGCCACAGTGGAGGCCATCTTGCAAATTGTGTTATTGCAACTCCTTTTTGAGTGGATGGGTTGTATAAACATAGGGTTTCCACTGAAACATTTATGCAGTTGGTCCAAAATGAAAATGATGACAATATAAACACACAAAATGGCTGCCACTATGGCCATCTTCAGAATCTTGCTCTCATATCTCCTGAACAGATAGATAAAAGTCATATCAATCTCTGGCTTATAAATTACTTTTATTTATCACTTATAAAGGGCTTATAAGTTAACTACAAGTGACTGTTCATTTACTTATAGGTCACTTATAACCAGCATCTAGGTAAATGATTAGGAATTTATATGCAAATTAGGCATTTCACTTATAAATTAATTATACTTCACTATACTTCATAAAGTTGTTAGCTTAACTAACTCATAAAAGATATAAGAGAAATGTGAGCCATTGACTTCCTACACTTAAAAAGAATCTACTGGTAAGTGAAATTGAGTCATTCACTTACACCTATATGTGATATAAGTGAACCTCCACTAAATTTAATAAATTTGGGTTTTTAAAAAGTCCCCCCCCCCCCCACCCCCGGGTTTGACAGGAAATCATGTCATCAAATATAAGTCATCAGTTTGATAGAATGAATATGTAAATGATAAGTTCCAACCTTAGAAGAATCTCACACACTTCCATGTTGTGAAATGATTCCAACGCATTAGCCTGCCACTTTGAATCATCACATTTGAAACAGCTTGCTCAATGTCAGATTTTAAGTTGAAATAAAACAAAGAAAGGGATGACTATAAACATAATATTTTCCCTGAGTAATAAATCAAGTTTTCTTACAAACATGCATTACAGGCAGAATCCCTCATCATCAACAGAGATTTACAAATACACTTGCTCGACTCCCGTGACAAGTTCAAATTTGGCTCAGACAAGCTCAAGTTTCCAAGGTACTGGCCCATGGGCAAATCCAAAAAGTTGAGAGAGGTGGGGAGAAAGGGTTCGTGTTCCATTTGTAATGCTTTATGTTCTGTAAGTTTTATACTCTGTGATCTTGCCACAGTATTGGCACCTTTATTTAGTGTTTATATCTACCACATTCTTCTATTACATAACTGGCCACAGTTTCTTTCATTTATCACATGTCATTTTCATCTTGTAGTCAATGTCAAGGTCAGCCGCAAGTATACTGAACAGACCAATGAATTTTAAAGCAGGTTTTGACTCGCCTGGCACAGCCAGCGGTAGTGTAGTTTTCTGTCAGAATCCAATGGCCATTCTACTGTGGCTGATAAATGAATGCTGTCTCAAAAATCAGGTATCAAATGGTGAATATTAGGATATATGTGTATATCACATGATGCTGGAAAGCAGAAAAAGTGAACAAACCAAAACTGCCATAGCAGGGTTCATTTTAGGCTGCACACTTGTGCCAGTGATCCTTATTTTTCATCTTGGGTGCAAGACTGTTCCCTCCATAGTGCATAGGGCACATATACAAGGCCCAAGAAAATAAATATAAAAGATCAATACAGTTGATTTTAGACTGACTGATTCAAGCACATCCCAAGCTTACTGAATAGAGTGCGCTCATTGCAAAGAAACATAAGCCAGTCAATTTCATTGGCTGACAAAAATGTCTTACTGATTTTGATTAGCTTGGGAACCAATCATGAGCATGGTCATTGATCATTGAGAGAAAATGTAAAGTAGAAGAGATGAAATCTCCAGCAAAACACAGCTGCATTGATTTCCAAAGTAGCATTCATGGAGGAAAAAATGTAGACTGAAATGTCCAAAATAAATTCTACAAGGTATGGTAAATCCTTGTACAAAAGGCTTATGACAAAGGAGGTGTATAATGATCACAGCACTCAGGTTAGGTGTTCACACTTATTTTAGCGGACAAGGAAATTGAAGTGTTCATGGTTATTTTAGCGGACAAGGAAATCATAGAAAATCTTTCTGTAGTCTGACTCTACAATGACTTAGTCAAGGCATACAGTGCTGGAAAAGTGAATATTTATTGCATAAATTAATAAATCCATCACAAGTACATGTGATAATGATATGCATTTGAATTTCTTGAGTAAATAAAAAACAGGTATTAATGATATTTGTGACCCCTGTTTTTTTTTTTAAAATTATCTCACTTTTTTGACCAGATAGGGGCCATTGGGCCCGACTTTTTCCATTTCTAGAATAAACACTGCCATAGGGATCAAGTCACCATAACAGAGTTTCATCTGCAAACCCACATGGTTTCAAATCTAGAAACAGGAGAGGAAGTATGGCTAAGCCTAAATTATGATGGCATTTGTATCCAGAAAACCAAGCTCTGTTTTTTTGCCATTGAAACATCTTTCCAATGTCTATTAACTTTTCAGCATCCAGCAATACATTATTTTATATGATTTCAATAAAATGTACATAATTTAATGTTTAGTGCCAAATAATATTGTTTGAAATTCAATTTTAGAAAATATATTAATTCTGGATACAGAAAAAGTACCTGTTTCAAGATGTGTCCCCAATGTGTGGGTATATATTCTCACTCATGTTGCAATGTACACGCACGTTGTATATATTCTCACTCATGTTGCAATGTCCACGCTTTGATACCTAAGGTCCATCAGAGTTGAAAGTTTTCGTTCAATGTTTTTTCTTCTATCTTAAAGCATTTTAAATAGAACATTATTAAATTATCTTTATTTTGTTATGACTAATTGAAATTGAAAAATCTGGATGGAATTTTTGCATTTTTGAAAAAATTGATAGTAACACCTTTTGTTGGACTTCATATTTTGCAGTAAACCATGGACTTGAGACTGTTTTTTGCAGTCAACTGTTAAGCAGAAAATGATAATACTTGCAGTTCACTTATAATTTACTGATAAAGGTTTATATCACCTATATGTCACTTTTAAGTGAACTGTAGGTGAAGCATGGATTCATACTTTTTCACTTATATTGTACTTATACTTGCATACACTGACATTTCATTTTCTTCGTTATATATGCACATTGTAAATAACTTATAAGTGAGCTGTACATCTCCTATAAGTCAAACATATATCACTTATAAGTCAAAATAAGTTATTTTCATAAGGGAAAAAAAAACTTCTTGCAACATGTTGTTGGTTCTATATTAAAGCGATCTCTTACCTCCAAAATGTCTGCTTTGGTGGCGATCTTAAACAATATATCAGTGTGTAGCTGGTCCTGAATGAAAATTATGCTGATCAGCCCTCCAAGAAGTCAACTATAGTGGCCATCTCAAACATCTTGTTCAACTCCTCTTAAGGAAAGGTTGCACTGACTTGGGGTTTTCACTAAATACTTCTTGCAGTATGTAACATGTCCTGAATAAAAATGGTTGACCCTATTTCACCTGTAAGTACAGTCCTGAAAATTGGTATGTGGATGCACCTCATCAAGAGTAACTCTACCATTCCAAACTATGTCACTGTGACCTAATTTCCAAACATGAATGACCTTTGTATTTGTTAGTTGTTGTTTATTACATGCTTAATACATATCCAGTACCATCATAGGGCCATGTACACTCACTTTATTCCTTAAGAGCCTTGAAATAGAATCAATGACAATTTGTTTTAAAAATGAAAAATATAAAAATTAGAGTCATACCTACATGTACACAACCTCTAAACTTGACTCAGTTAAAGTTCACTGCATAAGGACAATTGTAGAATTTGATATGCAAGATGAAGATAAAAAGTCTCTAACAAAAACGGAAATAGCTTGCATGTAATTTACTAATCTTGTCATCCTATTGTCGATAACTGACAACATTGCATCTAGAACTGCAGTTTGGCAGGCGCAGCAGTAAATAATAATGATCTGCAAAATTATAGTTTCAATGATTATGTAGAGCAAGATTACTAGGTCATCTCATTTGATGTATTAAATTGTGGGCACAACAATTCTAAAACAGCTGAAAATTGCAGTCCCGTAAACTGGCAAAATGCAATATAATCTTGATTTTAACCACCAACATGATGACTCCATGGTTCTGTGATCAGTTGCTGCACATGTATTGGTATTACTTGCAATGAAATTTCCCAAATTAATAAGCTAAAATGCAATGGTTCAAAACTTAAAAATGCAGCCTGTTTGAGAATGAGGCTGCCATGGTAGTCCTGTGCTAATAGTACCTCAAAAAAGTTATATGCATATTTTGTGATCAATAAACCAGTCTCCAGACTGTAAACAAGGGAAATAACCGCTGTTACCATCTTGATACAGAATTAGATCTCTGTTGCAGAAAACCACATTTCATCTTAACTGATTTTATTATGATTTTATTATTTTATTTAAAAAAAAAAAAAAAAAATTGTGAAGCATAATTCTTTATAGAATGCTGGCAGAATGGGATGGCTCCCTCTCTCTCTCTCTCTCTCTCTCTCTCTCTCTCTCTCTCTCTCTCTCTCTCTCTCTCTCTCTCTCTCTCAAAGAAAACAATAATTATATACATTTTAAAGTTTTTATTCAGTATAAAAGAACTGCAATTTTTTTTTTCTTCTCTAAGTAGTTGTGAACAATGTGAAATAATAATAATAATAATAATAATAATATTAGTAGTAGTATTATCTGCTGACAAATACATATCTTTACATGGGATGTTGCTTGTAACCAGCATAGCTCAGAAACCATTCAACATATTCTTAGGCAATTTAGTATGAACATTGTCTCAAAGACTTACATGAACCTTGTATGGGTTTAATCTTATTCAGAAGAGTTATTACCCCCTGATTGCTTGTCCTTCTGACTTTGGTTTCCACAAGATAACTTCACCAAAATTTGTTGGATTTCAACTAGATTTAACTTGCAGCTTCAGATTGACGAGACCTTGAGTGAGTTTGATTTCCAGCATTCCACAGTATTTATAGGAGTTAAGGCCCTGATTGCATGACCTCCTGACTTTGGTTTCCACAGCAGCATGTTACTAAGCTTTGTTGTATTTCAACCAAATATGGTCATGCGGCTTGATTTTTTTGAGATCTTGAATACATTTTATTTCCACAACATCATTTACAAGAGTTAAAGCCTCTATAATTGCCCATTCTCCTGACTTTGGTTTCCACAGTATAACTTACAAAACTTTGTTCAATTTCAACCAAATTTGGCCTGCAGCTTTATATTGATAAGACCTTGAATGAGTTTAATTTCAAGTGTTCCACGTTATGATTTAAAAGAGTTATGGCCCCTGATTTCCCATCCTCCTAACTTTGCTTTCCACAGCATAATTTTACTGAGGAATATTGGATTTCACCCAAAGTTCTCATGCACCTTTTACTAATGAGACTTTGAAGTGAGTTGGATTCCCAGCATTCCATGACATCATTTAAAGGGGTTATGGCCCCTGAATGCCTGTCTTCACACAACTTTGGTTTCCAACAGAAGTTCTTCTGTTTAAGGCCCTGTTGAACAAATTTCAGAGGGTGGAACCCTCTGCAATACACACATAATACACCCATCACTACTAGCTCTAGTTATTATTGTAGTATTAGTAGCAGAAGTAGTAGTAGTATTGTTGCTGCTGCTGCTCTTACAGTAGACAGGGACAGAAAAAAAGGCCCTAAATGTGGAGATAGGACCAGCACGACACGAGGGAAAAAAGCCTGAAAAAGGGTACAAGCAAGATGGCATGGTGCTGTGCCATGCTTAAAGTGGCTAGGGGAAACACAAAATGTTTCAATACTAAAGATTTATAGTTTTGTTGCAATTCATTATTTACCAGTTTCATAGCAAATAAAGTACTTAGTCTAATAATAGGATAACTGGTGTGTGGATTCTCAAACAAGTGGAACTTCTGTTGATACATATAGCCATATTGATCTATGCCCCATTTCTTTAAATGGGTCAGCAACAAAAAAAAGTTCAATAAAAGGTACAGATATCAACTGATAATATCTACTGAAAGTTTGAAACACGGCAATAAAATGACATTTGGAGTCATAAATTTTAGATTAGGTTTTTACAATCAATAAAACCACAAACAGATGTGCTTCAGGATGGTCTATACCATATATACTCACTTATAAGTTGAGTTCAACTGCAAACAACATAGACCCTGATCTGCCTTGCATAATGCACTGGCAGATTAGGATCTCTGTTGTTTGTTCTACTGATTACTCCTAACAAACTGCATAGACCCAGATCTACCAGTGCATTATGCAATGGCAGGTCTGGGTCTGTGAATTTTGACGTTGGACATGACTTATAAGTGAGTATATACAATATATAAAAACCAGAGTTATCAATTTGCTACAGGTTCTTGAAACTCATTTGAAAGTTTCTCCAAAACTAGCTGCTAGAATTTTAAATTTTATCATGCAGCAAAATGAAGAATCCCTGGAGACAAAAAAAATCAATCAGACCATCATTTCACCAGTTATGGCATGCCAATCTTGGAATGTGAATTTTTTTTTTCAATCTTTAATCACTGTGTCCATGAATCTATCTGTCATTGTTATCCCTACCTATAACTTTTATTTCATTACAGAATTAAACTGACAAGTGCAGGTATCTTGGGGTGAAGGTATATATGCCTAAACTGGGTCTCTGTGACCTACTTTCCAGGGTCTATAATGTATTGCATATAAATTTAGTCCTGACTCAGATTCCTACAGGGTTTGTTCATCACCTCTCCTGGCTCTAATTCAGATACATTTGAATATGTGTCTTGCACAAAGAAGTAATTGTGACCTCTTTCCATGGCTCAAAAGGACCGACCAGACCAGTCTTGTGCCATAGAAGCAGGAGCACTAAATCTAGTTCTGCTCATTAACAACTCTACTTCTGCATCCATATACTAGCCATCACATTTCTCATGGCAGTGGTGACAGCATTGTCTTCAAAAAATTTATACAATTCTGTAACTGGGAAAGATTCATGAAAGTTGTTGAGAAATCAACCTGCTTATACCATAGTAGGTAGTAGCTTCCTGTGGGTCAGTGGTTCTTCCCAGGCTCTTCCTCTACTAAATATACTGGTAGCCAGGTATAGCCAGTCATGTGCTGAAAATGGTGTTAAACTCACAAAACCAAAAACCAAACCATGGTAGTTTTTTTTTTAGCTTACTATTACAGTAGTGGAAAACAAGAGATGGCAGCCAAATGTTTTTAGCTCTACTGGTCATAGAGCTTATGGGGTGGCCTGTTGTCTACTGTCTGTTGCCCATCTGTCCATTCATTAGCACAAGTTTGTTATCGCTACAACTCCTACACTACTTGGAAGATTGCCATGAAACTTTACACACACATTCATCCCATGATCTAGTTTGTCCAAAATCAAAATGGTGTTGCTCAGATATCCCAAAGAAGGTCATCTCATCATGACCTATATTATATTTCATCTTCTGCTGGCTTTGATAATGATTTTGTGTTTAGCTCATGACCACTTGAGTTTTGGCATGCTATATGCATACTATCCTAGAATCATGAAACATGGTGAGGGGAATGCATATTTTTAATTACTATGCCCTTATTGCAGTATGATGCCTCTGTGACTTGTCCTTCAAGTTTCAGTGAATTTGTTGAAATTTTGGTTAAAGTTTGTTTATTCAATGCTGTTTATTATTTGAATCATGAAACTTGACAATTGGATGCATCTGTTAATGCTACACCCTTGCAAGCAGAGGTCACTGTGACATACATTTTATCCTTAACTAACACAGGTTAAGTATTTCTATTTAAGTGATGACTACATAGATGTTTCCATGGTATATACACCCAAACCTACACAGATGGCCCTTTTTGACCAGTGAAATTGAAAGTAGGAATAAATATATTTATTCAGTAGCAAACTTTCCATATTAATGAATATACATTTTATATTAGTTAAATGTGTATTGTACATATAAATGAGTGTAGGAAATAGATGTGTAGACAGCATGCTGCATGCTTTTTTATGTGGAGCTTCAGCTGTAGTGACTAATCAAAGTACTTACTGATGCAGAACTATGCTTGTAACACTGGCTGTCACACTGCAGTTACTCAAAGCCTGTTACTTTCACCCAGTAAAATCTAATATCTAGGGGTGGACAATGATAACAGCTTCCAAAAACAAATGTTAAGAACATGGATTTAAATTTTTTTTTAAAATTAAATCACAGATTCTTATCAACTCAGTATATAATCCCTACTTTGTTATCTTAGAAAGGAATGTTCTTTTTTATTGTTTTATGGTTTGGTTTTTTAAAGTACAGCAACACATGAAGTTTAGTTCTAGTGCTGAGGAAAATGATGTAAAGTGTCTTGCCTAGGGATACACCATGGTAGCCGACCGAGACTGATCCAATGGTAGGATTTTAATCTATACCCTTCTATTTGCAAGTCCAGTGTGTTAACCATTCTTCTGCTCTGTTATAGTAAGCGTTTCAGTGACTGGGAAGATGCTTATGATAGTTATAACTGAAAATGGTGCAGAAAGGAATGAATTTGATGTTCATCAACATGTGATTTTTTTAAAAATATGTCAATGAATTTTTTTATTTTTTTTCAGTTACTCGTGGAAAAAATTCATGTTTAGAAAGATTCTGATGATGCTTTAATATTATATTCATAATACATGTTAAGCTGACTTAAATGTAAATTTGAGAGAGGAAAGAGTGATAGGAGACTCATTAAGTAGACGCTTTTGAGATGTAAATGTACGTACATTAGTTTTCTTTTTGAACATTAGTACTTCAAAGTTATGCATGTATGAAAGCCTTTCGAGTTAAATGTCTGCTTGGATCTTCTTTTTTTTTTCTTTCATTTTCATGTTTTCTGTTAAAGCTAAGCTTTGATGTGCCGAACATAGTTACAATGCTTTGTCTAGGTAAACTTCCAATTTATTTATTTTTCTTTGGAAAGTAACCATGGTTCTTTGCTTTTTATTTCTCATCTTAAATCATAGTATTTTATATATCTTTGCGACTATACAGTGATCAATGCTTCATTGACTCAGTGTGGTCTTTTCATGGTATTCAGTGCCGGCTAAGCTTTGATGTGCTGAACATACAGTGAAACCCCGCTATAACGCGAATTCGGATATAACGCGATCGTGGCGTTGCTCCCAAAATTTCATATATTCATTCGCACATGAACATTTTTTTGTGTGCAAAGTGCGAGAAATAGTGTATAAAATGTGTATATTACAGTATCATTTTGGGGAAGAGATCGCGTATGAATTCGAGTATAATACGTTTGTGGCGTGGTTCCTGAAATTTTATATACATGTACATGTATTTTTCTCGTACACGGAAAAAAAATATTTTTTTTTAAGTACGTGAAATAGTGTATAAAAAGTTTATTATCATTTTGGGGAAGAGATCACATATGAATTCGATTGTAGCGTGGCTTCTGAAATTTAACAATTTCACCAATTTCTTGAAGTGTTATGCCAAAATAAACATTATCGGAAATGTTACTTATTATTGATCCATGAGTAAAGCCAGTAAGTCTTCTCTGTGTTTGTCTTCAATTCATTATGTATACAATCATTGCTCAAACAATAGCCGACATGTTTTTCTTCTTTAACTGCATACACAACCGAGCATCAGACAATGTGGTGGTTGATAAAAGATTCTCACGATTTAATAAACATCAAAAAACGTAAGCCGCCAACACGTGCGCTGGACTTCAATTCATCCTGTATACAATCATTGTGCAAACAATAGCCACTTATGTTTCTTCTTTAACTGCATACACAAGCAAGCACCAGACAATGCAGTGGTTGATCAAAGATTGTCATATGTGGGTGCTTATGTAGAGACTGAGCTTGGGCGGCAAGATCAAAGATTGTCATATGTGGGTGCTTATGTAGAGACTGAGCTTGGGCGACAAGATCACAGGGAGTTCAAATAACCACTTTCTGTTACTTAGCACTGAACAAGTACAGCTGTATCAAACTCGTGGCTCAATCAAAGGGTTGTCATGTGGGAAAACAAAGACGGATCGATATCAGATAGTAAACGGTGTTGATACCCTATTCATGCTATACATTAGACGTGTATACGTTGTTCTCTGAAAAAAGTAAAATATAGTAAAACCCCGCAATAACGCGACCCCGCTTTTTCCGCGATCGAATTTTATGGACCCCAAATATCGCGTTATAGCGGGGTTTCACTGTATTTACAATGTTTTGTCTAGGTAAACTTGCAGTTTATTTACTTTTCTTCTTGAAATAACCTTGGTTCTTTGTTTTATTTCTAATCTTAAACCACAGCATTTGATCCTTTGTTACAGAGTGAGTAATATTTAATTGACTCAGCGTGGTGTTTTTAAAGGTAATCAGCGCCAACTAAAATTTGTATGTGCCAAACATAATTACGAAGTATTGTCTTGGTAAATTCTATCTTGGGCACTGAGATATATTTTAGAAGTGTCATGATAGTCCAAATAAGTGTAAATACTGGACCTGAACTTCCACATAGCATCTTGTATTTGATCAAATGCCAGGAATGATGACAGACAAGGACATACTGCGACTTTTCGAGAGTGATGATGATGAAGAGGAATTTGAAGGATTTGATGCAATAGACTGAATTCCATCAACAAAGCGAACCTTTTTAAGAGCCAACCATAAAATTGGAAAGATATACTTTGAAGTTGGCCACTTTTTCATTCTTTCTTTTAAGATATCTGTAAAAAACAGTATTGGTTATAATCGGGTGCCGAGTACTGACAGAAAAGACCAGAGAAACAGTCAGGCGCTAGTTTATTGTAAAGAATTAAAACGTCGTATAGCAAATGATGATATGTGTACTATCCAAAATGGCCGACTGTAATCACACTACGAAATGAAGCGAAATTATTAAGATTTTAAATTGTATTATATCACATGTGCATTATATGGCAGAACTACGTTTTTTCCCCCTCATTCTGGGTCGAAATTCGGTGTGTGCGTTATACAGGAGTGCGCGTTATACACACCAAAATATGGTAGGTGGAAGCCTAATGTTGTCAATTACTATAGGTGGCAGCCTGATGCTGGCCATTACATATAGGTGGCAGGCTAATGCTGGCCATTACATATAGGTGGCAGGCTTATGCTGGCCATTACATACAGGTGACAGCTTAATGATTTTTCCCAAAACAGTTTTCATTTCCAGTACCATATATACTCACTTATAAGTTGCGTGCAACTGCAAACCTCACAGACCCCAATTTACTGTTGACTTATAGGTGAGTATATATAGTTATATCTACCCAGCCATTTGGGATATCTTCATGAAACTTGGTATTCATTTGTATCTTGATAAGAGTTTATGTCACATAATAAAAACCGGCTTTGTCAAATTATTTTATGTCGCATATAAGAATGGCTTTGTCCAATTATTTTATGTCACATAATAAAAATGGGCTTTGTCCAATTATTTTATGTCACATAATAAAAATGGGCTTTGTCCAATTATTTTATGTCACATAATAAAAATGGGCTTTGTCCAATTATTTTATGTCACATATTAGAATGGACTTTGTCCAATTATTTTATGTCACATAATAAAAATGGGCTTTATCCAATTATTTTATGTCACATATAAGAATGGGCTTTGTCCAATTATTTTATGTCACATAATAAGAATGAGCTTTGTCCAATTATTTTATGTCACATATAAGAATGGGCTTTGTCCAATTATTTTATGTCACAATATAAGAATGAGCTTTGTCCAATTATTTTATGTCACATAATAAGAATGGGCTTTGTCCAATTATTTTATGTCACATAATAAGAATGGGCTTTGTCCAATTATTACTTTTAGAGCAAGTGCTATTCCATATCACTCACTTATTGTCAGATTGCATTTAAAATGAATTTGTATGACTCTTTGTAGAACAAGAAAGTGAAAATTCCCATAATAATTAAAATTTGAATGTTAAATTATAAATTTCTAGTCTCGCCAGTGAATGCCTAGACAGAGTTATTACTTTCCCAACATAAGTGGTGACAGCATTGTCAACTTAAAGATTTTGTGTCAAAGTTTTTTGAAGCCCAATATCTTTTAAATCAGTTTCAGTGTTCAGTTGGAACTTTGATATAATATTACTATGTCTAAAGTTTGTACTAAGTTATACAAAGGTTTCCTGTCTCACCTGCTTAAGCAGAAAGCCGAGTTATCATAACATGGTTTACTGGTTATAAGGAACACTTATGTAATAAAATATGTCTTCAAAACTTATTTTTGTTATGCCTCGCAAAAAAATGTGTTTCCGCTAAACTGACCGACCCGATTTTACCTGCCAACCCTATGTTTTCGGTAATTTATTTGGTGTACATAAGAAATGATATACCTACCTACCCTATTTTTTTTTCAAGGTGTTAGTGGAAAGACATTTTTGGAGGAGTGGCCTAATGAAAATTATGTCCAGAGATTGAATAGAGTAAATGGTTACTAATCAGTCACTCTATTTGTGTCCCCAAGATGGGGGGTGGGGATGGGATGCATAATAGCTTTTAGTGTGTGGCTGCATATGAGTGGGTTGGACAGCTTTAGTTAAAATTCTCTCAGGTATTTCTATCATTTCTATCTCAGTGAATCCTTACCTGATTCATTTCATATTTGGAATATAATATCATCACATATTCGTCTTCTCCCATTACCAATCCTGCCCCTGGGTGGAGCCATGGAGTTAAAAATTATAATGAGGAAATATATTGATTAAAATATTTGATTAGTTTTTTTTTCTTCACTTATATTCGCATGACCAATACACTGCATGTTTTGTCACACACTGACCTTATGCATTTCACTACTCCTACCCCTTGGGTCAGTATGTATGACACCTTTTGGGTAAAAGTTTTTGATTCCATCTCTTATGTTTTAAAGAACTTTTTATTAAATTCACTTCAAATTTGAAATGTATCCCAGACTCCCCTTTCTCTGAATACTGGATAGGTCCTAATATATAACAAAAAAACGAACTCAATTAACTTAATAGTTCTAATATGATATGATCCCATACTTACTCTTCTCCTTAAACCACTGTTGCCCTAGGGTGAAGAAATATGATGCATTTTGATGATGATGATAATTATTATTATTATTATTATTATTATTATTATTATTATTATTATTATTTTTATTATTATTCAAAAAAGCCTTATCCAATTTAATATATATTTGGAATAAAACATCATACCTATCACCTTGTGCCACTCCTGCTCTTGGGTTATGTACTTGTATGCGACAGTTGAGTCAAAAAGTATGATAATTTTTAGCTCTCCTTGTCATAGACCAGAAGAGTTTATTGAATGGTCTGTTGTCCATCATCTGGCAGTCCTTCATCCACCATCCATTAGCACAAGTTTGTTATTGTTACTCCTCCTAAACAACACAGAGGATTACCATGAAACTTTACACACACATTCATCCCAAGGTCTAGTTGGTCATAAATGAAAATGGTGCTGTTTGGACTTTCAGTACACAGTGGCCATTTTAAAAATCATGTTATCATTACTCCTCCTGAATGGATGGGCATATCAACATTAGGTTTTCACAACAAAAAGACTTCTTATGATGTCTAGTTGGTCCTAAATGAAAATGGTGCTGATCTGACATACAGCATGGCCACCATGGCAACTGTCTTGAAAATCTTGCTATTGTTACTTCCCCTGAACTGCTGAATTGAGGATCATATCAACATATTGTTTTCAAGAAAAAAACTTCTTACTACATTTAGCTGGTCCAAACTGAAAATGGTGCTGATCTTACGTCCAATATGGCCACATTAGTAGCCAATTTGAAAATCTGGTTATAGCTCAAGAATATCAGAGATGGTTTCAACATTGACAGTAGTTAAAAAGAAATGGTATTATCTTGGATTCCAGGAAATTCTTTTTAGTAAGTAGAGTATCAGTCACTTCAGTAGACTTTAGTTTGGTTATTAGCATCCAATTTTCACCTTATTTAGAATATTATATCATTCCTTTAGCCTTCCTGCCCTTTGTTGGTGTATCATCGGGGATCATTGGGTTATGCCCTGTGACATGTCGACTGTTTGTCTTGGCAGCATATCATTTGTTTCTTAAAATACATGTACTGTTCTCATTTTCCTGCCATATAAAATGAGTATTATAAGAATAAAGAATAATAATAAAATTATATTTGAAGAAATATGTATAAATGAACTTGATAATGAATACGTTTTTATGTGGATTTTTATCCCCAATATGTATCATGTACATTATCATTTTTACAGTAAGCTGATGACGAATGTTGCCAGTCTGTTTGCCTCATCTTATGTTTTCTACTGGCCCCGCTACTTTGGCACACAGATGATGCAGTATCCTCCAGCTTTTGATGCTCGTGCAGTTTTATACCCAACAGACAAGAATCTACGAGATTACCTCAGTTGGCGACAAGCAGACTGTGAGTACCAAGTACCATAAATACTCGCATATAAGTTGGATCCAACTGCAAACTGAATAGACTTGGATCTGCCATCACATAATGCAGTCAGATCTGGGTCTAATCAGTAGAACAAACAACATAGACCGTGATCTTCCAGTGCATTATGCGACAACTGATCAGGGTCTGTGTTGTTTGCAGTTGGACCCCGACTTATAGGCAAGTATATACAATATTGTGATTACTGTCTTTCATTTGGTCAAAGTTACCTTTTGGTTTGATTGCATACAAAACATTGGAGCATATGTTGTATTCTCCATGTGCTAAATAATGGCTTCAATCATATGCAGACTTGTAGCTACGGGAAGCTAAAGCCTAAATATGCTGTATGCACTCACTTATAAGTCAGGTCCAGCTACAAACAATATAGACCCTGATCTGCCATCACATAATGTGCCAGCAGATCAGGGTTATTGTTGTTTGTTCTACTGATTACTCCTTGCAAACTGTATAGACCCAGTTCTGCCAGCACATTATATGCCGGCAGATCGGAGTCTATGCAGTTTGCAGTCCAACTTGTACACGAGTATAGACAGTATATTGGAGTCAAAGACCATGAGGTGAATTGGTCACTCTTTGGTCTCAACAGAATGACTGTACATAATACACTTAATTTCACAATATTGATATAGCTCATACAGAGGTCCCTCACTATAAAGCCCCTCAGTATACTGCTACCCCTCTTATAATGCAGGTATGCTTATGGATCCAATTATTATGGTCAGAATCTTTGTATATGCCCTCCATATGGTGGAGCATATTGTTATAATGTCCATACATATGTCCATCTGTTCTGTAGTTTGTTTCTGCACAATAACTAGAGCTCTCTATCATCTTCTGTTACTAAACTCTGTAAATAGCTTGCATTAAGGGCTAAGGAAAAAAGCCTATCGATATCATGGTTAAAAGGTCAGAGTCACTGTAAATGAAAACAGAAAAATGGTTCTTACACAATAATTTTACTTCTAAATCACAAACCTGGACCAAACACGGTGGATGGCTTGCGCTTGGGGTAGGAAGAAGCCTGTTGATTTTGGAGTCAAAAAGTAAAAGGTCATTGTTAGTGCGACTGGAAGAAGAAAAGTGGTTTCCATATAATAACTTTACTTCTGCATCGCAGACTGAACTTTTTGGATAGATTGCCCTTGGAGTAAGGTACAGCCTTTTGATTTGGGGGTCAAAAGTCAAGGTCACTATGGCTGAAATAAACAAAAAATAGTTTCTAAACAAAAATTTCAGTTCTTAACCATATTCCTTCACCAAAGTTTGTGGATGGCTTACACTTTGCATAAGAAAGAAGCATATTGATTTGGTGGTCAGAAGGTCCAATGTCAAGGTCACTGTTACTGAAAGAAGTTTTTTTTTTCTTTCTGTAATAACTTTGGTTCTAGACAGCATAGTTTAACCAAAGTTTATGGAGGGTTGCACTTATGCAGTGGATAAGGCCTGTTGATTTGGGGGTCAAATTGTTGTAGAGTAAGTTCCTTGACCAAACTTGGTGGATGGTTTGCACATAGGTGACAAGAAAACTTGTGGATTTTGTTGTCTAAAGGTCAAAAGGTCACAGTCTTGGTAAGTTTGATAATAAAGTGATGGTTTGTGCACAGAAAGTTTAGTTTAAGACTGTAATTATTGACCAAAGGTCAAGTCATTAAGACCAACTGTGCCCTACTAATGCCTACACAGAGGACTATTAAACATGGGGTGGGTGTATTTTTGTGTTGTTTCATGGTACTCGTTACTTGTTTATCATCGCTATTAAATTTATTTTACTTCATGGTTTCATAATATTGAATGCCCTATTTTTTGTGTTTGGGAGCTTTGTTACAACACAACTTTGATTAAACATATCTCAGTTTAAGTTTACCTCATTTATATCGCAGGTCACTTGTATGGCTCCGATGAACAGCGTTATAAAGAGTGACAACTGTACTTGCAGTGAAAATAAAAAGATCATGGACTTCAGAATCATAGGCAAACAATATCAGTCCAAACATAAATTACTTTATTTGCTGCTTTAGGATTTATTGAAGTTTCTTAGATTTGGATTTTTGGTAAGACATTTTAAATCATTATCAAAGAATGCAATAATTAACATGCTTGTACATGTAAAGTTGGATCATCCTAACGATATGCTACAAGTGCTAATCCTTTTTTTTTCCCTAGGTCATATTAACAACCTGTATAATACTTGTTTTTGGAAGCTGATCGAGGACAAAGGACTAACCCCTGCCCAGGCTCAGGAGAGGTTAAAGGTAATGACGTCATTGACCTGTGACTCTGTTAATTGTGATGAGATGGTCAGAAGATTCATTTCTGCTTTTTCGGCAAATTAAAACTAATGTTACCACTTTTAGCACATACTTATTCAATCTTTTTTCTTCGACACTTATGATGCAAATATCAAATTTGCATCTCTTTATTGCACACTGTTGCTGGTACTATCTACTGTTGCAAATATCAAATTTGCATCTCTTTATTGCACACTGTTGCTGGTACTATCTACTGTTGCAAATATCAAATTTGCATCTCTTTATTGCACACTGTTGCTGGTACTATCTACTGTTGCAAATATCAAATTTGCATCTCTTTATTGCACACTGTTGCTGGTACTATCGACTGTTGCAAATATCAAATTTGCATCTCTTTATTGCACACTGTTGCTGGTACTATCAACTGTTGCAAATATTAAATTTGCATCTCTTTATTGCACACTGTTGCTGGTACTATCTACTGTTGCATATATTTGTAGCAGTATTGATAATTATTTTGTGAATCTAATTTAAGAAATTTCTTAAAAGTTTTAAATGAAATAATTTCAATAATTTATAAGTCTTATTAGCATAATGAAGCTGTTGGTGAAAATGCTTGTATCCTCATGTGAATAATTTCAATGCAACAATTTGAACTTTGGCATGGTTTTCCCTTGATGGATAGATTAAGGCTGACTTTTTGGACTCTTCAATTTTCTAAATGAGGGTCCAGGAACTATAATTATGGGTCCATCTAGTGGAAAACATAGCAAAAGATTTTTCAAAACTTGAGTAATTAGGAATCCCAAGATTTTCAAAAGATTGTTCCTCAAAAAATGAGTCATGAATGCATATTCTCTGCTTGAGAAAAAAACTTTGCTTTTGTAAATCCATAAGTGCATATAAATAAAGTAAAAACATGTTTTGAGAGACAACCCCTTCTGCTAAAAAAAGTTGTCTCAAGACAGGTGGGTTCATAAAGGGTCTATGCAGGAGGACCAGTTTTCAAGGTCAAAATTCAACAGGGTTTAATTAAGTACGAACAATAACCATAATTACTATACTTACTATTTTATTCTTTATTCATATTTCTTTTTAAAATATCACATGCATATAACTTGTATATAATCAATTAAAATACATCAGTCATAAACATTATAATTTTTATTTGAAGTTCACATATTGTAGTCTTTAGGCATATGTATTGTAAAGTTAATTATAAAATAATACTCGCTTTTGTGTCCATAAATTGTAAAGTTAATTATAAATAATACTCGCTTTTTTTGTCCATAAATTGTAAAGTTAATTATAAAATAATACTTGCTTTTTATGTCCATAAATTGTAAAGTTAATTATAAAATAATACTTGCTTCTTGTGTCCATAAATTGTAAAGTTAGCTATGACAACACTTACTCAATAAATTTGTTTAGAACCAAAAGCAAAAACTTAAAGCACCCACAGTATAGAAAATAAATGGATCAACTTGATAAACAAAATGAAGCAATAAATATGCTAAGATGAACAGATGATTAGATCTCTGACCATGGCACTTTTGGTGTTTTGTTCGGGTTTTAAGAACAGTACATGTAACTTCGATAAAGCAACAGAGAATGCGAATCTTTACAGTAACTATACTAAACTTATCGTGAAAATGCAGATAACATACAAAGAAAGAAAGACAAAGACCTCATTTACCACAGACATTATTGTATTGTAGCTCCACAGAGAAACAATTTAAAGACATTATTGTATTGTAGCTCCACAGAGAAACAATTTAAAGCAGTATCTGTAGTGCTAAACCGAAAGCAAGGTGTCTGGGAAGATATTGGCATTGTGTGGGTTTTCATGACAGATAAACAAACAATACAAACCTTTGAACTACAGTAAAGCCCCGCTATAGCACACTTCATTATAGCATGAATTTGGATATAACACGATCATGGCATGGCTCCTGAATTTTCATATATTTTTTCGTACATGAAAAAAGAAATATTTTTTTCAAAGTACGAAAAATAATGTGTAAAAAATTAATTATTATTTTGAGGTAGAGATCGTGTATGAATTTGTATATATCACGATCGTGGCATGACTCACAAAATTTTACAATAATTTCAAAAATTTCTTGAAGTACTGCAAAAGTGTTAATCTTATTATTTTTAAATCATGAACAATAAAGCCAGTTAAGTCTTCTTTGTGTTTTTATTCAATGCATTCTGTGTACAATTGTTGTTCAAAAAAAAGAAGATTCTCATCGGAATTTAAAAATCAGTTAATTTAAGTAATTGCTAATCATCAAAGTCAATCTTGCTGCTAACGGTTATTCAAATTATGGGGCAATGATTTATAAAAACATTTTTAAAAAAAAAAAACACCAACACGAGCATGTGGCTTTGTGGTGTTATCAGACAATCGTCATGCAATCAACTGACCAGTGAATAATATCATGCATTCCCAATACAAATGACCACGTTGTTCCATAACAATTATTCTTGCTGTAGTCGTTCAAAGAAATAGGTGTCAGAGTGTTAATTAGTGGGTATTTACAATGGATAACGGGATACAGAAATGTAAAGTTATTACTGTTAAAGAGAAGCTTGAAGCCCTGGCCAGGATTAAGTCCGAATTTAAACAAATGCAATTAGCTTCAGATTTAAGTCTTCACAAGTCAAACAAACAATGTGGTGGAGTGAAAAAGTTTCTTACCCGAATTTATAAATCAATTAATTTACCTACCTTTTTAAGGGAAGACAATAGACTATCAGTGCCTGCTCAATCAACTGTCATACACACCCACTGAAACAAGTTTATGGTCCGAATTGTCAGGAGCAGTTTTGGTAATTGCCACACAAATGAAACCTTTCTTCCTCCCCCCCCCCCCCAACCCTTTTTATTTTCTAGCTTCAGAGCATTCACATGTACACAGAAAACTGTCCTGACAGTGATTGGAACAGAACCAATTAGGTTGTAGGGGTGGCACGATTGGCTAATATAATAAAATATTATACTCCCTGCTTTCGCTCTGCAGTGAAGCAAAGTCATAGTTATAAACAAAAGTTTAAATGAATATTGGGTTTATTTAATTTATTTTCTCCTCTGTATGTTAAAGAATGACTCGACTGTTTTTATGGAACTCACTGTGTACCCATACAATCGAATGGTTTACTTCTAATCTGGGTTCAGGCAGTTTTACATGTATACACACACCTGCAGAATTCTCATCACAAGTACATTATGAGGTCAATACAGTACATTTTACCTCCTGTATGAATTTTCAGCTCAAGTAAAATGTACTTTTCAATCCTAATACAGGTTTCTTTTTAGAAACTCCCAATGTCTGAATCATGCAGTTTATTGTCGGTCAGAAATCAGACCCTTTGGACATGTCCAGCAAATATGAATGTTGCGGGAAAAAAAACTTTCTCATAAGTTAGAGTGAATGTATTTGCAAAAAATTTGACTGGATCTATTAAATGTTTTTAAAAATATAAATTATGCTTCTTTGTGCACATTTTTGATGAAATTACTATTATGGATGCAACTAGATTCAACCGGTGAGTACATGTACTCTTAACTACTTACGCTTAAGTTGCCAATTTCGTATTCATAAAAATAAATATTAAATATGTAATGACCGTTTTAAGTAGTTCTTGTTTAATATGGAAGAAGTTTATAACTGCGTCAATGAGGTCCGTAGTATTGCCCCACCACCCTGATTTAGGACGGTAACTGTACCAATGAAGCACGTAGTTTTGCGCCTGCTATTATACCCCCCCCTTTTTTTTTGTTGATGCATACATCATTTTCTTCAGGTAAATGATATGATTGGTTATAGCACGGTTCGGGACATAGCACGATCTCGTTTTGTGGACCCCGACCATCTTGCTATAGCGGGGCTTTACTGTATGTCTGTCCATGATTGCTAATCCATTAAAGATGGAATGGTTAATTGTAAAAGGGATTTAGATGACTATAGCAGTTCAGTGGTGGTTTGTGACACATGCACTTACATTTAGTTTACAGTGTGTTGTATACTACCCTGCACTTACATCTAGTTTACAGTGTGTTGTATACCACCCTGCACTTACGTCTGGTTTACAGTGTGTTGTATACCACCCTGCACTTACATCTAGTTTACAGTGTGTTGTATACCACCCTGCACTTACGTCTGGTTTACAGTGTGTTGTATACCACCCTGCACTTACATCTAGTTTACAGTGTGTTGTATACCACCCTACCTTATAAATTTAACGAAACCCAGTAACCAGACTCAACTCTTTGCCTCGTTTTCTTCTTTTTTTTTTTTTGTATCACATTTCAGAACAGTCTGTAGTCAGTACCATGCCTGCATAGTTTACTCAACTCAGCAATCATGTTTACAGAGGATGAAATAAAGGTCTATAGCATTTATATATGGTTTTGTAACACGTTCACTCATGACAGTGTTGAAGCACATATTTTGCCAAGAAATTGTGGCTGCTGGTCGTATTTAACAGGTGGTTGTTCATGCCACTACATTTATATAGTTAAACCGTTCTATGTACCATGATTCTGGTCACAAAACAATTGGCCACTCATAGCAGAGGTTGTTCAAATCAAGTAGTACAGTACTACCTAAAGTTTGTTTTTTTAAAATAAAAATATGAAGAAAGTGTAAAACTGGTTTTCCTTACCAATATTTTGTTAAATAATTATTTTACAAGCAGTCTCATGGTGTTCATTAGGATTCAAACCTTTAGATCTAAATAAACTTTGTTTGGCTACAGAGGTGAGTGCTGGAGTACAGGAAGGACTGTGCGATTACATTGTTTGAACTTCTATCCAGAGATTTTATCTGGGGTTGCAAATTTTGATTTGAAGTCACGATGGGGGAGGGGGGGGGGCATTCTTGTTATTATTTGTGTTGTAAGGAGTTGGTTTAGACAAACCTTGACCTACAAGTGTGTAAAAAATTCCAGATCAGTACCACATGAACGTTTATATACAATCACATTGCAGAAATCTCAGTCAATTCATAACAATTGGAATTATTCATTGGTAAACTCTCCATATTAATGACAAACTTTGTATATTGTGATAAGTTGCTCTCAAACAGTTAATTGTGTATTGTACATGTGAATGAGTATAGGAATTATATGATTGGACTGCATACATTCATGCAAGGTTTGATTTGTTTTGGGCATTATGGCAAAGCAACACAAGTAGATTATTTAGTGCCAACGTAGTTGGAGTAAAGTGCCTTGCCCAAGGACACATCATGGTAGCCAAACCAGGATGATCAATGGTAGAATTCGAACACATGCCCTTTCAATTGCGAATCTGTCTTGTTAACCACTGAGCCACCATTTGAAGCCTCAACTGAATCGGTTAATCAATATAATTACTGCTGTATGAACTATCGTAATCCTGGTTGTCACTCCAAGACAACTCAAAGCCAGTCAAATCTGGCTTATAAGAGTGGACAATCATACTACCTTCTGATGCAGATTTTATTAATAATGATGTATTTTTCTTAAAATAATAGTCTCTGATTTTTATCATCACATTATAATATTTTTACTTTGATATTATAGCAAAGAATGTTCTTTTTTTTTTATTGTTTTATGTCTAGTATGCCCTGTCATAGGGGTCATCATTTCATTGTCATGATCACTTTAGTCTGAATACATTTTCTGCATTATAATTAATGTTTACAATGGCTACTGGAGACTAAAAGCTTTTGAGATTTTAGCTATGTAATCATTGATTACACTGTGGTTTTACTTTGAGGAAAAATATTAAAGAATACTTTACTAAAGCCATTGTACATTAATTCACCTGTTATAGTTAGCTGGCATTCGATTTACACATAATTAGATGCCAGATATAAAAACTTTGCAGGTCTGTGTTTTACAAAGTTTTATTTCGATTACAAAACCGTATGTAAGACAGGATTAAATAATATACTTGAAGATGAAAATTAGTATCTTTAATCAGTGTCTCTAAGATGAAACCATTGTATGGGTGCCGTTGAAACATCCTTTAAAGATGGCATTTCCCAAAATAAATCCAGATTTTTTTTAAATACTGAAGTGGTTGCTGTTTTCAAGTGTCTTTGAACAACAAAAATCAGAGTTACAAGTTCCTAAATCAATCCTGAAGCAAATTTTCTGCCATCTGTTATCACAGTTCTTACATTGTTCCATGTTCAAGATAGCAGAAAGTGTCAGAGTCACCAGATACTATGTATTACATGCTGATTTGTCAGTTGCTTTGTCAATTGCTAGCTTTCTGAACAGTCAATTATGCAGACGTCATCATTGATATGGCATTAACATAAGTCTCTAAATCAAGAAAGGAATTCTTTTATCCTGAGTGATCAAGCTTGGATACTTGCAGTTCCTTTCACCATGTCAAGATATTAAAGAAAAATGAATTGTCAGGTTTGATAACTAGCTGATGTTCCCTTTTTATCACAGGGGACCATGTCTAGTGACAAGAATGAGTTACTTTTCTCAGAGCTGAACATGAACTACAACCACCTTCCAGAGCTGTACAGAAAAGGGACCATTCTTATCAGGGACAAGGTACATGCATGTTATTTAACCCTTTTCATACTGAAGCCCAATCAGACAGGCAGTTGTGTAGAACTGGACATTTTTTCAGTCAGTGGTGTAGCAGCATGAGAGAATGCAGTGACGTTGGTCAATCTGGCTTTACAGGACAATTTTTTCAAATAATTTTTAAATGTTGTATACCATTTCAAAAACCATACAATTTTCATTAAGGTCATATATTTTTTCACTGAAAATTTTTAGACTTAAAAACTTCAGTTGAAAGTAAAGTTATGTAAACGAAAAAACACGCTCTACATTACATTTTTTTATTATAACTTAATTTCAATGCAGTTTTCCTCTCTGCAATATTCATTTTACCTCCTATATGTAAGTGTATGAAATGTGGGGAATTTTACGCCATTTAAGAATGTGACAAAATAATAAAAGCCATCAAGAATGTCAAAAGTTATCAGAATTTTATTAAACTTACTCGAATGAGAATTGAAGAGCAAATAAAATGATCCTTACTGGTAAGTCGACAAAGCTTTCCATATTGGTTCAGTGGTTTTATTCCACAATAAATTCTAATATAATAATATCAGAGTTCTGTTTATTTTGGTCCATTTCCAGGAATGCAGTAAAATTTCATAATATTATACACACACCCAGCATCGTTATATGTGCGAACTTTATGAGAAGTGAAGTTCTCAAAATGTCCATTTAGCTTGAAAAGCATCCAAGTCCTCATCATCGTCAATATCCAAGTCAAAATACCATTTAACTAGTTATCATCTGCTCAGTTTATTTGCTGTAAGCAAGATCACAATCCCCACTGCCTAAAATATCAATTTCCCCCACAAATTTGTCTATATTTTCATCAAAATCAGCATCCACATCACTGCTGCTTCAGTACTGTCCGCCATTTTGAATTACACGCATTAAAATTCAGTTTTGAAATTAGATATTCTACTAACCAGTTATCATCATCTATGTTCATTTTGTCAAAGTCAAGTTCACAACCTGCACTGCCTAAAACATCAATCTTTCCCCACAAAATTGTCTATATTTTCATCTAAATCGACATCCACATCACTACCGTAAATTGCTGCTTCAGCACTGTCCGCCATGTTGATCTCCACGTGTTAAAACTCGTGTTTTAAATCAAATTTTCAAATAACTAATTATCATCAGCTCTGTTCATTTTGAAGAAGTAAAGATAATGATCCTCAGTGCCTTATGTCAATTTTCCACACGAAATGGTCTTTATTTTCAACTAATTCAGCAAGCACATAACTGTCTTCACTTCCCACTTCAGTATATGACGGCCATTTTTTTCTCCGCATATTAAAACTAAATTTTGAAATTGAATGTTTACCAGTTTGGGTGTCTTTTAAATTCATTCTGTTAATGCGTTTGTGTACCTTCTACCTTTATTTCCTTCTTTTCAAAAGAGTACTCGTAAAGAGATGATGTATTATACAGTTAGAAACACACTTCTGCGAAGGGGTCGAAGGAATGTAGTGAACATATGACTGGAGTCGTATACCAGTGGCAAAGGTAAACTACGACTGGAGTCATATCCCGCTGGAAAAGGGTTAAGCTCAAATGAAAGATGATAATGGAAGAATCAATCAGCAAATTATAATAGCCTAAGGTCCACTGTTGTATTTTTTAGTTTACCGGTTTTTCCTTATGATACATATATCCTATAAACTTAAGAACAGTTTGAACAAGACACTTTTGTTTTGGTTTATATTTGAAATGGTTTTATTTAACTGCAAGCATCTTACTCATCTCATTAAACCCTGTAAACATTTATGACTTGGCAGCCATATTGCATCCAGCCATCCATTTGGTGCAACATTTATTTTGCAAAGTGCAAGAGGCAGTAATTAGAAGGCAGCTAGAGTTATCTCCAATTAACGTTTTAACAAAATTCATGCTACTGGCAGTTATCTTAACCACTTTTTTTTCAACTCTTCTCATAAATTTCATTTGAAATGAGCACTTATGTAAGAGCCTCTATTTTTCAGGAGAATCAAGATTTGGACAAGTCTTTATCCAGTACAGGATCCAGCAGTTCTGGGAGCCGAGGCTCATACCATGTCCCAAGTTCTCGGTCCCGCCCAAACATCATCAGTCTAAATGAGGACCTGATTGGGGACCAGTTCTGGGAAAACCATCCAGAAATCCTTAGTCCAGGAAAAAGATAGGACACAAGAATAATCAAGGACATGAAAATTGTAGATTTGACAGTACATGTATTTTACATGGCAGCTTTACTAGCATGGATCAAAGTGGATCTAGTGTTGCCAGTTTCCTGAGATCATGTTATAAATACCCACCATGTGTAAGAACACTTAAAGGCAGATTCCTCATTTCTTGATTTCATGTTATAAATATCCACCATCTGTGAGAAATACATAATGGCAGAGTCCTCATTTCCTGATTTCATGTTATAAATATCCACCATCTGTGAGAACACATAGTGGCAGAGTCCTCATTTCTTGATTTCATGTTTTAAATATCCACCATGTGTAAGAATACATAATGGCAGAGTTCTCATTTCCTGAGTTTGTGTTAAAAATACCTACCATGTGTAAGAACACATAAAGGCAGAGTCCTTGTTGCTTCGAACCAGAAATTAAAAAACCAACAAAATTTGGAGAAAATAGGACTTCCTTACATATTAGAGGCATTTCTACAAGATTCAGTATGGACAAACATGTAATTTTTGGATTGACTGCAAAAATTGATTCCACCAAAATTCATTAAATCCACAGAAGTTGTGATTTATGCTGTTTGCAAGTGAGGTCACAGTTCTTCTTATTATAAAATTACTTAATAATGAAAAATAAACTTATCTGTGATCAGAAATCTGTTTAATTCTGTAAAATTTTGTCACTTCCAAAGTGTAGATGTAAATATGACAATGGATATATCTAACATAATCTTCTTTAACCATGAAAAAAAATTGAGAATGCTTTCACAGATATAAGGTCAGAGACTTATCTTTACGGGCCTATTTGAGGTAAATATAACACAGACAATCCAGTTACTGTACTAAAATGTGTCTAAATGTGGCAAATTTGTTATGTTTTAATTACAGAGATTCATTTAAGTGTCAGACTGAATCCTAGATATCTGTTAATTATCTGTTGAGGGAAGTATAAAAATGCTCACATTTAAAAATACACAGGATAGTCATTGATTAATAGAATCATCCACATGTGTGTTGGTAGGATAGGTAAATCGAACCAGAGGGAATAAGATTTGTGTCAGGGACAAGGCTTGCAGAGTACCTGGTGCAAATCTTATTTGCTGAGGTTACATGACCCTAATCTATTCACATGCACCAGAACAATTCTTCTTCTCTTCCACCATATATATTTTTTTTTTAAAAATATTTCATAGAAAGAAAAGTCTTTTTTACAATTTGCACATTACAATATGTGTATTGATGATGTTAAGTGATTGACATCAGAGCTAGCATGTAAACTTGTGTACTATATGTGTACTTGTGTACAAGTTGGATCCAGCTGCAAATTGTATAGACCCATATCTGCCAGTGTATAATGCAATGGCAGATCTGGGTATGTGCAGTTTGTTAGGAGTAATCAATAGAACAAACAACATAGACCCTGATCTGCCAATGCATAATGCGACAGCAGATCAGGGTCTGTGTTGTTTGCAGCTGGACCCAACTTATAAACAAGTTAATATGGTACTTGTTGGGTAAGATAGATTTTCTAACCCAGGGAAAACTCAGGATAAGTCTCTTTCCTAGGCAATAAAATGTATGCAGTCATGAAATCTATTTGAACCGCAGACTATTGGGCTACTATTGTGTTATTTTGTCAAAAGTTGTGATACAAAATTTCTCAAAGATAGTGTGATGCCAGTTTGGTTTGTAAACCAGTCCTAAATAACTCCAGTCTTCTGGATGATTTTGATTGAAGGACCAGGCGTGTTACTCTCTTATTACCAATGAAAGTGCAAGAGTTTACTTGTCATGTTTTTTATTTGATCCGAGTTCATTATCAATATTGACAAAAGATTTTTTTAACAAATGGATTTATGATATTATCTATACATGCAAATTTGTTTCCTGCTCTTAATCAAAATATGTATAAATACATTATTATTTAAACTTGTGTACAAATTTATGTCAGCTTGACTTGTATAAATGGTGTGAGAAATAAAGGTATATAATCAGTCTGTAAAGAACTTAACTTTTTGTAAAGTTTTGAAAGGGGGGTGGGGGGGAAGGGGGTAAGAAAGATTATCATTCCTTGGAGAAAATTCTTGGCTTTTAATATGATTTAGACCTGCCAACATTCATGATCTGACCATAAGCCTTACTGAAATGACCCTTAAATTACAGACTTACAAAATAATAGCAAAAGATACAACTGTTGTGGTCAAATACAGATATTGACTTGTTTGGGTTTTATACCAAACCCGGGTTTTCATATTAGATTAAGTGGAGTTGGTCAGGGAACCAGACTAACTTTACAGGTGTAGCTCGACACTTTAATCTGCCCATGTTTATCATGCAAAACGTCTGCATGATCAAGCATTTGGCATTACATTACAGCATTATATAGAAATGTCGTCCAGCAAATGAAAATGCATTGAAGGCAAAAGGGATATCAGCACATAGATATAACGAGGAATATTCAGATACTTGACCATGACTGAAAAAAGGGCAGGAAAGGCAACAATTAAATTTATTGGACATCACATGAAATAAATAAAACAACTGATTATGTGAAATTGAGAGATCTAGCAAGAATCCATTGATCTCCATGGAGTTTGGAATTGCAGTTTCTGAAACTAACTGGATGTCATTAAGGTCTAAGTGTACCTTACAAACATTTTAGTTGAACGTAACTTTTTATTTCCTAGTCAACAACAGTAGTACATGAAATTTCATTACACCGTACTGAAAATTGGTCCAGCTTATGGGAAAAAACTGCCTGCCTTACTGAGAAGGTCTTTTTAGGGTTGATGTGACATCTACAGTTTTTCTGAGTATTAAGATTCTACCAGCATGTAAGGAAAACTTGTGTGACATCGTGAAGTGTGTGTGACCAGGATCCATGGCAACCTATATTCAAGATGGCAGTCAGTACCACTTCACAGGCTTAATGATATGAAACTCATTACTGTGCTTTTCTAATACTTTGTTATAATAGTAAACAAAATTTTTTAGTATAACATTTTTAAACTAACATAGGATTTAACAATAAAATTGGAAGGAAAACATTTGTAGAGTGCTATCATAGTGAGGGAAAAAAAACATATAACATTGAAATAGCACTTGGAATGGTTGGACAAATTTGAAAGAGAATGAGGGCCTCATGGAAGATTAGCTGGTAGTTAGCCAAATGAGTGGTACATTCTGTAAATAAAATATTATTATTATTATCATTATTGTCATTATCTGAGATGTAATAAATATGTGACAAATGTTTATTGGTGGAATAAACAAAATCATATGATCCTGCTACAAGACTATATCTCTGGATCAAATAATTTTGGATATCTTGCATGTATTTTATGGTAGTCCCTCAATTATGATTGTAACACTGTTCCAGACAGTCATGAAAATCTACCATGTTATAGGTGATGTGCCAAAGTATACTGTGGTATATTATTACCCAAGGCTTATAACTATGGACATGTTTTTGGAAAATTTGTATTATGATAAGGTAGGTCATTGTGAAATCAGAAGTATAAGGATTTCAAATATGCCTAAAATGGAATGAAATAAACCAGGAACCATTCTCAAAATTTGAATGTGTTTATGGGACACGAAAGCACCAGCACCTAAAAATTTCATTGAATATATGTTCAGACAAAAAAGAAAACACTGAATACTCTGTCCATTATAGTGGGAGAGCATTAAAATCAAATTCACCAAATATAAGAGGATGTGGGCACAAGGGGCTGCATTATACCTGGGCACCATGCAGGGTTATATCTGAGACTGGGGAACCATACAGGATTATATAAGGGATTTTGTTATACTTTGTAACCATACAGGGATATTTTAGGGACCATATTATACTTGGGCACCATAAAAGGTTATATCAGGGACTGTGTTATTCTTGAGAACCATACAGGGTTATATTAGGGACTGTTATACTTTGTAACCATACAGGGTTATATTAGGGACAGTGTTATACTTTGTAGCCATACAGGGTTATATTAGGGACAGTGTTATACTTTGTAACCATACAGGGTTATATTAGGGACAGTGTTATACTTTGTAACCATACAGGGTTATATTAGGGACTGTGTTATACTTTGTAACCATACAGGGTTATATTAGGGACAGTGTTATACTTTGTAACCATACAGGGTTATATTAGGGACTGTGTTATACTTTGTAACCATACAGGGTTATATTAGGGACAGTGTTATACTTTGTAACCATACAGGGTTATATTAGGGACAGTGTTATACTTTGTAACCATACAGAGTTATATTAGGGACTGTGTTATACTTTGTAACCATACAGGGTTATATTAGAAACACTGTTATACTTTGTAACCATACAGGGTTATATTAGGGACAGTGTTATACTTTGTAACCATACAGGGTTATATTAGGGACTGTGTTATACTTTGTAACCATACAGGGTTATATTAGGGACAGTGTTATACTTTGTAACCATACAGGGTTATATTAGGGACAGTGTTATACTTTGTAACCATACAGGGTTATATTAGGGACTGTGTTATACTTTGTAACCATACAGGGTTATATTAGGGACAGTGTTATACTTTGTAACCATACAGGGTTATATTAGGGACAGTGTTATGCTTGAGCACCATACAAGGTTATATCAGGGACTATTATACCTTAGCACCATGAAAGGGGGGTCAGCTGTGCATCTTAAATATGGCCCAACTATTCTATCCAGCATTCTAAACCTTTTGTGGATAGGTAAAGCTTTTTTAGATATTTCATGTCTAGCTTGTATATAGAATGGTCAGTCCTTTTGTACCCTTGGACTGTTTATGTTCATAATAACAGTAGTGGTCTGCATACTCTAGAATTTGCCTATCACTCCGGACTATCACAAGATGGCATGAGAGTACTATGGGATTTCTAGACTGGTTACAAGTTTTCAACTGTTTTCTCATGGGCAAAGTTTCTGAGACAGAAGAGTGATATGTAATCAAGTTCCATTATTTGTTATACAAGATCTTTGTAGACTATAAGGGATTTTGTTACTTAAAGCAAACACATATGTCCCCACCATGACAATTATTGTCATTCTCTGACACTGGTACATGACAGAAAGATAGGAAAAATCTAGCATGGTGAATAAAATGGAATTTGTATAGGAGTTTGATATAGAAAGTTCCTGAGTTCAAAGATTTGTATTTAGTTTTCCTCATTAGACCCAAACAGCTGCAGAAAACTTCAGCATTGCAAAAATTAGGAAAAGTTTGACATTTGTCCAAAAGAGGGGCCAGAAGGATAAAATATTGGATTTTAAAAAAAAATAGATTTGTGTTTGTATAAACACTGTAGATGAAGCAAGTCAGTCAAAGAAATTTTTAAACGTAGAAAAATTGCAATAATGGCATGACAATTTTACAAAAAATTTTATACCTCTGATAACAAATAAGTATTAAAAATTTATTTGTGAAACTTTAATGGTTTTTAGCTCTACTGGTCATTGACCAGGAGAGCTTATGGGATGGTCTGTTGTCCTTCGTCCATCCATCTGTTAACACAAGTTTGTTATTGCTACTCCTCCTAAACTTCTTGGAGGATTGCCATGAAACTTTACACACATTCATTCCGTGGTCTAGTTGGTCCATGGTGCTGTTTGGACATCCAATATGGCCACCACAGTGGCCATCTTGAAATTTTTTGTATCACTAATCCTCCTGAATCGATGGTCATACCAACATGGGGTTTCACTAAATGACTTCTTATGATGTCTAGTTGGTTCTAAATGAAAATGGTTCCTATCTGACATCTAATATGGCTGCCACAGCAGCCATCTTGAAAATCTTATCGCTACTCCTCCTGAACAGAAAGTCATATTTATATGGGGTTTTCACCAGAAGACTTCTTATGATGTCTAGTTGGTTTTAAATGGAAATTGGTACCGATATGACATCCAATATGGCCACCACAGTGGACATCTTGAAATTTTGTTATCGTTACTTCCCCTGAATGGATGGTCATATCAACATGGGGTTTCACTAAAGACTTTGGTTCTAAATGAAAATGGTGCTGATCTGATGTCCAATATGGCCACCACAGCAGCCATTTTGAAAATCTTGTTATCATTACACCTCCTGAATGGAAAGTCATATTGAAATGAGATTTTCACCAGATGACTTCTTCCTCTGATGTCTAGTTGGTCCTGAATGAAAATGGTGCCAACCTGATGTCCAGTATGGCTGCCACAATGGCCATCTTCAAAATCTTGTTATGGCTACTTCTCCTAGATGTCTGGTCATATCAACACAGGGTTTTCACTAAAAGACTTTTTATGATGTCTAGCTGGTCCCAAATGAAAATGGTGCCAATCTGATGTCCAGTATGGCCACCATTGTAGCAGTCTTGAAAATCTTGTTATTGCTGCTCTTCCTAAACAGAAAGTAATATTGCTATTGGGTTTTCACCAGAAGACCTCTTATGATGTCTAGTTGGTTCTAAAATGAAAAGGGTGCTGCCTGAACATCCAGCATGGCCACCACAGTGGCCATCTTGAAAATCTTGCTATCATTACTCCTGAATGGCTGGTTGCATCAAGATGGGGTTTATCCTAAATGACTTCTTGTGATGTCTAGTTGGTCCTAAATGAAAATGGTGCTGCTCAGATATCCAATATGTCTGTCACAGTGGCCATCTTGAAAATCTTGTTTTTACTACTCCTGAATGAATGCTCATATCAGCATGGGGTTTTCACTGAAAGACTTCTTATGATGGCTCGTCGATCATAAATGAAAATGGGGCCAAACTTACTTCCAATATGGCCACCACAATGGCCATCTTGAAAATCTTGTTATATCTACTTCTAGGTGGTGTCTAGTTGGTATTGAAAGAAAATGGTGCCAATCTGACATCCAATATAGCCACCACAGTAGCCATCTTGAAAATCTTGCTATTGATAAGCCTCTTGAATGGAAAGTCATGGGGTTTTCACCAGAAGACTTCTTATGGTGTCTAGCTGGTCTTAAATAAAAAAAATTCTGATCTGATATCCAATATGGCCACTGTTCCTTCTAGATGGAAAGTCAAGTTAACATTGGGTTTTCACCTGAAGAATTCTTATGATGTCTGGTTGGTACTCAATGAAAATGGTGTTGATCTCACATCCAGTATGGCCACCATGACAGGCATCTTGAAAATCTTGATATTGCTACTCCTTCTAAATGGAAACTCATATCAACACGGGCTTTTCACCAGAAGACTAATTATTATATCTAGTTGAACCTGAATGAAAATGGTGCCAATCAGATCTCAAATATGGCTGCCACAATGAACATATTGAAAATCTTGTCACTAAATCTGAATGGATGGTCATACCAACATGGGACTTTCACCAGAAGTGTTCTAATGGTATCCAGCTTGTCCTAAACGAAAATGGTGCTGATCTCACGTCCAATATAGCTGACACAGTGGCTAATTTGAAAATCTTGTCACTTAAGAATATCAGAGATGGTTTAAACGCTTAGCAATTAAAAAGAAGAGATGGTCTTATCTTGAATTCCTGAAAATCTCTTTGGCCAGTAGAGCATCAGTTCCTTTGAGGGACTTTTGCCGCTAAATTGTGCTAACAAGATTTTTCTATTTAAAAAAAGTCCAAAAAGGTCAATAATGTGCAAAAAAAAAAAAAAAACATACTGCAATAATTGCTGTAATGGCCTGAAAATCTAATATGAATGTATACTATACATTATGATTACAAATATGTTTACCAAACTTAATTTGTCTACCTTATTTTGTTTTTGCTTAATCATATTTAAAAGGTTTTTGTCCTAAAAGTCCATGTCCAGAAAGTTTTTTAATCAGTAAAAAAAAATTGTAGAAAAATTGCCGAAATGGCCACAAATCTAATCAGGTCATCTAAATATTAATCCACACCAAATTATATTTGACTGCCAAAAGTCATTTTTGCTTAATCACGCTTGCAAGGTTTTTAGCTCACCTGGCCTTAGCTCAAGCGAGCTTAAGGTATGGCCCTGCATCAGTCATTCTTCATATGTTGTGTGTCCATCAACAATTGATGTTTTCAACTTTTCAAAATCCACTAGGCCAGTTACAACCAAACCTGGCAAAAGGCATCTGGAATGAAAGCCTTTCAAGTTTTTACCAATCTGATATCAAAAATGGCTACCATTACTAAAAATATGTTTAAAAGACTTCCTCAGCAAAACTGCTCAACAGAATTAGACCAAATTTGACAGAAAGCATCCTGTAAATAAGGGCTTTCAAGGTCCCATAATTGATACTGATCCACAATCAAATGAGGCCACCATTACTAAAAATAAAAAGACCCTTTAAATTTTTGCTTCTACAAAACTGCTCAACAGAATTTGACTGTGTTTGACAGAAAGCATCCTGGCATAAAGGGCTTCTAACTTTGTACAAAGATGCCAATCTGCCTTCAAATATGACCACCATTACTGAAAATTTTAAAAAAATCTTTAAATGGTTTTGGTCTCTTGTTGTCAAAAATGTCTAAGTCCCAAAAGTTAAAAAGTTTAAAAATTGCGGTAATGGCCAGAAAATCGAAGCATGTAATCTGCACATCAATAATTAATCTAAATATGCATATCGGATATAATTTGTCTACCTCAAGTGATTTTTGCTTAATCGTGCTAACAAGGTTTTTATCAAAACTCTGCATGTCCAGAAAGCTAAAAATTCAGTAACAAAAAATTCTAATATTACAAAAATGGCCTGAAAGTTCGATCGGGTAATCTATGCATTAATTAAAATATGTGTACCAAATTTTATTTGTCAACCTCAAGTAATTTTTGCTCAAATGTGCTTGCAAGATTTTGTCAAAAAAGTCCAAGGCATCTGAGGTTTAAATTTGTTCTAGTTTTAGCTTAGAAGAAAATCTAATGGATGGATGCATGGATGGACAGCACAAAATTAATATGTCTCCCTCCCTAAGGGGACATAATTATCAGCTGATTTGTGTCTCGTTTTTTTTTATAGTTAAATTTATGTAAGGAGAGAACTTGAACCCACGAAGCTATTCTTAAACTATCTCTATGTGTAAGTCATAAGATCAAGTTTAATATGTACTGTAGAAAGATGGACAATTTTATTTCAAAATACATGTTATACATTTTTTGTTTAACATTTTCAAAAAATTGTATTGTATATAAGTCTAATCAGGTACAGGCCAGCTGCTTAAAAGATGCTTCAGTTGATCAAATATTGATATTATAGATTTGATGTAAAAATGTATACAAATTAGTATTCTATATGAAAAGTTAAAAATTGTATAAAATATATCAGATCAATAAAGGATTTCAAATAACATATAAAACTTGGTATTCCATATGAAAAAAGTTAAAAATCATATAAAATATATTGGATCATTACAGGATTTCACATAATGTATAAAACTTGGTATTCCATAAGAAAAAGTTATAAATTATATTAAATATCTTGGACTTAGACTTGACAAACATGTTTATACAAACAAGGCAAACTAGCAGTAAAGAACAGAAAAAGTCTGTAATAAATAATTATTAAAAATAGTAATTATTTCATACTACAGTATCAATACGGTGAAAAATATTTCAGGTAAGTATCTATTAACAAATAAGAACACGACTATAGTGGTTGCTGAAAAGATCGTGAGAAATTATATTCCTGAGTTACGTATTTCCACTCGAGCCTCTGGATTTTATCCTAAACATTCGGCCTTCTTCTGCAGCTGTGGGCCCACTCTTTGGTCGTTCAGGGACTTTGAAGTTTTCTTGGTACGAGGTATTGAAGTACATTGGACATTTAATTTGGTCATCCAGACGATGCTCGGAAATATGGCGGCATGGTTGTCTAGGGCTCATATATTGTCCTGAAATAATGTTCACACTGGAATATGTGAGGTACATTGTTCAGCAGAATTAAAGATGTGTCTTAGGTCAGTCATAGTGTTCAGCAGAAATAATGTTGTGTCTTTAGGTGAGGCATAGTGTTCAGCAGAAATAATGTGTTTTTTTGGTGAGGCATAGTGTTCAACATAATATTGTGTCTTAGGTGGGGCATAGTGTTCAACATAATTAATGCCATTTCTTTAGATGTGGCATAGTGTTCAGCAAAATTAATGGTTCCAGATGAAAATTATGCCAATCTGATATCCAATATAGCTGTTGAAGTCTTATTAGTGCTACTTCTCATGAATAGATGGACATATCGACATGGGGTTCTCACCAAAAGACATTCTTTATGATGTTTAATTGATTCTAAATAAAAATGGTGCCTACATCAATATGGTCACCATGGTGGCCATCTTTAAAATTTTACTGCTACTCATCCTGAATGGATGGTTGTATCAACATGGAATATTCACTACAAGACTTCTTATGATGTCTATTTGGTCCTAAGTAAAAACTGTGCCGACCTTACATACAATATGGTCACCACAGTGGCCATCTTTAAAATTTTGTTATTGCTACTCATCCTGAACTGATGGTCATGGACTTCTTATAATGTCTAGTTGGTCCTAAATGAAAATGGTGCTGATCTTAATTCCAATATGGTCTTGAAAATCTTGTTATCAATACTTTTGCTTTATGGATGGTCATATCGACATGTGATTTTCACTGAAAGACTTAAAATGTTTAATTTGATCCAAAATGAAAATGGTGCCAATCTCCTCCATGGTGGCCATCTTGAAAATCTTGTTTTTGCTACTCATACTAAATGGATGGTCATATCAACATGAAATTTTCACTAAAATACTTCTTATGATATCTACTTGGTGCTAAATGAAAATGATGCCAGTGTGACCTCCAAAAATTTGAAAAGTTCGTAACAGCTGCTTCTCATAAATGGATGGCCATACCAACTTTTTAAAAAGGAAACTTCTTTCTTGCAATATATAGTTATTCCATACCTATATTAAAATGATGCTGATCTTACTCTCAAAATGGCTGCCTTGACAGCCATTCTGAAAATCTTTATACGACTACTTCTGCTGAACAGATGGTCCTATAGACATAGGGTTATTACTACTACTAATAATAATAATAATAATTCTTTTTTTTCAAGAAAGCAACCCAGTTATTTTTTAAACTATTCTCCACTGAAGCCCTCTGGTAACTAATTACTAAAAAACAAATGTCAATTTTTAAGCAAGACAATACATTGAACAAAAGGTTTTCAAAGTATCATATGTACTAGTATAAGTCGAGCCCAACTGTTAACTACAAAGATCCAGATCTGCCATCACATGCGTGCCAGCAGATCTGGGTCTCCCATAGTTTGTCAGGAGTAATCAGTAGAACAAAACAACATAGACTCTGATCTGCTGGCACATTATGCAGCATAAATAAGGGTCTGTGTTGGTTGCAGTTGGACTTGACTTGTAAGCAAGTCTGCTCCATGAAATAGATGACCAAGTCCTGAATTTTCATCCTCTTAAATTGTGAAAAGAGAACATAAGAAATGTTATCATGTCATGTGAAACACTGATTGATTCCTGCAGCTTTCTTTTGTAGTCTGTATATTCTGTGTAATTGTGATTTTGAACAGCCACCCCAGACAAAAGCACTAAAACAGGCAAAATGTAGCAGTTAAAAACCAATACTCTGGTATCATGGGACAGATACTTCTTTATGTTACTTAGCAATGACAGTTTTGAATTTAAGGACTTGCATAACTGGTTAATATGTTCATTCCATTCTAATTACAATCAACATACACACCTAATACATGTAGTTTTCATATTCAGCATTGTCTTTTCTAGTACCTTTAACAAATTGGTCAGGCTCCTGGTTATTAAGTTTCAAAGGTTTTTGTTCTGTACCTATTATCATACATTTGGTTTTGTTTTCATCAATGGACATTTTGTTGTTTTCACACCAGGTCAAAACATCATCAGAATCATTATTCATTTTTGATTGGATCAGTTTCATGCAGGGACCAGATATATGAATAGTTGTGTCAACTGCAAAAAGAGGTTGTGCATTAGGTGTGTGCAAAGGAAGGTCATTAACGAATAATAGAAATACAAGTGGCTCTAAAAGATATCCTTGAGGCACACCAGTAGTTATATGTAATGTGTCGGATTGAGTATATCCTATATCAACTTGTTGACACCTGTTAGTAAGATAAGATCAAAACCAATTGACTGTTATAGAGTCAAACCTGTAAATTTCTAACTTAGCAGGAACAACCTTTTGATCTACTAGATCAAATGCTTTTTGGAAATCAATAAAGAGTGCACCTATTAAATTACCATCATCTATGCTTTTAAGCCAGTCTTCAGTACTGTATATACTCGCTTATAAATGGAGTCCAGCTAAAAACAACATAGACCCTGATCTGCCATCACATAAAGCACTGGCATATCAAAGTCTATGTTGTTTATTCTACTGTTTACTCTTAACAAACTGTATAGACCCAGATCTGCCAGCACATTATGCAACGGCAGATCTGGGACTGTGCATTTTGCATTTGGACTTTTAAACAAGTATAGATGGTAATTTTTTTTAATGCAGGTAAGCATGAGTGGGTATCACAGAATCCTAACTGTCCTTTGTATAACAGATTATTTAAATTGAGTTGTTAAGCTGGCCAGCAACATGCTTGTCAAATATTTTGGGTAGTGTTGGTAGGATTAATATGGGTCTGTCATTACTTGGATTATTCTTTGATCCACCTGTGAAAAAGGGAATACTTTTGCTGACTTTCGTGTGCCCATATCAATACTTAAATTCACAAGATGTATTAATGATTCTGAAATTATATAAATGGAGGATTTAATAATGTTAGGGCATATACCATCAAGATGTCAGATGATTTGGAGGTGTCAAGATTTAAAAGCATATAATAAATATCATTGTCCTGGGCTCACTGTATTTTGAGCAGTGTATATTCAGGAAATGTTTGATTGATATAGTTAATAATTGTTCAACCCATTCTAAATAACAATCAACATACACACCTATGAGTTTTTATATTCAACATTGTTTATTCTACTACCTTTGATAAATAGGTCAAGCTTCTGATGGCACTGACATGGAGTTTTCACTTAAACACTTCTTTCAATTTTTAATTGGTTCTGAATGAAAATGGTGCAGATCTGAACACCAACATATCAGCACTTTTGTGAAGGAATTTTGAAAACCAGACCTAATTGACCTTGGAGTCAAGTCAAAGGTCACTGTTTGCATTGTTGTACTTCAGTGAGCTTATGAACACAGTGACTTGTACGTATACAAGCGAATTTTCACCAGGCTTTGTATTTACTAGAAGTTGCATTCCAATGAACAAGTTAAAAGTCAGCATTCAGATATTGTTTTTATGGCCAGAAGGTCTTGACTCATATTTTTAGCTGCACTGATGTGTGAGCATGATAACACAAACATGTATGAATGGATTTTTATCAATCCGGTTTCAGAATATATCAGATTTTTATGAATACCTTAAATAATGCCACTTAAATAACTATTGTGGGGGCGTGGGGGTCTTCAAAAAATATTGTTATAGATTTATCCAAACTTAGCATACGGGTATATATTGTCTGATTGGTTTTTGGTTTTGTGGGTTTAACGCCATTTTTCAGCAGATGATAGGCTATATATGGTGGCCAGTATATTTGGTTGAGGAAGAACCACCAACCCACAGAAAGTTACTGGCAAGCTTTCTCACATACCCATGTTAGCCGAGCTGAAACACCAACCCATGTGGACAGAGGTGAGATATGAGTGAGCTGTAAAGGCGAATGCCTTAGACCACTCGGCCACCCATGGCCCTAACATTGTCTGAGACAAGTTGAATGATGATTTTCTATCCATTATATCAGGTTCAAGGTCAAGGACCATAGCAAAGAATTTTGTCCTATACTTATTGGTATCATGTGAATGTGTTAACTCTGACACATAAGAAAATATTTTTTCACCAAATTTGGTATGTTGGAAAAAAAGAAAAAAAAAAGTTTTATTTAGATTGCTCTAAATTATTTTCTGCCAGTAGACTCTTGTTTGATAAACAATATTTATTTTATTTGTTTCAAATTTATTTTGAAAATTTTCAATGAAAAAACCTGGGACAAGCATACTAGGAGTATTGGAAACTCCTCTGAGCTCTCAGAATTCACCTGTTCTCTTTGATATGCCAGTGAGGTTGCCAATGGTCTACTTAATCCTGAGATCAAAAGAATAGTGAGGGTTACCATGCCCTCAGGCTATAAATCTCAGGTGTACTTACCATGGTTAGAGTTTGTTGTTAGCTGAAACCTACCATATATACTCTCTGATAAGTCGGGTCCAACTGCAAACAACATAATGCTCCAGCAGATCAGGGTGTATGTTATTTGTTCTGCTGATTACTCCCAACAAACTGCATAGACCCAGATCTGCCGGTGCATTGTGTGACAGCATATCTGGGTCTATGCAGTTTGACCCAACTTTCTACAACTCCCATTCTGTATTAAAATCTTCAATTTGAATTAAATTGATACCAAGGTAACACCATTTTCTCTCCTCCGTTTTTATATATTTTTATTTAATTTATGATTGATATAAGCCAAGATATCTTCAGTGAAAAGATGTTTTGTTTCTACACACGTGTTAAATGTGATCTCGGATTTAAGAGTCTAAAACTTTTTTTTTTTTTAATGTGCTTCATTTTTAGAGAAAAAAAAAAGAAATACATTTTCAATGTGTGTGAAGTATAATCATAAAAGTGTTATTATTGTATCACCCATACAGTATTGTATTGCCCATATAGAAGTAATAAAGTGGTATACAAAAGTCATTGAATTGATGAGGAGCAAATTTTGTAAAATTGCAAAAATAGTAAAACTAGTTTACAAAATATCAATAAATTCATGTTTTTATCTTCTCTGTCAATGAAAGAATAGAAAACTAGTTTACAAAATATGGTCATTTTTTTGTGAAGGTTTAAAAATTTAAAAAATTACATGGCTTGTTCTAGCAGCAGTTGATTAAATATTTTTACCTGTTTATAATTACAATAAGGTAATATAAATACTCCAATCAGTAAGAATTAATTGCAATCTATTGATTCTGCTGTGCTTATTTGAAGTCATATAACCCAAATGCATGGTGTAACAAAAACAGGTAAATGAACCTTAAATTGATAGCATTTGGAAGTTTCCCTACATTAACTCCTTTCTGTGTTGTCAGTAATTGTTTTTTTTTATGTATTTTTTATTTTAAAAATGTTTTTCATCTCAAATTATCACAAGTTATAGACAGTCCAGAGAATTTTGAAAAAGGCTTTGGCAGTTTAATGTTTCACCAATAAAAATAAATGATTTAGAAAGAAGAAGGATATATCTGATATATCTGTGGCATGTGCTACTTAATTTGGCAAATTTTTTATGAATAATGTTGATTTTACTCATTTAAATAGTATATACTGCATTTTAATTGGCATTTTTATTGCAAATAGATTTACTGAAACTTAAATGTTTTGATTATATACTGTTCTAACAAGTTATAGTAGAAATTAAGGATGATTTTCCTTTCTCTTTTGCTAGAGATATGTTTTAAATTTCAATTCATTTCAAAAATATCTTCAAGGCAAGTTTAAGCAAATCTTACACTGCCAAAGTATTTGAAAATGGCTTGGGGATGTTTAAATCATTGAGGCCGAAAGATGTAATTTTGCGTCATGAGGTAGTACCCTTCTTCTAGTGTCTGTGACATCATCACAGTTCATAATAGACCCAAGCTGGTGATATTAGAGAAAAGAACAAGGATATAGCTTTACAAAGATGCCAAGTAATGTAAACATTCTACACATATTAAACAATACATCTGAAAAAACAATTCTGGATTTGAATCTCTGTAGAGTATGAATTAAAAATTCTCATAACTGTATGGTAATATTATTTATTTGTATTTAAAAATTCTGTTAATGTTATCAAGCATTCTCGTGTAGAATCCATGGATAGCACTTTCCACTCTTGTGTATATTTGTAATTCTCTATAATAACTTCTATATACCTTGATTTCTGTAGTAGGAATTCAGATGAACTGTGTCTGCTATGCACAAATGCCTGTACCACCAACTTTGTAGCATCATTTTTTGGTGATGTGTGCATGGTCGAGATTGTATAGGGGTTGGTGCTTACAGGCAAGGTAATGGGTACCGTAACCCACAGATTCGGGTTTGAATCTCCGTAGAGGACTAATTAAACAGTCTCTAACCTGTCTGATAATATTATTTATATATATATATATATATATATATATATATATATATATATATATATATATATATATATATATATATATATATATATATTCTGTCAGATGCAAATCATGTCATGTCCAGTTTGATGTCATGTGGAAAAGAATATGTAGACTAACCTTTGAAGTGTTCTTTTTGGGTGGATTCACATATCATTTTCTCTGTAGGAGGTTCATACATTTTAAAGTCTTGATGGCAGGGGGTGGCAGGACGTGCGTTTTTCCATTCCTGGTAGTTTAGAGAATAAGTGGTCATGGGTTGCATCTGGATGTCTCCTTCTCCTGCAATGTTTTTCATACAAGCCGGCGGTTTGATTGGAGTAACTGGATTAATAACTTTGGGATCTGTGTAGTCCCTCTGAAAGCAGATGGTTATTAGGAATGCGTCAGGAACGAGAGAATACAAAAAGAAGTTGAATAAATAAGCTTTTTCACAACCTCCAGTTCCCACATTTTCTCCAAGCCTTTAAAAATCACATACAGTTGAGGAGGGGGCTCGGTAATACAGTGTGTGATACAAGTCCACCGCAAGATGCACCCACACTGTAAGTTTGCTGGCAGTAGGTGCAAAAGTATTTTTTTTTAAATGGCCAGTACATAAGTTTGGCAATGGCATTCAAACCATACAAATGAAACCACAGGTATAATAACCCATTCCAAAAATTGTTCAACCAAAAATGAACTTACATGGCAAGTTGGTAGCTACAGGTGAAAAGTATTTTGAGAATATAGGCCAGGAAAGATACATATATCACTTGTATGCAGAATAATAGGCCAGAGTGGTCTTGATCTAAAGTTCACTTCAAGATGCATCCACAAAGCAAATGTTGTACTAATAGATGGATTGGTATTGAACTATACACAGTTTATCAGCAAAGATGTGTAAAGTGAACACCAGATGTATCACAGAGGCCTCGTTATGACTGATGACAGGATCAGCCCGGAAATCACCACACTGCAAATTTGGTAGCATAGTGCTAAGAGGTTTTTAAAATATTGCCTTGACATGGCAGACAGATGGCTATACGCTTGCACATAACATATAAACAGACAAATGGATATACAAGGAAGCAGATACATGCCCAATAGAACCCGGGGTGTTGATATATTTCTTGTAACACAATTTGAATGAAGGGGGGGAATACATATAGATCTAAAATGTATTTGGCGAATGTGTCTATACATTTATCAACTGATTGATAATGATAGGTTACCCTGTGCCCCCCCCCACACACACACACACACACACACCCCATCCCCGTGATTCTGGATTATCCTGTCCACAAATTCTGACCCTCAGGTGGGATTTCATCATCCCATGCCAATGTATATGATGAATTCTCTCTCTCTCTCTCACCATGTATCGACTCTCTGTAATCATTCCTCCTTGGGGATGCTTGTATACAGGCTTCCGGCCCCATAGGGGCTTCTCAGGGAGGGTGATGTTGTGGGGCCTGAAGGCAATAGAGTAAGAGGTTTGGGATTCAAACTTATCATGGAAGAAGTGATCATTGACAACTGGGTAGCAAGGCTTTCTTCTCTCACTTTTTTCATATCGCCGATAATCTGCCATGGCTGTGCTGATGTAGTCCGACTCTGCTTCTTTTAGAGTCTTCTTACCTAGCAAAGGATGACAATGAAAAATAACTACTGTTAGGCTAATCTATCTGTACCAACATTGTCAGCAGCATCACAATCAGACATCATTGTTAATCAAGACAAAATTATTGTTTCCATTGAAACACAGATAAGATCGCAAACTTTTATCTCATGTTTGACATGGACCAACTTGGTCCCAAGAAAAATTCTTGATCTGCTTTTGTACTGTTATGGCCTATAGCGCAAACTTGAATTTATGATAGTGAATTTAATACAATAAATGGAGGATATATGTATACATATTGAGAAGTTCAAAGAATGCACAATAAATCATTATTTATTTATTTATCTTAATTTCTGTATGTGGCTTCCTCATTACATGTGAAGCATGGCAAAGCACTATAGTGAGTTTATTTCAGTAATCCTACAAGTTGGTGGATTTTAGTAAGAAAAAGAGATTTAAAAAAATACACCAAGTTTAATTTTGAAAGACCCTAAAATGTTTTTATTTTGGCAGGTTTCACATTTGCAAGCATAATACTTGGTTCATATATTTTTTATATATTTTTGTTTTCAGAAGATTCAACAAGAAATTATGAAAGTGAAAGTCCATTGTTGCTCCATATATTTTTTCATAATTTCATATAGATGCATACACAGGTAAAAGCATTTAAAAATCCTGTAAAGCTTGTAAAAAATAAATAGATATTTAAATATTTTTACCAATACCTACGAATTAAAAGTCTTGAATAAAAAGTACATTGTGAAACATGACCACTTATAAAACTCGGCATGTTTTGAGCTTAAGTACAACCCAAGTAATTGTTACTTATATATATTCATTATGCACATACCTGTACATCAATTAGTTTCATTTTTATGGTTCAAATATGGCCTCCACAGTAGAAGAAGAATTTCTAAAGTGTGAAAGTTTGTGTGTCTAAGTTTTACAGTGAACAGAATGAAGAGAGTGAAAACAAAAGTTTTAGTGTGTTACAAGACATTTTGGTAGAGTTAAATGTATACACCTACACCTAAACCCTCCATTACCAAGACTTTAGCAGCAGTAGCAACTAGTACCACTACTACTACTACAGCAGGAGTAGGACTTGGATATGGAAAAGGTGTAAAACAGTTACAGCTAATGCTATCCAGTTCATGACTTTTTTAAAAATCCAATGGTCCTTTTCAGGGCCACCCAATTCCCTTAGAAACAGAGATACTATTCAATCATTGCCAATATATGTGTTTTATGTTTGTGTATATCTATGTCCTCCACAAAAACTAAACCTAAACCTCTTTAACCCTTTTGTGTCATAGTATAAGTATGTTTGTGGGTATGGTGTGTGTAAGCACTCCTACCTTTCACATTTTTACAAACAGTTAGATGGTAGATAACTGGGTGATGGATAGTAAATGTGGGGTGTTGGATAGTCGATAACTGGGTATTGGATAGTAGAAAACTGGGTGTTGGTCACTTCATATGGTGTGTTGAACAGTAAATGTGGGAGTAATTGATAGTACATGACTGGGTGTTGGTCACTACAAATGGCGTGTTGAATAGTAAATGTTAGGTGTTAGATAGTAAATGTGGGTGTAATTTATAGTACATGACTGGGTGTTGGTCACTGCAAACAGTGTTGGATAGTAAATGTGGTGGTAATGGATAGTAGGTGACTTTTTTTAGAACTGATAGTTTTTGCCATTTTCAAAAAAACAGAAACAGAAAATGTCACAAGCTTACAGTAAACCATTAGATTCATGCCAAATTCTGACTAGTTTGACCAATGGGCAAACTAACACCTGTCAACAGCGCATAGGTCACATTTCACTCAAAATATTAAATCTAGAACTCCCAAAAAAAACATTTTTAATGAAGTGAACTGACATTGGGTAAGCAAAGGTCAGTCAGTGTACTAAATCTAGGGTGGCGAAATGTAGATGTGTAACAAATAGAAGAACCAAATCTGCCTCATAAAGCATTGGCATTGCAATACACTTTCTGCCAATGTTATCAAGCAACAATGGGTAGTCATGTTTAGTGAGAGAATTAAATCTAGGATGGCAAAAATGAAAAACAGTATTACAAATTCTAAACCCCACTTGGCTCCATACAGAATTAATTTTGATTTTGTATATGTTTTAACATATTTTTGGGATTGTAAAAGTAAGCCAATGCCTGTCCTTAAGTGTGTGTTTGTTCTTCTCTCCATCCTGTTTAATTTGTATAGAAGGCAATGTCTGTGTATGTGTGTAACCACTACTACTCTTTTCTCTTCGTTCACTCTATGTATGATAGTGTATAAGTATGTTTGTCTATATGTGTGTGTGTATATTCCTACTCTTTTCTCTTCTCTCACTCCATGTGTAATAGTGTATAGGTATGTTTGTCTAGGTTTGAGCACTCCTACACTTTTCTCTTTAACTCCATGTATGATAGTGTATAAGTATGTTTGTCAATTTGTGTATATTCCTGCACTTTTCTCTTCTTTCATTTCATGTGTGATAGTATATAAGTATGTTTGTCAATGTGTGAATTTTCCTGCTCTTTTCTCTTTTTTCATTTCATGTGTGATAGTGTATAAGTATATTTGTATATCTGTGTATATTCCTACTGTTTTCTCTTCTTTCACTCCATTTGTGATAGTGTATAAGTATGATTGTATATCTATGTGTATATTCCTATGCTTTTCTCATCTTTCACTCCATGTGTAATAGTGTATAAGTATGATTGTATATCTGTGTGTATATTCCTATGCTTTTCTCATCTTTCACTCCATGTGTAATAGTGTATAAGTATGTTTGTATATCTGTGTGTATATTCCTATGCTTTTCTCTTCTTTTACTCCATTTGTAATAGTGTATAAGTATGATTGTATATCTGTGTGTATATTCCTATGCTTTTCTCATCTTTCACTCCATGTGTAATAGTGTATAAGTAAGATTGTATATCTGTGTGTATATTCCTATGCTTTTCTCATCTTTCACTCCATGTGTAATAGTGTATAAGTATGATTGTATATCTGTGTATATTCCTATGCTTTTCTCATCTTTCACTCCATGTGTAATAGTGTATAAGTATGATTGTATATCTGTGTGTATATTCCTATGCTTTTCTCATCTTTCACTCCATGTGTAATAGTGTATAAGTATGATTGTATATCTGTGTGTATATTCCTATGCTTTTCTCTTTCACTCCATTTGTAATAGTGTATAAGTATGATTGTATATCTGTGTGTATATTCCTATGCTTTTCTCATCTTTCACTCCATGTGTAATAGTGTATAAGTATGATTGTATATCTGTGTGTATATTCCTATGCTTTTCTCTTCTTTCACTCCATTTGTAATAGTGTATAAGTATGTTTGTGTATCTGTGTGTATATTCCTATGCTTTTCTCATCTTTCACTCCATGTGTAATAGTGTATAAGTATGTTTTTATATCTGTGTGTATATTCCTATACTTTTCTCATCTTTCACTCCATGTGTAATAGTGTATAAGTATGATTGTATATCTGTGTGTATATTCCTATGCTTTTCTCATCTTTCACTCCATGTGTAATAGTGTATAAGTATGTTTGTATATCTCTGTGTATATTCCTACTCTTGTCTCTTCTTTCACTCCATGTACACTTGAACAGAAAATGTCATAACCTTACAGTATACCTCAGCTTCATGCCAAATTCTGACTTATTTTAACAGTGTGGTAACTTTAATTCTTGTCTCTCTTCATAGGTCACATTTCACTCAGGGTATGATTTTTTTTTAAAAACACAAAAAAAACAAGATTTGTAATGAAATGATCTGACATTGGTAAGCAAATATCAGTCAGTGTACTAAATCTTGGGTAGCAGAATGTAAATTTGTAACAAACTGAAGAACCAAATCTTACTCATAAAGCATTGGGATTGCAACACACTTGCTGCCAATGTTTAACAAGCAACAATGGGTAGCCTTTTAGTGAGAGAACCAAATCTAAGACAGCAAAATGGAAAAACTATTGCAAATTCTAAACCCTACTTGGCTCCAAATAGCATTTGACAATAGGTGTGTTTTAACACACTTCTTGGATTGCAAAAGTAAGTTATTGCCTGTCCTTAAGTGTGTGTTTGTTCTCTCCCATGATCCAGTTTAGTGTCTACAGAAGGCTACATTTGCATATATGTGCAAGCACTCCTAGTCTTTTTTCTTCTTTCACTCCATGTATGCTAGTGTTCAAACAGGGCCAGATTAAGACCTTTAAAGGCCCTTAGCACTAAAAGATTATGGTGCCCCCCATATGTAATTCAAAATAAAAACAATACTAAACCGTAAAGTAAAAAATTTCTCATTTTTTTGGTGCCCCTGCTTTGCTGGTGCCCTAAGCACACGCTTTGTCTGCCTATTTGGTAATCCAGCACTGTGTATAAGTATATATACATATATATATATATATATATATATATATATATATATATATATATATATATATATATATATATATATATATATGTGTGTATGTGAGCACTCCAGTAAAACCTTAGCTTCATGCCAAATTCTGATTTAGTTTGATAGTGTGGCAAATTCAACTCTTGTTTCGCTTCATATGTCACATTTCACTCAGCACACAATAAAAACATTTGGTAATGAAATAAACTGACATTGGATCAGGTCACTCAGTGTACTAGGGTTGCAAAACATAAATTTGTAACAAACTGAAGAACCAAATCTGCCTCATAAAGCATTGGCATTGCAATACACTTTCTGCCAATTTTTATCAAACGACAATGGGTAACCTTTAAGTGAGAAAATTAAATCTAGATTGGCAAAAATGAAAAACAGTATTACAACTTCTAAACCCTACTTGGCTCCATACAGGATTAATATCAGTGTCGGATATGTTTTAACACACTTCTTGGATTGTAAAAGTAACTGAATATCTGTCCTTAAGTGTGTGTTTGTTCTTCTCTCCATCTGGTTTAATGTCTATAGAAGGCTATGTTTGTGTATGTGTGTAAGCACTCCTACACTTTTCTCTTCTTTCACTCCATGTGTGATAGTGTATAAGTATGTTTGCTATATATAGCGTGTATATTTCTACCAATTTTTTCTCCTTGCACTTCAGTGATAGGGTTATAGGGATTATAAGGGTAGTAGGGGGTGTTAGTTTTGTATACAAGGGGATGATAAGGAAGTTATGGGGGAAAGGGGTTTACTTTGTTTATTAGGGATAATAGGTAAATTATAGGTGGAGAGGGAAGTTAGTTTTGTTTATAAGGGATTTCAATTTTATTTTATACTCTTTTCTTTTTACATCCTACCCTGTGTGGTCAGTAGATGAGTGGGTGTAGGTCACTCCAAATGGCATGTTGAATAGTAAATGTGAGGTGTTGAATAGTAAATGTGGGATTTTGGATAGTAAATAATAGGGTATTGGATAGTAGATAACTGGGTATTGGTCACTCCAAATGGCGTGTTGGATAGTAAATGTGGGCTATTGGAGAGTAGATCATTAGGTGTTGGATAGTAGATAGATAGGTGCTGGATAGTAGATAAGTGGGTATTGGTCACTCCAAATGGCATGTTGGATAGTAAATGTGGGGTATTGAATAGTAGATCACTAGGCGTTGACTTGTGGATAACTAGGTCTAGGATAATCAAAAGGGGTTTTCGAAAAATACCAAATTGAAAACCCCATTGATTCAGGCAATGTTTTAGCCCTTAAAAGGACTATTGTCAGCATTCTTCATACAGCAGCCCCGGGGGTCTTCTTCCCGTCTGCTGTATACCTCCAACCGCTGTGCCTTGCTGGATACGTGGTGGTTCCGGGTGGTGGTGGTAGGTGGCAGGTATCAACTCCCGCTCCTTTCCCAACACGCCCTGCCTTACACTTCCAACCCTGGATTTCCGGTTGGCTTGGCCTTTGTCTTTGTACAGGTAAATCTGACTGAATGAGCCATTGATTTAAATATGCAGCACTCACTGGGTATTTTTGTTTACCCGAGAAAAACAAAGTTTATCAGCAGGAGAGCTTTTAACTATAAAAAGGCTTGTTTTACACGCATGAAAAAATCTTCACATGGTGTAAATTGGTCTTTAGAGTTGTTTGACAATGCAAATGAAGTTTATGATAAAAAAAAAAAGTCAAAACTTAATTTCGGTTATATTTGAATGTGTACCAAATACAAACTTAAAACAGACATTTTCCAGTCTGGCATGATAACAATCTGATTACTGCAGTGAGATAAAAGGAGAAAGCTTGGAGAGAGTATGTAAAGTATGGACGAGTTGTGTAAAATGTAAAAAGCAGGAAGGTTTTGTCCCTTGAATAATTACATTTGGAGCTTCTTGTTCTACAGGCTCTTCAGACATAGTCCGATAAATCAGGACCACCCACCCCACCCCCAAATCGGTGTTGATACTCATAGACGAATAGTTCATCAGTATCAATACATATTTGGGAGGCTGATTTATCGGACTAGCTGCAAACATTTTCGATAATTTCTCTAAAAGTGTCTTTTACGCCAATTCTCTAGATTATTTACCTGATATAATCATTTGTATTTCCATCCATTGACTGTTTAAACAACATAGATATCAAAAACAGACTGGTTTTTTTTATAATATCTCTGGTCTTTCTTTAAAAAAAAAACAATAAAAAAACGTATTGATTAGTCATGTGTACATGTATGCAAACTTTTTAACTTGTTTTTAAAGTCTGGTCTATTCAAGAGGGCGAATGTTATTGCAACTTTTAAATCGGGTGACAGAAATATTAAATTACAGATCTGTCTTAGTTACCAATCATATCCAAAGTGTTTGAAGAAACATATAGATAAACATTTTTTTACATTTTTTACACCCTACCATATGTGAAAAACAGCATTATGTTATGCAATATAGTTCAATAATAACCAATTTAGGAAGTTTTACTGATTTAATTTCAAAAGAAATTGACAGAAATTAACAAATTCACTTGATTCCGCTTCTCGCAAACTGGTTTTACACAAACTTCAATCATATGGTGCGACTCAAAATATTTTTGAATGGTTTTCATCGTATTTGAGTGGCAGACATCAAATAGTTGCTGTAAACAGTCAAGGTTTAGACTGGTATGAGGTAATTTCTGGGATACCTTAAGGGTCTATTTTGGGCCCAAATTATTTTCTGCTGTATATAAATGACCTCACTTTAGTCAGAGTTTGAGTATCTTTTATTTGCTGATAAAGGAAAGTTGTATAGCTCCTTCAGAGAGACCTATACAGAATAAATGATGAGAGTCTTGTTAGAAATGAAAGTTGAAAGTGAGTGTGAAGAAGCGTTGGGTCAATTTTACAATCAAGAAAAATCCTCTTTGCTTTAGCTATTCAATGGGTGGTATGAAGCTAAAAGGTGAGAGTTGTATGAACGATTTAGGTGAATGATTGACAAATACTCTCAGTTTTAGCATATGTTAAGCCCACTATATCCAAAGCAATGTAAATCTTGCGTTTTTCTATTATTTTTTTAAATGCATTTGCAAAAACTTTCTTAATACATCAATTATGCGCACTTTGTATCGTTCTTTTGTAATGTGTAGACTTGAATAGTGTTTTGAAATTTGGTCCCCTCACCAATCTATTTTGACCCAAGAAATTTAAACGGTTCAAGAGAAGTTTCTGAAATTCATGTGTTTTAAATCAGGTTTGGATTTTACCAATAATTCCTATGAGTAAATCTGCAGACATTTTAATTAAATAGCCTTAGAGAGTATACGATATCTCATTGAATTTGTATTGCTTTCTAAATGTATATAGAGACATTTTAATTTACAATCCTTAGAAAGTATGCGATATCTCATTGAATTTGTATTGCTTTTTAAATGTACACACAGACATTTTAATTTACAATCCACAGAGAGCATGATATATCTCATTGAATTTGTATTGCTTTCTAAATGTATATATATATATATATATATATATATATATATATATATATATATATATATATATATATATATAGATAGTAATTTTTACAGTCCTTTATTCATTAGGTCAAACAGTCTACATTTTCCAAGAAGAAATCTTAGAACCAAAACTTTTTTTTAATTACACATTAATTCGTTTGAATATTATAAAACACAGTCTTTTAATCAGAGCACAAAGTAATTTTAACTAAGTTTTTGAAACACACAACATATATATTGTGACTGACACAATTGCAGCTTTAAAAATCTTTGAAAGAAATACTTTATGATTCCTGAATGGACACAAATACAGAGGTTCTTATTTGCTGTTATTTGTACGTGTATAGATGCATGATGTAGAATTAAATCTACATTACAATGTGTTGTTATTTGTACGTGTATAGATGCAAGGTGTAGATGTAAATCTACATTACCATGTGTTGTTATTTGTACGTGTATAGATGCAAGGTGTAAATGTAAATCTACATTACAATGTGTTGATATTTGTACGTGTATAGATGCAAGGTGTAGATGTAAATCTACATTACAATGTGTTGTTATTTGTACGTGTATATATGCATGATGTAGATGTAAATCTATATTACAATGTGTTGTTATTTGTACGTGTATAGATGCATCATGTAGATGTAAATCTACATTACAATATGTTGTTATTTGTACGTGTATAGATGCATGATGTAGATGTAAATCTACATTACAATGTGTTGTTATATGCTACTTTCATTATTATCATTTCTGTCAATGGACCCTTGAGTCTGTAAATTGAATATATAAATAAATAAAACTATTTCATTTACATTAATTGATATATCAAATTCATTTTCAATTTTTTGATGACCTGTATTATTTATAGGACATCTGTCAAACCCCTGACTGCGTCTATTTACTAAGTATATTGTACTTTGACGTTTGATCTACATGATCGTTTTGTGTATTTTATACACTCTGTATATCATAAAAGAAAATCTACCGTCTCCATTGTTCACATTAACACAGGCCTTTATTTTATTTTAATCCCTTCAGGTAGGTCTTTGTATAGGCTTCTTCTGAGAGGTTGGTAGTTTTCTATGTGCAACTGAAAGTACTTTATTGTGTCAAACGTCCATCGCTTACTTTCTGTCCAAATGTTGTGTGAAGTATTTCAAAAGAGAGTTTCTATCACCGTTTGCATTGCATTAAGTTAATGGGCCTGGTTCTGTGACAAATGTCCCTGTACTATGATTGTTGAATTTCTGTAATAGGTTGTTTTATAAGTCTGATCATTAGGTCTAGATATACTTTAAAAATTGTCGAATTTTCTAAAGATAATCTCTCTTCTTCAAATATGGTTTGACGTCATAGAAAAATTCCTACAAGTTGAGATTGTTATCAACATAAAATCTATGCTATTTAATGATATTTAAGTTTCTCTTAATTGACTATTTCAGTTTTTTTAGCCATAATTCTGCTAAAATGTTGTTATTAATTCCTATCAACTTATCTTTAGTTAGAAGACATTAAATGGGTTTGCAATTGTGTCCCCACTTCCTTTGGAAACGGTAAATCAAGGCTCGAAGTCTTTATGATTGACTCATTATATATATATATATATATATATATATATATATATATATATATATATATATATATATATATAGAGAGAGAGAGAGAGAGAGAGAGAGAGAGAGAGAGAGAGAGAGAGAGAGAGAGAGAGAGGTAGTGCTTGTATTTATTATTTATTTGCGTGGAGATAGCAAGAACAGAAATGGCCATCCGATTCTCACGACCGACCGAAACTATTACAAATGTAAAATTAAGGTAAAAAGTTTGCAATGTCACCTACATGTAACCTTGACCTTAGGCCTAGCAGCGTTAAAAGTAATGTTTATGGATCTGCCACAGCACGGTAAAACTATAGTGCGGAAACCACCCCATCTACGGATGGACATAAACACGCTATCACTATTTCCCTGCACCTTCGTATATTTGTTATCAGTGCACTGATAAACAGTACAAAAACAGTGAATAAAGTAATTTACATTTAGATCAATCATCTTTTAGCACTTCAGATTCAAATTATTCTTTTTTTAAATTTAAAATTAAGATCTATTTAACAACTTAGTATCTATAATGTATCTAGGTTATACTGGTAACTCAGGCATAATGTACAACTAAAACACTTTACTCGAATTACAAAATACCTGATAAAAAATACACAGATGTTACCATTTTAATTCGTCACACCTTTTTAAAAATCAATTTTAATTTGGACCTAAGAAACCTACTAGGAACGATTATTTTTAACAAATTTGGGACGTCCCTCACGACTTTCCAGAATCATACAAGATTATGTTTAACAAATTTGGGACGTCCCTCACGACTTTCCAGAATCATACAAGATTGTTGCAATAATTGAAAGTATATTTTGATCCACTTTCCTTTAAATATTGAACTGTTGAAATCTTCATTTTTGAATTGTTTTAAAAATAGATTAAGTATTATATTACTTCACCTTTCATACTGGTATTACAGATAATAATTCTTTCTCCGCTTGGAATGACCTTATTCAAATTTTGGAAAGTCTGAATAATTAACTTTTTTTTTTTAAAACAATATACATTTATTTCGTCAGTTATCCACATATTTTCTGTATAATTATCAAGTATTTGTTTTTATTTTTATTTTTATTTATTGTATGTGTGTCAATAGTAAACGCAGCAAATCTCAAGGTAGCCGATTCCAAATGGGGAATTCGTGGTCCATTTCTTGAGATTCGAGGATGGTATCTTCACTTGGCTGCCTATCCTGGTAAATTTCGTATTCTTGGCTGTCATTAAATAATCTCTCTTGTGACTCGGTGACTGGATCTTGACTCTCTCCGGACATGTGGATTACCGGAGTTTGTTCCTGCAGCTCCCAGAGAGATTCATATCATTTTATTTCGTAAACATTTATTACAGTCATTTTTAAATGTCACTCTTAGAACTTTAAAACATATTCTACAAATATTTGGATAGCTTAATGGTTCTTTTTATCAATTAAACTGTCGAAGATGCAAGTAATAAAGACGACGTGAAAGATTATTCCCAAATAAATGCAAAAACTTTTTATTATTTTTTAAAAGCTTTTTTCAGGCTACTATTATTTACAAAATCACCATTAACTCTTAGTTGTCAAAAGAAAAATTGACAAGAGTTTTCTCCCATGCCGCAGAGATTTGTCTTGTGTAAAAATTATCCCAATGGCATGTAATTCTACATTTATTACATTTTCTGGCACATATTGCTATTTTTGGTGGAATATAATTGTTTATATGGGGAAGAACACATCTTTAGCATTTTCTTCTCAAGGACATTAAATCTAGTTGGCCCTTAACTGCATCCACTCTTACATACATATACACAGTTTATCCCCATCTTAGCTGTTCATTGATGTCATCCCAGGTGAATTACGCAGGACAGTACATGCTATATGGATGATGTGATGTTGCAATTAAGTAAACAGTCTTGTTGCTTTTCTATACAGGCAAATACTTAATATTCGTATCAACAATTATAAGAATTATAAGGCGTAGCGTGCTTGGTTGTTCTATCGGTCCTCGGGTTCTGAAGTATATATGCTCCAAGGCTGACCCACATATAAGAAATAACCAGGGGCCGTGTTAACAGGGCTGTCGCAGGTTTGCGCTGGACGACAGGTCGCCCCGGGCGAGCGTCGCCTTGGTCGCCACACCCCCACCCCACCCCACCCCACCCCGCCTCCAACCCCCCCCCCCCGCAAAATTGTTATTTTTTACATGATTTCATAGTAATGAGAATAATAACTAAACGTAGGTATTTTAATGAAAAAGCTGTATGTTTATTTAATACAATACAGAATAAAAGAACATACTCCGCGAAATGGTGTCCCTCCCACAGGACTTGGCGCCCCGGGCCCGTATCGCTCGCCTCTTACGACTACCCTGGTTATTAGCTTATATAGCAATCTGCATATTCAAATAACAATGAGCTTTCGATACGAAAGATCTAATGAAACAGATGCCCACGTCGGTTTATTTTTCACAGTAAAAACAGTCTAGGAATTTTCATAACATGTTCAATAATATTTGTGCAATTAATGGGCAGTATTTGTGTAAAGATCACAAGGTTATTGGGCAGTATTTGTGTAAAGATCACAAGGTTATTGCCAGAGTGGCATCCACCCTAGCTGTGATGTGTAGGAGTATAGGATCAATTTCAGCATGCAGTATTGTACTATGTGATTAGAAGTTAGAAAATGTTAATTACCATATGAAAAAAAAAACTCCGGATATTTGCTATGTGGCCTATATATGTGTCCCAAATAATATTTCCATAAAGTACAACGTAATATTTTAACAAAATTTCCTTTTGTAGGATTCACTTTTTCTGGTTTTTGTATATATTGAATCAAGTAATAACTACTATAATCTGATGATTGTGGCTTTGCGTATGTATAAGTCATGCATTACAATCAATTGCTAACTACTGTATGTATTGATAAGATCAACGATCTGACGACTTTGGCTTTGCTTATGTATTAGTAATGCATTACAATCAATTACTAACTATTGTATGTATAAAGTAATGCATTACAATCAATTACTAACTATTGTATGTATAAGTAATGCATTACAATCAATTGCTAACTACTGTATGTATTAGTAATGAATTACAATCAATTGATAAGTAATATGATCTGACGACTTTGGCTTTGCTTATGTATAAATAATCCATTACACTTAATTTATAATTAATATAATCTGACGACTTTTGCTTTGCTTATATATAATAAATGCATTACACTTAATTTATAATTAATATAATCTGACGACTTTTGCTTTGCTTATGTATAATTAATGCATTACACTTAATTGATAACTACTATAATCTGAAGACTTTGGCTTTGCTTATGTATAAGTAATGAATTACAACACAGGAAGCTTCCTTTGTGGTGAAAAATAATTGATCTATACAATAAATGGATCTGAAGACACTTCAAGTATCATAGACGTAGGCTAAACCTTCTCCTAAGGAGAAAACTTCCTAACTTGTTTGAACTTATAGCCTGTTACATGTAATATATGTATATCATTTTGATGATTAGAATGCATGCTTATAAAAGCTTGAGAAAAGCACATTGGCATGATTTATATCATCAAAAACCATGCGTTTGACTAAATCAACTGACTGCAAAGATGCTATTATTTAAATACCTTATCATTTTAAAATTATTATAAAAATGAAGAAAAACCGAGGAAATTTTAATGTATAAACTGAGCATACAGTATGTAACTTCGTCGACTCTTTCTTGTATAAACATTTTTTATATAAACTTTTGAACGCCTTCCACAATACTTTACAATCAAAATCATTGGAAATATGAATATCATCATTTATCTCCTAATATAGCATTGCACAGCGTGCCAGTATGGGTTGATATTTTGCATATCTCATAATTTTATAGCACGTTTACAGATATAAACTTATTAAGCTTTCATCTAAATGCTGCTTGGAGAATTATTTTTAAGTTACGTGACAAATTATCTACTTTATTAGGGTTCAAACAGATCCCAAGATATAACATTTAAAACAGAGGTCCACATAAAAATACATTTAAAAGGGGATTTTTTAGTCCATTGGTGGACTTAACAAGTAATCTCCCTACGGGCCTTTTATAACTACAAATAATTCAACCGTCAATTTCACAAAACCGGCTCAACGAATTTGTTCAAAACCGTTTCTCCTGTTGGAGCAGATTCCTAACTACAAACTTTCAAAACAGAGTTTCAAATCAAAATATCTTAAGCAGGGGTTAGCGTAGTCAAAAGTTTTTATAGAATCTATCCTCTCTGTACCGGCTTGGAATATCGGTACCCATAAGAGAACTGTTTCTCCAAATTCGTTCGAAGAATTTCGTCTCGGCTTATTTTAAGGAACTACGTCGACCCCTAGCAAAGGATGCCCAGAAAAAGGTTCAAACATAAATAGGTACAACATGGGTTCTGACAAGCCTGATTGTTCATATAATAGACTGTCTCTACAATTGTAACAGATGTTCCCTACAGTCATGTGGATCAACCTCCAATTTCTGTCCCAGTATTATGCTGAATCCGCTCTACGAATGTCGTCAAGCAGACCCCAAACTACCTAAGGCCAAAAAAAGGTGTCAAAATAAAAATATTTAGTGAAGCTAATAGTTCATATGTGGAAATACCATGTGTCTGCTCATAGGTTTTATAGAATTATTCCCTATTTAGACTCCATATTTCCTGGAACCCGCTCGACGAATTTCCTCCAAAAATTTTTCTAATGTTGAGCAGATCCCTGACTACATATTATCCAAAAGGGGTTAAAATCAAAGTTCTTTAAGTGGCGAATCTCATAGTCCAAATTATTCATACCATAAGTTAACTCTCTACAGGTTACACGTAACCAACCGATAAGGAGTCTCCTATTTCTCCATTTCGGCTCGACGAATTTCGTCCATCCTTCTTCTAGGGATCCCAAAACATAACAATCTTAAACAAGTGTCCAAAATGATAATACATTAAGAACGGGATAGCAGCGTTCCTACGTGGACGCAAGAGGTAATCTCCCTACGGGCTTGTTATAACTACCCTCTATCAACCTCCTATTTCTCGAAACTCGATGAATTTCGTGTAAGCCTTTTTTGTTGTTGGAGCAGATTCCAAGCTACAAAATGTCGAGGAAAAGTTCAAATAAAATTTGTTTTAAGCAGGGGTTCGCATAGTCCAAAGTGTTAATAGAATTGATTCTTTATGTACCAGCTTTATGTAGCCGGTACCCACCAGGAGACTACTATTTCTCCAATTCGGTTGGGCGAATTTAGTCTCAACTTATTGCGAGGTTCTAAGTAGAGCCCTAGCTAGGCTTACCTTGAAAAGTGTCGGGAATAAGTCACTATTTATTGAATCGGAAGTAAGGAATAAGTAATCAACTTGATGTCACCGACAGATCCATTATGAAGATATAAAAGGTTTTCATCAAAAATCGGAGAAGGATTATTGAAATGAAAAATGTGCATCACTTACCTTTTCGTGACTCTGGAGGTTCTGTTTTTTTTTCCTCCTGATATAAGTAGAAATAAGATTGCATTTATTTGATTTCTTCTAAGACCAGTTTAAATTGCTCATAAGCACAAATATGTACTATGGAAAATATTTTGTCTATTATATATTGTATAGTAAACTTTATTATAATATATAATAAAATCATAGAAAGAGTGTTGTGAATAAAATATTGATTGAAATTGAACTTTTCTAAACGATATGTCATCAAGAGATACGATAAAGCCGTAACGAGAAGGGGCAAAGGTTAAAAATTATAACTGGATGTTCTGAACAGTAACATGGTCATGAAATAAATAGGAAAAATTTGTTTTTGCACAATTCTAAAAATTGTTTTTCAGGTATATCAATATTTTTGTATTAGCTGCGTCATGTTAAAAGGCATACTCATTATATTTGTACTGAATGTAAGTCCTCCTCTGTGACAGTGATGTAAATCGATAGGTTTTTAAAGATATTGTAAACTCTCAAAAGTAATTTTGGACTTTGTCCTGGAAGAAGTGATGCAAAACCTTAAAATTGAATTCAAACTATGTGACTGTGTATCTAACACAATGTGTGGGAATATCACGTTTGACTTAACCAGAGATGCACGAGCTTTTCTCAATTTTAGGAGCTGTCGATGTCAATCGTGTATGCATATGTTTTAGAAAACAGATCTTAAAAATAAAGAAAATGAGGTTAAGTTACTTAAGAATCAGAAATATTAGCTAGATATACAGAGGTAAAATTTACTACATAGACACCATTGCAGTAAAAATTTCCTCCCAAAGTTCCATGTTACACAGGAAATGATCTGTCATTCTTATCATGTTCACTAACCTTGGGTTGCCGATCCACTTTGTTCCACATCTATGTGGTACAAAGCAGATTAACGACCCTTGCACAGTGCAGATGAGCAGTATTATACCTGTTCCTCTAGGAATATATATATATATATATATATATATATATATATATATATATATATATATATATATATATATATAAGCGATTTTCCACTGCATCTGAAATCAGCCGTTTTGATAATTATCACCGTATCATGAATTGAATCGTCCAGTTATGAATAACTTTATAGGTCGCGTGGTATTTGGTGCATATAAAAGCCGAAAGCTGAGCGGATAAAGATAATCTGAAATCTGATGTGTATCTTCTTCAGAGAAAGAAACCAAGAGAAGAGCGAGAAGGTCAAGGTAATCTTGAGATAACTATTTTAATAAGAACGATTGGGATGAAGTGCCCGACGAAGCCTTTCCACGACTCTAGCGGTGATAAAAAAGGGAACAACTGTTTTATCTTGTACGCATAGACAATCGCCAAGGCTCGAGAAGATTTATCCGACGCCTATATATATATATATATATATATATATATATATATATATATATATATATATATATATATATATATATATATAATCTTCCCACCTACGTACGTAGTACCTTCCAACGTTTGTGCATACATACATACATACATACATACATACATACATACATACATACATACATACATACATACATACATACATACATACATACATACATACATGCAAACATACATACATACATACATACATACATACATACATACATACATACATACATACATACATACATACATACATACATACATACATACATACATACATACATACATACATACATACATACATACATACATACATAAATACATACATACATATGTATAATGGCAAGGAAAAAACCAACCTCTTCTTTTTTCTTCATTCTCTCTTCTTTCTTTTCTTTTTCCTTGTCTTTTTCCTTGTCTTTTTCCTTGTCTTTTTCAGATTCCTCCATATGTTGACGCTTATCGTGCTGCTTGTAGGAGGTCTGGTAAGTACTCGAGGTACGGCTCTTGTCTGGCCCAGATGTTACACTGTTCATACGGTTCTGGCATGGTGTGTAGGGCCTGGTTGGTTGTACACTCTTTTCAGACAAAACATGAAACGAACTAATACAGACGTACGATTTTGAAAGGAAATAGCATGTTTATAAACAGTAGACTTCTCATTCCTCTGACTCTCTTCTCAAAGAAAATTTTAATAAGTGACACCCCGAGTCGAAGGGCACGGTTGTTTTCTTGTAGTGGTCTGGTAGTGAAAGAGGGGGAAAATCCATATAAACCACCATGATCGTTTTGAATCAAACCAGAGATCTTGGAGATGTCAATTACGATTTAACCATAAATATGTATATTATGCCTAGCCATAAACTTTGGCACAGAGAGACTGGTAGATTGGACTCAACCTGTTGATGAGGCAAAACAGTAGATATTATTATGCACATGTAGTTAGACCTCAAGAAAGGATTCGGTACCGTCCCTCATAGCAAAATTGCAGGAAGAACAAAAAATGTATGGACATGGAATAAGAAGACACATTTTAGAGTGGACCATGAGCTTCTTATGAAACAGCGTAATTATCGATGGAGCCTCATCAGATTCGTCAACAGTCGAATGTTGCATCCCTCAAGGTAGCGTGTTAGGTCCAAGTTTTATTTCTGATGTGCATTAATAACCTTCCTGGAATCGTTGAGAATATCGTCAAACGTATAGCGGATGATTTTAAATTTGATGTCTCAGTCACGACGAGGAAGAGATCTGGAGCTTTCGAAGTAACTAAATATGGCAACTAATCTTAAATGTTATCCAATGAAAGGCTCCTCATATCTCTCTCTCTCTCTCTCTCTCTCTCTCTCTCTCTCTCTCTCTCTCTCTCTCTCTCTCTCTCTCTCTATATATATATATATATATATATATATATATATATATATATATATATATATATATATATATATATATATATATATTGTTACAAATCTATGATCTAAGACAAATGTAACAGAAAGAAAGTTAAACCAACAAAATCAAGTAAAAACAGACAAGCAATTTATTTCTAGATAATTAAAATGAAAATCAAAAGACACTTACAGTAACGTGAATTAGAATCCAAATAATTCAATAATTCTAAGTGTTCCAATCAAATATCCTAAATATAGAATGTACCGAATGAATTTCAGTATCATTGAATGTGCTGATGTGCCAATAATCTTTAATGTCCCGATGTGCCAGTAGTCTTTAATGTTCTGATGTTCCAAAATGAAGTACTCCAGAATATATTTGATTAAATTCAAATAAATCCCAAAATCATCAATTAAAAATCAAAAATCCAAACGTCTATGAGCACTTTTATAATACAATGAATGTTTTAAATAATTCCTCTCTCTGAATTTGGAAAGATTCTTCACAACTGTTATGACTCTTTAAAGACTGATGGTAAGGTCGAAACTATAAACTGTCCACTAAACATGGTATATATATATAAAGATAGGTCACATGACAGAATGTGCTAGAAAATTATATGGTATATGTGACTTTAAACACACAACTCTAAAGGAAATTCGAGTTTTATATGTAAACAAAATTAAACCTGACCTCAAATTAAATAAACAACTTGTTTACCAAAACCGTCCTTGAACTCAATTACTAAGTAACAACCTAATTCAATAACAATAGCTCAACATGTAAACCTTATACATAACATGAAGGTTTGAGCAAATATTAAAGTCAAGAAACATTTATAATTTCCTAATATATATATATATATATATATATATATATATATATATATATATATATATATATATATATATATATATATATATATATATATAAGCAAAGAATTTACCATTACTCGCGTGAAAAATGAGACAAACCTCGGTGTTACAATTTGATCAAATTTTGAAATTCCCTAAACATATTCACAACTGTCTTGCAAAAACAAATAGAAGCCCTGATATCGTTCTGAACTTTCATAAACATGGAACCAGGGATGTTCCTAATCCTCCACAAAAAGCACAATTTGATCAAATTTTGAAAATCCTCAAACATATTCACAACTGTCTTGCAAAAACAACTAGAAGCCCTGATGTCGTTCTGAACTTTCATAAACATGAAACCAGAGATGTTGCTAATCCTCCACACAAAAAATAATTAGTAAGGCTCCGTCTTGAGTTTGCCACAACATATTAATCGGGTATACCTGAGATTAACATACAGGTGAAATAAACAAAAAGGATGCAATTGCTATGAAATAGCACAAAGACGAACTGCAAAAAATATTATTTTGCATTTATCATTCAAGCTATCCAGAGCGATTAAATAAAATGGGTCTGATAGCTTTAAAATACCAAAGGCGTAAAGCTGATGATGTAAACAAACAGAGTACAAATCTCAATGGGATTGGAAATTTGGATCAAGGAAAACGCTAAAGAAGAATACTCCGATATCAAAGTCTAATATCTGATGGAGTTCTTCACAAACACCAACTATGCAAAAAGAAGTCACAGCAAAAGATTCTTCATAAGACTGTTATAATAAGATATCAGAAGATTCTTCTCCAACAGAGGCATCATATCATGAAACAGCTTGTCAGTTAGTATGGCATAATCGTTAACTTCAAAAGATGTTTAAGAGCAGAATAAACAAATAGTGATTCAGCCATCCATGCAGATTCAGTGCGTCCTTCTATGTGCAACCTTGGCAACATACTGGAGATGAGAACACGGTGACAGACCTAAACACCAAATTTGCTTAAAACCGGCCTTGGATTAATGTCAGTCAAGGTAAATGAAGAAAACGTCGATGAAGAAGGTGGCCACTCGGCACAGAGACGATATGTAATGCACGCAGTTTCCACTGTATCAGATATATTGCTGGGAAGCCCTTGCCGCAGAACCGAAAGCATCGATCAGATAACGTTCGCAGTAGTGTGATAATAGCAATTTTAGATTTCGCTTACTGATCTAAGTCAAAGCCTTCTACGTCCCATGACTTTTCCCCCGCATCACACGCGAGTGCGCGCGAGCCCGCGATTGTAGCCCGCGATCCCCCCAAGCGAAGTTACCATGAGGCGCCCCAATACAGCGTGATGCTAGAGGAAAGTCATGTGGGGTAAAAGGTTTTGACCTAGATCAGTAGACAAACAAACCGCTATTATCGCATTACTCGTGGTTCCTAAGATTTATGCACATGCGCGTGTTTGTCCCACGGCGAGCCCCACAAGCGAAGTTACCATGAGGCGCCTCTGTAGGCAGATCAATACATTGGCAAACATTTACTCGACTTGTATTGCCTGTAAATCCACTACCTGTTTTGGGTCGTTAACGCCCCGGTTCCGTATATGTGCTCCATTTCAACCAGAACCATTTTGAACTCGCCCATGCTAATTGTTTTATCTTCGATGGCTATCGAGTACAGCTTAGCAATTTTGCTGAGACTATTTTGTGCCTCCGCGAGAAGTTTCGAATAAACGCATTCGTGAATGCAGCCGTAGAGAAATTATTTTGCCAGTGCCGCCAGTCACCGGTTACTATTGATATGGCTCCGACAACAATTCCGATTCGCGTGCCTATGATAGTTGCCGTAGTTAGAATTCCCGAAACACCAAGGCCAACAGTAGTCGCGGCGTTGATTCCGCAAATAGAATCCACGACAACACACACGCCTTTGTATTTTGCGAGTAAAACGGTTTTTTGGTTGATTTCATCTCGCAGCTGTTGTTCCGCTTCGATTATTTTCTCGCGTCGGTAGCTTTGAGGGTCTATCATAGTTCTTCTATTAATATTGTCATCGTGGAGAATAATTGCTCGACAGGCTGGCCTTGTTCAGCTGCAACACGCGAACGCACTTCCAACCAAGCACTTTTTTTCACTTGTACAACCGTCATGCAATCATAGAAAATATTTTTTTTTTTTTTTTTTTTTGGGGGGGGGGGGGATATTGAGGTCTCCGGTGATTTTGCGTTCCTGGGGTTTGGCACTACGTTCATTTAGAAACACACTGATTACACCTTTGCTTTGTGCCTCTAACGATCGTTTTCGTCCAAGAACTGTTACGCGGACAAGTGAATCCTTGGTGAACAATAGTCAATATATTTCTCTTCTTAATTGAGTCAATGTTGGTTTAACATAATCGACTGGGAATGTTACCGGGGTGGATTCAGCGGTGATTTGACTTCATCGTTGTAGAAACAGTCTTTGACTGATTTCACGCCAGACGGTGGCGTATCTTTTTGTCTGGTGTTTTCGTGTGCCAATTCTATGACTCCAAGCTGGCAGCGAGTTGGCAGTGGTACATCAGGGTGGTCCCAACGGTCAATTTCTATCTTGTCCTCGCTTAGATTATATTTGAGCGTATACGAGGGCTTGGTAACACCACTCTGAAGTAGATATTCATCGACAAGTGGAACAAAATTACTATCGGTGATAGAATCCGCTGTTATGTGATCCAAAATCCCTTCGGTAAATTCCGCAACATCGTCATCTCGTTCAGAATCCATTACGCACATGTAATAACAGATCTTTAACACAAACACCAAAGACGGTTAAGAACCCGTCAAAATAGACGTTGATTCCTTCTAACTGAACTTCATCTCCGGCGATTATTGATGTTGATACTGTAAATGTAAAAAATTCTGCACGACAAATCACGATGCTGCTGATCATTTATCAACACCGCCATTTGACCCCACCCGCCTTTATTTTCGGTTATGATAAACAAGTATGATCCTGACTCGCACACTTTTAAGATGTGACGTTTAGGTCTATCAAAACCATTTTTAAGAGAAAAGAAAACAATTCTACCATTTGCAAAGGTTAATTCGTCATTTTATTCCCTCTGCTTCTTTGATTAATATTCCGCTAACTATGTTCCATGAAGTTACTTCGCGTGATGGTGAGGGCACATCTGTAATCTTTACGTTCACTTATTGTCTCATACCAGCATTAGCGGTATTGACGTAGTCTTTGATAAAGCCAACAGTCACGCCGGCATCTCTTATTCCCGCGATTTCATTCATTTCAGCCATGTTCTTTGCGACGGCGCCTCGCAGCCTCAAAACAACGTCGTTGATGTCCACGTTAGATGTTTGTAGTTTTCCAGTTTGATCCTGGAAAATAACAAGCTCGCCCGGGTCGACGTCAACAACAACCCGGCGGGTAAACTCGATCAAATCCATTTTGGTGGCAAACCTGCTCAGATCCACATCAACGCTGCGTCAGGGTGAGTAACGTCCGTAAATGTTAACAAGCATTTCGTATACTAATAAGAGTGCTTTCTAAGTTACTATGTAAAATCAAGAAGCGCGCTTGGGGTTGGTAAACGCTCTAGTTCAGGTATTGCTTCAACAACAAGATGTCCACATATGGGATCGTCAAGCCGAGTTTGCAACAGCAGCGTCGAACAAAACAATCGTAGTCGTCGAGCGCCCCGGGTTAAATAATCAGCTACCCAGTGAGTCCCATGTCCTGTTGACGAATAAAGATTAATAATTCCGGCTTCCCGCGTGGGGGGATGGGATCATAGACGGAAGTTTACTCCGCATAAAGACACCTCGTAAATGCTTGATTGACGTTGTCATCGCGAGTAAGTCATGATTGGTTAATGGACGCGCAGCCTTTTGCGAGTCGTATTGGGTAGTCGAAGACCTTTGCCTGAGGGTATTCTGCGAGACGTCTCGGGTAGTCGAAGACATTTTCCTTTTTTTTTATTCGTCTACGAGACGATATGCATCCCCCAACTGGCTTTTTGAAAGCCATCCCGGGTGCAGTTCCGACGGCCCCTAACGCAGCCGCTTTTGCAACCGCGTGAGCCGCAGCCGCTAACAATGCTGGAATGGCCGCGAGGAATGGAAATATTGCAATAGTCTTTTGCATTGGTGTCATCTCTGACTTGGATAACCTTAATGTCACCGAGGTGTTCTTTTGTTTGTCTGCATTAAGCTGATCAAGTTGTGTTTAGGTTAGCCACACTGGGATAATTCCAGTTAACTTTGCCGGAGACAGTTTCAATCGTTTCTTATTGCGCTCTTTATTTTTGCAAGCTGCTTTGGGATAAGGCCAACTTTAACTTCGTAATATGACATTATTATTTGAAAATTTAACCGGTTTAATTACGAGTATGAGAAAACTTACGAATTTTCCACAGGTGTTGTCAGAGAGGATCACAGAGCGAAGCATCTGTAACCGCGGGAACCGCACCTACACGTGCATGAAAGTACATATCAACCACGGACTGTTTGAACAACTCCAGGTGTTCCAATGAAAAGTAATAAATAAGATACAACATAGTGAAGTCTTTCTGGGAAATCTGCAGACAAGTATCAACGTTTTGATTCCGGTCCATGTAAGACCACAGATTGTGATATGCACGTGCGACGTGATTGTCTCCGAAGTTAAGCAAAATTTCTTCAGATGGTTCTTGATGGCCGTTAACCGCAGGGAAACTTCAGACACTTCTAAATGGTCAAATATCATCTTACTACGCTCTTGGTTATTATCTCGATCCGCATTTTGAAACGCCACAAACACGTGTTTTGCTGCGCTAAGACCATGTTGGGTACTTTTTTGCCATGTAAACTGTCCCGGAATATTGCTTGTTGGGTGCGAGTCTGTGATGTGCGCGAGAAACGACAGCGTTGACGCGGTTCCAGACGGCATAAACGACAGCGAACGGTCTTCTATGGTCAGTGAAGGGGTTAGTACAGGCATCCACAATGTCAATGGTGGCAACTCAACTTTGCCATCATCAACGCCTTAGGATGCCACATTGCATCGTTGCTGGTACCTTTATGGGTTAATATGGCTGTGTGTTTTGCTCCGAAAATAACCTTGCGAACATCTCTGCAAAACCCGAATATATGACTGAATCGCACGCGGAAAGGATAAGAAGGCTCCACTAAGTTGACATCGACGTTGAAGAAATCGAAGGTTATATTTGTCGTTGGGGCCCATTACTACAGATTCTACATCTGCATCATCATGACTTTTTTTAGGTTGCCTATGTGTATACGGGAAAAAATCTGCATGATCGGACCCATCCTTATACAAATATCAAAGAGGAACCAGCCGACCATCCGTAATCATCTCTGTATCTGTCGAGTCCGAGAATCGTCGTGGCAATATCAATGTTGTCGAGAATTGCTTCGATTTCCTTTCCGTCGATGGAATAACGTGCGCTGACAAATCGAATATTAGTATTGGCGAAATAATTGTTACCGTTGGCCTGCACAAGTTTTTCCATCGATTTCCAAGAAGGCCTCACTTGGAAGAAAAAACCTAGACGTGTCTTTCACTATTAATTCTATTTTAAATGGCTTGAGGTCCCTAGCCGGGTACGAATTATACTGAAAATCTCGGGTGCTGTGATGTACCAACACAGGCGCGCCCATAACGTGGGATTGGGTGTATCTTTGAATTTTGCCATTGATTTCATTTATACATTATTTGTTTCATCTAATACCCTTTTCCCGTCCACAACCGTAATCCGCTTCTCATTGCCAGATTTGCAATCGCTGAATCAGCTATACGTTTTATTTTTTTTTTTTTTTTTTTTTTTTTTTTGTTGTTGTTGTTGAGCGGCATCATTGATAATTTCACTAACCGGAGCTGGCATTGTTGCTGTTGATGGAAATGTAACTGCTTTTAGTGGTGCTTGAGTCACTTATCGTCGTAGTCGATCTCGAATCGATTGAACCGCTTGCAATCCCAGATTTTTTAACCGATCCGCATCAACGTTTTTGATGCTATGAACGACTCGCATTGCATCTTGTTTAGCGATTGGTGCAGCTCATGAAGATAAAGCCGCGAGAAACTTTGGCGTGCCTGTGAACAATCCACGGACAACATCAACAAGGCCAGTTCCGTAATACGTCGTGTAAAAGGGTTTTCTCGCATTTACAACACGCACTGGTATCACATGTACACGTATGACTGTAGTTATATTTAAATGTCAGGCCGATCTCTAATGTACAGTTGTAGTGGCAATGTCTCCCCGCTGAGATCTAACATGTGCCCGTCCTAGTCCACACGAATAAAACGAAGTTGTGTCAACCGGGCATTATGGCATGGAAGATACACGGACGCCGCGAAAGTAATCGACAGCATATCACTCGGTTCCACAGTTGGAACAAACAATATGAAACCCTGAGAGGCTACGCTTGTGGAAGCTCCAATTTCGTAACTACAACTTATGGCGTCACAAGTCAGATTAATCTGCGTGGCGATGGTGATCCTAACAATGTCTGGCGCGAAATTGTATCCCATGCGTCCGATTTCTTTGTCCACGGGAATTTCAGACCAACCGAGAACTGTCCCCCGCAACGACCGTCTGATGTCAACCACATACTGTGGAGATTCGATCGAGATGGTAGAGCTGAATGTGGGCTCGTGTTCGCGTATGAAAATTTTATAGTCTTTGCGGTCACCAACGAAATTCTCCGTCGAATCTCTTCATTCATCAATTCCATGTCGTACGGTTCCGTGGCAAGTTCAATATCATTCCAGGTGGTGCCACCGACCGACAAAAATGTAAACGAGTTATTCGCGGGAAGGCCCCCAAACGGTCGCCTGCCTGCCTCATAATCATAATTACATTGACCTCAACCGTACATCGTCAGATTTGACTTTCATATTTTGTATGCTACCAACCTGAGCTAGACTTTTCCTCGATTTGTAAAGAAATATATCATTTTCCGAGAGTGTGATTCGAACCTGAAATGTCTCGATCATGAGCATGACCCACTAACCGATTACCCCACCATGAACTCTTATAAGTAAGCGAAATTAACTCATTCTTGAGCTTAACAGCGCTGGTGTAAACATGTGTGAAGCACCTCCACTTTATGTCAATGTTAAAAACGAAGCCATTTTGAATTACCATTCCACGCTTATTATATACATATCTAATGTTATCACAAACATGGTTGCGTGTATGGTAAATATTAAAGACCGCATACATAGTCCGGGAGTAGTAATTATATGTCCCAAATATTGATTAAGCACTTCCGCCAACAATAATTTGAGTCGTTTTTCACATTGACGGTTGTCAATTTGACCGTCTTTTGTATAAGACAAAACATGCGTAGTGTAATAATAGCAGTTTGCTTGATTGCTGATCTAAGGCAAAGCCTTCTATCCCACATGATTTTCCTTTTGTACCACGCTGTATTGGGGCGCCTCGTGGTAACTTTGCTTGGGGGAGGATCGCGGGTTACATTCGCGGGCTTGCGTCATGGGGTGTAGAAGGCTTTGACTTAGATCGGTAACCTAAATCTCAACCTGCTATTATCACACTACTTTCGCTGATGACCCCTTCCCACAGTGGCGTGGCAACCGCCCAAGCAGTCCCGCAACTGAGGGAGTGGGACCCATGCATAGTGAGGGCCCACAATTTCCTTCAAATAACTTTTTTATTGAGAGGCGGCCCCAGAATTAAGGGAGGAGGTTGGGTAGGGTGGATGGGAGTGGACAGAATTTCTTTCTACGCCACTGCCTACCCCCAAAGCTTGACTTATCATATGATCAAAATCTGCATTAATCTGCCCCATATACCTCGTTTTCCAACGCCACCTGGTAAGCCTTTTTATGTAGCCACGTAAGCAAAGAACTTCAAAAGTATGGTGGAGATACACATATTCAATATCATAAACCAAATTACCCGGTACATATCTTTAGAGCTGAAATATTCATATTTTTGGAACAGTTATGTTTTTACAAATTCTATGCTTTTAAAACCTTATCGCAATCGCATTATCACTTGTGTATTCACGTACCTTATGGTAATAATCCAGGTTGTATGTGCTATTACGATCCGATGCCACCTCAGTTTGGGTGTGTTTATCTTCCAGCCTATGGATTTTCCCGGGTTTCTTGGAGTGCTTCGTATACTGAAAGAAATGGATAATATTCGAGTCAAATTACATGGATGTAGGTTCTTTACCATCCACAACACGCACACACATGGGAGCCAGAACACACAAATATTGTGATTATTACCAGGCATTTATCATGGAAAAATCAAATAAAGCGCGTGTGTTCTGCAGTATCCTCCAGAATAGCCTTATTGAACAGACTGTCTTCGTATGTGCGAATGTGCGAGAATGTATGCTAAAAATGTTTTATAACGGATATATATATATATATATATATATATATATATATATATATATATATATATATATATATATATATATATATATATATATATATATATTGCCTTTGTTTGATTATGGTTGCACCATATGAGGGAATTACAATGCTATTAATTTTAATCAGATAAAAAACTCCAAAAAACGAGCCACTAAAATTATTACAATTATTATTATCCATCCTCACATTTATTCGTTAATTTACAGTGGTTACCTTTTAATTATAGAGTAAAGTACTTTAAACTATTTTGACATATAAATCTTTCCATAACAGGGCTCCGTGATATATCAATGATCTCCTAACTCCAGCTTCCAATATCAATTCACACAATCTACGGTTTATTTCAAACTCTAATCTTCATTTGCCTAAATTCAAAACGACTTTTACATATTCTGCAGCAGTGTTGTGGAATATCATTCCCAATGATATTAAACAAACACCCATGCTTTATTCTTTTAAGAACGCACTTCACAAATTTTTTCTTTCTGATTATTCCAAATCTCAAACAAACTGAGATATCTAAATTGGATACCCCCAATACCTTCCTATCTCCCAAATCTACATGTATATCTTACGTATGTTTTAATCTAATATATGTATGTATGTGTATGTATGTATGTATGTATGTATGTATGTATGTATGTATGTATGTATGTATGTATGTATGTATGTATGTATGTATGTATGTATGCATGCATGTATGTATGTATGTATGTATGTATGTATGTATGTATGTATGTATATTTTATGATTACATGTGAGTGTGTCAGACACTGTAGTAAAGTAGTCATATTTGTACATATACGTTGCATTTATAGTTGGAATATTCTATTATTGAGGAATACGTGTAAGATTGGTTGATTGATTCAGAACCAAATGTATTGTCCTCATAAAATAAAGTTATTATTATTATTATTATTATTATTGTTATTATTATTATTATATGCAATAACATGTGTTCAAACGGAGACTTGTGTTAGACGGACAACGGTCCATAACAGACATTTTCATACTACTGTTCTGATAATTAATCTAGAATTATAGAAAAGCTGTTTATAGCAAACAAATCCTTTGGTTGTCGGTTAAAAATAGGTATTACTGTACATGCATTCATGTGTTGTTGTTCTGTATGTGTGGTAATACCTTTAGTCTTAAGAAATCATCGCGATATGTGGTCATATCGCTGACTTTGGCGCTTGCATCATGCTGAAACCGGGAAGTATACGGTGCTAAACTCTCTCTAGGAGGCTGCCATGGCCACCTCTTGAATACCTGTAACAAGAATGATGGACACATTAAAGCCGGTTGGAATACGTTCTTACACGTCTGTCTGCGAAAATGTCAACATTTTCACATTTTCGACGGATTAAAGCCGTTAAGTGTAGGTTCTTTTAAGATGGGATCTTTTTGAAACATTGACGATATTTGTTCTGAACAAACGTTGTCACTGGCACTTTTCTATCAGACTATAAAAATTAAAAAGTTATCGCCCAAAATCGTGTACAGAAATGTATTTGGACACAAGTTGGTTTGAGAAACTAATTAATAGCGGGTATTTTGCCTGCTTTTATTTGTTCCACTTTAAATATGCAACCGATCTAGTGGTAATGATCACGGTATGAAAACGGGCTAATTAAAAAAAAAATTTGTAGCTATGGCCAAAGCTATGGGGGTGGGGGTAGGGGGTGGAGGGGGGTTGGGGAGGGGGAATATTTATTTATTTTATAACTATCATTAAACAAAAATTCCGCAGAAAGACACGTTTCCCCGGTTCACCCTTGGCACAATCCCAAAACCTTGCACGGTCACTAAAGCTAGAGATGCTGATTACTTTGACCTTAACAGTAGGTTACTGGGGTGATTAATATAAATACACCCATCAAATTTCGTGACTGTACACAGTAGTGTCCAAGGACTTGAACTAAATGCAAAAAGTTAACGCAATAGCTGAAGCACGAAAAGTAGGTCACATTAACCTAATTTTGCCCATGGTAACTAGTACCCTCCAAGATAAAAATACATATCGAATTTCATGACAGTACATACAACGGTTGCAGAGAAGCTGAGCTAAATGCAAACAAAACTTAACGTAATCGCTAGGGCGTGAAATGTTGGTTACGATTACCTATTATTGCCGTAGTGGGTAGTACTCTCCAAGATGAACATACCCATCAAGTGTCATGAATGCACATTGAAGGGCGTCAGAAAAAAGAAACTGAGCTAGATGCAAAATCTTAACGTAATCGCTGGAGCGTAAAAGAAAGTCACTGTGACCTACCTTTGCCCATGTGAGTTGTACCATCCAAGATGAATAGTTTCATGACTGTGCACTACGGTATCAGAGAAACTGAGCTAAATGCAAGACGTAACGTTGACGCCTACGACAGCAACAATAACAACGCCGTCTGAAAAGTGATCCCTATTTCTCGTCTATGCTTCGCAGGCGGGACAAAAAAAAGTGTGTTTGTCATGGTGATTACACTTTCATTTGTAGGAATGTTATTAATTACATGGATGCAGTATATCAAAATAAGTAGTAATTTGTTTAGCTTCCCCACATAAAACCCATTGCTAGCCATTGATAATGCCATAGCTAGACAATGTTGATGATCAGTGTATAACCTTTCATATACCAACATTGGACATTACATTTTACTTTCTATAGCATTCCTGTTATTTTTCCTTGATATAATGATTCCCTGCGTGTTTATTTATTCTTCAATGAAAAATCCAAACTTTAGGTAGATACTATCATGTTTTTCTTCCCCTCATAAACATAATTTATGTACTTATTATAATATTGGAAAGTCTGTACGTATTACTAACGTAATCTGTAATGTTCACTCTTGAGATTTTATCATAAATTTACAAGATATTGTTGTAAATAGACATAAACCAGATGTCACGGAATTGTATGGTTTATATCAATATGTATATGTGATCAAAAATGTATTCGGGTTTCGTTTCCGACTAGAGCGTTACTCGGGGGTTGTTTATTTTTTCGGCTCTAGTTATTTTGAAATACTGAGCGCGATTCACCCCATGCTGCACGTGCAAATTGTCTGCAGTGAAAACTCACGTACCTAGCTGCTGCGCATATCTGTCGCAGCTAGAGTACATATAGAGCGAATTCTCTATAAACAAATTACACTACGACGAGTCTTGTCAGAAAGCTTACCTCTTTACGGGAGCAAAACTTCAGCTGTAGAGGTATGTGAAATTTAAGATTATATTCTTTATCACTATTCGTTTTATATGACATAATTGTTTCATATATTAGATGTTTTAGAATTTATTCTAAATTCTACAGAGAGTCAATACCTAGGTCATACAACGCCATGATATTAGAAATACTATAGGCTGGTTCAAGTTAGCTATTTGTTGTAACTGAACAGACGGGTTTTATTTTATTATACGCAGCATGCATTGAATGATTAATGTAATGTGTAACGAGATGTAATTCATGTGCGCGCATGCGCAACATCTATCAATACAAAAGTACTAACCGTGTCATATGTACTACACGGTTTAGTTGTTATACTTTTAGCTGTTCCTTATGTATGGTTTGGTGGTGTGAAGTCACAGAACTCTGTGTGGTTTCGTGTGACGTGTACGCTGTGTCTGGTGACGTTGTTTCGGAAGAGTGTACTGGTTTTCTCGATGCGAGGGACCAAGGCTTCTCGACCAACGGGTCTGTGTTAATGTGAAGGCTCTCGAGGGATCCTTCAACAGACTGGGAGGGGTGGACCATGCGTGGTGGCTCCTTGACCATGGACTAGAGCGGGTGGAACCGGAGATACATCTTGGTCGTCAAACGGGCGCCACGATAGTTATATTTATTGCGTGTTCCATTTTATTGTTATCTCAATATTGCTATCTGTGCAAGATTACATTCATTCCCATTTCAATGTCGCTATATGTGTGATAGATTCATAATTTCATGCATTCCCATTTCATTTTCGTTGTATGAACGATATATTCATAAATTCATACCTATTCCAATATCGCTTGATGAATTGATAAATTGATGAGTATCATATTGATAAGCGCATAAAACACATGCTTTGGTCACCCTTGGTACTTAATAAGACCTTGTTTATATTGGGGTGTAGATCATATACTCTTATTTGTCGATTGGTGATAGGATGCTATTCACGTTTGTTTAAAATTCCATTCGTTAAATTCATCTTTGATTTTTCTCGTTGAGTTACTTGTTGTTGAAAGTTCCATGTTAGGAACTTTATAATTTTCCTTATCTTTTTGTTATATTTGTGTCAGATTTGTTCATCTTTAAATTCCGTTTATAAATAAACATCTTATTAACGCAGTTGCTTTCGGTGTCTTCACTAATCCAGTTCCAACCCGGCTTCATCCTGTGACACCAGACAGATAATGTCGTGATATACATTTAGAACTGCTTCTCCATCAAAAACATAGCTTTGTGCATAAAAAAGAACAGTACGTTGATTCCCACAGAGTGAAGATATATACTTGTAAATTTAGTTTTGTATCGCACTGGCAAATTGAAATAAGGCGACATCCAATGTATCGGAGAAGTCGCTGTTTCTGATGATACATTCAATTAAGAAGCAATACTTGTGCCAATGTTCTATTTTTAAAAATTGTTTTTTTTTTAAAAAAACATTTTACACTAAATAAATCAAATGTATTGGTACCAATCTTTAATACACCCTCCTCTATTGAAGCTCTTGTATACTGGAATCCTCGTGTCCGTCCGTCCAACCTTCCGTCAGGCACACAATCTTGTTAGCGCAACTAGGCTCGAAGTTTCTGATGGATTGCCATAAAACTTACTAACTATTATCGTTATCACCTGAAGATGCATATATCAACAAATCACTGTGCTCCAATAATTTTTAAAAAGAGTTATCGCTCTATTTGATTTGCACATAATGAACTGTATGACGGTATCTTGTGAAGGTAACTTGTCTCAGTGTTTTTGATTGACCGCTGTGTAATTTAGTACATATCATGGTTATCATCTGAAGATGCGTATATCAACAAATCATTGTGCTCCCGTTATTGCGCCTTTTGATTTGCAGATAGTGCAGTGTATGGCGGAATCTTCTGAACGCAGCTAATTTCTGTTTTTAGTAGATCATCATGAAACTTGTACATGTTACGGCCATCATCTGAAGTTGTACATATCGACAAATCACTGCTCTCGCAATTGTTATAGAGTTGTTGCCCTTTTGTGCAGCAGATGAATGAATTGCAAGACCTAATCTTGTGAACGCAATTTGTCTTGCATATTTTTTATCGATTTTAGTGAAACTTGATACATATTATGGTTTTCGTCTGAAGATGCATATTGACAAATTACCGTGCTACAGCGATTTTTGTAAGAGTTATTGCCCATTTTTACCTACAGTTGGATGCAAAAAATGACCGAATTTTGTGAATGCAACTACTCTCCGTTTTCAGTGGTAGATTGCTTTGAAACCTAGTACATTATAGTCATCATCAGAAGATATGCATACAAACACTATCTGCATTATGTTCAGAAGAATTATGCTCCTTCTTTTTCATTTATAAACTCACCTGCATCAAGGGTAACGGTAGGATATGGGAGAGGCGGGGGTATATTTATGTGAGCAGATTGCATAACATTCATCCAGTTCTCGAAAAACCGACAAGACATTTCAAAATCTCTGGTATATACGTTTTCCTCTTCTACGAAATACATGAGTTTGATTTATTCTCTTTTTCGAGATTAGCCATACGGAACAAGGTGGTACGTATGGACGGATTTTTTTAAAATTGTTTTTTTTTTTTTTTTTGAGGAGGAGGAGGAGGAAGTAAAGACTGCTATATTATTCAGTCTGCATATGTGATTACAGTGATACAGTTCAAATATAAACGTAAATGATTATTAGAAAAGGATCTCTTCCAATAGGAGAATGTCAGCATAAACGTTTCAAGTAGCGAGGTGATAACTGCCAAGAATTCCAATGTTCAACATAGACTGACAAGGAGGAAAAAGGAAGGAGATGGCAAACAACTGGACAATCTTACATAACATGAAACAGATTTATGAATTACAGGTTAATAAAGCATTGATAACGTATGATATTCAATGTTGCATCAAAAGACATGCACCTGTCTTTGAGGAAATCGCATGTTGATCGGCTTCACCTAGGATACTAATCCGCAACTTATGGTTTTAAAAATCATGCACGTTTTAACCGATATTAATGTCAGCATATTAATGCGTTGATCTTCAGTGCATAAAGGAAGCAATACCCTAAGCTATTATTGCTATATCGACTCTAGCCTCCGCACAAAAATGATTTCACCACAACAGCATTTTCAAGTACAACAGATACAGTATGAGCCGTAAATAGTGACGGAATAACAAAAGAATGAAAGTAATACAAATGGTGCTTTAGCAAAGCTTGTCATTTTAATATCCCCTATGTCTAAAATATATAGTTTCACTGCAACGGGAACACGATCAGTGCAAACAAGTTCTCTATCATAAATTAGTTTTTGTCGGATGTTAAACTGTACTTACCGCCTGATATTCTGATATTGCTTCTTTGTTCGAGTGCTTCTTCAACCTTGCTCCATGGTAATCAGGGGAGTGATCCGTTGGCCTTAAAACAGGAAGCGACATTCATCAAAGTTACTCTGCAGTACTGCTGTGCGAGTGTGGAGGAGACAATATGTATCAGAATCGATTGAAACTGATGCTCACCTTCTAATCCCCACTCGAGAAAATGCGATTAAAATCGATTAAATATCAGCCCAAATGTCTTGTAAACACGCCCAACCCTATTCTCTCCTCCGCCCCAACCCCACCTCCCACCCCCATTTCCCTGCCTAACTTCTACCATATTCATTGGGCACAATCGATATCAACTTTGGGTAGCCTGTCATCACTTTTTGTTAACCAAAATTAATTCGTCTGATAGCATTCCGTAAAACTATGCTTATTTCCTTTACCCTCTTTGTTATCGTTTGGCTTTTTATTTTAACTTTATTATTTCAGAGCCAGTACTTTTTCCCTTGTTCCAATCTGTCCTCCTTTAACGTCGGACTCTTAATCCAAGGGTCGCGGATTCGATACCCGCCAATACCAGCCTGGGTCGGCTGCCTCTGCGTGTCCTTGGTGAAAGCATTTCATTCGCATTTCCTAGGCATGATATAGACAATAATGTGCTCAAAGTGACGTTAAAAACCAACCAACCAACCAACCTTCTTTAGCACAGCCATTATAAATTAAGAGATCTCCCTCTAAAATCAATCTTTAACAAGACTCACTTTACCTCGATATTTTAAAGACATTCCGCTCGGTGATGGGAGTATCAGTCGATACTGTCATTTGTAAAGATTGGATAAATGACAAAGCCCAATACTAGAAATACTTATATTACGCCATTTGCGCGTAGTCATGTGCATGACGTCATAAATTAGCGTCATAGATGCTAAAGGCTAGACAACTCCAAGTGACTTAGTGGTTGCGACTTATTATTTCCCTTTACAATGTGGACAAGGCCGTACTTCGCGCCACGGTGATCCTGTAATCTACTCGGAATAATTAAGACTTTGCATTCTACTTTTTGGGGTGCCTCCGCAGGATGTACAAAGGCTAACCCATGTCCATCTGTACATCTCCTTCCAATCCGGTCACTTTCCGTCCCATCCGTCCGTTTCTCGCTACTGCTTTGCACCAAGTACCTTTAAATCGCGTTCTTTGATTGAAACCAGATTTTGTTTATGCGACTTAATAGTAAGAAAACCCGGCTCAAGTTCGTTTTAGACCCCTTTTTCAGTCAAATTTTGTAATGAGTTCTGGACCCTATTTGACACCTAGGTTTCCATGTATTTGCTTCCACTCAATAACTTTGGAAGGCACCAAATTTTGTTACGAAGCTTAATTTTAAAAGGAAAGGCGTGGTGGCTCAGTGGTTAGCGTGCTGGACTCGCGATGGAAAGAGTGCGGGTTCGAATCCTACCATTAGATCAGAATGGGTCTGCTACCGTGGTGTGCCCTTGGGCAAAGCACTTTACTCCAAATGCCTTGGTACTAAATAACCTACTTGTGTTACTGTGCCGTAAAACACCAAATCAACAACAACACTATTAAGAGGACCCATCTCAAATTTGATTTACAGCCTTTTTTGTCTAAATTTCAACGAGTTATGACCCCTGTTTGACCTCTAAGTTAGCTTGTATTATTATTTTTATTTTCCCGTTCATGACGTTTTAATGGCATAACTAGTTAAAATTAAACTATGCATCGAACTATTTTTACATTCACAACATCTCAGTCAATTCTATGGTCAATCCAATAGTAGAAATAGCCTAGGTGGTCCAAATAGATTGCAGTTTCTTTCTGCGAAGAAATTTCCGACGAACAAAACTATTTTTCTGTAAATTACTACGCCGATATACATCCGAGGTATATATTTGTCTAGCAGAAATTAGCTGAAGTGGTCTGAATGGGAATGGTGAATCGGAATGCGCTCTCAATAAAAGACGTTTGGATTACGCGAAACAAAACTGCGTAACGTCGTTATGGTCTTGTGTATAAATATATATGTCAATTACGTAAAGTTGCTAAAATATTTTATATAAGCGTCAGCTACAGCTACATTGGACTTACACTTTAAAAAGACACATGTGCTGACGAAACGTTCCGGTTCAAATGTATATAGATTATTGTGTTTGTACTGTTGGATATTGTGGGCGAAACTGAAGTGCAACGGGGCGAGCTTGTTAGCCCACTGTACTTTGGGGCTAAACCACGATATCCACCTTTATAACATGTATATACCCAACTCGTGACTTCCTAAGGAAATGCTTTGTGTGCATGCTCCAGTAAGTTTTCCACTCATTGGACCGTGTCAAGCACTTATTGGATGTTGCTAAGCACTTATTATTAGTTGCAATTAAGCACTTATTGGGTGCTGCTAAGGAAAATAACGTCACAGCGATTCTATCACAATGCAAACGCAAGTCACGTCATTCCATGATATTTGTGAGTGATTAAGTCATGAAAAAATTAAAACGAGATAATCCTTTAAACATATTTTGATTCATTTTAATTTTGTGAAAAGCAGTTTAAATGTATTATTTAATAAATAGCAATATATGTTGGATATTGTGGTCTCACCCGATGCCCACGGGGCTAGCTCGCCCCGTTGTATTTCAGTCTAACCCACAATATCCTACAGCATAAACAGAATAATCTATAACTATTATATATCATGCTCGTGACTTCCTTATAAAAATGTAATCAAGTAAATTTTCTACTATTGGATGTTGTCAATCACGTATTGGGTGGTGTTACGCACACATATGACCCAATAAATTTGTTGCTACGTAATATGACGTCACAGCAGGTATGTAATGACGCAACCGTATGTAAAATCACGTTACGTAATACTGCGTGTTTATGCGATTCAGTAATAAAAATAATTAGAACAAGATTTCTCTTTAAACATATCTGTATTCATTTAAATTTAAATTTAATATAAATTGATGGAAAGCGATTTAATACAGTTTATTTTGTAACAAATGGCAGTATACAATAAATAGAGGATATCTGGAGGGGGGTGAATCACCGCCATAATTCAATTTATATACTTTCTGCACCGCCATATTTTGTAATGTATTGCATACTTTCTGTTAGTAAACGATGTATATTCTATGTTTGCATTTTCTACGTGTATAGGATGTACATTCTGTGTTGCATTAATCTATGTCTGCATTTTCTACGTGTATAGGATGTACATTCTGTGTTGCATTATTCTATGTTTGCATTTTCTACGTGTATAGGATGTACATTCTGTGTTGCATTATTCTATGTTTGCATTTTCTATGTGTATAGGATGTACATTCTGTGTTGCATTATTCTATGTTTGCATTTTCTACGTGTATAGGATGTACATTCTGTGTTGCATTATTCTATGTTTGCATTTTCTACGTGTATAGGATGTACATTCTGTGTTGCATTATTCTATGTTTGCATTTTCTACGTGTATAGGATGTACATTCTGTGTTGCATTATTCTATGTTTGCATTTTCTACGTGTATAGGATGTACATTCTATGTTGCATTATTCTATGTTTGCATTTTCTATGTGTATAGGATGTACATTCTGTGTTGCATTATTCTATGTTTGCATTTTCTATGTGTATAGGATGTACATTCTGGTTGCATCTTGACCACTGCCAATATTTAATACTAAATTTGTTAAGTATGTTGTTACAATACTCAATTTCGTTTCTACTGATTCCATGCGAGTGATTTTATGCGCATTTTTTTAAATATTACACACGTTAACATTCTTAACTGTGTCTTTCTAACTCTACATTTCCTCTTTGCAGTTGACAGATTTCATTAGATAACGCACCATTAGGCATCACACTGGTCAAACGGTTAACACCCTGGAAGTTACAATGTAGCACAATGAAAGTTGCAAGTTAGCTATTAGCATGATGAAATAAATTGATGTCACATTATGACAACAGAGGGCTCCGTGATATCTGACTTATATTGCCCTTTTTAATCATGGTGGTTCGGGCCTGCCGTGATATATGACTATATTGCACGTTCTAATCATGGTGGACTGATATACGGATCCGACCTGCCGTGCCTCGACAGCAACGTAGAATCTGAATAATAGAACAATATAAATTGCATCTTTCTTCCAAAGTTGTTGGGTTTTTTTTTTTTTTTCCAATTTTTAAAAAAAAAATAAAAAAAAAAAAAAATTAATACTTCGTCTGCTGGTGAAGAAGAAACATCACCTTCACCATTCCTAACAAGTTCCAGCATAATCATCGATTTTTTTATTCCTGTTTGCTTGTTTTTTCTTTTTATTGTAACGTCCATGTTTTAAATTGACGATCATATCGCAAATGAATTGTGAAGGAATTTAAAATAAAGACGACTTTTTAAAGTTCAATACTCTCTCTCTCTGACTGTTGCATTACACTATATATATATATATATATATATATATATATATATATATATATATATATATATATATATATATATATATATATATATATATATATATATATATATATATATGAAATCAAGGACCCATATTAGCTATATATACCCTGCTGAGATGGTCACCATACCAACAGTACTGACCAAAGGTATTCGACGCATTGTTTGGTCAACAACGTACGATTTTATTTATATAATCTTGTGCTAGCGTTCCGAAACAGCTTGGTTTACCCATACATACTCTAAATTGTCCGTTTCAAACCAAATGATCTGTCGAATCCCTGTGGGACTGATTACGTGGATAATTTCACAAGAGAGCATCATGTGATTAAAAAAGCATTTGGAAAACATTTATGACACAAGGATGTTTAATCTGTTTTTGATACCTCGCATTGTTCATATATTTGTCATGTCATTCTTTTTTCACAACTACAAAGAAATAATAAGATGAAATTACAATTTTACTTCGCGCTCAATAAGGCGATAATCAAACGGAATTATGACCTTATTATTGTTTTTTAATGTATATTTTGTAAAAGTTTTATATTGAGCAAAACATTTATTTTACAAACAAAATCTAAGAATCAGTATTGACTTGTTAAAGAGGTTTTCATGTCGCAAATTCAGCACTTCACAAAGTAGTTTACATGTCGCAAATTCAGCACTTCACAAAGTAGTTTACATGTCGTAAATTCAGCACTTCACAAAGTAGTTTACATGAGAAAAACACTAAAGGTACTGTCTCCTCCGTTTCAGCGAGGAATGTGTCAATCCTAAATATTTCCAACAACAACAACAACAACAACAACAACGACAACAAAATACACTATTATGAACTAAGTGCTTCCTATGTTGTAGATATATTGTCAGAAATATCGGCTAACCAAAACACAATTTGTCTCATATAATTGCGGTTTGCATGTCATGCCCCAAACAATAGACAAACGTAAACTTAAATAAACTATATACAAGTAGTGTCAAGGAATATGGATGTGTGCGTAGGCAGAGTAATGGCAACAGTAAACAGTAACCTTTTATACCCTCAAGTCCCTGCCCTATATTTCCCCCGTCCCCAGGACAATGACTCATAGTCATGGGTCCAGAGAGAGAGAGAGAGAGAGAGAGAGAGAGAGAGAGAGAGAGAGAGAGAGAGAGAGAGAGAGAGAGAGAGGACCGACGCAAAGATGTTTGGCACCCTAGCCAAACCTTCAGCCTTGCGCCCCTCCCCCCCCCCCCATTTAACTTTCGAAAATGAATAACGTGCATGTATTATTTCCTTCTGTTTTTCTCTTTCTATTTTTCTATTTTACGTTATTTCTGATCCCACGTACACGATAGCAATCAACATGCCGAGCAAAGAGCGCATGAGCACCCTTCCAAGGGAAGGGCAGATCACCGAGAACGAATATGATGATATGCTGAAGGCAGTACTGGCAGCCCGAGCACGGCAACCAACCCCAGCAGCTACTGGGCGGTCCACGCCAGCCTCTTGGCAGCAAAAGTATAAACCCGGCGCCAAGGAAGCCAACGATGCCTGTTCCTAGGCATCAAAAGCATACACCGGTGCCAATACAGTCAAAGGTCTGCTCCAAAGCAGCCACCCGTTCAGGCCTCGAGGCTATCCATAGCAGTTAAACGACAGGCCAAAGGAAGGCCACCAAGGAAGCAAAGGACCCTCCTCCCAGTCCCTCTGCCCACTCTCATACAAAAAGAGTGCAAAATCGTCGTCAATTACCAAGCCATGATACCAAGAGGTCACCCTTTAGAAGTTGACCTATCTAAGTTACTCAAGGCCATGACCCCCGGACTGATCAACATCCTGACAGAAGATAATAAAGAAAAGTGTTAAATTTAACCTTAGCGTTAAGGCTCATTTAGAAAATATTACAGTAAAAGGGGAAGCCACACCAGCCTATTTATCAGCCATCCGAGCTAAAGTGGCGCTGTTGGCCGATGACTTCGATGAGCTGATCCTTAAGGTCATAGCTAAGATCGAGGAGTGACTGGATAAGTTTACGAACAAGGACTCAGACTCGCGACTAGTGCAGTGCTAGGAGATAAAGCTCTACATTTCACAGTACCGCCCGCTTCCAGGTAAAGGGCATATACTCACGCCCAAGTGGATTCCCAAAAGGGCAGTCATCAACGTAGAAAATAATGACACCCGATGTTTTGAATGGGCCATCCTATCTGCCCTTTACCCTTCCGATGACCACCAACAATACGTATCTGGGAAGGTTACAATTTGACAAGCTTAAGTTTCCGATGAAGGAATCAGACATTACAAAGCTTGTGAACCTTAACCCTACCATTGCCGTTAACGTCTTTGGATGGGACCACGCGCTTTACCCTATACGCATCTCCGATAAAGTGCTGGGCAAGACCGTCAACCTTCTACTACAAACCGAAAATGACAGGCAGCACTACGTATGGATCAAAGACCTTTCCCTGATGGTATATAACAGTAGTAAAAATGAACATAAAAGCATGTATGCTACCGATGCATACACGCCTTCTCCAGACCTGACCTTCTCGAGAGTCACATCAAAGACTGTCGGGGTATAGGCTCGAAGCCTGCGAATACCTTCTTACCAGAGCCAGGAAAGAATAAGCTTTACTTTAAGCACATGTTTTATCACATGGTAGTATTCTACGTTATATATGATGATCTCGAGGCTCTTAACGTGCCTGTGAAAAGGGAAGAGATTGACCCCACGTAATTATACCTATAAGACATCCATCCAGCCTCTATGCGGCTTCTGCTACGTCATTAAGCGATGTGACGGTAAAAATCCACCCCAGCAGTAGTATACTGATCAAAAGCCTGGAGAAAGAAATGTTATTGCTCTGACAGGAATTAGCCCACCATAGGCGTTTGGTGATGACGCCCGACAACACCGCAACTTTTGAAGCGGCTAAGGTCTGTCACGTCTGCCGAAAGCGTATGTGTGATAACCGGGTGAGATATCACTGCCACGTCACCGGCCGATACCGCCAAGTCCAATTGACTAGAATGATCGATTTGAGAACCATAATAATTAATGTTCCCTGCTCAGGAGTGTGATTCTTTCAGGTGAGTGGCGAGCAAATCAGGAAGACGAAATGTTCTTCTTGTTCTGGCCATCGTGACGCCATGACTATATCTTTCTCTTGTTCACTTGTGGTCTGTGACTGCTGTTCTGGATAGAAAACGTTATCTTCACCTATCTCCAAAGCTTAATTCGTGTTCCATGTTTTTAATAGTCTATTACCATTTCTCTCAAACTGTTGATTTCCAGAGTATTATCGAATTCTGCATGCAAAATGATGTTCACTGTCTTCACCAGAGCTAGTGCAAACTGAAGTCCCACACAGAGTTTGCCTGGTTTTATTGGGTGGAAATGTCCTTCGTCGCTGTCTTGGTCTGGGGTGAAATCAAATCCCCACAAAGCATATCCTTCTGCCTAATCGTCGTAGGAAATGCCGTGGCTACTGATAGTTCCTAACTTGTGTGGATTCAAACAGAGCCAAGTAAGATATCAAGTAATTATTATGGGCAAAGCTAGGTTCAAAGGGTCTTGTACACAACGTCTGGCCATCTCGCGAAACTTCTATCTTGGACGCGTAGAAGTGTTGGAACTCGAAAGGATTTTGATCGATAGGTCCATTGAGTGTTGCGTTCCTGTCTATGCCAATGAGCAAATGTTTTGGCAGCTGACCTTGGAAGACATTATCTTCGATCTTGGTCGGAGCACAGAGGCAATGGTGAAGGTTTAAACCCACTTTAGACAAGACTTCCACACATCATACGTAGAATCTGGCTTTTTCGATGCTTGTTTTGTACTCGTTGGTATTAGCCATCAAATGGAACACGGTACTACTTCGATTCAATATCAAACGAACAAACGCAAGATTCAACAAATACTTGTCTTGCAAGCACACATCGATGTGCAAACGATCTGTCATTTCTAAACTACGTCCTTGTTTGATTTTCTTTCGGCAGTCGTTAAATCCGACACTGTGAGCATCATCATACACAGTAAACACTGTGTCATTAAAAGCATTCACAATGTCAGGTTTCCACACCAAAGAGGCATCTAGATGTGTATTCTTGATTTCTTTTCCGTACGCAATGAGATTCTCCAGGTAAGCTCGGTAAGGGTACGTGTCCATGCCGCCTGGAATGTCCTTTGATTTGAAACTCGATAGGTACCGATTTGGTCAAAGACGACCAAGGAAGAAATTCTACCCATTCGGATTATTGCATCGTCATCATCGTCGGTCGCATGGCAAACAGATCGAGTTCTGAAATGGAAACATTTGCAAGAATCTCTGTGCATCATTTTCTTTTTTTCTTTTTTTTTTTTTTCTTTTTTTTTTTAGTGAAGACAAACTTCAAAATCTCTGACTGCTGTTCATTTCTTTTTGCTTTCTTAGTCTTTTTCTCTGCGTGTTGTGAGGTTTGAAGACGTTTCCATGGTTCGTTCTGCCTTGTCCTTGATGTGGCGTAGAAGAGGAATCAATGTCTTTGCCAGAAGTGTGATGTGAATTTATAGGGGTGTCTCGGCGAGCCCTGGAATTCTCTTCATGTCTAAATCAACGTATTTTTTTCTGGTTTCTTACACGCTTGTTTAGGACTTTCTTGGCAGACGAGTACGTTTTGGAAAAATTTGTTTCCTTGCGCCAAGTCTGCATCAGTTAAAGCATGCAATCCTTGAGTCACCATAGGTTTCAAGATGGGTGGTACCGTACGAAAAGCAGATATTAACATATCTCCTAAACCATGTCCTCGTTGTCGAGCCACTCCTTAGTACACAGGATACATCTGTTACAATTTACTGGAGAATCGTTTTGAATATATAGTTTCACAGGGACTTTTCCTTTAGTGTATATAGTAGTTTGTCAAAGATCTCCTTTGATACTAATATTGGCACTGTCAAAATATGATTTACTGACAGAAAGGTAATGAAGATGTACAAATTCTCCGTGAACGTGATACGTGTTTCCTCCTTTGTCGTTAACGGCTATGGCAGAATTCGCTTTGAAAGGAATGATTCTGAGCAACGGAGCAGTTGTGTTTCCCACCAAGTTGTACTCGACGACATTAGAGTACACAAACATCAAATTCAGTCCTTCGTTCAATTTGATAGGCTAGAGTAAGTTCTTGTAGAATCGGTTGTTGTTTATTATGTCTTTCGTAGGAACGAGAGATGTGTTTCCACCCAGAATGTTTTGCCTTAGGTACAATCTAATTTGGGACGATGAGAAGTTTGATGGTAGTTGATCAGCACACATCCGTGAAGTGTATCCAGTGCTTTGAGAAACTGATCATTAAACATAGTTGAAATTGTTTCGACGAGATGATCATTTGTGTCAAAGTGTGATTGAACTTGTTCGTTTAGTATTTCTAGGACGAAAGTTGTTTGATCTTCGACCACATTTCAGACTGGAGTAGGATAAATGATTTCGACCAAAGCCGCTCCCCAATGAGCTTTGTGATCCAATTGTAAGGATAGAGATAAATGGGTGGTGAAACAGCATTATATGTTGTTGGGAAACACATCCATATAACTGTCAGGTAATGTTAAATAAAATTATTTATTCATAGTTCGATGGTTTGGGTCTCCGAGGAGTCAGTCGATGTCAAAGGATGATTTTCCAAGAGTTCTAGATGATGGCTTGTGTGATTAGAAGAGTTATGACTGGCGTTAACATGGCTATCATTGTTGTTACTGTCGGTATATTTTAACGAAGGATTAGAAAGAAAATAACCAATACAAGTACTGAGTAAAATAGTCCACAACTGTTTATCTCCTTGTTGCAAACTCAAATTTCCAAAGGCTGCTCCAACAACACAATACACTACACAGATTTGGCAGAAAAAGACGATTTGATTTTTAGGAACACGTTCTCCAACCCACACCCAGAGTGGTTGCTTTGTAGTTCTGGAAGAGAGGAACCATGAGAATGGGATGCAGTGGTGTTTAACGGCATGTTGGTAACTTCTACTTCTTTACATAGTCGATGACTTGTGAAACTGCAATTAAAGAATCGAAACTGTGAATATCCTTTCCAACGAACTTTGACTTCTTGGTTATGATGTCTTCCCACTTTATGTGTTCTTCTTTTGTGAATGCTTTCGATATCGTACACATCGTCTTCTTTCTTTGTCACTCGTATTATACAGGGGGATCACGTCCACACACGTGTCATTTGACACAAAACTATTCTCTCGTCCAGTTAGGTAAATATCATTTGTCAAAAGTGCGTTTTGTTTTTCCAATGCGAACCCAATCTCGGGTAATTAACACTTCATTCTTTTTTCTGATCTTTGACGTTCCAAACAATCGATCCAACACAATCACTTGGTTTCAGGTGTCACTTTTTCTGGAGCACATCCGATGCTACAATGGTACAATAGATTGTAAACTTTGGCGTGGTAACACGTCAATGTATTTGAGGGTATGTTCATGTGTAAACTATTTCCACATACATTCTTTCAAAGTTCTTTGAAACCTTCCACGACACCGGCTTTCGTTTTAGCATTTTCAGTTGTGAAAAAATGAATGTGTATTTTTTTTCAATTCTTTTTAAAAAGCTTAGTTAAGAAATTCGGGACCTTTGTATGTTTGGCTTTAGAGAGAGTGTCGACCACTTTGTTTCAAGATAAGGTTTAAAGCTTGCTCAAACTCTGAATTCGTTTTAGAAGTCAATGGAACTACCCAAGCTACTTTTGAAAACACTTCAGTGATATAAAACAAACATTTGTAACCTCGATTATGCGATGTTAAATGAAAGACATCAGCTAAATCAGCTTGCCATTGATGATCGATTTCCAGCTGCTTTAGCATGACTTCTGGAAAATATTCCTGGAATGGGTTTGTGTAATGTGTGCGTCGATTGTTCTTGTAACCATTGTTGTACTTCTTGCAGTAGTTATTTTGGTTCGGTTTTAGTTGCATGGTACAATTTCTGAATTCCCTCACAGCTAGCGGCATGAGTAAGATTGTAGTAAATGCTGGCCAAAAGTGTATCCATGTTGCCGCTGCTGCTGCTCAACAAGGTTACCATTATTCTATACTCCTCTGTGGTTGTTCTTGTAGAATTTTGGTTTGTGATGCTTGAAGTGTCTGACGAGCAATAGAAGTAGGAAAGGAAGTTTCGACAGATGTCATAGGTTCTTTGGTCACTTTTTTCTTGATTTCTTTTTTCACTTCTGTCTTCCCTTGTTTCCTTTTTTTTTCATCTGCTGAAGAGGGTGTCGACATCATTTTTTGGACCAAGGCTTTCATTTCTTCTTGTCTTGCAGTAGGGGAAGGTGTCAACAAGGTTATCACACTGGAGGTAACTGTCATCATCTTTGTTGCTTTCTGTTTTTCTTCCGTTTTCATGACATTCTTGAAATCTCTCAGCGTATGTTTAGCCGTCTCATCTAAAGCTTTCTGATGAAATAGTTCAAGACATCAAAATAACTATCCGTAGCATTGCGCTTTTTACATTTCTGGCAAATCTGTTCAATCCATCAACGATTGTAGCTCTTGTTGTAAATGTGACATCTTTGTGAGATTAAGATTAGGAGGTAAATGTTGTATCCGTTGGTCGTACCAACTGTGGAGTTCCATTCTGTTCCCTGTTTGTAAGGAACTAAAGTTAGTTTTCGTCCTTCAGTGAAATCCAAGGGTACGAGTGTGATGTCCTTCCAGAAAAGTGTGTCCTTTTTATCTTCTTCACCTTAACACTTCTCCTGAAAGAGGTCCAGTATTCAATCCTAACAAAGGAGCAGCCACTTGAAACAATGGTCCTGTCGAACGGGCATTTTTCTTTTGACTGATTTGCACTTTCTTTTTCACCATTAGTCGGAAACGTAACGATGTCGTCCTAATTGCTGTTTCTATATCTTGGTTAAAAGAACAGTTCCTTTCAAAGCATTCAAACAACATTAACATACGGTATCGATGATTTCTTTATGTTCTTTTTGAATGATTTGTTTTTGCATCGAGGCATTGGATTTGATAAGTACTGACAAAACATCACAATGTTGAGCCAAACGAAGAAGGTCTCTTTGGACGTTGATGATGATGTGAACTTTGTGACATCTTTGTTCAGGAGGAAAACTGAAGTGAATCTTATTCAACACATCTTCTTTTTATACTGGAATTCGTCTCCACTGATTGTCGGGATGTCATGTTAACTTGAATTTAGGTACTACTGGCGTTCTCAACAGACTAAATCGTGACAGGTCGTGTTTGGACAAATCCAGTACACTTTGTAACACGCCTGTTCTGTCTTATAGTTGTGTTGTGGAAGATGTAACTTTTTGGTTGAAGCAGCAAGAGCTAGAGCAGTAGATGAAAAAACATTTAATACAATGCCATTTGGAATCTGAATTCATCATTCCGTTTTATTCTTCAAATCACTTAATTTAATACAACGTCATTTGGAATCTGAATTCATCATTTCATTTGTTGGGTTAAATCATTTCATTTCATACTACGTGATTTGATTAATGTAATTTTGGCGGTGACGGCTGCCAATAAATATGACTATTTTATTGCTTAAATGCATTCACAATGTTCGCGAGTACAGCAGATTAAAAGACAAGACAATAGATAAAAGACAGTACAACAGCAAATTCAACCACAACACAGTAGTAGACAACATGCAAATGCAATTTTTTTTTATGTATGAACATATGTAACACATATCTAAAGCATAATTACATAGGTTCTTAACAAAACCTGTATTAGTCATCGATGTTTAATATTAGTTGCCCTTTCAGCTTTCGGCCGTTTGCGTTGCCCTGGTTTTCGACCAGCAGAATCTTTCGGTTTCTTCAACTTGTTTGCTCCATTTGTTGATAGAACAAAATTGGCATTTTTAATTTCTGTATGGAGCTGGGCGTAAAAAAAATTTTTTTTTAAATAAGTTTTTTTCTCGTCAGAAGTCTTTTTGTGCCAAGTGTTTTCATTCATCAAGAATGACACAGATTTCCCAAATAATTTATAGCTCCCCCTCTCATACAGAGATCATCTCAAGTCTATGATTTGAGTGTTCAAAACGGTGGATAATCTGTCCATAAGTTCCAGAAGTCTAAGTTGTTTCCATTCAGTCGCTTGCTTCAGTCGGTTATTCAGAGATTCGGCATTGTTGTTAGTCTAAAGTTTAGAAATGATTTGGTTTTTCAATGGATTGAAGACATTTTGCTTAATTTTTGCAGAAAAATACTTATCCTAGTACATTCTGAATCTTGGATATTTGTTGAAATATAATGAGAGATCGTCCTCCTGGTTTGAAAAGTCAAGCTCATCTAAACTGAAAACCAGGCCATCTTTTTTCACTGAAGATAATGTTTATAATTTTTTCTCGATCTTCCTGACTGGAGCCTAGTTTTTGAAGAAAATGTCTGATATTGTCTTTTAAATGCTTCGTACAAAGTAAAAAGACAGCATTTGGAGAAAAAAATTCTAAGCGCGTTGCTCATAGCCTTTTCATTGTCTGTGCCAAATGTAAAATTGTCTGAATCGAGTTTCCTTCTTATGCATGAAAACAAAAGTATGGTAGGTGCTTTTTTCACCATCCCAATGAAGGCAAAGAGGTCCTAGGAAGACAGGGTACTGATTGGTTTTCCTGCTAATTATACTCCTATTTTTGTACATCATGGTGGTGACAAACACTTTACGTAAATTAAAAGTTCTGTCTACACCAATAATGCTACTGTTGGTACAAAAGTTTTTCTTTAAATCTAAGAGCTACTCCTCACTATATAAAATAATTACAGGTTGTTTTCCTTTAGTAAGAATTACTTCTTGCACAAATGGATTTTCGTTCAGTTGTCCAAGTACCCCTCAGCGCCCGAAAAAAAAAAATGCTAAAAATTAGTAAAATACTGTCAACATGCATTACAATTATACAAGTTTCACCACACCATAATAGTGTTCTTGTTTCATATGATCTAGCTATTAATCCCAGGATTTACATATAGCATACTTTTTGGTTTCGACATCTAGATTTAGGTAACATCACAGTAGTTAGGGCTATATTTTACTAGTTTTGGGTAATTTTTGATAATTTGGGGATTGTTTTGGGTGGTTTGGGGCTAGTTTTTGGTAGTTTTGGGCTAGTTTTTGGTATTTCGTGCTGCCCTTATTTAGCAACCAAAAAGAATGGAAAAATATTGCAATGTTATATGGAAGTAATAACAAATGTAAATGCTTTCCAAAATACAAGTCCTCGGTACTATAATGGAACTGTATATATAGTCTATTAAAAAATAAAACATGAGTAGGTCCATTGTTACAAGTGATTTGGACATTGTGATAAATTAAAGTTATCTTTTTCAATTTTTTCCAGGAAAGCCCCAGTAGCTCAGTTGGTAGAGTGTCAGACTCTTAATCCAAGGATTGCAGGTTAAATACCTGCCCAGGCCATCCCGGGTCTGCTGCCTTCATGTGTCCTTGGGAAAGGCACTTATCTCCTATTTCCTCCCTGTGAAATAGCCAATAATGTGTTAAAAGTGCCATTAAAAACCAACCAACCAACCAACCATACTTTTACATCATACTAAATGTAAGACATCATGTTTTCTTCTGTTTTGTTATATTTGGTATATATTTTGTGCATATAATGCTATTAGGCACATCTGCTGAACAGAACAAGACAAATTGCCTACATGTATTAGGCATGAGATCTCCTGAGTGTGAAATGTGTTCTAAACAAGCACAACAAAAAACTTAATGTACTCAGTACAGTACTGTATCCCCATTACCCAGTATTGTAAAGTACTGTATCCCCATTACACAGTATTGTACAGTACTGTATCCCCATTACACAGTATTGTACAGTACTGTATCCCCATTACACAGTATTGTACAGTACTGTATCCCCATTACACAGTATTGTACAGTACTGTATCCCATTACCCAATATTGTACAGTACTGTATCTCCCATGTCTGTGATGTATATGGAATTAAGCTTCAAATCCATTGCGCTTGAATGCATCTTGAGGAAAATAATGTTGAAACTTAAGGCGAGTGAAAATTATTCATACTTCTACATGCTGTTTGATTCGGATTGTTCCAGCTCTCAAAGCACAAAAGGTTCACATTAATATAAGACTACATGCAACAGTTTACAATTCATAAATTCACTAATTATATGTACTGTTCAATTAAATAAATGTTTTCATACTAACTCATTCATGCGTGTACATTATATCTGTGAGTACAGACAGCATTTCCAGTCTCCAAATAGCATCACACATTTTAGCTGCTGATTATCTCCCTGTTACAATTCCCCCAAGCGATAACTGTTACTATATTTAGTGCCAAGGCAATTGGAATAAAGTGCTTTGCCCATGGTGACAACAGAAAAGTCAACCTGGACTGATCTGATGGCAGGATTCAAACCCGCATTCATCCGGCAAGCTAACCACTGTGCCACTGCATATATATATATATATATATATATATATATATATATGACACACAAGTTGGAAAATGGCGCGAGGAAAATAGCATACTAGTCTCTCTCCATTTTGACCTAAACCAAGGTCTTCCTAAGGGGACAATAAAGAACAGTCACAGAGAGAAACACACAAAAATAGTGACATGTGTAGAACAATAAATATTTCCATTTTGGCACAAAATAAACAAACTAATCAGAATAATGAAGATGTCTAAAGAAAATAATAAAAATATCAAGGAATAACTACATGTCTAGTAAAGGCTCTATTATCTATGAATAAGATGAACTAGTTTTGGTACAAGCAGTGATGGCATGAGGCGCCCGGGGGCAATGTTCTTTAGTGGTGCCCCTACTTTGCCACAGAGAACAGTTTTTATGTCAACTCCCCCCCCCCCCATCTATGCCCCAGTTGCAGCTAAAAATAAAAAAGTCTCCCGACAGGACCCCTCAATGTATTTACATTACAAGAGACAATGGTGTAAATACTTAATAACAAAATAATAATAATTATTGATGTCACTAGATGTTTGCATCTGCAGTATCCAACATTTCTCTTTATGGCCGCATCCATTGCGAGTCCATCTGTGATTTGACTCAATGGGCAGCATTTCAAGGGATTGGACAGAGTGTCCAGTTGAGTTGAAATGGTTGACCTCATTCTGATGTGGCTTTTGTGATTGTTCATTCTTTATCTAAAGTCAGCTGTTTCGCCAACATATTGGATGGCACAAATATTGCACATTATGACCTAAATGACATTGTTACTGACATGTTCAAACCTTTGGTTAATATTGTAGGTAACTCCTGTTGGTGAACCAAAGATTTGGATGTCAGTAAAAGCGCCATTTACGTCCGGACGTGCAATATTTGCTTAACCCATGACAAGTACTCCATCAGTAGGAGTTATATATAGGATTGGATTCAGGGCTATTTCAGATTTTGAATGGTTGGGCCTGAATTGAAGCCTGCTTGGACTAGTTTCAATGTTGACTCCAGGGTGTTGGAGGTGGATTAAAAGAGGCAGATGATGTATGGAGTGTTTTGACTGCAGTTTTCTGTTCATCTCTCTCTCTCTCTCTAAAGTCCATATCATACAATTTTACTAGATTAAAACAAGCAAATTCAGTGCATTTTTGTCCCCCGCCTACTGTAGCAAGATCACCAAAAGTATATGATAATGAAATCTGGCTGTGACACTTGTGTACAGTTACTAGGCAGACATGGAAAGTAACCAAGTTTCATGTCTCTATCTCAAAGCACATTAGAACAAAAGTGCAGAAAAGGGGAAGAAATTGATAAGTGACCTTGTAAATAGTTTTTTTTTCATTTACACTATATGTACTTCCTTGACCTTGAAAATAAAGCATTGAGATACATGAAATGCCATCAAAAAGAGAAACATAGGTGTAACATAGTTCATCCCCGAACCTCAAACAGCTTTTAAGATATAAAGCAGAAACAAAAATAACCATGAAATATATATGTATGACTTTGACCCTGAAGACGAGATGTAACATATTTTCTAGTGGCAATATACAAGCGTACCAGATTTCATTAATTTATCTTAAACAGCTCATAAGTTATAGAACTGAAGGAAAAATGCTACTGAAACCTAATATTGGCCTGTGACCTTGTCCTCGAAGATGGGTTCCCCAATGTAGTACATGACAAATATGCCAAGTTTTATCCCTTAATCTCAGATGGCTCTAATATAATAGAATAGAAAGTGAACTAGTAAGGAAAAGTTAGATACTAACCCATGACCTTGAAGATAGGACCCTCAGTGTCGTATGCAGCACATCAGCTAATAATGATGACTTGTATAAGTAAAGTTTCATTTCTTAATTTTAAATGGCTTTTAAATTATAGAGTAGAGGAAAGTGTTATGGAAAACTTAAATTCTGACCCATGACCATGGCCTTGAAGATATGACCCCTAGTGTGGTACATGAAACACTTTCTAATGATAATGTATAAGCATACCAAGTTTTATTTCTAAATTGTGATGTAAAACTTAAAAATATTGACTTGTCACTTTTACCTTGAAGATTGAACCACCAATGCAGTGCGCAATACACCCTTTAATGATCCTATAAAATGAATCCCAAGATTCATCCCCTAATCTCTAACAGCTCTGAAGTTATAGACCAGAATGGAAAGTGTGATGGAAAACTTTAAAATATCAAGTTGTGACCTTGATGTTGAAGACATGATTTCCAATGTGGTAGGCAACACACCATGTGATGATGTATAAGAATACCAAGTTTATTCTTTAATCTCAAATAGCTTGAAAGTAATACAGCAGAAAGTAAAGTGTGATGGAAAACATAGCACATTAAAATCTGACCTTGATCTAAACGATAGGCCCCCAATGTAATATGCAGCACACCTTCTAATGATGATGTATACCAAGATGCATCCCTAATCTCAAATGACTTTAAAGTTAAAGTGCAGAAATGAAAGTTGGATGGATTGACAGACAGAAGAATGAATGGAAACAAGGATACTATATCCCCACTTTTTGCAAAATGGTGGGGGACAATTAGCTTGTTAATGAGCACAATCTAATAAATATTTTTTTGGCATGACTCAGTATTTTAAAACAAAGTTGAAATAAACCCTGGAAAGTTTTGGTATGCAATATTTTCACCTCAAGATGCATCCACATGCAAGTTTGGTGGCAAATAGTGATGTGTTGGAATTTGAGCACTAATATGATTATTAAACCATGCTGAATAAATCCTGTATAGCAGGTCATAGTGACCCAGTATTAGTGCATGACACACATTAAACCTACAAGTTTGACCTTAATGGGTGTATTCCTACAAGAGTTACAGCATGGGCAAGAAGGATGGATGGATTGAGAGAGTGGAGCCTTTACTGTCATGAGAAATGGAGTAGGGTCTGCTGTATTTGGGGTAACAAAACTGCAAAGCTAAAGAATAGAAAACTGGAGATCAACAATTATTTTATTAATCAATTCTACATCATTTGTTGATAAATGTTTACAAATTCATTTTTATCACAGATTGTTATTAAACCTTGTTTCAGGCAGGCTAGAGTTAATTTTCCACAAAAAATCATTCAAATCTACAGAATGATACTGAAAGAGACCCCTGGATCATCTATTCCCTTTGTTTGATTTTCAACATGTTAAATAATAATAATAATAATAATTATTATTATTATTATTATTATTATTATTATTATTATTATTATTATTATTATTATTATCATCATTTCTGAGGCTTTAATGAAAGCGACTGACAACCGCAAATATATTTTTAAAAATAAAACAAAGACCTCACAAATAAGGATCGGTCAAAAGATTTTTTTTCAGGCCTAGATCTCTCACAGCAAGACATTGTTTATCATTAGAGATAAATCATACAAGTAGTATAAACTACAAGCAACATACATGTACATTTCATTCATAGAGGTATACATTTAATTCCTTCATTACATTTACATTGTAAGAAACCTACACAAAAGAAATTAATATAACTGATTTCTTTATTCAAGTTAAGCCATTTGATAAAAAAGGTAATAAGAGATGTGAACCATTTTATACATGTACTTAATGGAATAATAAAAAGAATGGATTTATACACACTACATGTATTTCTCCATTTTCCATATAACCAGGACTGACCTATAAGAAAATGTGTCAAGTAGATAAGGTAGCCACAGTGGCTCAGTCATAAGCAGGCTGGGCTTACAACTAGATAGGTATAGGTTCTAATCCTGTCGGTACAGGGCCAAGTTGGCCACCATGGTGCTATTCTGGGTAAAGCACTTTATTCCAACTGTTCCTGTTCATGTGATGCTGTACAATTAAACACCCATCCATCAAAGATCATAATTCAGGGTTTACAAGGTGCACATATCTTGAGAAGACATTTAATAAAACTACAATATATACTCATATAAAATGTGCATCCAAATGCAGAGTGGTGACTCGAGTTGGCAGAAAAATGTCTGTTTGTTAAACATGATTTATCTACTTTACTGAAACACTTGTTGATGATACTTATTAATTAGTAAAATTGGTATGTACTCCCTCACTATAAGGTGGTCCCTTTTTGTAAGATGGGTATAATAATTGATCCCATATCATCATTCAAAAGCAACATTATATGTAAAATACCTCAGTATAATATGACCTCTCCTATAATGTGGTCCACTTTGATGGCTCCCATGAATAGTGTTATAGGGAAGGTGCACTGTATTGACATTAAGTAGTGTTATATTTCGAAGGAGCACTGTATTGACATTCAAGTGTTACAGGGAAGGAGCACTGTATCGACATTCAGTAGTGCTATAGGGAAGGAGCACTGTATTGACATCAAGTAGCGTTATAGGGAAGGTGCACTGTATTGACATTCAAGAGTGTTATAGGGAAGGTGCACTGTATTGACATTCAATAGTGTTATGGGAAGGAGCACTGTATTGACATTCAATAGCGCTATAGGGAAGGAGCACTGTATTGACATTCAGTAGTGTTATATTTCGAAGGAGCACTGTATTGACATTCAAGTGTTACAGGGAAGGAGCACTGTATCAACATTCAGTAGTGCTATACCAGGGAAGGAGCACTGTATTGACATTCAGTAGTGTTATAGGGAAGGAGCACTGTACTGACATTCAAGTGTTACAGGGAAAGAGCACTGTATCGACATTCAGTAGTGCTATACCAGGGAAGGAGCAATGTATCGACATTCAGTAGTGCTATAGGGAAGGAGCACTGTATCGACATTTAATAGTGCTATAGAGAAGAAGCACTGTATTGATATTTAATAGTGCTATAGGCAAGGAGCACTGTATCAACATTCAATAGTGCTATAGGGAAGGAGCAATGTATCAAAATAGTGCTATAGGGAAGAAGCACCGTTATCAATAATCAATAGTGCTATAGGGAAGGAGCACTGTATCAACATTCAATAGTGCTATAGGGAAGGAGCACTGTATCAACATTCAATAGTGCTATAGGGAAAGAGCAGTGTCTCAACATTCAATAGTGCTATAGGGAAGGAGCACTGTATCAACATTCAATAGTGCTATAGGGAAGGAGCACTGTATTGACATTCAGTAGTGTTATATTTCGAAGGAGCACTGTATTGACATTCAAGTGTTACAGGGAAGGAGCACTGTATCGACATTCAGTAGTGCTATACCAGGGAAGGAGCACTGTATTGACATTCAGTAGTGTTATAGGGAAGGAGCACTGTATTGACATTCAAGTGTTACAGGGAAGGAGCACTGTATTGACATTCAGTAGTGCTATACCAGGGAAGGAGCACTATATCGACATTCAGTAGTGCTATAGGGAAGGAGCACTGTATCGACATTTAATAGTGCTAGAGAGAAGGAGCACTGTATTGATATTTAATAGTGCTATAGGGAAGGAGCAATGTATCGAAATAGTGCTATAGGGAAGGAGCACTGTTATCAATAATCAATAGTGCTCACACCAGCTGATACAAGGTTTGAAAGGGTGAAATGTCCATGGGTCATAACAGCAGGTCATTTGGTAAAAAATCCAGGAAATTACAATTATAACTTCCATACAACTGACAAATGAGACAATAAATATCTATAATATTCTATTTCACAATTTAGTATATATTCAATGAAATTAAAATTTATAAGCATTACACACACAAAAAATACAATTTAGAACAAGCAGAAGTGTGCAATTTTGTCTTTACATGTTTATACAACCCATGCTATTAGAATGATAGGAAAAAAAGCAATAATAATGGTATTTACAGCTCTATCACAATACTTTGCCATTATTTTACCATGCAGGATGGCTAACTTTGTACCCTATGAACCATATAATTTTGCATCAACACATGAAAATTATTAATTTGATCATCATCTTCATGGGTAATAGTAATCAATCTGACATCATCTTAACAGGATATAGTAACCAATCACATCTTCACATAAAATCGTAACCAATCAGATATCATCTCCACAGGTAATAGTAACCAATCAGACATCATCTCCACAGGAAACAGTAACCAATCAGAAGTCTTTACTCATTCAATAGAAGAGATGTTTTATTTAGTATTTATTCATATTACTCCAGTGATCAATAAAATCCTGGCACAGCAATATTTTTTTGGTACCCTATATACCCACTTATTAAGTCGGGTCCAATTGCAAACAACACAGGCCCTGATCTGCTATCACATAATGTGCTGGCAGATCAGGGCCTATGTTCTTTGTTCTACTGATTACTCTGAACAAACTGCTTAGACCCAGATCTGCCAGCACAGTATGTGATGCCAGATCTGGGTCTATGTAATTTGCAGTTGGATTCAGCTTATGCACAAGTATATACGATATTTGAAAAACATCAGAATAAGAACTGTAACCTATATTCCCATGTATTTCAAAGCTGTATTTCCACAAAATTCACACATTCCTAAGGATAAAATGTTTTACAAAGAACTAGGGAAAAGGCCTACTACATATATTCACTTATAAGTTGGGTCCAACTGCAAACAACATGGAACATGATCTGCCATTGCATAATGAGCCAGCAGATCAGGGTCTGTGTTGTTTGTTCTACTTATTACTCCTAAAAAATTGCATAGACCCAGATCTGTTACCACATTATGCAATGGCAGATCTGGATCTATGCAGTTTGCAGTTAGACCTGACTTATAAGTAAGTACACATGGTAAATAGACCATGTACTATCCCATACCAGGCCTTGACATATTTGTTAAAGTTTGGGATTGGTCACTGTGAACCATATTACTACTGAATCATCAATCATTTCACCTACATTCTAAATCATCATTTATGCAATTCATACAGGCATTTCATCACGAAATTCAGACTTTTCAGGAACAAAATTTAGTTTTTAAGCACTATAATTAACTGCATCTAAATTTAGAACAATATAGATTATGGTGAGCAGAGTCCACAAAATTTCAGATTTAAGTATTTCCTTCTCGGACAAAATCAATTTTTTTGTGGAATTAGGCCTAGATGCAAACAGTGTAGCTGAGTGGGGTTGGGGGCAAGGAGTGCAGTCATGCAGTCATATTTGCCTGATTTTCTGACTACCTCTTGCAGCTTGAGTTTTTGATGTTTAAGCAAACACTATCCCAAGTTCATTCCAATTGTTGTTATTTCATTCTAGCTGTGCTCTTCACTATTGCCATGGGACTTAAATCAATTTCCTTTAGATAAACACAACACACAGCTCTTTGTTTATTTCTAATGGCCCCCTTACCCTTATATATATATATACATACACACAGTGAAATTCCTCAAAGCCAAAAAACCATTGGGACACAATTTTGTTCGGTCTTGAGAAGTTTTCGGTTTACTGAGTTTTTGCAGATGTGAAAAGAAAGTCTTTTTCTAAGCGCTTATGTGACAAGAGAGAGAGAGAGAGAATGTAATTATGAGAACATCAGTGTCGGTGTGTGTAAAAGTGCACAAAATTAAGAAAGCTGTTATTATTTTTTTTTAAGTACATATATTTAATGAAGAATTAGCACAATATTCGTTCCTTCTGAAAATCAAATCCTCTCACATGAATAAATACAGTTGTCACACCTAGAAATACAGTCCTCGTCACAAGAAACATCTGGGGAAGGAGATACTTTTATAACTTTACTATAAGTCCATTAGAATTATGAATGATACTCCACAATGTTTAAATAGTTCATATAATTCATAATGTTCACAGTTCAAGAGCCTGGCTTGAAGAGGCGTGGAGCATTGTCTGTTTTTTCTTACATCTTTCTTTAATTACTATGGCTTGTGTTAATGACTCCATTTCTTGTGCAGTAGCCAAATAATGCTCATCCTTAGCAATTGTGAAGTTTTTTAATCTCTGTATAAGATCTAAAATTTCAGGGACATGTCACTGAATGAATGTAACTTTTAGAATACTGCTTTGTCGGTCTCCATCGGCAAGGCATCAAAAGCGAGGCCACTTGCTTGGGTAATAAAGCCCCGATATTTAATTAAAAAAACAAGCAAACAATGTTCTATTGATCATGTACACTGATGAATAGCATAAATCACAATTTGATAATAAGCAGATAAACATAATCTTTCTTAAATAGCTTACCTGCAAGCATTCAGTTATTATTAATTTGCCTTAAAAGCTGGCTCTTTTGTATGGTGCATAGACCTCAAATTAGACTATTGTCAACCCAAATCTGTGTTGGTGCGCATGTCAAGTATCGTTTTAACCTCACATACCCTTGGGACATTTTTCAGGTCTTTCTCTCACAGATCAGCCCACTACAGTACTTGCTAACCGTAATTAATATGTTCCAGTGTGTGTCAGGAATTTAGCAGCTAAAATATATTTCCAAGTTTGAATTGAGTTTCAGTTTTATGGGTTTTTAAAATAAATGTGAAATTTGGGATATTCGGAGTTGAGGGGTTTTGGTTTACTGGGAAAAAAATTATATTAAAGAAGGAAAAATTCAGGACTAAAAACAATTCGGTCTTGAGGGGATTCCGTATACTGAAGTTTCGGTTTTGAGAAGTTTCACTGTGTATATATATATATATATATATATATATATATATATATATATATATATAAAACACTTAAGATAATCACATTTTAAAATACACCTTCCATTAATAAGAACTTGACCGACTTTATTCTTATCAGCCTCAATGATCCAATCAACACAGCATCCAATCATTTCAATGAGGTGGTTACAATCCTAAACAAGGAGTGCTAATGAGCACATAAGTGACCCAGCCAGAAGTCTTAATATGAAAGCAATCCAACACAGAAGTACAATTCCAGGAAGATAAATTTCTGACATTTTTAATTTTTAATTAATCATTTTCTTTCTTTATATTTACATCAGTAAGTTAATGCTTTTAAATGAAATGAATTTGTTTCTAACTTCAAGCACTATTTAAGGGCAACAGAGCACTTTCAAGCACTTTTTTAAAAACCAAACCCAAATTTAAGCACTTTTTTAAAAACCAAACCCAAATTTAAGCACTTTTAAAGGTAGCCAACAAATTTCAAGCACTTTTCAAGGCAACCACCAAAATTCAAGCACTTATCAAGATTGTGCAATGCCTAATTGTCATTAAGTTAATTTTTAAAAACTCTGCAATTTCAGAAGAAAAAAACTGACCAACTCGAAATTAATTTAATAAAACAGTTTAAAGCAACAGTGGCAGGCCCTTCATTTTTGCACATGCCCATAATCATATTTTTGAAGGATTTTTTGTTGGTTTTAATGACACTTTTTAACACAGTATGGGCTATATCATGCCAAGAAAATGGAAGTTAAGTGCCTTTCACAAGGACACAGCAAGTCAACCGATCTGGGTGGGTATCAAACCCATGACCCTTGGATTACAAGCCCAATGCTCTATCAGCTGAGCTTTCATTTACTATCATACACCTTTTAATGGCTTTCCAAATATAAACTAAATTATCTTTACTTTGGGTTCATGCTAGACTTCAATATTTGAGGAAAATTACTCATCTCTCCAGACAGAATAGGGCGAACTGACAAAAATAGGGAGAAGTGAGTGTAGAAGGTTAAAAAGTTATACAGTTCAAAATAGAGCAACAAAACTTTTCACTTCTTTTTTTAAGGATCTTGTGTGAGTTCTTGGAGAGAATTTTGTAGATATCAATGTAATTTCTGGCATTAATGATCATAAAATTAGCACCAAAACTGACTATAGAGCGTGATTCTTGTTCTAATATTCTACTTTCCTCTTTGAAGGGAAAAGTAACACAAAAGTCAACATTTTACTTTCATTATTGATGCATTGTACTGAAACAAATGGGGGAGGTAGGAAACAATTAAATCGAGGTAAGGTGAAGTGAACTTCACTTTTCTGGCAAGTTCAGGCAAAATGACAAGACTTGAGGATGACTACTTTGACCAAATTGCCACCATAGTGTGGACCCTGTTTCTGAGTGGAATCAACTGGTTTTACAATATCTTCAAAACTTTTACTTATGTAACTATGCCAACAAACAGAACTGCCCTTCTTCAAAGCTAACTCTTAACTTTGTGCCTTTCAAATTCATGTAATGCTGGATTGACAAATTACCAATGCCTTTTCTCTAAATAACTGATAAAACATCAAAAAGCATTTAATGCATTTCTTTCATTTCACATTTCAAGCATTATTCTGTCAATCATAGATTTTAGACATTTGAAGTATGAAACATTACATCTCCTCTTCTCAATTTACATATGAAAAATATGATTGGATGATAATTCACATATGAAAAATATGACTGGACTATAATTTCACAAGAGCACCATCTAATTCAGTATTAACAACTCTGATGATGAAGCAAAATTCCATAATGTGTCCATGAGTAGGAATTTATGAGTTCTGTTTAAAGTGTATTCACTAGAAATATCTGCTGATAATTATTTTTTCTTGACTGGACATATCATATTTACCCATGTTATAATGTATACCAACTTACTGAAATTTACTGTTGCATTATGCACCATTAGATAAGGCTCTATAGTGTTTGTTCCAAATCATACATTGAACAAATAAAGAAACCTTCACCTGTCAATACATTATGCAAGGGTAAATAATGGTCAACACTTACTGCAGTTTGATATGCATTATGCAAGAGCAAATAAAGAAGGCCAACAGTCAAGAAACTTATTTAAGATTCGAGCTTTAAACATCATCATCATTCAAAATTAAAGTAGTGTACTCAGCTTATACCAACAACAAAAAACCATCATGCCAACTTGACATATTGGTGTCAAAAATTTAACGTATAAAATATAGTGAGAAAGTTAACTTTATAATAACATAATAGCATTGATCAACAACTACATGCTATGATAAATAATTACAACATAACAGGATGGATTGATAAATACATGGGCAGAACATTACTTGCACAAGTTACACATAAAGACAATAATGATAATGATCTTAAGCAAATTAAAATTATGTTGCACCACATATCGTATATACTCGCTTATAAGTCGAGTCCAACTGCAAACAACAGACCCTGATTTTCCAGCAGATCTGCACCCAGCAGATCAGGGTCTATGTTATTTGTTTTACTGGTTACTTCTAACAAACTGCATTGACCCAGAACTGTCAGTGCATTATGCAATGGCATATCTGGGTCTGTGCAGTTTGCAGTTGGACTCAACTCATGAGAGTATATATGACACTGGAAGAAATATATCTTGACAAATGCACACAAAATTTCATGTTTCATGATATTTAAATGGTTTATTTTTGCATCAAAAATAGCAGTCAGAACACAGAAGGGATTTAAAATAAGGTCCAAAAATGTAGATCAAGATGCTACCTCATTCACTCAGCTAACTAAATATAGGAATGACACTTTGACATTATTGTTTAATCTTGATACTGAAGAATTACACAACTTTAAGAAACTTTGTAAACCATCTGTTTGGAGGACTGAAATAACAATTGCCTGACAGGTGCCAACATATCAAATTCCATCAATTTTAAATGGCATCCAATAATTTATTTCCATGATTTTTCAAGCCTGCCAAAGCATCACTATTTATTTCCAGGTTGTTCCATTACTTTCCTGATCTGTAGGAATCCTGTTTCTGTAATTATGAGCAAATCTGAATGGTATGTACCCTACTGTACAAATTTAGTATGCACTAGTTAATCTTGCTGACTCAAGTTAAACAAATCAAATTTGTTAAGACTGTTTGCTATAAAGACAATACAGTTTTCCCTCTCTATAAAGCACCTCAATATAACTCTCTTTCATATAACACAGTCATAGTCATGGTTGAATTATTTCCATATAATGTACCCCATTATAAGACGATCTCACCTATACCATGGTACATCTATGGCTCCCCTCAACAGTGTTATAGTGGGTACCACTCTAGCTTGCACATGTCAGAAAAATAAGACTTTTAAAGAAATACCTTTCAGATTCAACATTTATCATGAGAACAAAAATGCAATATAAACTTTTCAATTTCAATAACATTTACAATCTGATTAAAATTGAGACCTCTGGCAAAATGGTGATTTGATAGGTTCTGGTGACCTTTGGAATTTCCTGACTGCTTATTTAAGTAGCTGATCAGAAAAAACAGCATTTCGTGTTAGGGAGAGTTATCATTAGCAATGATATGTTCTGAATGATGATTTTTGTTGTTGTTCCCTTTAGATAGTATGAAAACTATAATTTGACTGGTGAATTTAAAGGTCAACAAAACATGACCTAGTATCAATGCCTGTCAGATCAACTTACCATATATACTCGCTTCTAAGTCGAGTCAAATTGCAAACTGTACAGATCCAGATCTGCCTTTGCATAATGCGTCAGCAGATCTGGGTCTCTGTGGTTTGTTGGGAGTAATCAGTAGAACAAACAAACAGACCCTGATCTGCCAGCACATTATGTGCCAGCAGATCAGTTTCTATGTTGTTTGCAACTGGACTTGACTTATAAATGAGTATATATGGTACTGATATGTAGATTTTGATTTTAATCAGATTGATATTATTTACTGATTACTGTGTCGCTAAGTTTTAGTCTACAGATTTTTTTAGAAATGTCAATCTCATAAATTCTATGAACAATGCATTAGAATGTTAAACAATGATGCCTACTAACTTTTGCTTTACTTGCTAATTGATTTCTTTGGTAAATGCAGCTCAATCAAAATTTTAGCTTACAAATGAACAAATACTGTAGATCTAATGACTACACTGTCTGTGAGTCCTTAATCTTCAGGAATTTTATGACAAGCAAGAACATTCTATATAATAAATGTACATATATACAATGCATACCAAAAGTAAACTGGGTTAACATTAACATCAGATAATTAAATAAATGCTGCGGACATTTCCACTTAAGGGAGAAGTGAAAATGTACCTGAATGTGCAACTAATGGTGTGAAATTTTCCAAATCAGTCCATAAAGTTGTGCCCAAATAATAATACTAATGGAATACTGTGGTCCTTGCACCAAGATTACAATACAACACAAAAAATGCACTAACCTTTCTAATATTTATAACCTTCTTATATAATGCAATGTATTGTATTTGCCCCCATGTATCATGCCCATAGTAAAATGTACGATATTTGCCTCAGTGTACCATGCACATGGTACAATATACCGTATTTGCCCCAAGTACCATGCACATAGTACAATATACCATATTTGCCCCAAGTACCAAACACATGGTACTACTGTATTTGCCCCTAGTATCATGCACATAGTACAATGTACCATATTTGCCTCTGTGTACCATGCACATAGTACAAAGTACCATGTCTGCCCTGGTGTACAATGCACATAATACAGTATAGAGTATTTGCCCCTGTGTAACAACCACAAAGAACATAGACCCATATCTGCCATTTCTTGAGAGATTAATCCCTCAGTGTAAAGCACCTCAGTATAACACAGTATCTGATATAATGCAGGTATAGTCATGGATCACATTATACATGTACTGGTTGAATGATATTTTTTTTCTCAAATGTACCTCAGTGTAAGACAACCCCCCCCCCCTTACATCATGGTACGCTTCACGGCTTTCCCCTGAATAGCATTATAGTCAGGGAACTCTGTTGCTGGCAAATCACAGTTCACTTGACATCATTAGTATAACAGCATAGACCCTGATGTGTGAACATATTATACAAATATCTAGGTATATGGTCTTTGCAACTGAGTAGATCGGATACATGAGTAACTCTGATACAAAAAGAAACCCCTTTTTGCCAAGCCTCACTTTTATTTAGCCAGAAAGTAAAGAAAATTAAAAACTAAGCTTAACCTACAAACTTTTAACACTGACTTCAATTTATGGACAGACAGACATATGGCTGGCTGGCTGGCTGGACACAGATGTACACATAAACATACACCACAGTTTCACAAAAATAATTCTGTTTTATACAAAGCTGAAACAGAAATATCCTATTATCTTATAAGCAGAAATTTAATCTGTTAATACTCTCCCAACTAACAAGTGTGCAGTGCTTTGGTTTATACTCTTCCAACTAACCAGTGTGCAGTGCTTTGGTTTATACTCTCCCCAAGTGAACTGTGTGCAGTGCTTCAGTTTATACTCTCCCCAAGTGACCAGTGTACAGTGCTTCAGTTTATACTCTCCCCAAGTGACCAGAGTACAGTGCTTCAGTTTATACTCTCCCCAAGTGACCAGTGTGCAGTGCTTCTGATGATTTTAAACAGCTGTGTACAGGATGTAGGAGTACTTGTACATGCAAACCAATGAAGGCACAGTACCACCATGATGGTAGGCAAAAACATCATGGTAATGATGAATAATTCACAGACATTTTTTCCAATTATAGGAATTTATGATCTACATTCAATGAATATTTTAAAAAATATGTTTTAATCAATATTTTCATCTATTAAAGCAACACAATTTATATAATGGTATTAGTTTCAAATGAAAGTAAATAAATCTGTATTCAACAGTTTGCAATTAACTCAAACAAAACTTACATGTGGCAAGACCATATTTATAAAACAAACTAATACACATCATTTTGATTAATAAAGCTGAAATGTGGCAAGTTCATTCATTTAGGTAGAACTTTCAACACTACAGATATACGTTGTTTTCCACATAAACAAACATGTAGGATGAAGTACACATTTTTTGGCAAGAATATATAACAAGATTACCTTCCACTTATTTGAAAGTGTTCAGGATGGTTATTAAATTTTTTTTTTTTAAAATCACTAGTTGCTTTTTAAAAAGGTGAAAGTCCCCTACTGAATATAGCATAATAACTGGTTCAAATGCCATACAAATTCAAAGTTGTTTACTTGCCATATTTCCCAACAGAATACATGAAACCTGATTATCCAAATCTGGAAACATGTTTTAGAATCTTATAATACAGTCAATTCTTATAATCTGTCTCAGGCCATATGTATGTATGTATGTATGTATGTATGTATGTATGTATGTGTGTGTGTGTGTGTATGTATCTTTTCTTTTGTGTTTCGTGTTTGTTTTGTGTATGTAAATTGTTTCTTCCCCTGAAGAGCTTGTTTAGCTTGAAACATTGGGAAACTTTTGTATTTGCGGTTATCAATTTTTTTAGCATTATATATATATATATGTGTGTGTGTGTGTGTGTGTGTGTGTATGTGTGTACAGATCTGGGCATTTTTTCTGCAAAAGTCAACTTTCCTGGTTAACTCTTATTTAAGAGATCAGAAAGTGTGTTCTGTATGTCATGAGAGCTCTGACATTGTTGTGATTGTAACTGCTTGACTAGCAACATTTCTTTTGATTGTTTTCTGTCTTAATAGATTTACTAACACCGGCCTGCCATAAGCAGCCAAATGTTTATTGTTCCGGTTTCTTTTACGATTTAAATTTTTTACAAGAAGGCCAGGACCTGCAAGTTAAGCCCATGATCAAAAGCATTGTTGTACAAAGTGTGATCTTGACCCCAAGGTCAAAAGGTTGAGAAAGCATTCACAGAATGCATTGTCTTAGCTTCATAATGATTCATCCAATGTATGAAGAAAACACAAATATCAATCGAGGGGTTTAGAAAATATAAGCAAATGATAAACTTTAACCAAAACCTTAATGCAAACTTTCCAAGAGTGTGACCTTGACATTAAAGTCAAAAGAGTGAGCATGCATGTGGCAGAATGAACTGTCTTAGCTTCATAAAGATTCATCCCAAGTATGAAAAAAATCAAACGATTTTAGGAAATATAAGCAGATGAAAATGTTTAGCCAAAACCTTACCACAACTTTTCAATCACCTAGACCCCCAAGGTCAATGGGGCAAACAAATGTGTGGCATAATGAGTTTTCTCACATTCTTATGTGTGTATGATCGTGTGTTGAAGTGGTGAATAACAATGGGGTATATCTCTTTCTTTCTTCCTGTGAATGCTGTCTTGCATCACACAACCATCTACTGCAATCATAGAGCACACAAACAGACATAAACTCCCCCATTTTCTTCTTCACTTAAGCATTCTTTCACAATAATCAAGATAAACACTAATACTGCAACACATTTATATCCTAGAACATGCAGCAGTTGAAGATAGTGTCCCTCAAACAGGACATTTTGCACTGATTGACATTCCTAAAGGTTCAGATTTTGTAATTTGGTTTAGAGTCAATAAAGCCACTGTTGCAATTGTTAATTGTTTAAAATTCAGTTTATACAGTTTTCAGTGTAAACAAAACAGTTTACTCTCTTGAGGTGAGGAAATTTTCTGCTGTTTTAAAGTTGCATCAATATGCCAATTGACTTCAACCCTGTTTTTGTTCAGAAATGTGAGAAGCATAAACCTTCATTATAAATTCGTGTTAGGAAAATTCCACACACCCAATCAGAATTTTCCTCTTGTACACCGATATATATACGAAAGATTCTATTCATCTTCGCTTCAAAATGATTCATCCCATGCATGAAGACAATCCATCAAGAAATTTTGGAAGCATAAATGAATGAAAAAAACTTTAACCAAAACCTTAACACAAATTCTCAAGGTATAAGAGGCAAGTGAGTGTGCCGTTAAATGATCTGTCTTAGTTTCATAATGATTCAAGCCAAGTGTGAAGAGAATCTATCAAGGGATTTAGGAAATATTAGCAAATGAAGAAAAACTTTAACCAAAACTTTAATGAAAATGATCAATGACTAGGACCTTGACCCCAAAGTTAATTTGGCAAAGGAGCATGTCATAGAATGAATCCTTTTAGCTTCCTAATGATTCAAGCCAAGTAGAATCTATCAAGAGGTTTTGGAAATACATGCAAATAACAAATGCAATGCAATGCAAATAACAAACTTTAACCAAAACCTTAACTGCTGACAATGATGGCATTGCCAGCAGAAAAGTGACTGCTCTGTCTTGCTTTCAACTAATCAAACCAATTAATAACTTGTCCATGGGTTTGCAATCAAACCCAATAATAACTTATTCAACGGTTTTTCATATTTATGTGCCATGTTGTTGAAAGACTAGTTTATAAAGGCAATATCAATGTTGGGGGACAACTATTCTGTTCTAAAATTGAATGGACTATGATGTATATTTGTTCCTGTCTTTTATTTGTCACAAAGAGAACATTCTGCATCAAGATGAGTAATCTTTCAAGTAAATAAAGGTTGAAAGCCTAAGTAAGGGACACAACTGAGCCTAAGATCACTCACCTGGAAGACATTGGCCAACAGTCAAATGCAAGAGCAGCTGTTCAAGAAATCTTGGTCAACAGGATGCCTATTGTCAAATTTCTTCAAATTGTGTTGCCTGGGTATGAACAGTTCTTAAAAGGTTTCTCTGTGTTTTTGTATCTACATTCATCTTTGACAACAGATCAGCATCATTTGTACAAAACTGAAAGGCCTTTATGCCAGAATGCTTTTTGTATCTACATTCATCTTAGACAACAGATCAGCATCATTTGTACAAAACTGAAAGGCCTTTATGCCAAAATGCTTTTTGTAAAATTTGATTAAATGCTGCTAAACAGTTTTTGAAAAAAAATTTATTTAAAGGCTTTTCTATATTTGTCATGTGGCCATATTTCATGGCAGATCAACGTCATTTGTACAAACTTGAAAGGCCTTCATAACAGGACGCCATATGTCAAATTTGATGTCATTCTGCAAAGTTGTTTTTGAGAATTCATTTAAAGGTTTTTTTATGGTTAATAATGATAACCATATTTGATGGTGGATCAGTATCTGTTGCATTAAATGGAAAGACCTTTGAGAAGTTGTTGTTTAAAGGTTTTTCTAATTTTAGTAATGTTAGCCAAATTTAATGGCGGATTGGCATTATTTGTAAAATTCTGACATCCCTTCATACAAGAATGCCTTCTTTTAAATTTAGTCAAATTCTGCATGTTAATTTTTGAGAAGAATCTCTTTTAATTTTTGTCTACTTTTGGTGATAGCAATCCTATTTAATGGTAGATCAGCATTGTTTGTATAAATTTGAAAGCCCTTTATGCCAGTATGTTCCCTGTCAAATTTGGTCAAATTCTGTTAAGCAGTTTTCGAGAAGAAATCATGTAAAGATTTTTCAACTTTTAGTAATGGTGGCCATATCTGATGGTCAATCGGAATAATTGGTATAAATCTGAAAGCCTATTATGCCAGGATCCTTTCTATCAATTTGGTCGAATTTTGTTGAGCAGGTTTTGGGAAAAGTTATTTAAAGATTTCTCTATTTTTAGTACTGATGACCATATTTGATGCAGATTTGCATAATTTCAACAAAAATTCTTAAATGCCTTTATGCTTAGATGCTTTCTGTCAAATCTGGTCACATTCTGTTCCGTGGTTTTTATGAAGAAATTGTTTTAAGGTTTTACTGTTTTTAGTAATGGCAGCCAACAGGTTAAGCGGTTTTTGAAAAGAAGTTGAAGGTATTGTGAACAGACAACATGTTGGACAAAGGACCATGCCATCAAATAAATTCAGTATGCCTTATGGCATGGTGAGCTAAATGTGAACAGACAACATGTTGGACAAAGGACCATGCCATCAAATAAATTCAGTATGCCTTATGGCATGGTGAGCTAAAAATTAGCAAACTCGGTGCATTATGGAACTTTTCTAAGTTTTATCAAACTGAAGTTGTAAAACAAAGAGTGGTGAATGTAATAATGATAAAAAAGACACTATGTCAAGATCTATAATCCAGAAACCATGAAAACTTGCAATGATGTAGGGAAATCTAATTAGGTTATTTCCATGCAAATAATAATGCATACAAAGCTTTTAATTTTTAAAAACAATTTATCCCAAAAGTCACCAATTCTTAATTGTTATTGACCCATAATACTGAGTAAGGCATGGTTCTGATCTGCTCCTATCACCAAGTAAGAAATAGAAAATGCATTAATTCGACTAGAACCACACTCTAACCATATAGCAGGTATTTTTAGCAGTGGAGAAATTTTAGTGATTTAGTGTTCTCAGAACAAGAGTGCAAAAAAAACACAATCCCATCAAAATGAATCACCTTATATATTATAATCTCCCTAGAACTGCAGTTGCTAAAATATAACTTATTTATTGTGAGTCTGAAGTTGTATTGCAAGATCACCACTTTCTTTTACAATATTCTGATGATAATATCATGATGTTTGTACTATTGTAGATCAATACAATTCATCAATCAATTGAACGCCAAGGTTATAGCTTTTCGAAAATTCCATAGTTTTTTTCCACTGACCACTGCCTGTATACTGTTGCTATTTATATCTAGCAAACATGTATTGAGTGAAATGTATGAATGCTGAGGATACAGCTGATCATGGTCATCAAACTACTTTATATTTGAGCTCTGTATAGCAATGAATTGGAAATGGAATTAGGTGACCGGGGGCATATTTAAAATCTGTACAATATTGCAAATCCATTGTTTTGTTGCTGATATTGTTGTTGCACTGAATCTGATGATACATCACAATGGCAATATATGATAACAACATCACATTATGCTACAACAAATCTAGGTCTGCACTGTTCCCCAATATTCTCAATACACTGGTAAATTCATGCACAAAATTACATATGGGTTTTGGTCTGAGTCAGACTGATATGATGTAAAAATGCATTGTAACCATCAGGCTGTGATGTATTTATAAACCATATCAAGCAAGTTCTTTACACCGACTCGAAACAAAACAGGAATGCAGTTTTGTATTTATTACATACCCACTCTGTCACATGTTCCTAATATTTTTAGCTGTACAGTGTGAACAAAATTCTGAAAAAATGGGGATTTCTAACATTTCAATTTGGTGCATCAAAGAATAATAATACATAGGATGAGAGTGAAAATACCTGAAAAGTTCCAGTCTGGGTGTCTGATACGGAAATACGGACTGAGCATTAGTATCAGACACCAGACAAACCATGCAAGATTAATAACTGAGTATGTAGTAAAGTAGTAAAATTATAGTGGAGCACACAGGTGGAACTGAACATTTCATGCATCTATTATGCAACACAGTCTGTGGTCATGTGATAAAGATACATGTACATGTGGGATTTTCTTGAATCAATTAGTCATTATATTAATATGTATATGTATTATATATTACAATTAAACAGAAGATCTACTAAAGTTACTGAAGTGAATGAGTCAAAAATATATGTGAAACAATGATTACAACCAAACTAGAGATATTTTTCGGCAAAATAATATGCCATCATTGATTTGCTAAGACACTTATTGATTACTTTATTGTCATGATAACATTACATGAAAAAATGTAAAAGCAAATTCTTTGTGCGTATAATCTGGATGATGTCCTTAAACCTATCAACTCTATTACATTCATGAGCTGGAAGCATCCACATATACATTTTCCTATTCAGCATTCATGAGTAACTGGCAAATTAACAAATGCCTACTGTCAAAAATATGTAGCTAGAAGCAGAAATTGGAAGCTCCCATAACAAGACCCAAATACTGTGCAGTTTGCAGTTAGACTCGACTTATAAGCAAGTATATACAGTATGCATACAAACATGCCTACTAATTTTCAATGGTCTACATCAAATGACTTTTGCTCAATTATTATAACAAGGTTTTCATAAAAAAAACATCCAAGACATTTGAAAATGTGTAAACAAAAGAAATTGAAAAATTGCTGTAATGGCCTGAAAATCTGATCAAGTCATCTACATACGTTTACAACTATGCCTACTGAATTGACATTGAGGGGTTTTTGTGCACTTATGCAAGCAAGGTTCTCTGAATGAATGTATGGAGAGAAGGCTGGACAAGACAAAATCAAGATGAACCCACTGCCAGCAGTGGGGTATGACAAATATCTTGCAGACCATGCTATAAATCTCACAGAATAATTGTCCAAACTATAGTCATATGTCTGGAAAATAGCATACGTACTACAGGTATGTGAACAGAATCTGCATGAAATTTATCATTCCAAAAATGGGACATGAGATTTTAAATACTGTCTATACTCGCTTATAAATCGAGTCCAACTGCAAACTGCACAGACCCAGATCTGCTGTCACATAATGCACCGGCAGATCTAGGTCTATGCAGTTTGTTAGGAGTAACAAGTAGAAAAAAAACACAAACCCTGATCTGTTGGCACATTATGTGACAGCAGATCAGGGTCTATGTTGCTTGCAGTTAGACTTTACTTGTAAATAAGTACATATGGTACTTTAAATGGCAGTATTACTGTTACAGTTTTCAGTTTTACAGTTACGACATTTAAAAAAACTCCATTCAATTCCTTATCCTGAAAAACATAATATTGTTATACCTCTACTTTTTCACTTTCACTGACCCTATATTTTAAAGATTTTATATTTTTTGCTGTTATCTTTTATTTTAAAGGAGCCACAGTCACCAAGTGGTTAGTATGCTGGACTCACAACCAAAGGGGCATGGGTTCAAATCCAACTTCTGGATCAGCCCAGGCTGGCTACCATGGTGTTCGCTTGGGCAAGGCACTTTAGTCCAATTGCCTCAGCACTAAATAACCTACTTGTGTTGCAGTTCCGTAAAACACTAAACCAAACCAAACTTTTTATTTTATATAGACTTTACAGAATTGTAACATCTTTACCTTTTATTTTTTACCTTTTAGGACTTCATGTTTATATTTTTTGGAAGGGCTTATCTTCATAAAGTTTTTTGTGCAATTCTTTATTTTTACATTTTGAGATCTTTACATTTAATGGGCACCATATCCATTATTGACCTGATATGCCATTAAAGGCTAATACATACACAGATATCCATGTAACTGCCATCTTCATGTAAGCAAAAAATTATATATATCTATATACTTATAATCTCACACAGATCTGATGGCACACTGTTTAATAACATGGGCAGGTCCAAGTATTTGTGAACAGAGGGTTAAAAAAAATAATTAAAAAATAGGAGCTGCGGTAGCTGAGTTAGTAGAGTGTCTACTCATAGTCCAAGGGTCGCAGGTTTGATACCTGCCCAACCCAGCCCAGGTCAGTTGCCTTGGTGTGTCGTTGCGTAAGGCTCTTAGCTCCCAATTCCTTCGCATGATATAGCCAATAATGTATCAAAAGTCCCAATAAAATGAACAAAAACAAAACAAACAAAATGTAAAGAGAAAACCTTACTCAGTCACGAACAATGCTGTTACATGATTGGTTTCATGAGCTCTGTAGAAGAACTGAATGAGTGGCATATACATAGACCACTTAGAATTACTTCAAAGTTTAGGTTTAGCATATATTTTGAACTGACTAATCTGTGTCTGTGCCAGTCTCCGTTTTATTTAAATAAATATTGACATTTGTACAAAATCTGTATGTACCATCAGATCAGCATTTACCTTATATGACTGGTGTAAATGCAACCGAATCAAATATAATGGTGGCAAACTACAAGATTTTTATACAATTCTTGAACTGCAAACTCCTTGCCTTGATTTCATAAAACTTTAATAACTGAGATTATAAATTTATTTGAAATTTTGCACACAAACATCTCCAAAGCTACTGTTGATAACTATGTTAATGATAACTATACCTGGCTACTGTTGATAACTAAACTAATGATAACTATACCTGGCTACTGTTGATAACTACACTAATGATAACTATACCTGGCTACTGTTGATAACTAAACTAATGATAACTATACCTGGCTACTGTTGATAACTACACTAATGATAACTATACCTGGCTATTGTTGATAACTACACTAATGATAACTATACCTAGCTACTGTTGATAACTAAACTAATGATAACTATACCTGGCTACTTTATTCCTGTGAAACTTTAAGAATGATCGCTGGTGAAATGTTGGAGCATTTAAATTTTTGAACAATTCATATATTTACGTAACTTTGGGTCCAAGCAATCCAAAATCACTTAAAAAATTATAAATTGGTTTCCAGTTTCTTGCACTACTCTTAGCTGAATATCTATCACCAAGAGTCAGTACATGGATCAGGGAAAAAAGCACCGAGTCACCAACTGTCCATAAATTAATAGCTAAATAAGTACTTAGAAATTCATCAAAACTTGCGCAGATTGAAGATCATCGACTTCTCTTATCAAATACACAAATAAATGCACATGCTGGTAATTTCATTTTTTGGTATAACACAATTATTGTTACTGCATTGGTTTTCTGCAGCAGAAAGTTAGCACAGTTGATTTATGGCAGACCATAAATCACTAATGATTTCCCATTGTCTCATATACGTTTTATTGACTTTATAATTTTCTTTTACTGGAATGATTCTGTGATGATTTAAACTGTATAAGCATTTTTCATTTCATTATTTACTACTTTACATAAGTCACACATCATTTTACATCCAGTATCTTCATGGTTCATAGCACAATGATACGCTTAGGTAACAAATGACTTCATATCAATGTCACAATGTAATAATCACTTTATTTCAAGCCATGCAGTACTGTGTTGATTTGACAAAAAGCAAATATCCATGAGCTTTCACTGTAGTTGAACCCATTTTTAGAGTAAAAAATGTTTCTTCGATATTACTTAACAAAATTATAATAGGTTAGGAGTACATTACTACCTCGCAAATCTAGCCCTCCCAAGCTATGTCTTTTTGGCTTGTTTTAGCAATAGAAGTGCTAAATAGTTGTCTGCCACCAAGGTGGAATTCAGATGAATGGTCTCCCCTTTGACAGACTTGCACCCACAGCCCATCAATCATCAGTAACTAGTGGAGGGAGCTGATGTGGACACTCCTCCAGGGTATAACTGCAGTGAGGGCTTAGGAGGGTGTACCAGTAATATGACTGGGTATATATTATCAAAGAAACATTTTACTCTAAAAGTTAGTTTCTTCTTCAAATATATTACCCAAAGATAATACATTAAAAAAGGTAAGAGGAACAGGGAGTTACATCCCCTTAACCATGGAATTGGACATGTATCTGGTCTCATAACGTACATGAAGCAGCTTTGAGTCATGTGAGATATGGATGTTAGCTCACTGTTTATTCATGGATGCGAATGGAGAGAAATTTTGCACTCCCACAAATTAAGCAAAAATAAAGTAACCCATTTTGAAGCTGCTAAAAACCTGATAAGGTAGCTGATATATGTCAAAATGAGTACTATGTGATGAAAGGTCTCCAAGGTAAAAGCTAGATCTCTGATCGCCATCCTATAGTTTACATGATGTCAGTTCCTTGTAGGCTGAGTGGTTAACTTGCCATATCCTGGATGACTGAGCCATGGTGGAAATATCATCCCTTCTTTCTCTGAGTGGAAAGAACAAGCAAGATTTCCCTCTTCCAATCAGCTCATTTTGCTATAGATACCACTTCAGAACCGTGCAATGGTCTTGTAGATGCCCTTGGGACAAAGGGTCCAAAGAGTACAGCAGTTTCAAAACAAAAAACCAATTCCCCATGAAAGAGAGCATGTTCTAGACAATGAAAACAGGTGCTGTTGAGAGTGAAACTGAACCATCATAGTACAACTGCAGATAATCTGGGTCAACCAACAAGGCACGTATCTCAATGATTCTGCCTGCTGTAGCTAGAATGACCAAGAAGCAGGTTTTGCATGAGAGGTTAGTCATGGAGGCTCAAAACAGTGGTTTTAAGGGTGTCTTATTCAACCATGTCAGAACCCACAGAAGATTCCATTCAGGACAAAGGGCCAAAACCTTCAGCAACACAAGTCACAAGTTCACAGGAAGGTCAATTAGGGCTTTGTTCTAGTCTATATCCTCCCTTCCATGATGTCCGAACATGTCTGAAATTGTGGAAAGGTTGCCTTTGATTGTGACTTCTTTTCCGCAAAGAGCCATTGGAAGAAGTTAGCTAATTGTGGTACCAAGATGTGTTTCTACTTGCACCACTTGGAGAAACTCACCATTTTCCCTCATAGGCTTTCAAAGTGGTGGGCCTTCTTGCCAGAGTAATTCTGTCCACCGCTTGTTCTGAGAAGTGTTTCTTTATGAGGAGTTACTTGATATAAACCTGATGTTGAGGCTCAGCAGCTCTGGGTTTGGATGGAAAACCTGCATTCATGGTTGTTTTGAGTCGATAGGATTGTCCTGGTAATTTCTGATACTAAATTCAATAGGTCCTTGATCCATGATTTTTCCCAATTGATGGGAGCAATCAGGATTAGATGAAACTCCAATTTCTGTTGCTTTTTGCACGACTTTGGGGATCAAAGGGGTTGGGAAAAATGAGAGTACATTAAGACCATTCCAATTCAGGGAAATAGCATCAACTGCAAAGGCTTACAGATCTGGAACTGGAAAAATGAAGGTTGGAGTTTGCATTTCACCTTGCCACAAGTAAGTGCTCAGAAGTAAACCCCAACAGGCAATGATTCAACTTAAGATTGGGGGGTGGGGGTGAATGGACCATTTTTGGTGTGAACTGACTGATTCCATTGGAACAACGAGTTGACTAGGAGACTGAACCTGCAAGGGATGTGGCATACTTTGATGTGAATTTGTTGATGATGACACTACCCAAGAAAATCTCAAACCAGAAAGCAGAGGTTTGGGGACTTGGTTCCTTCCTGTCTTCTCATCTAATTGACAGATGAGATGTCAGATAGAATGAGAACACACTTTTCAGATGATGTCTTCTGCCACAATTGATAAGTATTCACTATAGCCTTCATCTCCAGGAGACTAATGTGTAATGAGTGCTCATGAAGGAGCCAAACCCTGCCTACATGGAAGAAGGACAGAAAGTGTGCACTGAGGGTAGTTGTGCTGGTGTCCATGCAGATCATGAAATCAGGTGGTTGATCCTCTAGTGACAAACCTACTTTGAACTAGGGAAGGTCCTCCCATTTGCTGAGATGGCACCTCCTATGATCCAAAACTATGATCATTGGGTCAGATATGCCAGGTTTCAGCCACCACTGTTTATAGGAGGGAGACCTGAAGAAAGCTTTCAGCAAACAGCAGCACAGTGGAGAGGGTTTGTGACTGCATTGAAAAGACTAAGAGGCAAAGAGATTCTCAAGCTAAGATATGACTCTTCAAGTGGATGGACAGGGGAACCTCCAGGGTTATCCCCTAAGGATGTTCCAGGGGGAAATAAACTCCAAACTAATGGGGATTTTGGACCCCATGCCCAGATGACTGAACAGCTGGGAATTAACAAGATAGGATTTTTCCATGTTGACAAGTAATCCAATATAAAACAAGAGTGAAACAAAGGATTTCAAGTTTTGCTTACTTTTGACCTGTAAGGTCTCCCCCCCCCCCCCAAACAGTATTGGGGACTGATTTCAGAGAATCCATGCTAACTTGGGAGCATGAATGTATTCGTTGTGAGAGAGCTATGATCTTCAAAAGGCATGGAGTAATGCCATTGTGGGGTTGTGCTTTCAAAGAACTCAACTGCATGAAGAGACTGTGGTTTAGTGAGACCTATCGGTCATTGGGGCAGGGTGACTCCCATTGGTGGTGAAAGGTGAAGACTTCCTCCAACAGAGTATTTGATAAAGGGCAACATGGGCAAGGCATAATTTTCTGTGTAAAGGTTGATATGAAAAGAAGCTGGGTCAAAACTGAATGTTCTCTCTCTGTATTATGTATTGGGTCACTAGGCTGGTGAAAGGTCTGACCCTTTGGCAGCCTGTTTTCTGTCTTCCTCTATCTGGATATTAAACAAGAAGTTAAAAAATAGAAGGTGCGATCAGAAGATGAACTTATGATGGTCTTTTAGCAGCATGGATGTGGACAGAAATGCATATATTTTCATGGCTATGGTATTAGAGCAAGCTTTGACCTCTGCCCTAATAATACAAGCCATAAGTGTGACAAACTCCCCAGTGTGGAAGGGGTCTAGATTATGTTCAGGTTACTGAAATATAGCCATCAAGGTTAAATCGAGCATGGAGCCAATTGTGAAAACATTGTGAACTGGTTGTTGTGTGTTGAAAAGGGTTTCTGGTATATGCACTAAGAGGAAGGTTTTGGCATTCACAGGCCTGTACTTGTCAACAACTGTAAAATACTGGTGTGTATGGCTTGTGAAAAGACAGGTCAAACTTTATGGGAGAAGTCACTGATAAAAGACAGGCCTGTTGAAACTTGGGTCTTGAAGTTGCCTTTTAAAGCAGTACAAAATGTCAACAATTTTACCAGACTGTGGAAGCTGTTTTGAAAAAGGCTGGTCTTTTTTTCTCGTTTTTTTAAAAATCAGAATGATGATGCAGGAATTCTGTAAGATGCTACTGATGAAGAAGGAGATAGAGTTTGCAATGGAGGACTATTTCAGTCAATGCATGGAAGACTGGGTCTTCCCTGGATGTTGGATTGAGGAAGGAAGATGGTGCTTGTGAGCACATGTCCCCAAACTTGGTTGAGTGGGGTGGGAAGGAAATTTGCTAAAGTAGTGAAAAAAACTGAACTAGGGAAGTGGGTGTCGGGGGCTGTGAATGAAGCTTGGAGTCCATCCACGCTTGCACATGGTGACCTCCAGATATTCACACGAGTGTTGCCAAAAGATGAAAAATTGGTACTGGGTGTCCAGGAATAGGGAGTCAGCATATCCTGTATTGGGTTTGTTATGGAGCTGGAATCAGTGATGGATCTATCCAGTACCAGTCTGCAATGATTCCATTGGTCTTATACTGGATAGTGTGGAAGAATGGTTCACCAAATCCGATGCCAGTTTATACTGGACATCTGTGACAGAGCTGAGCTTGGACAAGGAATGACCAGGTATCAGAAACTGTTTTGGGACCAGGACTGGGTTTACCAGGAAGACAGATCATTATATTTGGTCCTGGTGGTAAATGGCATAGGTTGAGGCTGTGCCAGAGATCGATCCTATTGTCTGGTACCAGCTATTGAGGGAATGATCATCATGGTCAATACTGGGGGTATGTATAATGTTATGGAATGTCCAGAAATGGTTCAGGTGGGCTACCAGACCATGTTGGTACTGGCCTAGTAGGTAATGCTGTAACAGAATGCTCTGGTTGTGGCACTGTGGACTGGGTATACAGTGAAAATATATCACTGTACCCAATCCCCATGGTAGATGGCATAGTTTACAGCTGTGTTGGAGCTGAAGTCATGGTCCGGGGCTGACTGATTTCTGGTGCCTAAGTTGTGGTACTGGCTATCGAGGGAATGATCACCAAAGCTGCACTGACTATAAGGGATCTGTATGAGGTGAGTGGATATCCAGGAATGGTTAAAGTAAGTTGCTGCACCAGTACTCCGTGGCTCTATGAAAAAGTGTGCTTCTTAGCATTAGTGAATTTTGTTTTTATTGGTTTTAATGGCACCTTTAGCACATTATTGGCTATATCATGCTGATGAAATGAGAGCTAAGGACCTCTCCCAAGGACACACCAAGGGAGCTGACCCAGGCTGGCCTGGGTAGGTACTGAGCCAGTGACCCTTTGATTACAAGTCTGACACTCTACCAACTGAGCAACCACAGCTCCCAAGCATGAGGGGAAGTAGTAACTGATGACTGACAGGAAGACCATTCTCATCTGACTTTCACCTTGGCAAGAAGATGTCTTTGTAGCACATTTGCTGCTCACATGAGCCGAAAGATGTAACAAATATCTTTTAGCTTGAGACTCCTGTATCTGCAAGGTAGTGGATGTAGCACTAACGGAATATAATCGGTTAATGTATCTGAAGAAGAAACAATGATATTTTCAACAATATGAATTTTGATTAAGAGTCTCTGTTTTTTTACCAGAAAAAGGTTGAAAAATTCACGGCTTGGTAGATAAGAATCTAATTATTACTTATTACATTAGACAGGGGACATATATATATATATATATATATATATATATATATGCGTGTGTGTACATGTTAATTATATTAATGTACAATATATATGTTTTTGCTGTGAAAAAAAACCCCCACATTTCATTTATACAAAAAATAACAAATATAAAAATTAAAATTACCTCTTTATCTAAAGTCTCTGTATAATTCTGTACAGGATACATTCATTTACACCCATTTATCCATAGTATATAAGGATGACACATTCATTTACACCCATTTATCAACAGTATATAAGGATATTAATCCTATATTAACTAAGTCACAGATAAAAAAATCACACATATCATATTATATACAATTTAAGTCAATGTTGTGTTTTGAATAAAACTGAGACACAACTGATGGTCGCGATTGTCACCCCAGCCTCCATTTGGTTTGGGGTCACGGAGCTTTAAACCTGAGTAACTTCCTATGGAAATGCTGTTGGGGAACAAGTGCTGCTTGTTACTCTGGACCTCTTGCTCCACCGTCTTTTCCTTGTTAGCGGGCTGACAGTTCGTCCCTTTATGGTGGACACCACTGCAAAAAGTAATGGGATTAGTATACAAGTACCATCTATACTTGCTTATAAGTCAAGTCCAACTGCAAATTGCACAGACCCAGATCTGCCATCACATAATATATGAGCAGAGCTGGTTCTATGCAGTTTGTTAGGAGTAATTAGTAGAACAAACAACACAGACCCTGATTTTCCAGCAAATTATGCGATGGCAGATCAGGGTCAATGTTGTTTACACCGAACTCGACTTATAAGTGAGCATAAACTATAAACACAGTATCATGTTCCAGTGTTTCCACTACTTTCTTGGATTGCATTGTACTCCATGTGTCACTAAAATGGGGATTGCGTTGTACTCCATGTGTCACTAAAATGGGGGTACAACACCAAAAATTGGGGGTGTATAAATAGTATTAATGCACTGGAATATAACAAAATAATAGATAAATAAGTAAATAATTTAAACTTTCATAACTTGCTTATACTTAGAACATTAAAAAAGTAATTAAAATTTACAGAATGGTTCAGTAGTACCATATATACTCGCGTATAGGCCTATACCAACTGCAAACTGCATAGACCCAGTTCTGCCGTCGCATAATGCACCGGCAATTCTGGGTCTATGCAGTTTGTAAAGTCTAATCAGTAGAACAAACAACATAGACCCTGATCTGCTGGTGCATCATCTTATGGCAGATCAGGGTCTATGTTGTTTGCATTTGGACTCGGATTTTATACGCGAGCATATATGGTTATTTTTGTAACAGATCCAAATATTTTAAAAGATTATGTGTCTTTTTATTTTTCCATAGAATGAAGTTAGTCTTGTTTTTGTCTTCAATAAAAATGACCCCAAGGAATAACCAATGCCTCCATTAACATGAAAGTCAGCAAACCCATATGCAACTCCAAATTTTTGTGTCTCCATGTTTTTTTACAGATCTGTACTGAGCACTGAAAGCATATCAATACATTGGAAACCAGGAACCAGTTTAACCCTCATGGTAAATATGGTGATCATAATAGAGTTACTAATCAAGTGTCATACAAATTTCACATACCAGTGATTTCTGATCAGGCTTCAATTTCTGTATGTGAACTGCACGCATCAGGTCAATGTTGTATATAGGCTTGGTATTCTCCATTTCTACATTTAATTTCGAAATACCACTAAATAGAGGGTTGACCACCATGCCGTCTGCTTTTCTCCAGCCACCATGTACATCGGAATTGTATTCAACATTATTTTTGGGCGCAAAATCACTAATTGGTATCTCCAGTAATACTTTCCCAGCTCCAATAATCTCACACACCTCAAAACTTTCAAAATCAATGTCATTGCTATCATCAGCCAGTATTGCTGAATGACATCATCTGAAGATGAATATTTTTAGGAGTCAGCCATTCCGAGTTTTCCAGGTAGCCATATTTCAACCAAACATTTTGTAAAACATTTTTGCTAAATGCATGGTAAAACAATGGCAGAATGCTTGTTCCAGGGCCTAATGTACCAATCAAATTGAGTTTTACAATCATTCATGTGAAACTGAAGTACCCAGATGTGTAAACAGTTGCTAACCTGGAAAAAAACATATCCACAACAAGCACTATGGGACTTCTACCAATGGTGTGACTTATGCCATGGCAACACTTTAAGGGTTAATACAGAATAAAGATAACATAGTTTTTCTTCTTAAATTTACCAAACAAACTTACTGATCTGTCAATTCACATAATTATTTTCAAAATATAACACAAAATCCATCATCTGGTCTTCAAATACGTAGCTTGTCTAACATGAAAATTAATTCTACCAATCAATTACTGAGTGTGATGAATGTCTTACCTCAGTACATTTAATACAAAATGTAGGGTAAACAACTCTGTCTCAGAACAAGTTTGTGTCAAAAAGGGAATAAAAACCCCCATTAAATATTCCTGGAAAATGCTGTAAAGCCAGCTTGAGCTTAACCTTTATATTATTGATTGAAAACTATTTTGATCCTGGCCCATCAAGTTTTTGTGAACTCTTTCAAGCAGGAAAAGAAAACAAGCCCCAGTGCGAAGATTTATGATGAGCAATGTAAACGCTCTATCATATTTTTATAAAAAAAAGGTTGAAAATTTAACTAAATCTAAATATTGCTGTTATAAATCTCTGTACCATATTAGATTCCAATATATCAAATGTTTCTAAAATTTTAATGTTGAAACATAATGAAATATAACATACAGATGTGTCTACAACCTTGGTGGAAGGGGGTTTAAGAATGGAAGCAAAACAGATTTAAATATACCATGCCAAAAAATTACCTGTATAAGTGATGGGAAAATTCTTATAATCAACTACTCTTTCCTATACATACCAGTCTCCCATATGAAACACTCGGGTGGCTTTCATTTTGAGCACTTTAATCTGTTGAGGGATACATTGGCTGCTGAGATGCTGCAATGTCCAGTCCCAGTTATAGTCATCAAACAGACAAAACTCCTGCAAGAACAAATGTAGTGGTTACTCAATAGGTGACACCTCAGTATAATATGGTTCCTTTAATATGGTGGGTATGAGAATGGATCCCATTACATTATGTAATAGTAATACCCCAGTATAAGGCAAACTCACATGTAACATGATACACTTCTATGACTCCCATACAGAGTGTTATACACCTCTTCCTCGATAACTCAGGCACAATGGGGTCCAAAAACATAGACCACACTGTAAACGAGGGCGCAAGTTACCAAGGGACCTCAAAAAAGTTAAGGGGATGCCATCCCCGCTAGACATAGAGAAAACTGCAGTGGTGGGGAGGTAACGGGGCTGTTTAATGGCTGAATACTCGTTTTATAATTGCATTGGGAATAATTGTCAATAAAGAGCTTTTGTCTAATGTAGTTGCTCGCTCTTTTATATAAATTACCTTTATTTTCAAGATACCTAACCTTGGAAAGATCGTTAACAACATTAGTCCAAGCAGTTTCAACAACACTTGTACGCAAAAACATTGTATATTACATCACTGCTTTTTTTTTTTTGTTGATTCACAACAAAACAAGATTCCTTTTTTACAAAAACTAGGGACATTTATTTCGTGAAACAACTGTCAACGTTAAAACTCAATTTATTTATTGTTCTATTAATAAAATATGGATGCTGTGATTTCATTGCAAGTAATAATGAAACTTCTTCTCATCCTTGAGGAAATCTCTGAATGGCAATTTAGAAATTTTAAGTTCAAACTCTGGAACTCGCTTCTCCATAATGAACCATATCTGTGAAACAGCTTTTTATTCACCAAGTACTCATTTTGCTTGGTTGCCTTACTATCTTTGATCACATTTGTGAATGAATAGGCTAATTTAAGGTAGTTTAATTATATTGCTTACATAATAATATTTATAACAGTGTTCGACTGATCAATTGAAATGAGTTGACCAGACACACGGCTGTGACTGCTTGCACTTATGCTTGTAGGATTTTAAAGTCTTTTAGCTTTTCTTTTATTCCACACCCTTTATTTGATTTGATACAAAAGACATAATTAACATGATAATACAAAGCAGGTCTGCTTTAAATGAGTGTAACAACACAACAAATACTTCCGCAAGTCGGAGATAAAAAAAAAACGGTCAGCACTTAATTAGGTCCTCATGGAAACGCTCGCAGATATAGCTGTGATGGTTGAATATTTTTCACGTTTTAATACAAGGGGGCATATTACATTACTGAAACTGAATTAAAAGATAGAACTAAAACACAAATTTCACTTGACAAAACTTATTTAATTGGTATTTATTTTTTAAAGTTTTGCCACCAGTAGGCATTAGTGACATTATCATTGATCGAAATTTCATAGAATAGTTATTTACAGTGTACTGCGAATGTTATTTGGAAAAAAATTGAACAAAATATATGACTTCTTATTAAAAGTTGAAAATTTCATGATGTTGATTCAAATTTCCGGGTACTAGCCACTGTTTTCAACGATAAAACGAGCGATATGTCAAGTTTTCATTTACTAATTTTGATCATGATTTTTTTAATGTTCAACAAATAGGAGCCATTTTTTTTTTATTTTATAGTAAAAAAAAAATGGGATCCACGCCTGACCCTGCATTATAAATGGGTTCGCGAGTTATCCGGGTGGAAGTTATCGAGGGAGTGGTGTAGTAAGGTAGTACTGTATAATGTACCCCAGTAAATGGCCTCACATGTAACACGATACACTTGTAACAGCATTATAGTGAGAGCACTGTATGATGTACCCCAGTATAAGGTGGCATCACATATAACACGATACACTTGTATGGCTCCCTTGAACAACATTATAGTGAGGGAGTACTGTATAATATACCCCGGTATAAGGTGGCATCACATACAACACAATACACTTGTATGGCTCCCTTGAACAACATTATATTGAGGGAGTACTGTATAATGTACCCCAGTATAAGGCAACCTTACATATAACAAGATATACTTGTATGGCTCCCTTGAACAACATTATAGTGAGGGAGTACTGTATAATATACCTCAGTATAGAGTGGCCTCACATATAACATGATACACTTGTATGGCTCCCTTGAACAGCATTATAATGAGGGAATACTGTATAATATACCCCAGTATACGGCAACTTTACATATAATATGGTATACATTTCTAGCTTCCTTGAACAGTGATGGCCCACTTTGCTTCCTTTGTGAGAGATCATGATAGTCTTAGCAGATATACTTGTTTTTAAAATCAAAATCCATTTGTTAAACAAATGCAACTTTAATGGCTTGCCATTGCCAGGGTTCCCATGCTTTTTGAAACAAAATTTTCCAAATCTTTTCCAGGTTTTTTCTTGGGTGAAACTGATTTCCTCAAGAATCACTTATGACCCTTATTGTATGAAATAAAAAACATTTGGGTTTGAAAATGTGCATTTTTAAAATCAAAAGCTGTTTCTATTTTAAGACTCTCCTACAACATCTGAATTAATCATACGACCATGTACCAAAACACAGGATATATCACTACAAGTATAACTATTGAAATTCATATAAATATGCATGTAACTCATTTTAATTTACAGAATAAAAATGTTAACTTTACTCAACTTAACTGCATATGTTGGTATGAAAACAGTATTTTAGGCAAGGGTTGTTTTAAATCTGGACAAAAAGCCCAAAAAATTTATATACCAGTGTCTAAAAGTACTGAATTTCAAAGAATAAAAAAAATTGCTGTATGTAGATTTCATTGTCATTTAAGATGTAGGCTTACCTTTCCACATTTTTTAATTTCCTTCCAGAAGTCTATTGTAAAGCTCATTCCCATATTATGCTTTGACGAGATCCAGTTGGCAACCTCTACCTAAAACAAAGACAAATATAAAGGTTTAATTAAAATGCACAGTCTCTTGCTCATAACCAAACTCATCCAGAATCTTGATAAACCTATCTACCAAGTTTTACTACAATTGGATGAGAAATAGTCTCTGTATCTAGTGAGGTATACAAGCTTGACCAATCAGATGCAAGATCATCTCATTAATATGTAAAGTTCTCAATTATTATGTAACCTGTCTAAGACAATGATAATATTAGCTTATTTACCAAGGTGAAGCCAATTTGATTGAAATTTGGTCTCCAGAGTGGTAACAAGCATGAATTCCACTCATTACTGAATTCCTGAGAGAACTTGATTATATTAACCCATATTTCAAGTTTGATCAAAACTAGGTCAGATCTAGAGAATAGAAACAAGGTCAATGTAATCATATGCAAGATAACCTCATTAATATGTGTGGATCTTGCTAATTTTTTAACTCTTCTGATATCTTGGTCATATAAACCCACATTCCAAGTGTTATCAAAATTGGATCAGAAATTCTGTATGGTCTTCAGAGTGGTGACAAGCTATAACCATCAGATGCAAGATCACCATATTAATATGCGTGGATCTTGTGCATTATCAAACTGTGTGAGATGTTGATGATATAACCCCATATTCCAAGTTTTATCAAAATCAGATCAGAAACATGGCTTCCTGGGTGGTGGACAGCTTAGCCAAACTGATGCAAGATCACCTTGTTAATATACATGGATGTTGCTCTTTCAGAACTTGTCCATGATCTTGATAATATGAGCCCATATTCCAAGATTTATCAAAATCAGATCAGGAATTTGGTCTCAAAAGTCATAACAAGCTCAGCTAATCAACTGCAATATCACCTCATTAATATAGTCTCCAAAGTAATAAGATGATCACATGCAGGATCATGTCATCAGCATGCATGGATCTCATTCACATTCAAACTCATCCGAGATCTAGATGATATAAACTTATATTCCAATTTCATCAAAACTGCATCAGAAACATGGTTTCCAGAATGATAGCAAGCAAATGTTGATAGCTGGATGATAGACATAGGACCATACCATAAACTGGACTCATACATGCAAAAAGACCTTAATGTAATGTTCATTTTTTACAAGACTGATGTGCACGAGGTCAGCTACATTCAAACCTGTGTAATAATTCTATACAAAAGATCAGTTAATCTGATATTTTCAATAGAATCAATCTAGGTAAGATTGACAAAACTAGGCTATGATGTATCTAGACTTGAACAAAGTTGAAAAAAGTACAAATTCATTTATCCAAACTAGGAATATCTGAAACACCATCTTAGCAATACTGAACCCAGGTTTGTAACATTCACTTATCTGAATGCAATCACATCCCAGCTAATTGGGTCTTCCCCAGACTGTTTGGAGGTACAGATTTCTACTATATTATCCCCAGCTTCAACTAAGTATTAAAGCTACTGTCTCCAAAACCGTTGTTTCTATTTTAGCTTAATTATTTCCAAAGCACTGATCCATCAATTGGTACAGTTATCTTCATGGATGCTCACAACATTGATCCATTAATGGGTACAGTTATCTTCATGGATGCTCACAGCATTGATCCATTATTGGGTACAGTTATCTTCAAGTATGCTCACAGCACTGATCCATCAATGGGCACAGTTATCTTCCTGAATGTTCACAGCATTGATCCATCAATTGGTACAGTTATCTTCCTGAATGTTCACAGCATTGATCCATCAATTGGTACAGTTATCTTCCTGAATGTTCACAGCATTGATCCATCAATTGGTACAGTTATCTTCCTGAATGTTCACAGCATTGATCCATCAATTGGTACAGTTATCTTCCTGAATGTTCACAGCATTGATCCATCAATTGGTACAGTTATATTCATGGATGCTCACAGCATTGATCCATTAATGGGTACAGTTATCTTCATGTATGCTTACAACACTGATCCATCAATGGGTAGTTATCTTCATGAATGCTCACAGCACTGATCCATCAATGGGTACAGTTATTATCATGAATGCTCACAGCACTGATCCATCAATGGTTACACTGTTAACTTTATGGATGCTCACAACAGGTGGGAATTTATTTGTCAAACTGCTGCCATTGTATTATAAGTAGTTCAAACTGAAGAGGTGAGTAGGATTTGACCTTTTCACTTACTTCCAGTCATTTACAATCTCATTTATTCTTTTTAAACATTCTGTCGCATTGCTTAAGAGCTTCTCTTACTTTCTACATACTGTCATTTATTGTTTCATAAAATGACATTTGCAAATATTGGCACAGATAACTGTCTGAAGTATATGATTTTTCAAGGCACTCACCACTAACTGACAAGTTACATTAAAATCTGGCCACTCTTGTAGGAACCCTGTGATTTTATATTACAAGTGCCTATCACCTTCGACCATCCATCAAGAGCACGGTGGTGCATGGGTGACAAAAATCCATCAAAGGGACTGATGTTCTACTGGTCAATAAGAATTTCCAGGAATCCAAGATAATACCACTTATTTATTTTAACTGCTGAGTGCTGAACCATCTGGTGGCCATACTGAATGTAAGAAAGGCATCATTTTCATTTAGGCCCAACAAGACCTCATAGGAAGTCTTTTGGTGAAAACCCCATGTCAATTGATATGACCATCCATTCAGAAGGAGAAGTGATAAAAAACGTTTCAAGATGGCCATTGTGGTGGCCATATTGGGTTTAAGATTGGCACCATTTCTATTTACGACCAACTAGATATAATACCGGACAAGGAGTCTTTCCATGAAAACACCATGTCATCCAGTAGGAGTAATGATAAATGTAGTCGGAGGGGGGGGGGGGGGGGCACAACTAATTTTAATAATGTAATACTTACCTTTCTCTATTGCCTTGCTTACTACTTACCTTTTCTGAGACGGAATTACTCTCATCCAAATTATAAAATTCCAACTCCTATTAGATGGACCATTCTAGAATATCTAGAACTAGAAAGAACACAGACCCAGTCTGTTTCCCATTTCATAGATGCATGCGCAGTAGTCGTCCTCTTTATTTTGGACCCAGACTACTTGTGGGACATGAGAGCGGAATTAATTGGAGGAGGGAATCTTGCAGTAGTGACAGGTAAGTATTACATCATCAAAATTAGGTTTACCCCCACCCCTACATTTTATTATCAGTAATACATTGCTTGTCACTATTGCCTTGCTTAACTTGCCAATGCAGCAGGATACTGATGGCCTCACAAAACTGGTATAAATATAGATATACTCACCCTTATGGTAAGAGTGTCCACTACTGTAAGTTGGTATCAGCTTGGCACACTTTTTGTGCTGCAACTATTGGGCCCAACAAAAAAATGCCCCTTAGCTCTGGTGTGCCAAAGACTGAATATAGAAGGAGGAGAAAATAGTATGTGACCACCAAAATGTGGCTCTCATAACATCCTCCAGTGATGAATGAGTTCGATAGGCCCATGAAATAGCAATAGCCCTAACTTCATGGGCTTTAATTTTCATGAAGGAAAGGTCCCTCTAGGTAAAAGACTAAAAGCTCTCTTCATAGTGAGGACAATCCACCTAGAAATGGCAGATGCTGAAATATCCGTGGAGCCCATAAATATGTATAAAAAGACGCTTACTACTGTTCCTTCTCCCTTCAAAAGCAGCCAAATAGGACCATAAAGCCCTAAATGGGCATAGAAGTCTATCTTGATCAACCCCAGCACAGATATGACTGAGACTGGGGATCTCAACAGAGAGTGGAACTACCAATGGAAGCTGGTTTTTTGTCCACCCTAAAAACAGGTAGACAAAGGAGAGAAACAGACTCATAACTGCCACTGAACCGTAAATAACCTTTTTCTATAGACAATGCATGAAGCTCACTCTTTCGTCTTGCAGATGCTGATGAGTGCAGGAAAGCAGTTTTAAGGGTAAGGTTCTTGAAAGAAGCTTCACCCAATGGTTCGGGGGGGGGGGGGGGGGGGCTTTGACAAAGACCACAACCTAGAGTGAGCATGAAACTGGTCTCTGCAGCTCAAAATCCCTGATCAGATCAAAAATATTAGGGTCCAAACCAATGATCAGACTTTTAGTGTTCTTGATCATGTTGGATAAGGCTGCCCTATAGCTCTTAATAGTAGAAACTGAATATTCTCTCTATGAACAAGAAGAAAAGAAAGTCTTCCACTGCACTTAGAAACAGCTACGATTAACACGTTTCCTACTGCACCACTTGCAAAAGATTCTCCACTTTGCATCATAGATGTTGGACTTGGACCATCTCCTGGCTTGAATGATGCATTTGGCAACCTTGCTTGAAAACTTGTCCAGGCAGATAGATCGCTTGAGATGAGCCAAGTGTGAAAGTGGAGAATCTGTTGGCTGTTGTGCAGAAGAGAACCCCTGTGGTGTGACAGCAGGTCCCTTCTCTAGGCAATGTCCTGGGCTGGTCTACCAACAAGTCAAGATAGTTGAACCACAGAATGAGCTGAGCAGTGGAGATCTCGACTCTGTGGAGCACTTGCAGCATCATTTTTAATGGTGGGAATGCGTAAGTTAACAGATAATCATATCTGAGACTGAAGGCATCCAGTGCCCAGACCCTCTGATCTGAGGCTGGGAAAATGTAAGTCTCATCATGAACAAGTCCAGCAAGGGTTTACCCCACAGTCTGAACAGGGACTCTGCTATGGATTGGTGCTGAGACCATTCCATGAAGACTACCTTGCCCTTCCAAGACATTGTCTGCCAAAATAATCTTCTTGCCAGGAATATGATGAACTTGGAGGATAATCCCTTCCGAGGCTGCCCAGCGGAGGTTCCAAACCTCCACACAAAAAGAAGGAACATGCATGCCTTCCTGTCACCCAAGGTATGCTACCACTGACATCTTGTCAGTGGAGACCATCACACAACTCCTCACTTGGTTGGCACACTTCTGTAGGACTAAAAATACCGCCTTCATTTCCAAATTATTTACATGGAGGGCAGCTTCTTCCTGGGACCACAAACCCTGAAGAACTAGCCCTTCTGGCTCCAAGTGAGCATCCCACCCTGAATCTGATGCATCCATGAACAGATAGGAGTGGGGTTCAGGGGCATGCACAGGGACTCCAGTCAGAAACCGGTCCCAATTGGCCCACCAACTCAAGTGGTGATGAAATTCCAATTTTAGAAAAATCCAAGCTGTTTGGGGATCCCTTTGTGATTTCCAGTTTGCCAAAAGGAGAAACTGGAGGGGGTTTCCCTTATATGTACACTGACTCTCAGTGAGGTCCCAAACCCCCTTTGACCAAAGGCAACAGAATGGACATCCATCCACGTGTGCAGAATCAGTGCATGAAAGGCAGGTGGGGTGTGTCCTATGGGGATTTTTTGTGCCCACACTTCCCCATACTCTGCAACATTTTTTTATTATTCCTGCAAAGAACAAGTTCCTGAAACAGAAAGCAATACAAAATATATGATGATTAGTTGTTTTATTTTTTAGGTGCAAGACCTTTGAAACACAAAATTAAGTGGTGTGAGACCTATGAAGAGTCATCTTATAGAATCTTGATATAATATTGATCGATGCACCAGCGCATTATATTATCAAAATATAAAAATGTTCATATGCGGACACAAAAATTTCAGGATGTGAGAGGAAGACAATGCTCACCCTAACATTCCAGAAACATCCAAACTGATGATACAGAGCAGTGAAGTACTTACCCGAAATAGGGCAGCAATACACCTACCCTATTGCCACAAGAAGGTTCTGAAATAATGGAGAAGGGCCCCTGCTAGATAAAATAGTGCCAAAATTACCTCCAATCTACCAAGACTGCCTATACATTTACTAATTTTGCACTGGACTGAGGGTATTATCACTCTAAGAACACAGGAATGCCAAAAACCATCTTAAGCCACTAGAAAAGGCAATTCTTCCAGAGAGCAATTTAAACACAAGTGATCAATAATGGCAACCAAAGAAAAGAGGACGACTACTGCACATGCATCTATGAAATGGAAGACAGACTGGGTCTGTGTTCTTTCTAGTTCTAGATATTCTAGAACATTCCATCTAATGAGAGGTTGGTATTTTAAAATTTGGACATGGGTAATTGTCCTGGAGAAATTAAGCAAGGCAATAGTGACAGGTGTTGTATTACTGATATTAAATGAGATTTTCAAGATGGCCACCATTGTGGTTATTGGGGTTCTCAGATTGGCAACATTTTCATTTAGGACCAACTTGACATCACAAAAAGTCTTTTAGTGAAAACTCCATGTCAATATGACCATTCATTTAGGAGCAGTAGTGATATTTTCAAAATGGCTGGCATGGTGGCCATATTAGATGTCCAAGGGGCACCATTTTCATTTAGGATCAACTAGATCTTAGGGTGAATGTGTCTGTCAAGTTTGGTGGCCATCTTCATGGATGCCATATGAAAGGTCATTGCATAAGCTCTTCTGATCTATGACCAGTAGAGCTGAAAAAAAAGTTAGGAATGTTTAATTTTTTTTGTTCAAAGTGAAACAGTCAGTTTTGAAAATGCTGTCAATACCAGCTGAGGATACCACTGATTACATCATCCTGAACAAACTATTAACATCTACAAACCAGGATTAAGTTTCTAAGGACTCGTGCTATAATTATTCTTGTATAATGCACACTGATCTGGGAATAGCATTGATCCATTCCTGCCACTGCATATCAGGAACTGTCCTAGGAGGTTACTAGGGCAACAAAAAAATGCTTTTGCTGCAAAACTTTGCTGAGTTAGCAGGTAGGTGATATCCACATAGCCAATTATCATCAGCAATGGGATCAAAGTCTTCAAGAATGTACTCAAATATCACTGAATCCAGGAAGCTAGAGTGTTGTTCTTTTCATCTGAAGATTCAATAATTGGAGCAAAGGTCCAGTCAAACAGTGCTTGTCACACTTGTCCATGAGTAATTATCTAATTATGATCTTAACTGGCTTCAAAGTGTATCCAACTCCTGCTAAATCCTAGCCTCAGGGCCTTGGTGAAGCTACAATGAAGTGCTGAATTAATGAGTCAATTCTTCTCCATGCTTATGGTTTAAGCATTAACAGAAACATTTAGAAATTACAAACATCAATACACAGTTTTTGTTTTAGTAAATCAAGATCAAAGAGATATGATACTACTGATGTCATGAGGCCAGATGCCAGATGGCTTGCTTACATTGCTGAAGGGTAACAATAGAGGTTGCACCATATGTCACTACATGCTATACTTAAGCTGGCTCAAAATCATTTATCAAGTTATCATGTGGAAGCATGTTATTGAATTTTCAGCCACAAACTTTACAGGAATTAAAAAAGAAACTCTCTAGTGTAGCAAACAAATGTAAAGAAATAATTTACATCACTATTTATTACATCTCTTCTCCATTATAATGCTCTTCATTATAAAAAAAATTCAGATAAAATGTGGCAACACTATGAATCACGCAACCAAAATTATAAAAATTTATATAAAAAAAATTAAATAAACAATATGTAGAATTTTCAATATCCATCAGCTCAAAAATGTATGTCAAAACCACTGTATTAAATTGGACATCACCAGAACATAATTTCACAATCTGCCCCTGTCTCTAATTAGTCACTATTGTATTCAGTCAATGTTGTTGGATATTATATTCCTAACAGACTATAGCACATCCAAAATTAATAAGCCAACTAGACATCACAAAAAGTCATTTAGTGAAAACTCCATGTCAATATGACCATTCATTTAGAAGTCATTAATTGTATTTGGTAACTTTACACAGGACAGCCCAAAGTGCTTCTAGTACTAAAGCCACTCCAGAAGGTCAGCCACTTAAGCTCTGTAGACACACCTCACCAATCATGCAGGTACATCCACTAATCCTTCCTGTGACTCATTTAAATCCATGGGTCAATAAACAATGAAATGGATAAGCTTGTTTTACTGTATGCCAGGAAAAACTCGCAACTAAAGTGCCCCAATGCAGTCAACAGTGCATTATCCGATCACCAGACTGAACACGACTGTCACTGATAGATTTTCATGTATATAATGCAACTCACAAATAAGGTCCATTAATACAGTTATATGTCTCTTTAAAGGTATACCTGAGACCCCCACATAACTCACCTCTAAATTATTCAGTATGATGATTTATTCAATATCGGAAAATTTAAACTCGATGCGATCAACAGTTAGTGAGATATTTCAGTTTATATACATGTCAAATTATTCTCCCTAGGCCATGTACAACTTCTGCAGTTTCCATGACTTGAGTCTATGTGACGTCACAAGAGGAACCCCGTACTGCAAATCACCACTGTTCTACCATCGTCAAGTGTGAAGTTTTTAAAGACTGTTTTCAGATTGTGTCATGGAAAGGAGATGTGTCATTGGTGGATGTAGCAGTAGGAGTATGTCTTCACCATCTTAACATCATGAAAAATAGAATATCACCAACTAGCAATTTCTTTATCAGCTAAACATCAAACGAAAATGCAACATATCAAATCATTGAATTGTTTTGTGAGAGAGAGGGAGAGGTGATGTTAAAACTGTGGTCACAACTGATGAAGACATGTTAATCTGTACTTGTATTTTCACAATACACTGTCGGCTAAAACACGGTATTGGTGCTGAGAGTAGTCTCACTCACTTAAAAAATTGAAATGTTTGATAGAACATTTCAATGAAGCTCATTATATACCCTAGGGTGTCCCCTAGTCAGATCAAGTTAGATTTAGCTTGAACATGCATGCGATTTTGTTTAACCATTATTTCAATTCATTGGTATAACAACAGTTACAGACACTACACTTGGTGTATAACATGCAAGAAAAACAGCATGAAAACTTTAAAACTTTATTTTTTTTCACAGTAACATCAGTAACAGGATATCAACATTTAAAGTAAACAACATAACTGGAAGTGGTAAACAACTTAATAACAAAATCAAAACATCTATGACAAAGGTATCACTAAGAAAAAAAACCTAACCATGAAACTTTTGCATAACAAACATAAAAGACATAGAATAATCTTATTTAGGCATTTATCTAACACCAAGAAGAATATTTAAACAAACAAAATCATTAATACTGGCCAAAAGTATTGCAAACTTCCATAAGAGTCAGAAGTACATTGTCCATAAAATTGGTTACAGACACTACAAAACTATAGCATTTCAATACAGCTGCAGAACCATACATATCTCCATAAAATTCACTTCAAAAATAATTCAACATGAACACATTGACTAGAATTATTCATTAAATGAATGTTGATTAGTTAATAAAATGATAAAACCACATTGTAACAGGTATATGTCCAATACTTGTGTTAAAATTATGAACTGGTAAATAGCACTTGAAAGTTTAATACTAAATAGTGTTTGTAAGAGTAAAATATTGAAGTATAATGAATGTTCAATAAATCATAGTCACTAAAGTATTGTTCAACCCAAGGTGCTGACTCAAACACAGACCCATATGTGATTGATCTTAAGGTTACAGACACTACACATTAAACCTTAACTTTATATTGTCATTTCAAATAGAAGTGCTTATGATTTTTTTCCAGATTTGACTTGAGCTTAGACAATTCAGCTGCATTAAACTTGAAATGACCCCTTTCATTGACTATTTGTGGAGCTTTTACCCTGTACAAGATAGCATCTAGAGCCTCTTGTGAATAATCATCTTTTTCAGGCCAAACATACATGTTGCCAGACTTTCTCATGTATTTAAGTCTAACTTCGTTATGAAGAATGTCTATTACTTCTGCTAAGTATACATCTAGAGGTCCCTTCTTTGGCTTAAGTCCTACAGCAACAAATTCTCCAGGGTGGTATTTCTCTATTGGTTTCTCTGTGTTGGTTGGTGCTTTTTTGTCAACTTTGATCTTCTTTGTCACAATGTTTTGTCTTTCTGTTGACTTCCGTTTCTTATTAGGCTTTTCGCTTGTTGCTGAGTTATGATCTTTCTGGTTACTTCCTTGTTTTCTTTTCTTGTCATTATTTTCTATTGTTGATGGATTCTTGTCTTTAAGTTGTTTTCCTTTCTGACTTAAATTATCTTTATTGAGTACTAACTTTCTCATTTCCCAGGCATTAACATTTTCGCTGAAGTTGCATCTCCCGTCAACCTTCATGCATTGCTCACAATAACAGCTCAGATTTCTTATGCTCAGTTCATAATCATTGCTTCCTGACTTTACAGCATGTAATTTTCTTGTACCTTGCAGTGTTTGCACATCAGTTTCTTCTCTATTTCTCTCAACATCTTTAACAAGAATGAACTCCCTTCTCGAAACTGTTTTAGCTTCATTATCTGTATTTTCCATTTTCAGTTTCTCTGTACAGAAATGATATACATCTTCTGCACAACCTATCACCTTTCTATTGCTGATTACAGCTCTGTAGCAAGCATTCTTGACTGTTGCACCGAGACCATCGCAAACACTCTTTCCATGTGATGTTTCGAAATAATTTCGTGTTACAGATGGCTTATTCCTCAGACTTATGTCAGCAAAGGCTTTCTTCCCCTTATACTGGGCAGCACAGCCATCTGTCCACTCATGGATCTCCTCTACTTTCACACCTTTCTTCTTCAGAATTTCTATAGCTTTGTTCTCAAAAGTGATAGCTAAGTCTGCATCATGTTTGGTTTCTTCACTGATGCCAATAATGGCATGCTTTATCTTGAATTCTTTTTCTCCCTGTTTTTCTGTATAGTAACACATGATTGGATGTATTGTAACTTGGTTCCTGTCGAAGAATCCAGATTGTACTTCACTTTGAAAAACACACCCATAGTTCTCACTAAAGTCCATGACCATAGCAATAGAACCCTCACCAATTCTATCAACACAAATTCCCATCTGTTGCTGTTGCCATTTGGCCCTGAAAACGTGCTCTGGATACTCTTGCATGTCAGTTTCTAAGCATGTAATTAATGTTTTTATGTCTGTTTCTTTGGGCACACAGGAGACGCAACGCTTTACTTTATCATCTTTTGCTATTTCTATACTTTCCCATTGATGCCATGATATCTGCCTGTCACTATACTTTTCAACAAATGGTTTAAGGTAACTCTGCAAACATTTCACACCGCATTGTTTGCATTCTCTTCTTAAACATTTAATAGCTGGATTGGTGTCGTATTTACAAAAAGTAGCATCACTTAAGCTTTTCTTATCTACTGAAATTTCATCCAAATCTCCATTTTCTTTCACTGCTTTTTTTACATTTGTTAGTGCCTCACTTTTTAGGGCCACGTTACAGCACTTTTGGCATAAGCATGATCTTCTGCTTGTTTCAGACACCTTTTTAACATTCACTGGTTTCAATTTAGAAAATGAAGTTAATCCTATTTTGTGACTATGGTTCCTTAACTTGTAGTCTTTGTAGGCTTCTTCTAATGTCATAGTCATCACATGTTTTTGAAGTATTTCTTTTTGACCACCTTTTCTTACTTTCACAGTTTCACGTTTATTAGGCACTTCCCTACTGATTTCTGGACTTAGAAAAAAATCTTTCACAGATTTCTTTAATGGAGAGTTAAGTGCATCCCTTCTTCTTTTTCTTTGTTTCGTCTCCCACCATGTAGAACTAGGTTTTTGCCCTTTCACTGATACTTTGAAATACTTTTTTAGTCTGTGTCTTTTATATTTCTTCAGTAATGCGTCACAAATGATGTTGTATGCATGTTTCTTTGCACCCCCTTTCCTTGTTTTCACTTCTGAAATGCTCTCTGACACAGATTGTATAACAGTATCTGTCAATTCAAGTTTTTTTCTGCAATCCGGTGTCATTATCATTATATTCCTATTTAGAAACTTTGATGTTGATGGAGATTCAATTAATTTACTTATGATGACTGCTTTTCTCTTTGGGGTATTTGGTAATACTTCCTTTACCTTTTTTAATTGTCTGTACAGAGTTGCTTTAGGTAACACTTTATTCATTGGTGAATCTCTGGCTGACCCAGTATTTCCTATTTCACAATCAGTCTGAATACACTCTTGCTGTATACTTTCATTCAGTTTGATACGCATTCTCCATGCTTGGGTTCTTTTCACAGCTTCTTTCTTCTTTCTACTTAATTCAGCAGTTTTCGGACTTCTTAAATCAACACTCTTATTAACCGATATTGCCAGGGCTGCTTTTTCTTTCTTTTTCTGGCGATACCTTTTCATTTCTTCACGTTTTTTCCTTCTTAATTCTTGTTGAAGATTTGAATCGGAAAGTGATTGCTGTTTTTTTAGTAGTCTTGCATCTTTTCTTCTTTCTCTATCAACCCTTTTTAGCTCCTCATGTTTCGCCTTATTTTCCCTCTGTTTTTTTCTCCAGGCTTGTACCTTTAGCCTCGTCTTCTCCCTTCTAGCTTTAATCTTCTGTTCATCTTCTTCTGGCTTATCTTTGCTTCCTAAAAGCAAACAACTTCATTCTCATTTTTGTTCCTCTATGTATACGGATGAAATTTAGACTTTACAAAACATACTTGTAATGAGTACGCAATATGCTTTCATACATAAGCAAACTGGAATAACCTGTAGATTCTTAAAGAAAAGTATCTGATTGAAAAAGAAATAGCATAAAACCTGATGATTATTCAATGTTCTAGCATTTACAATGATTGCACACTTTCCTTAATAATGTAAACAACAGTCGGGTCAATTCACATGTCTAGTAGTGTCTGTAACCATTTGACAATATCAGCAATGTATCCAATACTAAGTCTGAGCTCATTGAATTCTCATAATATTTCTGTTTGAATTTACTAGTCTAATGATATGGAATGCAAAAATACTCAGTTTCAATTGCATATTGTAAGAAATCACTGAAAATGTTGCCTGTTATCAGAAATCTAGATGAAAGAAACTATAAATATACCAAAATATTACAAATTGCAGACAGACAATATGTCAAAATTTAGCCTTACACATCAATACTGTAATAGGAAACATAATTTGGCTTCATTTTTTTTTAAAAAAACAGGGATAAAGTCATAGACAGTATAAAAAGGGGATATTGGTTACAGACACTACAATTTAAGAGTGTGGTTTACCATTCAATACAAACTTACCAGAGTTGTTCCCAGAGGTTTGCTTTTGTCGTCTTCCCATGTCTTAGGGATGTACCATGGTAAAGAACAGAAAAAGTAATTAGGCAGCTTCTTCTAGGATAAGAAATTCAGGTTACATTGTCTTGTAGTAAATTACTCAAACAGACAGTGCTGCAAGAATGATGCAATATTCAATCAAGAGAGTTATTGCATCACTTTTTTGCTCTTGGCTGCAGAGGTAAATAGATGATGCAACATTACATCACATAAGATGGAACTTTCTATTGAGAAAAACAATGTTTTAATGACAAGTAGAACAATACTTTTATCTTTCATTTTTATACCTGTTTGTGTAGTGTCTGTAACTTTTTTTATTGAGTTGCTGTTTTTTAATGGTACAATACAGCACCACCAATTTTGGCCAACTTGGACATCACATGGATACACATGAGCCTTTGTAGGATTTATACTTTTCCATAATGAAACAACAAAATTATTGCCATATAAACTTGTAAAGGTTACAGACACTACAAAATTTAGAACTGGAAAGTTTGACAAAGAACAAGCTCTCAATCGAATATCTTGGCTAGCCATGTGATTTAAATGGTTTTACTACTTATTATAATATAAAGTCGAGTTCTAGATGTCAATAAAAGTTATAATGAATGTTATTTTGTACAAAATGTTGGCATATAACAACAGATTAGTGTTTGAATTTCAGTGTTGAAACAAAACTTCTACTGACGGTATTTTGCTTATAAAATCCATAATATTTTACCGATTTCTTTAATTCAAGAAGCAATATTTGCAGGATAGAATTCCGCATAAAACCAGACCAATAAATGCATAATTTCAGTATGATATTTAGAGAATTCTCTATTTTATATTCAAGCTTTTTTCGAGTGAGACTACATAACGCTCAAAAATGGCCATTTTTAGAGCTTGTTTCCATGCATATCTCAACAATGGGTTACACTAACCTCTTGAAATTTTCAGGAAAGTAAGAGAGGTATATGCCAGGCTTACCAATCTTTAAAATTGGTTCATATCTTGTTTAATTTTTCTATTTCATGCATATAACATGAAAATTCCTTTATCAGCACCAATACCGTGTTTTAGCCGTGTACATGCAATTTTTCCAAACAAAACTATGTAACACCTTATATTGGATGAGAAGGTTTCATATGCGGCTACTTTTTAATAAAATGTGTGATCAAATTCTCTTAGTAAACCAGGGTTCTCTTCATGAACACATCTTGGGTTAAACATCATTCTCTTCACAAGCATGTCTGTCTGAAGCAGATGAATTGATATTAAAGTCTCATTATTGGCAAAGATGCTCTCAGCTACACATATAATAATATATTTTACACGGATTTAAAAAAAAACAACATAGGCTTAAGTCACAACATGGAGAGAGTGACAGTGGGTTGTGAGCAGTTGCTGAAAAATGCACTGAAGGATACTGACTTACATCTAAAAGTGAATTTCATTATTCTTCTTGTGACATCACAAGCTCGCACGTGTAAATCAGGTTGTTTACAAAAAGTTGCTCAGCTGTTTCTATGGAGTTTGCATTTTGGTGGCAATTAAACAGCTATATCCTGATTATAGTGTATAGCATTCAGGTCTACCTTTAATGTGACATCAGTTCAAATAGCAAGAACTCTGTTTCTTTATAATCTAATAGTGAAATCTTGTGAATTTAGGAGTGAATTATGGCATGGAAGCCAGGAATACAAATCGTGCTGAGTGAAAAGTGCTTGTTCTACTTGGATTAGTACTTCCTGTGAACAACTGTGCTTGGTTTTGGCATCATTGGATTTAAAATCATTACATACATGCATGTAAGTTTGTGATTTATAATATTTTCTGCTTTAAAATTGCTAAGTCTGTGTTGTACACTGTGATGTTATTCAGTTGCTAAACATGTAAACAGTGCTCTGAACTGGAGACAAGATATTTGACAAAATTAACTTGACATGGCGTTTTTACAGATAGATTATTAGAAATTTATTTCTTTGCAAAACGTGTTCAGAAGTGGTATATATATATATATATATATATATATAAATATATATATATATATATGCATATATATATATATATATATATATATATATATATATATATATATATATATATATATATATATATATATATATGCATATGCACAAACCACATATCTAGCTGACAAAGTTTCAGTAAAATCCTCCATGTGGTGTGGAAGAAGCAATTACAAGTTTTGCCATAGACAGACAGACAGACTGATGCATGGAGGCAATGACATTGTCCCCACTCTTCACAGAAGTGCAGGGATAATACAAGCAAAAACAGTGTTGTGAAAGAAATGATAAAACTGAGTGCAAGTTACAATAGTGCCAATACAGTAATTGCGGATACTCCAAATGCTGATATTAAAGACATCTACTGGTATAAAATCAATACTTACTGCGCAGTTTGAAATGATGTCATCAGTCCATAATGATCTTACTGATCATCACTTTTTACTTACTGTATACATCCGCTTATAAGTCACTTCCAACTGCAAACAAGATAGACCCTGATCTGCCATCACATAATGCACTTGCAGATCAGGGTCTATGTTGTTTGTTCTACTGACTACTCCTAAAAAACTGCACTGGCCCAGATCTACCTATGCATTTTGCAGTTGGCTCCAACTTATAAGCTAGTATATACGGTAACTGTATATCACAGACCTATGAACTGTGGGAGTGATTGGACATATATGATGTGGTTGCAACTTCTGTCTCGTATTGTTTTCAAAAAAATGCTTAAACAATTTTAACTAGATGTACATGCAGTTACAGACATGCATATCCGCACAATTCAGGCATGTTCTATTGGACATGTTCTTCTTATATGGCAAAAAACATACATTCCTGCTTGCTCAAGACCTTTGGAGCAATGAAAGATCTGAATGTTTCCTACATATCTGTAAATGCCTACTAGTAATATTGTATTGGATTGCAAAGTAAACAAGCTGAATTAAATTTTTACCTTTTCCATGATTTATAAGTAAAGTCCTCAAAATGGGCTGGAGGAAAAAATAAAACCTTATTCCTCATCTACACCAGCCACTTATACTGCCCGCAGAGTTTCAATAAAATCCTCCATGCAGTGTGGGAAAAGAAACCATGATGTGATGATTTCTCACAATATCCCATTTTTTCACAAATTTTTTTGACAATTTTTCAAGAAAGTTTCAGAAAAAAAGGACCTGAGAAAAAAACTAAAATCTTATTGCACATCTACACAAACCACATATATCTAGCAAACAAAATTTAAATAAAATCTTCCAAGCAATGAATGAGAAGGAATGACAAATTCAAATTCCACAAATACCTCTTATCAAAATTTTTCCCAAAATTTCCCCAAAAATGGGCCTCAGAAAAAACTAAAACCTTATTGTGTATCTACACTAACCACATCTCTAACCTACAAAGTTTTAATAAAATCCTCCAACTAATCTTGGAGAAAAAGCAATGACAAATGGAATTTAAAAAAAAAAAAAACATTTGTTTACTTTTTAAGAAATATCCCTAAAAATGGGTCAAACGAAAAAAGTAACATCTTATTGTGCATCTACAGCAACCATACATTTAGTCAACAAAGTTTAATAAAATTCTCCAACCAATGCAGAAGTGATTAGATCTGAATTCTCCAAATAAAACCCTTTCTGGAAATTTTCAAGAAATCTGATTGAAAATGGGCCAGAGGAAAAAGTAAAACCTTATTCTGCAACTGCACCTACCATATATCTAGCCTACAAATTTTAAATAAAATCCTCCATCTGGCATGGGAGGAAAAGCAATGACCAGCTTTGTCACAGTCGGATCGACAGTCAGACATACAGATGGACAGGTTTATACATGGGGGCAATGACAATGTCCCTGCACTTCACAGCAGGGATAATAACAACATCAACAGTGCTCCGAAAGAACACAATAAAGTCAACCAAAAGTATATATGACTTTGGCTTTATGACCTGCTGTAAATCATTCATGTTGGCTTTCTGTTGTGGAACACTGATGTGATCTCAATAGTTGTGTTATACAGAAAAACTCCATTCACTTTTCTTTGTTTATTTCATGAGAGAATTCTATGATCTTCAACCTATGCAAATTTTGATGCATTTTTTAATTTTTCAATGAACAATTAGTGATAGGGAACTTTACCCCATACTTTTCTATGTAATGACTGTTAATTGGGAATAAATATTCAACTAGGCATAGCACAAGAAAATGCACACCAACCTATACATTTTAAATTTATTTTGGACTGTTAGTTATGTACAAATAAAAAAAATTCAAAATCATAAGTACTCCAACATTTCAAAAGCCATCACCCTTAAGAAGAATTGATAATTATTTTAACCATCAACCCATAGGCACCACTTACAAAATGAGATCAAACACAGTAATTACAAGAAGACATACCTTCCCGGAGTTTGTACCATAATTCTGGGTTTTGTCATAATTCCCTGCAGCTAACAATTTGCAATCCTTACAGTCTCTGTGAAAAAAAGATTTTCATAATATATACTCAGTACAAATATCATACACAGAAATACTGATAGTGAGATATTAATTTTAGTATGAAATTTTTGTAAAGTTTATATTCAAATTTGGGAATTACAAAAGTTTTGTAAAATATAACAGCTCACTTGAGGGGCAGATCAGAAGTTTTTGTCTTTAAGGTTCAATTGTGAGAGAGGGGTGGTTTCTTCTGCTTAAAATGGCCAACTTTCTGTTTTGCATTGCAATGTGTACTATTTAAACCAAAAAGCAAGTATTGTGAGTGACACTATATATGCCTGCCTAGTACTGGTCAGTCCTCATTACAAGCACAAGTATGGCATGATTGACTTTGGCAAGTACTGACCAACAGTCTCTGGTCAAGGTACGCAGTCCTGAACTAAACTTACTGTGCAGAAACCTATATTTTTTTATTTGACTTACTATGGCCTTGACCTCTGACATTCAGACCCCAAAATCTATAGGTTTCTTTACGATGCTAAGAGCAAGCCATCCACAAAGCTTGGCCAAGGAATTTACTCTCTAATTTATTCTGCAAAATGCATTTTTCTTTGAAAATCAATTGACTTATTATGTACCTAAAGTGCAAGCCTTCAAAAACTTTGTTCAAGGTATATGGTGTAGAACTAAAGTTGTTTTACGCAAAAAAAACCCAACATTTTCCTTCTTTCAGTCATAGTGAAAGTGACCTTTTTTACCCCAAATCAATACGCTTTATCCTTAACCAAAGTGTAATCTATCCAGAAACTTTGGTGACAGAATGTGGTCGAGAACTGAAATTTTTGTGCAGAAAACATTTTTCAGCTAGAGTGACCTTTGATATTTTGACTCCAAAATCAATAAAGGCTTCTACTTTATTCAAAGTGTAAACCAGCCACAAAGTATAGTCCAGGTCTGTGATGTAGAACTCAAGTAACTTTGCAAAAATCTTTTTTTTTTTCTTTTGGTCACAGTGACATTGACTTTTGACCTTTTGAACCAAAATCAATAGGCTTCTTCCTCACCTGAACTGCAAGCCATCTACAAAGTGAGGTCTAGGTCTGTAATGTAGAACTATGTTATTGTGCAGAAACCATTTTTCTTCTTTCAGTCACAGTGATTTTGATTTCTGACACCAAGATGAAGAAGCTTCTTCCTTACCCCAACTGCAAGTCATCCACAAAGTTTGGTCTAGGTCTGTGATGTAGAACTAATGTTAATGTGTGGAAACCATTGTTCTTCTTCTGAGTCACAGTAACCTTGACATTTGACCTCAAAACAACAGGCTCCTTTCATTACTCCAAGTGCAAGCCATACACAAAGTTCTGGTCCAGATCTGTGATGCAGAACTAATGTTACTGTGTGGAAACCACTGTTCTTTTTGAGGTACAGTGACCTTGATTTTTAATGGTAAATGGTGGAGAACTCGAGTTATTGTGCAGAAACAAAATGGAAGCAGATAGACCGATAGATAGACAACTTCATAACATACCATGATTCACTTTATGGTAGCCATATATAAAAGGAAGGGAAATCAACTGCACCCCATAAACCACCTATAACACTGAGACTTTTATTGTGGAAAATAATTAAAAGCATAGAACCCACAGTAGCTGGCAATAATTTACATCTTCTGAAACACATCATACATCAGAAGTAAATAACACATTTTTGTGAAAAAGCGTAACAAATCATTTAACTTGTTGTATATGAAGGAATGATACACATCAAAATGTTTTAAAGCATTTCAAGGAGCTCAGCCCGTAGTATTAGTTTCAGACAGGAATACACAAAGATATGCAATACATACACCAATTAAAATACACGGATTGAAAAAATGTCTCAAATTCCCCTCAAGCAGTCAAGATTGTAAAAATTGTTACTCACCCTGAATGAACTCATATTCACCCACGTGTATTTAAAATACATGTATAAAAGTTGATGTTGGTGACTTGAAGATGATTGTATGAAAGGTTGTTTTCTGAACTTACATCTTTGAACCTTCATACATATATTGTTAGTACATGTAATCACTTATTAGTATTTATGAGTGAGAACAAAGTACTTGCATGAGCCTGATGGAAACAAATGGAAGACAAACCTCCAGAATAAAGTATGGACAAAATCAGCAATATTCTCAACTGAACATCCTTTTCATTAAAGGAACACCAGTCAGCACTGGATCTCCATGTGCCTGATTGGGCAGATGGTTAGAAAATGTACTGCCAGACATTTTCTAAGTTATGACACAGGGGCAAGCAAATCCCCAAGCGTAATGAGAGACCGAAGGGCCAATGCTGGTTGCAACGATGACTTCGCCTTTTTATGCCAAGAAAGTTTACATATGATTATAGGGTGTGAATCTTAAAGGTCTCCAAATTATGATCCCAGGGGATGGCAATCTGAGATGGCCACCCCCTCTAACATAGCTAGCAAGTATCCTTACTGCTGTGTGTTCCTTAGCTGTCAGGTTCTGTCACTTTGATAATTACTACCTATTATTAGCACCAATAATTATCAAGATGACAATAGCTAACTGCTGAGAATCATAGTATTGTTCAGCTCAAGTAAAAATGTTATGTTGGCCATGGTGACGTTTCTCTCCTAGATCACAAAATGTGTTTGAAAGGGTACCAAACTAAAACCAGTCGATCACGTAAACAGAGAACATTTCAAGTAAACTACAAACTGTCAATGAAGTAATAAATTGCTGCAAAATGTCATCAAACATTCTCTGTTAGAAGGAAAAGTGAAAGTAATTCAACTAAATGAAAAAAATAGGGGGAGTCCTTTGATCACCACTGAGAAATTTGATGTAAGAAGATTCAAATAAACATCGTAAGTTATACATTCTAAAGCAGTATGAAAATGGAATGGATGGACAATGATAATTACAGCCACATGTTTGTATCTGATTTACTGACAAGGTGGTTTTGTGCCACGCTTGATTATTCATGATTATTTTAAATAACATTAATATAATTTTTATCACATTGATTCCAAAACATCCCTGTACTTTTTAAATGAAAATATTAAATATGAAAAATTAGTCACATCTCTCATCTTTGTATGTAATTTTTACTCAGATCTGTGTGATCCCCCTCTAGAAAGGCCACCCATCTTATAAGGCCACTTTCCTGCTGGGTAGCCTTATGAGGGGAACCACTGTACTATTGTAATCAGACTGCTCAAAATAATCTTTATAATATTATTATAATTTTTATTTTTTATGTCACTAGAGAATTTTTATTAACATCTCAAACCTTCTTCGCAGAATTACTGTGGTGATTTCTTTTACAAACATTTTCTACATCTGTTTCAGATATACATTTACTGCCCTTGTTCAGGGAAGATGTGAAGATTTTTGCTCACCCAAGACAAGTCATGATGTGCCTTGGGTGAACAAATCTTCATATCTACCCCAAAACAAGGGCAATAAATTGTTTATTATACCAAATCAAACAAGACAGGAAAACACGATTGCATGAGGGAAACACATTAGCATGAGGAAGACCTGATATTTCATTCCCCGACACATGACATTCTGTGCGCCAGTCACTGATACTGTTACTTTTGTGAGGTACAATTATACCATTTCTGGAACAATATACGAGGGAGATAACTACTACACGGTCTAATCATTTACCTAAATTTGAGTTGCCTCCCTTGACATGAAATTGACCTGAAAGGCCAGTGGACCAATGTTTTGTTACTAATGTTAGCAAGATCACAGTTTGTTACAATTATTAGTACTACAAACAATATTTCACAAAAGAGAATGGATACTATGCCAGAAACATGGAGATATTAAAATCCATCCAAGACAACCAAAAAAAAAGAGCTCTGGGGAACAACTTCAACTTGTAGCTGTTGCACCACATATCCTGAATAAAATGATAGCAGTCTACCTTAGTCAAATTTCTATAATAATTTCTATGTGAATTAACATCTACTGCAGATATGAACTATTAGGAATTTTAATTTAAAAAACAACAACAGTGGGATGGAATTATATCTTCAATAAACATCATTAGTAATTACATTTGCTTATGAATATGTAACCAACCAACATGTGATCTGTTTTAAATGATTCATGTCAGAAATAACTTGTTTCAACTATGACACTTCAGTATGATCCACCTAACATTACAAGTATGACCCAAACAGCATTACAGTAGGACCCACCTAACATTACAGTATGACCCACCTAACATTACAGTATGACCCAAAAAGCATTACAGTATGACTCACCTAGCATTACAGTATGACCCAAATAGCATTACAATATGACCAACCTAACATTACAGTATGACCCAAATAGCATTACAGTATGACCCACCTAACATTACAGTAAGACCCAAATAGCACTACAGCATGACTCATTTAGCATTACAGTATGACCCAAATAGCATTACAGTATGACCAAATAGCATTACAGTATGACCCAAATAGCATTACAATATGACCCACCTAACATTACAGTATGACCCAAATAGCATTACAATATGACCCACCTAACATTACAGTATGACCCAAACAGCATTACAGTATGACCCACCTAACATTGCAGTAGGACCCAAATAGCACTAAAGCATGACTCATTTAGCATTACAGTATGAACCAAATAGCATTACAGTATGACCAAATAGCATTACAGTATGACCCAAATAGCATTACAGTATGACCCACCTAACATTACAGTATGACCCAAAAAGCATTACAGTATGACTCACCTAGCATTACAGTATGACCCAAATAGCATTACAATATGACCCACCTAACATTACAGTATGACCCAAACAGCATTACAGTATGACCCACCTAACATTACAGTATGACCCAAATAGCATTACAATAACCCACCTAACATTACAGTATGAACCAAATAGCATTACAGTATGACCAAATAGCATTACAGTATGACCCAAATAGAATTACAGTATGACCCACCTAACATTACAATATGACCCAAATAGCATTACAGTAGGACCCACCTAACATTACAGTATGACCCAAACAGTATTACAGTAGGACCCACCTAACATTACAGTAGGACCCAAATAGCATTACAGTATGACTCATTTAGCATTACAGTATGACCCAAATAACATTACAGTATGACCCAAATAGCATTACAGTATGACCCAAATAGCATTACAGTATCAAACTCAATAAGCATTAAAGTATGACCCAAATAGCATTAGAGTAAGCTCAATGTAAGTATGACCCACCGAACATTACAGTAGTATGACCCACCTAGCATTACAGTATGACCCACCTAACATTACAGTACGACCCACCTAACATTACAGTATGACCCACCTAATATTACAGTATGAACCACCTAGCATTACAGTATGACCAAAATAGCATTACAGTAAGCTCAATGTAAGTATGACCCATCTAGCATTACAGAATGCTCACTGTAATTTGGAACATGCAAGTAAAACAAGTTTGAAGCTTGCCATCACAAATCCCTATGCTCTTTATTACATATTACTCCCCCCATCCCACCTCCAAAATAGTATTCTAGCCTGGGATTATAATCCAAAATCCTGCCATAACTGCATACAGTCTACATTCATTTTAATGCCAGGCATTATACCACAACCCTCACTTATCATCGACAACTGCTCAGAACTAATTAAATCCCGGGTCATACCACTATCTTTGCCTACTGACATCTTCCAGCCTCAAATATGGACACAAATACCATTTTCCACACTAAATGCCTTCACTACCACAACATAATGTTGACGACAACAATGCTGTCAATGTCAGAAAAAATTATACAGGTGTCTTGCTTGTTATCTGCTACAACAAGACATTAGTTATCAATTTTCAGTTGTGCAATCATAGGTTAAAATGACAGAAACAAATGCTTTCAGTCCTACTTTTTCATAAGGTTGTGCATCATCTGTAGGACGGAAATGACATCAGGGGTGACATAATAATCCTCTTCAAGCAGCAGAACTTGCCCTGGGTAGTTCCTCATCACCTGGACTTGTTCAAACATGTGGTGTAACTGTGAGAAGGAGAAAATAGTGTTTAGGATGAGCAATAGTGAAATACCAGAGTATTTAAATCGGTGTACATTGGTGTTTGCTTTTTTAATAATTAAAAATGTCACCAAAGGCTTCAAGAAAGGGTTTGACTACTACAACAGAAAACCATAAATGTAATCAGTTGAGGCACACACAGGAATGCGTAAAGAGAGTATATATACAAAACTTGCCAAGGTTTTGCTGATTACATTAAAATTTTGATGGACATGTGGACAGATGGACATGCACTGTCATCAGCCTCCCATATGCAATCTATGGCAATTAAAGATTTTTTTTTTTACATGGTTTGATTTTAAGAACAAGGTGGTTCATTTGCTTAAAATAGCCATCTTCTATGCTTTTCCCTAACAAGTGTACTATTTTAAATAGAAAAGAGGCATTCAACTGACCCTTCAAACAATTTAACATCATCTACAACACAAAATCTGAATACAATGTAAATACTGATACCAACAGGCAATACAATGGAAAGGGATAAATATACGTTTTGTTAAATATATATTTTGCTAACTCCTAATGCAGGTTTCCTGATAAAACAAGTTCCTTATGTAAATTCATCCATATTATGACATTCTGTCATTAGCACTTATATACACTAACCTTCCAAAACCAGTGGTGTTTGGTCTGGCAGTACCTTGCCTCGCGGTAGTGGCCATACTTGTCGGGACTATTGGCATTGTTACAATTCATCGTTACTGCCCTATAAAGGATGACAAAATTCATGAAAAATATGTTAACTCCAACATACCTTGATACATATTTTCAGGATTTGCAATAAAATTATAAAATGACAAGCTCTCTTTAGTGTACCTTTCTTACTCATAAAAAAACAATACATTTCTTGGCAAATTTACATGCACACACAGAGAGCTGGACAAATCATAAAATGGTATACTTGCCCAAAACAGAATATTATCTTAAAAGAATACAATAATCTCACTTTTTTCTTCAATTTTTTAACTGATGGCTGCAGTATTCCTCATGAAACATTTACATACCAAGTCATGACTCTACAAGTCATATTGTAATTCGTGTAATTTTTTGCACGTGTTATAGAAATCAAAGTCCTTTGTAAGCAAAAACAATGAGGGAAACAATCAGGACCTAATGAACTAGCTTGCATGCTCCACTGGAGTGGTGGTATGGTTTGGTTTTGTGGTTTTAATGTCATTCTTCAGCACATAATAGGCTATACATGGCAGCCAGTATATTTGGTGAAGAACCTGGGAAGAACCACAGGAAGCTACTGGCAAGCTTTCTCACATACCCATGTTGGTCGAGCCGAGACTTGAACTCATGCGGACAGAGGTGAGATACGAGTGATCTTTAAAGGCAAGAGCCTTACACAACTCAGCCACCCAGAGCCCTTCATTGGAGCGGTAATTTTTTTGCATAAATATGTAAAACTTGTGTGAATTCATCTTGACAACAGTTCACATCTGCAGTCTCAAGATTCTAACTTTAAATACTGTACATGTCCTAAAATTCTATATAGACAACCCACACCCTTTTCCCGGGGTCTAACTCATAAGATAATTACTTTTTACTAATTAATATATCTATTTTAAATTAGTTTTTTGGTCATGTACTGCTTGGTATATATTTTCAATCTTTCTTTGTTTCACTTAATGAAGTGTGTCTAATTAATGTATATGGTACAGTGTAATGCCAGGTGCTACTCATGTAAGTTTCTTAACCAGTGATACCTTTGTACGTACTGAAAGAAGTATACAATCTTTAAATTCAAAGTAACCACTATGCTTGGCATGAGCAAAGATCAAACCAAATGCCACCAAACTACAGGAAGTGTTCATGTATTTACTGATAAAGCATACTCTTCTTTGGTGGGATGTCATTTTACTTGCAGAGAAAACAACACAGCATACTAAATGACCATTCAATCTTTCTTTGTTTCACTTAATGAAATGTGTCTAATTAATGTATATGGTACAGTGTAATGCCAGGTGCTACTCATGTAAGTTTCTTAACCAGTGATACCTTTGTACGTACTGAAAGAAGTATACAATCTTTAAATTCAAAGTAACCACTATGCTTGGCATGAGCAAAGATCAAACCAAATGCCACCAAACTACAGGAAGTGTTCATGTATTTACTGATAAAGCATACTCTTCTTTGGTGGGATGTCATTTTACTTGCAGAGAAAACAACACAGCATACTAAATGACCATTCTTGGGATTTAAACTAAATGAAGTTTATATGCATATACTGTGAATATTTAAATATAAATTATCTATCTTTGAAACTGAAGGAGTGTGGTATGTATATTGCATAATTTTCATTTACTATAATTGTATTATTTATTCTTTGACAAAAGCTTCAGCAAAACAGAGACATGTGAAGTAAAGCACAAAATCTCCCTCAAATTTGGGCATATTTTATTTGGATCAATGGGTGTAAGAATAAAAACATGATGATGGAATACCTATATCCATATCATAGTTATCTGTTTTTAAACTTATATATTACAATACACACATTTATAAACAAATTTAAACAATATATTGTACTAGTGCATGATACTTTAGTACAATTAAATCTGGTGTTAATGATACTTTAGCACAATTACATCTGGTGTACTTGATTCTTTAGAGCAATTACATCTGGTGTACTTGATTCTTTAGAGCAATTACATCTGGTGTACGTGATTCTTTAGAGCAATTACATCTGGTGTATGTGATTCTTTAGAGCAATTACATCTGGTGTATGTGAATCTAATATTGATGCTCATTTACATATTCCTCCTCAATGTCAAGTCCTTTATTTTTTCACACACAATCTCTTCTCCAAAATAATAATTAATTATTTTACACATTACTTTTCATATTTTAAAAGAAAATTTTTTTTTCTTGTATGAAAAATTACATGAAATATGGTAGTGTATGAGAAAATGACCTAAGTGTAAACCTTCAACTCAGAGTTTACAACACACAGATGGACAGATGGATGGATGGGCTGACATCATCAACCCATAAGCAAGAATTGCTTTCCAATCCAGTCAAAATTGTGTAGGGATAAAGCTACTGAAGAACATACATCTGATATAATTACATGATTTTGCAACCCAGGCTTTGGAAACATACTTTCTTACACTGCTGGCTGAGCTCTCTCACATAATGCTTGCTCCATCACAAATCTGTTGTTTCCTTTGTCAATTTGTTGATGTTCTGTAATCTTCTCATATTAACGTGTCCTTGACAGACAAATTTCACAAGTGTTCCGTGGAACACAGTATCTTGCCTGTTGACTCAGATTTCTGCTAAAACAGGTGAGACAAAACCCTAGAATGTCTGGGTACAAACTTTACACAAACAGTAATATTACACAAAGTTTCAAGGGATTTAGGAACTATAAGCAAATGAAAAAAACCTTAATGCAAATTTTCAATGACTATGACCTTGACCCAAAGGTCAAATGGGCAATGTGTGTGAGTCACAGAATGAATTGTCTTAGCTTTGTAATGCTTCATGCCAAGTATAAAGAAAATCTATCAAGGGGTTTAGGAAATATAAGCAAATGAGAAAACTTTGAAGAAAACCATAACACAATTTTTTTATTAATTGAACACAAGTTGTCAGGATTTTATATATTCCCCAACACCAACACCTAACCTGGTGTACGGGGATTATCTTAAATTGTTTTATATCCTGACCATGACATATATTTTCTAACTTGAAACACACACACACACACAGAGCTCCCACAAGTAGTTTTATTTCAGGAGTCAAATGATCCATAAGTTGTAAAATTCTGGAGTCACATTCAGATTTTTAGGAGTCAATGCTGATGGTTGATACTAATTATGTCAGAGTAATACAGTAGTTAATTTCCTAGGGTACTAAAATACACATAACTGCCAATGTAGACTCATATCTGTCGGCGCATAATGTGCTGGTGCTGTTCTGTTTCTCACTTTAAGTCATTAGAATACAAAAATAGCACAGATCCTGATATGCAAGTATAATATGAACCAGTGTGTACGCTTTTCATAAAAGCATGTGCTGATTATACTGGGGAAATATGCTATTAAAACATGGCTTTCTCCAATACTCCTCCCGAGGGATATGTCAATTGGCTGAGAGTCATACAATGGAGTTGGGTAGCTACAAATATCACTAATGCATGGTGTTTGTTCAATATTTGCCTAGAGGGATATCAGCAATTGAACATGAGAAGTAAACAGAAATCCATGTGATAATCAGCAAAGCTGGGAAAGACTTGAAACTCTTCTTGCTGACAAATTTACTTTGGTTTGATGTCTGTGTCAATTATATGCATAATGAAATCATATCCTGTGTTATTTTTGTCCAATCTGGATCATTTATGTAGTATTTTGTGTAAGTGACAGCTCTGCTAACCCCAAGATGTTATTAAAATGCCTGTTTTTTAAAAATATGATATTGCTTCCTTTCAAAAAAACCAAAAAACACATGAAAGTGTAACAAGAATCCCTTGAAGGGACCAACACTCTACTGGCCAAAAATAATTTATAAGAATTCAGGATAAAACCATTTCTTCTTAACTACTGAATGCTGAAACCATGTGTAAAATTTCTGAGCAATAACAAGATTTTCAGATTAGCCACTGTGGCAGCCATATTGAATGTAAGATTGGCACCATTTTCATTTGGGACAAACTAGACATTTTAAGTCTTTTGGTGAAACCCCATGTAAATATAACTATCTGTTCTATTCAGGAGGATTAGCGACAAGATTTGCAAGATGGCTGTCTTGGCAACCATAATGGAGGTCAGATTGGCACCATTTTAATTTAGAACCAACTCAATATCATAAGGAGTCTTCAGGTAAAAACTACATGTTGATATGACTTTCTGTGGAGAAGAAGTAGCGATAACAATATTTTCAAGATGACTGTAATGGTGGCCATACTGGACATTAGATCAGCACCATTTGTAATTAGGACCAACTAGTCATCATAATAAGTCTTCTGCCGAAAAACCCATGATGATATGACTTTCCATTCAGGAGGATTAGTGATAGCAAGATTTAAAGATGGCTACCTTTCTTTTCCATTATTGTTGATATGCTGCTGTTGTATAAACATTTTTGTTTTCTTCTCTTCATTGAACACTGAAGGCTTCCCCAACTTATTACATTCTTGGGGGACAACATCTGCTGCACATATGTTCTCTTTGGGCATTCACTTCATTCCATTCCGTTTATTCACCCAAGAATCTAATGCCTGATACCAAGGCAAAGTCATTAAGAATTAGCATGTTATTTTTGAAGGACAATAGAGAACCAACTAAGAACAGAAAAGTATCACCAGCATACTGCCCTAATTTGAACTCCTTTTTATTACAGACAAGACTACCATGAATGGCACATTATACACCTGTGCCACATTTAATAGTCATCCATGTATATAACTGAAATTTTTTTGCAGAAACCATTCTTCTTTTTTCAGTCACAGTGACCTTGACCTTTGACCTTTTGACCTGAAACTGATAGGCTTCTTCCTTACCCCAAGTGCAAGCCATTCAAAAATTGTGGTCCGAGCATGTGAAGTAGAACTAATGATATTGTGTAGAAACCATTATTATTTTCAGTCACAGTGACCTTGACCTTTGATCTTATGACCCCATAATCAATGATATGAAATTTATCTATATTAGCCACCCACAAATTTTGATATGAGTATGTGATGTAAAGCTAATGTTATTGTGTGGATACCATTTTTATTCTTTCAGTCGCAGACCTTGATCTTTGACCTTCTGACAGTGAAATCGTCTGGATTCTTCTGTACCCCAAAGTGCAAGCCATCCACAATGTGTGGAAACTATACATGGTGAAGAACTCAAGTTATTGTGTGCAAACCATATAGCCACTCCTGTGCTGGGGTGCCATGAAATGCTACAACATACATACATATATCTTCTCTGAGTCAGTGACCTTGATCTTTGACTTTTTTTAACCTCAAAACTGATAGGCTTCTTTTATCCAAAAATGTTGGTAGCCACAGATAGTGGAGAACTGGAGCTATAGTACAGAAACCACTTTTCTTCTTTGAATCACAGCAACCTTGACATTGGATCTTTTGATCCCAAAATAAATAGGGTTTTTCCTTACCCCAAGTGCAAGCCATCCACAAAGTCTGGTAACTGTAGATAGTGGACAACTTGAGTTATTGTGCAGAAACAAAATTGGTAACAGACAGATAGATGGAGGGAGACAGGCAGGCAAACATCATCATAAAATACACTTTGCCTTATGGCAGGCATATAAAAATGCATGTACTAGTTGTATTCCCTTTTAGGTCCAGTGCAATTCTGAACTGAAATAAGTAAGATGCACAAGGAGACAAATTACATCTAAATTAAAAACTGGAGATAAATGCCCATCATCAATGACACAACTTTTTGATTTATTGCAAAATACCCTAAACCAGTGACAAATGGATTCTTCAAAGTTAAAAGATTTCAGAGCATTTATTTAAAAAAAAAAGTCCCATTTAAAAGAGTCAAAGGCCTTTTTAAAGTCTATCAAAAGGAGAACACCAGATTCATTTATTTCCTCAGATGGTGTATCAGATCATACAAAATTCTTATATTTTCATCAATAAATCTTCCTTTCATAAAAACCTTTGGATTGTTGCTAATAACAAAAAAGGAGTACTTTCTTGACCCTATTAGCAATTATTGCTGAAGCAATCATGTAATCTATATTAGACAGTGAGACTGGTCTCCAATTTGTTTTTATAAATCTCATTTCTTCTTTTGGAATGCAAGTCATGATTCCCCGAGACTGAAATTCTGAACATTTCATATTTTGCATCCAGCGTTTAAAGACCCAAAGACAAAATCCATTAATCCTTCCAAAAGAACTCGAACCGGGACTAGTTTCATATTTCAAATTTGTCAGTGCTAACCTGCATTCCTTAAATTGAAATTCTGAAAATTTCATATTGCATCCAGCGTTTAAAGACCCAAAGACAAACCCCCCTACATCCTTCCAAAAGAACTGGAACTGGGACTAGTTTCATTTTTCAAATTTGTCAGTGCTAACCTGCATTCCTTAAACATTAACTTATCCTCACACTTGACACAATTTAGGAATGGGCATGCATGTCACATCATGAATTATCTTTGCTTCATAATGATTCATTCCAAGTATGATTAAAATCTATCAAGGGGTATAGGAAAATGAAAAAAAAACTGTAACCTAAACCCTAATGTAAATTTTCTATGACTGTAACCTTGACCCTAAGGTAAAGGGTGAGCGTCTAATCATGCCAGGTATGATGAGACTCTATCAAGGGGTTTATGCAAATGCAAAACATTTAATGAAAACCTTAACAAAGTGTTGACAATGATGCCAACCACGGAAAAGTGACTGTTATGTCTCACTTCACACAAACAGAGGCTTGACAAAAACTATAACACAGAATCATAATGTTGATGCCACCAACTGAATACAGTGACTATAGTAGAAGATATATAATGTTCAAGAAACTTCAACACAAAATCCTAATGTTGATACTCCTGCCACCTCTGCCACCACAGTCAATGCTGGAACAGTGATACCTACATTTAGCCATTCATATCTGCCACCACAGTCAATGCCGAAATAGTGATACCTACATTTTGCCATTCACATTGCCACCACGTCAATGCTGGAACAGTGATACCTACATTTTGCCATTCACATCTGCCACCACAGTCAAAGCTGGAAAAGTGATACCTACATTTTGCCATTCATCTCTGCCACCACAGTCAATGCTGGAACAGCGATACCTACATTTTGCCATTCACATTTGCCACCACAGTCAATACTGGAAAAGTGATACCTAGATTTTGCCATTCATCTCTGCCACCACAGTCAATGCTGAAATAGTGATACCTACATTTTGCCATTCACATTTGCCACCATGTCAATGCTGGAACAGCAATACCTACATTTTGCCATTCACATTTGCCACCACAGTCAGTACTGGAAAAGTGATACCTACATTTTGCCATTCACATTGAAGATAATAAAATACATGTATACTGAAAATTACAACAAAATTTAAGTGAAAAACACATATTTTTTTAACTTGGCAAGAAAGCTATATTCACAAAAAATATTTTTGCCATAAATAACAGAATAAGGGCCTTGGCCTTGTGGGTTTAATGCCATTTTTCAACACATGATAGGCTATATACATGGCGGCCAGTATATTTGGTGGATAAAGAATCCTGGAAAACCCTGGGAAGAACCACCAACCCACAAGAAGCTACTGGCAAGCTTTCTCACATACCCACCTTGACCAAGCTGATACTCAAACAGACAGAGGCGAGTTGTCAGTGATCTGTAAAGGCTAGTGCCTAGACCACTCAGCCACCCAGGCCCCAAATAACATAATAAAGTATTAAGCATCAGTTACTTCCTAATATTTTATTTCAACCCCATGAAGAATTGGAAGTATTAAATGGGCTCAGAACTGACTCATCTAATAACTTGACAATAAACAGGGCTCAGAACTGACTCATCCAGTAACTTTACAATGAACAAGGCTCTAACTCATCAAGTAACTTTACAACAAGGCCTAGAACTTACTACTCTGGTAAATTTACCAACTCCTCTGGTAACTTTACAATAAACAGGGCATAGAATTGACTCATCCAGTAACTTTATGAACTCCTCCAGTAACTTTACAACAAACAGGGCCTAAAACTTGCTCCTCCAGTAACTTGACAATAAACTGGGCCTAGAACTTGTTTCTCCAATAACTTTACAATGAACATGGCCTAGAACTTACTCCTCCAGTAACCTGACAATAACCAGGGCCTAGAATTTACTCCTATAGTAACTTTACAAACAACATGGTCTTGAACTTATTCCTTCAGTAACTTTTCAATAAACAGGGCCTAGAACTTATTCCTTCAGTAACTTTTCAATAAACAGGGTTCAGAACTTACTCCTACACTAACTTCACAATAAACAGGTCCTACAACTTACTCCTCCAGTAACTTTTCAATAAAATGGGTTCAGAACTTACTCCTACACTAACTTCACAATAAACAGGTCCTACAACTTACACCTCCAGTAACTTTTCAATAAACAGGGTTCAGAACTTACTCCTACACTAACTTCACAATAAACAGGTCCTACAACTTACACCTCCAGTAACTTTTCAATAAACATGGTTCAGAACTTACTCCTACACTAACTTCACAATAAACAGGTCCTACAACTTACTCCTCCAGTAATTTTTCAATAAAATGGGTTCAGAACTTACTCCTACACTAACTTCACAATGAACAGGTCCTACAACTTACTCCTCCAGTAACTTTTCAATAAACACTGTTCAGAACTTACTACTCCTGTAACTTTACAATAAATGGGACCTAGACCTTAGTCCTCCAGTATAAATGGGACCTAGACCTTAGTCCTCCAGTAACTTTACAATAAATGGGACCTAGACCTTAGTCCTCCAGTAACTTTACAATAAATGGGACCTAGACCTTAGTCCTCCAGTAACTTTACAATAAATGGGACCTAGACCTTAGTCCTCCAGTATAAATGGGACCTAGACCTTAGTCCTCCAGTATAAATGGGACCTAGACCTTCGTCCTCCAGTATAAATGGGACCTAGACCTTAGTCCTCCAGTATAAATGGGACCTAGACCTTAGTCCTCCAGTAACTTTACAATAAATGGGACCTAGACCTTAGTCCTCCAGTAACTTTACAATAAATGGGACCTAGACCTTAGTCCTCCAGTAACTTTACAATAAATGGGACCTAGACCTTAGTCCTCCAGTATAAATGGGACCTAGACCTTAGTCCTCCAGTATAAATGGGACCTAGACCTTCGTCCTCCAGTATAAATGGGACCTAGACCTTAGTCCTCCAGTACAAATGGGACCATAACCTTAGTCCTCCAGTATAAATGGGACCTAGACCTTAGTCCTCCAGTATAAATGGGACCTAGGCCTTAGTCCTCCAGTAACTTTACAATAAATGGGACCTAGACCTTAGTCCTCCAGTAACTTTACAATAAATAAGGCTCAGAACTTACTCCTCCTTTTTTATGTTCCGAGGACAGTCATTGGGATGCTCCCCTGGAAACTCATTTGGATGAAGCTGTATGGAATGTGGAAAAAATATCTGCATCACCTGAAACAAAAGTCAACTTCTACACTATAAGAGTTTTTAAACCTGTGGTTGTTAACATCTCTTTAATTTATGAGATAACAGTCATGAATTTAAGGATATGAGGATGTTAATGGTTATTTTACTGTCTTAAATTTTAGTTTTACTGGCAACGTGTCAGCCGGGCCAGTAAAAAAAATTTTTAACAGTAAACCACAATTAACATCTTTTCAGAGGCTCTGGCTGCAAACTGTACCACAAAAATGGAATTTTCATTTTAAAAATTGCCAGAACCTAGGTAGCCCATCTTCACTAGCCAAGGGTGACTGATCTACTTTGTTCCACATTGCCAATGTAAAATAAAGTGGCTCTGTGACTCTTGGCAAGCAATGATGGAGATAACCATGCATTTGTTCCACATTGTCAATGTAGAATAAAGTGGCTCTGTGACTCTTGGCAAGCAATGATGGAGATAACCATGCATTTGTTCCACATTGTCAATGTAGAATAAAGTGGCTCTGTGACTCTTGGCAAGCAGTGATGGAGATAACCATGCGTACTCATCAGCATAGCATTTTCCGTAAACCCAAGTTTTTGTTTAGAAATTTTATCACATTATTATATATACATTTTAGGCTGATACAACTCTTCCTCGCTATAACATGGTAGTTAGGGTCCATAACCACCAACATAACCACCAACTGTGTTATGTACTGAACCATGTTATAGTGAGAACTAGAGTATGTACCGAATTGCAATATACTGCAAACAGCATTATATACCAAACTGAAGTATAGCAGGAATGATCAGAATTTGTTAAATAATGGTGCTTTGAAAAGGAAATAAAGATAAACACTAAACTTCATGTTGTTTTCTTTCAACCCATATTGTTATACATTGTTGTGATTTTGGTCATGGCATCCATAGTGGTACTATGTTATATCTGGAATTGCATTATAATTAAGTACATTATAATGAGGGAGAGCTGTATCAACATTTTCATGCATTTTGGATGAAAAATGATGAAGCTCTGACAAATTAAATTTATACTGTATATACTCGTGTATAAGCCAATACAAACTGCAAACTGCATACACCCAGATCTGCCATCGCATAATGCAGTTTGTAAGGCCTAGTCAGTAAAACAAACATAGACCCTGAACTTCCAGCGCATTATGTGATGGCAGATCAGGGTCTATGTTATTTGCATTTGGTCATGTTATTTGCATATGGTACATGTTATAAAGTGCTACTGTCCAGATGTTTAACCTTTAGGGCAGCAGACATCTTATTGGTCAGACAAGCTCAACACAACATGTATCCTCATGCAACAGATAATATACTGCCTGGGGCAGGATTGGTTAGTGGCCTACTGGAATGTCAAAAGAACAGCAACTGACAGACCGCTTATGGTAGATGGATGGAGTTTGGAGAGTCATCAATTGTATCATTCAGTTGCTAATGAAAAAGGTTTAAACTTCTGATGTTATTAGAAAAATGTAAAAGTTGACATTACAGAAGAAAAGAGTGGATGTCATCAATTATATCATTCAGTTACTTATAAAAAAAGGTTAAAGCTTTTGATCTTATTAGAAAAAAATAAAAGTTGACATCACAGAAGACAAAAATGGAAGAACATTATTAAAAAACTTTCTGTGGCAGAGACCATCCTAGGGGGCAACTAGGGCTAAAAAAAGGTCACTTTTTGGTTCAAAACTTCATGCTGAATCTTAATTCATTTCATGCTATATCTCTGGCAATCTTGTCAAAGTTTTAAGACTGCAATTGACTGTCATTAAGTTGAGGAAGCTAGTGTTTGTTCTGCAGTTTGAATGTGTCAGTAATTGGAACAAAGGTCCACTCAAACAGTGCTTATTTATACCTGATCATCAGTAACTATCTAATTACAGTTTATTATATACCTATCAATTTTTTACTCAAAAAAGGGCCAAAATTTTACCATTATTTCCTAGATGTAAGAAAATGATACTGACATTTTTTTATCACCATCCTCTCTAACGAGATTGGAACTACATGTGCTTCATTGTGATATTCATGAGCATATCAGCTGATCAAAATGTCATTTGGTTTATGATTTAAGATCAAGTTCGTATAAAAAAGGTTGAAATGTTAAGCAATTTCTTTGTTTTTCAGTGACGTAAAGGGATTTTATTATCTAAAAATTGATAGGTATATAACAGAAATATTATTATCATAGTAATTCAATCTTGATTATTAAATCATGTCTTGTTGTCAGCATCAGAAAATCCAGACAATTACTTATATATATATCCTACATGTACTCCCAGTAAATCCTGGTCTCAGGCCGTAGTGATAAGGTTCCACTCCAGGATTTTTTAGCGCACTGCTGAAAGTAAGGCAAAGGGCAAAATTGTTTGCTCTACAAATTTCACAAAGCAAAAAAAGTTAAGATACACTTACATCAAATTTCATCACTATTGGAGAAACAATGTCTTCTCTGCTTCTGAGAGCAGATGAAAATGACGGCTTCTGTGTGCTGGGGAAATGTACTTGAAATAGCATAAAGTACACTAACTTTGCCTGCCCTTGAAATACAGAAACCAATTTTCAGCGTAGTCATTACCGTTCTATTTTCTGAAAGTGCACTTATGAAATTTTCAAATATAAAAATATAAAAAAAATAAAAATAAGTTCATGGCTTATTTTCTTACAATTTATCTCTGAAGATCTCATAGTGAAAATAGCAATGCAAAGCTATCAATATTGTAGGAGATACACATCAGAAGTAAGGCCTTATTATATGTATGTACCCTAAACCCAAATTAACACCCATCATTAAGGTATCAAAATAAAGAAAACCGTATGTTCTTTGAACATCCCCTAGGTCATACACATTTACTTTTTTTATAACAAGAATTACCAGAGGGAAAATCAGGAGAATACCTATTCCTAATATTGTTAACCCTGTGCAAAAATACAAAACTCCGGAGTGGAATCGTAATTGTAGACTTAACTAGTTAATCCTTCTCCAAAATGGTGAAAAAAACAATTGATGGCTGCATTTAATATTCAAATGGCGCTTAAACTAGTCCTTTCTCCAGAGTGGGTTTTTGTGCCTTTTTGCGAAGTAAATTTAAAAAAAGGCAAACTTACATGTCGACATTGTGTCCTAAAAGAGGGAAAAACCTATGCATTACATTTCTATGAGGGTCTCAATGTTTTAACTTGTAAGTAAACCCATGTTCTGAGTCACAGATATGCTTAATTTAATTGGGTGTACTTAACTTCAATCATCTGTTTGATTCATCTCCGTGTATTTGTGTACTACTAGAATTAAATTGACATCATCTGCCTAGGGCAAAGTCATACTAACTCTAACCGATAATTTTGTGCCCTCCGTTAATTTGAAAAGAAACTTCTGAACAGCTTGTTGCATGCAGAGGGAAGCAGTTCAGTCTACAAACAGGAACAATAACGGCAGCACTACACACCTGCACATCATTTGCATGGCAAGAGAGTTTTCCATAATCAACCCATGAGAGATTAAAGCCCGAGTCCAGCAGTAGACAAATGACTGTAACATAAAGACTAAAGACTGGCATCTTCTTTTAATAAGAAAATAAGCCGTGAAGTTTTTTTTTATTAGCTTAGTTTCCACATGTCAAATAGAACTGTGATGTGCAGCTGTATTAACTGTTGTTCCTAGTCCTAAATCGTAAGAGTTTGTGGTTGATGTACCTGATATATCCTGATGACGATGGCCGTATTATCTTAGTTGCAGTTCATCTTTAAGAATTTATCTGTTTGAATTCTTAATAGTTTGAATCTGATTATAGCTGTTAACTTCAATTTGAATTCTTAATCTATATCATAAAATTTTCAAATTACTGGTATTACACACAGCATACTGTCTATACTCGCGTATAAGCTTTATACAAACTGCAAACTGCATAGACCCAGATCTGCCATTGCATAATGTGCTGGAAGATCTGGGTCTAAGCAGTTTGTAAGAACTAATCATTTCAACAAACAACACAGACCCTGATCTGCCGGGACATTATGCAACAGCAGATCAGGGTCTATGTTGTTTGCATTTGGACCTGGCATATGTGTGAGTATATACGGTAAGTTATCTGTAACACACTCTTATATTTCATCATAGTTGAGGAAAAATACACAGGAGTTAGATGGTTTAATGCCAAGATGTTTACAAAGACTAGCCAGCAATGTTTGCCTGTTTGTCACCTTCAAAATTTTTTTCTCTCTCTGTTTTTTTTTTTTTTTAGTGACAGAAAATGAAGGTTAAAGCACCAGTTGAGATTATTAAAAAAAAAGAAAGATTGTGTGGGCATCAGTCTGATTAAAAATGACTAGTTTAAAGCACACATTAACATCTGAGTGTAAGGGGAGACAGACATGCATATGCGATTTAATTTCCCAAACAAATACTACTACGATTATAATTATTATAAAATTATTATCTGCAGCAAAGTCTATTCTGTCATTCTTTAAAACAAGAGTTCCTCAAAGGGGTAAGACCATTTCTTCTTTTTAACTGCTGAGTGTTGAAACCATCACTGACATTTTGCACAGAGGGAGAAGTGACATCTCCCTGACTTGGGAGCCTAGGATGGTCTCTGCTGCAGGTCTTAAAAACATTGTTCCTCCTCCTTTTATGAGGACACCAATCCCCATCCGTGAAGCAAGCATTTTTCGCTATCAGTCCACATGGCTGCTGAGCAATGGGTTGATTTGATAATATGCACAGTTTGAGAGAAAAAGAGGATGACATGAACATGAAGAAGAATTAGGAATGTACAGAATACATCGGAATTGTCAAATGGATCAAAAATAGTAATTGGGGATGAAAGTTACAGTGAAGTGGCAAAATGTTCATGACAACTTGTTCATATGACCACTTGCTTAGGTGTACATAAATAGTTTCAATGATAATTGAAATTTAGTGTGATGATAACATGTCTCTAATTAATTCGGTTGGCATATTCATTTGTTTGGCAATTAGGATTTTTATACATGATGTGTTCATCTGCTCCATGCATGTCAGATGAAGTACATGTAGTTCTCTCAATGTGGTTTGTTGATCGACCTACATGTATATGAACTGTCCATTTTGACAATTCATTATAATAATTAGGGCCTGGTCCAAATGATAAAAAGGCAGTGCATTCAACAAAACTGGAAGTAGCAGGTAAAGTTTTGAAAGTAACAGAGGGGTTTTGGGGGTGCTCCCCCAATGGGGTTATAGGAGGCAGCAAAAAGTAGCTGGTTGCTCTGGCAGATTTAGGTGGGGAATTACCTGGCTACCAGCAATTAGGGAATGCCCTGAACAGATGTATCAGCATGTATGCAGTGTGCAAGGTTTATTTGAGCATAATTCAATGCATACATGATACATGCACTACAATCACTATTTCTAGCATAGACCAGGCCCCTTAAAAATTTTGCAGTGGAAGGTCAAACCAACCGGGTCTTTCTGATCAACCTCTATCTACGTGTTTATCGACTTGTACTGGTATGTAAACAAGGGATGTATGCAAATTAATGCTAACAAAAAGGACACCAAAATTATCTCAATTTTTTTCCTATTCAAAATTTTGGGTATATCTGGCACACGTTCAGTTTAAAACATGCAAGAGAATAAGAAAATCATTATAAGCATCCCTCGTGTACATTTTACAAAAATCCCCATACTGTCTCTTTAAGTCCCCAAGCACAAGACTGTTATTACCCATTCTAATGCCCTTTGGAAAATTTTGTCAAACAATAGCAGAAAAAGTTATTCTCCTTGGAACTATACCATAGGAAGAGTTATGATGTTACTATATTGTCAAGATTGCTGTCAGTAGCATACTAGTGTGGTACATTTTATTTAACTACCAGAACTGTATGTACTCATGTACAAGTCGGGTCCAACTGCAAACAACACAGACCCTGATCAATCATCGCATTATGCACTGGCAGATCAGGGTCTATGTTATTGGTTCTACTGATCACTCAAAACAAACTGCATAGACCAAGATCTGCTGGTGCACTATGTGACAGGAGATCTGGGCCTACACAGTTTGCAACTGGATTTGACTTGCACGTGAGTATAGACAGTACCCAAACTTTTGACATTTGACCAATCAGAAAGCACATTACATTCATAGAAGTGTTAAAATATAAGTTCATGCAAAACCCAGTCCCATTCAGTGCTAGTATTTTGTATGTACAGTGCAGTCTCAATCATCTGGAATTTCTATATCTGTATGTCTCTGTTCATTATTCTGGATTTCTTACTAATCCGCACAAAATAGTGGGAACAAAAGGGTCAGGATTCAACAGATCATATCATAAACAATGACATTTACCTGCACAATCCACTCAAAACCAGGGTCAGCCTCAAGACCTCACTTCTGTTGTTTTTTTTGTTTTTTTATGTGATTAATTTTTTAGGAAAAGATAAATAAATTTACTATGACAGCACTAAATCTGTTAGCTTTAGCATTAAATTTACAATATTATCTGTTTCTTTTGGCAAGTTCTTTCAAAAGTAAGGTTATATTGAGAAAAAGCCTTTCACCACGTTTCTAGCAGATTAAAATTTCAGTGGCAGCGGCATTATCCTATCTATAAGGGGAGGTAACCCACTGTGACAAGTATGCATTCATGAACAATATGACAAAAAGAAAGTTCCTTCTGGAGATGCCCTTTTTATGCCATGCACAATGCCCAGTTTACTAACAAAATTTATGAACACAAGCTATGTCTACATGAAATCTGACTATGTTTTGTTATTAAAGAGAAAGTGAGAAATATACTTTTATAAGCATATAATGTCTCATATTTAAAGAGATATGACACCCTTAAATTCAACAAAGACTTGTTGCTCTCAAGTCAAGTAAGGAACTAACTTAAAAAAAAATAAAAAATAAAACATGTTACTCTGCCTCAGTGGTTATTGATTTTCTGAAGAAAAAAAGCATTTCTTTTCGAGAATTAGATGTATATCAGTAATTTAGATTAAAAGCTAAAATTACCATATATACTCGCTTATAAGTCCATCTTCAAACTGCACAGACCCAGACCTGCCATTGCATAATGCACTGGCAGATCTGGGTCTATGAAGTTTGCTAAGAGTAATCAGAAGAACAAACAACAAAGATCCTGATCTGCCAGTGCATTATGTGATGGCCGAGCAGGGTCTATGCTGTTTGCATTTGGACCTGACTTAAAAGTGAGTATATAGGGTAAGTTCTTAAATGACTCACTTTCAATAAATTTTGATAATTTCTGAATCAACAGGCCCTTCTTTATATATACATAATATATGTATATAAAATATATAATTAATAAAGGTCATTTTTTGTTTTCATGTATATAAAATATATAATTAATAAAGGTCATTTTTTGTTTTCATGTATATAAAATATATAATTAATAAAGGTCATTTTTTGTTTTCATGTATATAAAATATATAATTAATAAAGGTCATTTTTTGTTTTCATGTATATAAAATATATAATTAATAAAGGTCATTTTTTGTTTTCATGCGGCATTTACAACCAAAAAAAATGTGCAAGCAGCCTCTGGTCCTCACCCAAATTACATCTTGCTTGCAAGTATTAGCTGGCATTTTTTAAAAACACTTGGAGAAGATTCCACAAGGAACCACTGTGGATGGAAAATGAAAAACAAATCAAAATACACTGTTACATTAGAGGACATGAATCACCAAGCTGACTGTGTACTGACCTTTGCGATTACAGTAAAACATCAACTATATATGCACCACTTCTCTGGACTCTTTGATCAAATGGGCCATGTTCAACAGTGTTCCCCAAATACAAAATTTATTCTGAACAAAGTTATCAGCTATCTGGACACACATAATCCATGTATCTTGATCTGTCTGGACAATCAATTATACATAATTACACATAATCCATGTATCTTGATATGTCTGGACAATCAATTATACATAATTATACATAATCCATGTATCTTGATCTGTCTGGACAATCAATTATACATAATTATACATAATCCATGTATCTTGATATGTCTGGACAATCAATTATACATAATTATACATAATCCATGTATCTTGATATGTCTGGACAATCAATTATACATAATTATACATAATCCATGTATCTTGATATGTCTGGACAATCAATTATACATAATTATACATAATCCATGTATCTTGATATGTCTGGACAATCAATTATACATAATTATACATAATCCATGTATCTTGATATGTCTGGACAATCAATTATACATAATTATACATAATCCATGTATCTTGATATGTCTGGACAATCAATTATACATAATTATACATAATCCATGTATCTTGATATGTCTGGACAATCAATTATACATAATTATACATAATCCATGTATCTTGATATGTCTGGACAATCAATTATACATAATTATACATAATCCATGTATCTTGATCTGTCTGGACAATCAATTATACATAATTATACATAATCCATGTATCTTGATATGTCTGGACAATCAATTATACATAATTATACATAATCCATGTATCTTGATATGTCTGGACAATCAATTATACATAATTATACATAATCCATGTATCTTGATATGTCTGGACAATCAATTATACATAATTATACATAATCCATGTATCTTGATATGTCTGGACAATCAATGTTTTACCTTCTGCCCACTTGAAAATTACACCATATCTGTTTTGCAGCCTGTCTTTCATTAGGGATCGACCATTTAATATTCAGGTGGTGGGGGCCTGGGATTTTCTTTCAAACCAGGATATGTATTTTTTCTTTTACCTCAAGATAATTACATTTTACCAACTAATATAAAGGATATTATTAGTTCTTTTTTCTACAAATCAGAGCAAAATCAGAAGTTGCCCATGACTGCCAACAAATTAAATGGCCTGTCCCTTATTCTTTCTTTCTCTATGCTCCAAAGATTTCTCTACAGGCAGTGAGCTGTAAAACTTGGCATTGCAAAGTGTAAAATGTTTAACTCAATAAATAACAAAAACTGCTAGCTATCAATATGTATGTTTGATCTTCTTTTGCCTTTCTGGAAATAAAGTACCTCAGCATGTCAAAAAATAATTCAAAAATCTTCTCCTTACTACCATTGGAAGTATATGTATATGTATGAAAGTAAATACTTACTGGGCAAAAATCCACGGAGCGAACAAGTTGATTAAGTTCGTTGGAGTAAACATCATGGCTAATCATCAATAATGACTTTTCAATGTTTGCCACTTTTCTCAATGAATTCAGTAAAATTTTCAAATATTCTCCCCTGTCATGAACTTGGACAACAATGACAACACTTTCAGCATTCAGTTTGAGGCCAAACTTGTCCAGATTATGAATGAACTGCTGAGAATTTATCCTCTCGATCTCATTCTTGATACGAGTTAGATTTTCCCCACTAACAATCATCGGTTCATCGTAAGTTCCATTCCCCTTGTGTGGCAGTATCCAAACCTGATTTTGTGTTGAAACATTGGAATTGATCTCAGAATCCTGCACATAGAATCTGTTCTCTTTGTGGTGATGTGCCAAAGAATTCAAATAGTAAAGTCTTTTAGAGCCATCCGGGATTTCTGTCTGAACGCTAACCAATATGAGTAGATTTAGCAAGACAAACATAATGAGTACAACCATAAATGAAAAGCGAACTACTCGCCTCATACGAACTATCCGCATTTCTCACCCTCTGTTATAGCAGAAAAATGTGTTTTTGGATTGCACAGAAAAATTTGTTTTTGGATAGCAAACCAGTTCCAACAACTGGTAGTACAGATGAATTTTGTGTACGTCATTCATTCACAGATTCATTAAAACATTGCACACATCGATGATCCATCTATTGCATTGGTGTTACTAAATAGAATTATCTTGCAGTTTAACTGGACAGAGAATTTCTCTGATGGTTAATTTCATTGGCAACACTTTTTACAAAACAAGTGTCACAGTTCAAAAATATAATCTCCCCTGAACATCAGGAAAATGACACTGAACACATGTAAATGTTTGTCATGAATAAATCTGACAAATCAAGCAAGTTTGAAGCACCATTCATTCACCTGGGTTCAACATTTCTTCAGTACCCAGTTGGTCAGGATACACTTTAATCAAGTTAACTCCCCTTAAGGCACTGGACAATTAGTTTACCATTGTCAATAAAACAATGGCTAGTACTACACTTTTTGCAGTTAAAACACTTCAATACTTCAAAAGTACTTAAGATTTCCTCTGGCAGAAAGTCTGATTCTCCCAATAATAATTAATACTTTCCCTAATCAGGACCTGTATAAAATGCAATCCCTGGTAGACTAATGACCTGACAAAGCAAAAAGGTGACCTAATGAGTGGTATAACACTTCTGATGTATGCTGTTATGATCAACGCCTATGGGTAATGCTATCTGTCACATTCATGTTATAACACACATTGAGCCAGTCAAAGGAACTGACCACATAAATTCTGTTATAACACAGGTCAGGCTAAAGTGAAATTGTGTTTGTTCCTGCAAGATATCATACTGCAAAAGAATGTTTCAGGGTACCACTCATTTGTGTACATCGATTATCAATAATAGAAAATAAAATGTAAGTGTTTAATGATCACAGTTCTAAATGCTATTAAAAACTTGTTTTATGATACCATCATGCCAATGCAAGAATACAAAAATTTATCACTTCCCTGAAATCAAACATAGAAGACTGCACTATGTGTCTATCAAAGAAGTGCCAGTTTTGTATGGCTTAGAAATGCAGCTGTTCTTGTTGCTACACACAAGTTATGCACTTTGTTCACAGTCAACATGCATTAGCAAGTAAGTAATCCATATGTACACCTGGATAAACATATACATAGTACACTATTTCCTCTGTCAAGTACACTCAAGGAAGTAATCAATCAAATGCAAGCATCTATTTGTTACTTGATGTCCATCCTCTTGTCATGTGATATGACATGAGTCTCCTTGACTTGTAATCAGTACACCTGGGCTATTCTGTACATGGGAGAACCACAAGCTATGTGTTACCTCATTATCTGTCTATTGATCAAGTGGTTGAGATAGCTGGCTAATAGATGATGTGTGATCAAAGGACACTGGTCAAACTATGCATTACTCAGGTAGAGTTGGGTCAAACTATGCATTACTCAGGTAGAGTTCCCGATACTGACTTGATTGTGGACTCTCTAAACCTGAAAGAAAATGGTATTAATTACATGTAAATACTGGATGTGAATGCCCATGTACTATTAAAAAGCATCTCTCTCTCTCTCTCTCTCTCTCTCTCTCTCTCTCTCTCACTCTTTTGCACACACACACACATTTGATGGATTTGGTTTTTTTTACACAATATGGTTTGTGGGTTGTGGTTTTGTGGGTTTAATGCCATTTTTCAGCACATGATAGGCTATATATGGCTGGAGGAAGAACCCGAGAAAACCCCGAGAAGAACCACCGACCCACGGGAAGCTACTTGCAAGCTTTCTCACATACCTACGTTGGCCGAGCCAGAGACTCCAACCCACGTGGACAGAGGTGAGATGTCAGTGATCTGTAAAGGCGAGCACCTTAGACCACTCGGCTACCCAGGGCCCCGATTTGATTCCAAGAAGTGGATTTTGTATAAATTTTGTATAAATTGCATGTAAAAAATAATTGATTTACTGCTTTTAAAAATCCAGATTTCTAATGTTTACATGTTTTCAATTTTAATAATATTTCCACCATAATATATACTGTCCAAAAAAATTTCAATTACAAAATTATCGAAGCACTTGAAAAAAGACTCCAAATGTGTTCATCCCAACCATTATCACCATTAAGATGTGCTGGTACACTATTACCAAAAGAAAAAGGGAGTTAATTCAGTTCATTACCTGGATAGTCAAAATTTAGCGGCCCTGTGATAATTCAATTTGTGCCTGTATCTTAATTATCTGATTAGCCATAATTTGGAAAATTAGTACAAAAACGTAGAATTTAATGAGGATTAATAAAACAATAACAAGTTTGAAGGTCATATTTTCCCTTTAATCTAGGTGTGATGGGTGGATGGACTAATGGATATATAGACAAATGGTAACACTTTTACGACTTTCAAATTTGTTGTGATCAGTGGCGTAGCAACCGCCTAAGCAACCTCCACAACTGCAAGGGGGAGGGGCCATAATTCCCATCAAAAAAACTTTCCTTAATTGCGAGGGGGCCCCTTAATTAAATTTTGGGGGAGTGGCCAGAATTTCATGCTATGATACTGGTTGTGATGCATAAAAGTGGCTTCTAAGGTTTCTACTTTTGCTTTGTTTCATGGCAAGAAATCATCACAAGCCATCAGTCTATTTAAGCAAATTTTGCCATAGGCTAACTATGTACTGCATGACCTAATGCTTCAAACAAAGAGTTTCACAATAACAACAAAAAAGTGAAATGCCAGTAGTTGTAAACATGTACATGCATAAATGCATGCAAGATTGATAGATATAAACTGTTTGTTGATCTAAAGATACACATGATTTTGGCTGGAAAACAAAGTTCAAGTAAACTGAATGCCATGTGAATAAATATTAAATATTAAAAGATCTGCACATTCATTAAAGTCATACATCATACAAATAAAACTTGTATTTATTATAGCAATTGCTTTATGATAATGGAGATCATATAGAAAAAAGAAAATATTACATAAGTTAACATACACATGATCATCTCTTTCAACATTATGATTGTCTGTCTGTTAATGAGAGATCAATTATTGTTTGATAGCTGCACATGTAGCAGCTATTGGGATGCCATTTTACCATGTCATGGTGCCAAAGTTGAACACTAATATGATCTCTGAATTGAAACTACCATATACACTTGCTTGTAAGTCACGTCCAACTGCAAAGAACATAGACCCTGATTGACCATTGCATGCTGGCAGATCAGTCTATAATGCTTGTTCTACTGATTAATCATAACAAACTGCATAGACCCTGATCTGCCAGTACATCCAGTACATTATGTGATGACAGATCTGAGTCTATGCAGTTTGCAGTTTGATCCAATATACAGTACAGCTCACGTGATTTTTCGGAACCCCACGCATCGCGGTGGGGGTGGAGAGTGAGTGGAGAGGATTAAAAAGAAAACCTCCACCATCACTCCACGCATCCTGACGGAGTTGTCGCGGAGAATAGCCCTGCACACCACGCTTTCTCGCGGGAGTCGCATCCGATCACCACCGCGGAGCGGACGTGGTCTCGATAATATGGGCGTGGTTTACTGTTTATCACACATGCAAGCAGAGGTTGAGAGAGAGACGAGAGGTGGGGGGGGGGGGGCACCGATTTATCTACATCGTTATCCCTCTGGGGAGCAATTTGCTAACTTTTTGATACTGAAAAAAACCTAGTAATTCAGTTAATTATAAATATTTCCTTGTTCTAACGAAGATAATATATGATACATAGTCCCAAATCATATTTTAGATGATGATAACGTAATGACAATGCCTCGCAAACTGTATTAATACTACATTTTGCGCAATTAATCTATTTTTTTTCTCTTTAATACTGTGTTATCGGAATCTAAACATGCATTCATATCCTTATTTCTTTTTCAGTAAACTCAATACAAAATTTTAATGATCATATGAAAGTCAGTGATATTGTACTACCTGCAATGAAAAGAACGATAAACATCGAACAAATTAATAACAAAGCTGCAGTCATACCTGACTGAAGTGAAACAAAATCGCTCAAGTTCCGATGGTTACTCCATGCATGAGTACTCATTCACATATTGTACGATTTTTTCTGACATCCAATCGCTTAAATAAAGCATTATTAAGATTTCACATCGTTATTTTATTTTAAACTGTACTAATTTGCATTAATTACCAAAGTAGCGGGTTTTTTTAAAATCACAAATGGCCGCAAAAGGTCATCCTAGATACATGTAGTTGACACGTGCAAGTAACCTAGCACAAGAGAAGCCATCAACACTGCTGATATTGACATGTTAATTTCATGTGCTAACTGTTAACCTAAAAGTACAACAGCAGCGCTTCTGCGGGTTTGTTTTCTTTGCCATTGATCTGACAAACTTCCGCATCAGATGAAATTATTGTTTAACTTTTTCTTTTCTGTTCGTTTTCTATTGCATAATACAGAAAAATAAGATGAATAATTTTAGATCATTAACTCTTCTTTGTATAGTTCCCCTCCCTCTCTATCTCTCTCTCTTTTTCTCTCTCTCTCTCATAAAATATGGAATCCAAAGCACTAATGTGCAAGTCTTTGTAATCTATTACTATTAAAAACCGTTTTTTTGGGGGGGGGGTTTGGGGGGGAGGGGGGGTTGTACATGCTTCAGTAAGAGTTTAAGTATTCAATGATTGGCTAGCTTTCTTCAATTAGCGGCCGCCTCATTCACACTAAGCCAAAAAGATGTTCCTGCCATTAAAGTTTTTCGTGATTCTGCTTATGTTTTGAAGAGTTTTTCACTAATGCGAGTTTTAAAAAAAACGCTAAAATGCTTATTAATGTTAACCAAAATTTTTCTTTTTCGCTGCTTGACATGTCGACATTTTTAGTCAGTCGCCAGAATTAAAATATTAAAATCTGACTGATTATAAATCTCAGCGTACACAAACTGAAATCTGGAAACGTTCAGTAGTTGTAAAAAAGTAATAACATGCTAGACATTATAGCGTTATGGAGCAAAAGAGAAAGAAATTTTCCCACCACTGCACAGGAACTTCCAAGCACGTGTTCTAAAGTCGTGTGTGTGTTCATGGGCATCCGCAGGAATTTGGGGGGGGGGCCGAAGTAAAAGGGATATATTTATTATTTTTTTTAAATCAGGGCGGGACGAGGCACAGAAACACGCTCAATAACCAAAGGCTCTAACAGTCACAAACAGGAAACTGCATTCTTTAATATCTGCGTAAAAATAATTAAAAGAGTATATTTTATTTTTATATTTTCGCCGTAGAAAAAATAAGCAAATAATAGGATACACGTGAAGACAATACATCCATGCAAAATGCTCTAAACTTGTTGGAAATTAAAATCTCAGAACATCTCAGATTTTAGAATTTTCCATATTATTTTTCATTTCGGTAATAAGCCGAGTTCAGATTAATTACTAACAATTATCAAACTTCCGTTGTTAATGGCGGGACCAGACCATAATTGCGGCTGTAAAGTACAACGCGCATTAAGTCAGATGGCTTCGTGTGATAAAAACACTGTTCCCAAGCTGAAACTTACATCATCCTTTGATGCAAACCCTTGTTAATATTTTACAACAGTGTTCACAATGGTCACTGCCTTGATTTCTGTAGAACATCAGCTGAAGTCAAGTCTTTATTAGGGAGAGACAATTGAATTTTCCAAGGGGGGGGGGGGGGGGGGGGGTGGGGGTAAATGCATGAAAACAATTGTCTTTCTCTGATTTTTGTAGTAGACGTTAATCCGTTCCATATTTCAGTTAAAATAAATAAATATTGTGATTAAAGAACAAAAAATATCCCGGTCGAAAAAAACAAAACAACATATAAACCCCATATATTAAATGGTCAGTCCCTTACAGTACACATGGAGTCATAATATTCAGCCTCGTCACTCTGCTGTTACTGCTTAAAGACTAAGGACGCGGTTTGCATTTCAGTGTAAATTCAGTGTTTTAGGTTTGTTGTTGGGGGTGGGTGGGTGGGGGTAAGCAGAAGCGGATGTCAATTTGGATTTTAATTGTCAGAGAATTACTTTCCTTTGGAACAAAATGATAAATTTATTCTGCTTCAGAAGCTCAGCAATGTGTGCTTCTCGTCAAGTCAGTGCATAAGTTTGTTCATATTTCTTTGAAATAAATTAAAATCATAAACTTATTGCAAAAGAAGTCGATCAACCTTTTATAAACAGTAATGTGTACTGAATATACAAGCCTTCTGAAATAATTTTTTTATTGTCCAAATATGATCGAAATAAAGACGACCGATTCTTCAAATGGTATCCGGTTGTAAATCACTCTTGACGTCTCCGTCTTTCCATAGGTGGTCTTCATTCATTGGCTGTTCAGATGTCAATCAGTAATGTTGACTAGCCCCTCCACGATGGAGTTTACATCGGCGTGCTTGCCGAAACGCGGTGGTGATTTGTAGGTATTCATGCCAATTTATGCCTCCACCGCGGAGTGCTATCGCGGAGCTAGAGTGGAGGGGATTAAGTACCCCACCGCGATGCGTGAGGTTCTCAAAAATCACGTGAGCTGTACTGTATATGCGAGTATATCCAGAAGTTCATATAAAAGCTTTTACATACTGCACCTTTGTACCAAAAACTCTATACTTGTTTGCAAGTCTTATATCATATATCCATCATACAATCTAGGAAAAGTTTTCTGTACTGTTGGCTGCCAAGTCACACTGGCATACAGGGTAATGAAAGCGCAGATAAAACAGCCAAAGTTGCTCCGCAGTCACCCGTTTCCAAATGGAAGACTCGTTATACTGACATGAAATATTGTGTAAATCAGGATGTTCATACTTGGCAAACTATGAGGAATGAGAACTCCACAAACTTGCTTAAGAACATCAAACCCCCCTTAAGGTGGGTATTCCTCATATAGAACAAACCAGAGAGATGAGGTGGTGTTGTGCTGATCACATATCGGACACTCATACGTGACTAATGGATACCTCCTGAAGGGTGAACCTTGACCGGAGTGTGTACCCTGCCAGTGGAGCACATTCTTGATGAGTGTGTTGATTTCCACCCTGTGAGGCACAAGTATTTTGACAAGAACTGCTTGAAGAAACTGTATGAGGACATACCACCTGAAAAAATCTTGGAATTTTTAAAGGATTGTGGTTTATATAAGAAATTTTAATCACATTTTAGGGAATTTAAATGTGTTACCTTTATCTGTTATTTATGCATTTTACCAATTTTTTACATCTTTACATTTTTTTTTTATCTTCTTGTGCTTAGTTATACATTTATTTGGAAGGCTTTATCTTCCTTATTTTTGTGCAATTAATTTTTACTATTTTGGAACATAACTTTTGTTGGGAGTAAATAGTCACTTTGGTGCTGAACTGCCATAAAGCACTACTACGTACATACATAAATCCATCTCTATTTCAATTATCTAAGAATGTTTTTCTAAAGAATTTTGTGATTTAAGAAATAATGACAAACTGTGGTTCTATTTTTACAGATAAATACCTGTTTTTAACACTGCAATTTTCCATAACTCTTGGAATTTGAGTCTAAGGGGATTATGTAAAACAAACACAAAAAATTGTTGCACTAAATAGTGGTGTGAGCATTAATCAAAATGATCAAAGATTGGTTGGAAAAGTCAAATAACCAAGCACTCAATTTTGATTTTCCATAATCAAATATAGACAATGAATTTAGTTTTCTTTTTTAACTGTACAACTTGTTTAAAAGGAAGTCTTGTAGAAGTAAAACATTTGAATAATAGCTTCCATTTAATATAGCCGTCTTTTGTTTAGCACAAACCCAAGCACCATCTACAACATGTCAGATGACAGACAAGCCGGTATACATTCAATTTAATGAATCGCAAATTAACCATTACCAACTATTCAAAAATGACGCTGTCCATACAAAAATATAAAAAATATTGCCAACCAATTAAAATCTATGGTTGATCAGTTATTATCAGTTATAATATCATGAGTATTTAACATTTCAACCAACTGCAACACTAGCACTAAAAACAGGTACAGTATTTCTCCCATGATAGGCCCAGGGGGAAAGGCTCATAAACTTAAGTAAAATTTGGGGGTGGGCTTATCATAGGACACTGTTTTCCTTTCATTAAAAATGTGCTATGATGTGTTTAAAGTTAGGGGTGGTCGTACCATCATGCATGGGCTTATTGGAGAAATATGGTATGGAGCCACTGACATTCATATCAGATTTTTAAAGTCATCAGTTTCCTCTAACACAACAAGAAGTTGCCAATAACATGGCCATTGTCCCCTGCCACCTCCCAATAAAAGGCCAGAGGACTGTGAAACGGGTGTTGTACGGAGTCAACCATAGGCACTTAATAGTCCACATTTCTACTGACCTTTCCCACCCAATGTTTAGATATTTGGAGTTATGTTGGGATGTATGCTCAGAGCACATACCCTATTGTATAGTTGGAATTCACTGAAATCATGCAGCACCAGTACATGTATATGGTAGTCACTTTAGGGACTGACCATTTAATTTTTGGGGGTATGGGAAGTGGTGTGCCCGGAATTTTCTTTTGAGCTAAGATATTTTCCTTTCTTTACCTCAAGATAATTAATATTTTAAAACTAATACAAGGCATATCATAGGTTTTAATTTTTCTGCCTATAAATCAGTGCAAGGATATTTATTTTTTAGCTATTTGAGAGCCTGACATTTTTCACCCAAAATCCTAGACCCTCCCCATTCTCCCTTCCCGAAAATGAAATGATCGGTCCCTTAGGCAGCAGTTTCCACTTTATATGGAACCCTAGCTGCCTGAAATCAACAAGTAGAATATTTATCTTCGGAGACATAGCAATTTGAACATAATTTGTAACTTTTATGAGCCAATATACTGATTATCCCATATTAAACTACTCTGCGATGCAGCATTGCTTAATCACATGGTCACCAAAAACTTGCTGCCTACTTATTCTAACGCAACTTTAATTATCATCAGCTTTTTCCCTTCATAAGATGTTTGTATCATGTGATCATCTGACCTCCAACATCAACGAAAATGTAGGTCGCAAGATTATGGATCATGTGAGCATGCAATATGAGAAATGGCCAAGTACAAGGTCCTGTTTGTAAACACTTTATTTTTAGCTCAAGTGTTGGCTTATTAAAGAGATGAAATATGTTTTGTTATTTCTGAGAAAATAAATTATCTTTCTATCAATTACATGCAAGCAGGTCTCGACATTAGGTCACGTAACTTTGCCAGGTCCAGCAGAAAGTGACTATTCTATGCTGCTACAGTGGTCCCCGTCTTGAATAGGCCCCTGACCAGCTGCCACAATCCCAGAATCCCTTGGCACTGAGAAGTTTGTGTTCAAAAGTACACCACTAGGATGGCCTCCCCTCTAACATGACTGGCATGTTAGTACACAAAAATGTCAAATTTATCCCTCACAAGCAGACACATATTGATGTTTACAGATGGAAATCTCAAGAATATTTGATTTCTAAATTCAACACATTGGCATTTGTTTCAACATGCATATAAAGTACCTACCTTTAATTCATACAAACAGGTAGGTAATCTGATTATATTTTATTATTACGGGCTATTATTATAACCGATAATTATCAAGATGACAAAAGGTAACAGCTGAGAAGCACAGTATTGTTCAGCTCATGTCAACGTGATGTCCAGTTGCCATAAAGTAAAAATGTTATGTTAGCCATCATTGTGTCTATTTGTGATATTACAAGATGTATCTGAAAGTGTACCAGACTAAAAACTAATCAATCATGTGACAAGCTGACATGACCTTTGTAAACACTGGGCATTTTGTGTAATAGCTAGGTAAACATAAGAGTTAACCATAATAGTTATGATTTAGTTTCAAAGAGCTATGGTTGCCAATGAAGGAATAAGTTGTTGCAAAAAGTGCAAAATGTCAGACATTCTGAGTGTATAAGGAAATGTGAAAGCAATAAAACTAAATGAAAGAGGGAGAGTCCTAATATCACTACTGAGAAATTTAAAACAACAGAAAGATTTAAATAAACATTGTCAATATACATTCTGCTGCAGTGTGAAAATGGAATGGACGGAGGTAGCCATGACTCAAACGGAGGATGATAATTAGTCAGATGTTTGTACCCTGATTTCACTGACGTTTTTAAATGGTTTTGCACTGTGATTGATGGTAATTCATAATTACATGTATCTTAAATAACATTAATTTAAGCTTTATCACATTAGTTCTATAACTTACATGTAATTTTTAACTGAAAATATTAAATATTTTAAAATTAGTTATGTCTTTTTTGCCTTATATGTACACTGTACGTACTACTCATGTCTGTGTGATACCCCTCTTGAAAGCCCACCCCTCATATAAGACCACTTTCCAGCTGCAGAAGGTATCGCCTTATAAGAGGGGGATCACTGTACTGCCCAGATTCAGGTGATCCCAAATTTTCTATACAGGATGCACTCCAACATCACACCCCAACAAGAATGACCAAATATTTCAACAATGTGTTGGAAACGTCAGATGAAATTAGGACTAAGCCAATAAAATCAAGAAATTATGGTCAAAATCTATGTTTGATTTAAAAATTTCTTTATATAAAAATGAATACTATTTCCCATCTAATATTCACTTTTTTATCACAAATATTAGATTTTTGAATATCATAAATTTGAATATTTGATATAAAAAATTATTGTATGCTCTAAAACTTATTTATGACATTAAATATTCACATTTTTACATTAAATGAGAAGTCATGAAATAGTCATCTATAAGCGACAACTCTATGCTGCTACAGTGGTCCCCTCTTAAATAGGCCCCTGACCAGCTGCCACAAGCTTTTACAGCCAGAATCCCTTTGTACCGATGAGTTTGTGTTCAAAAGTACACCACTAGGATGGCCTCCCCTCTAACATGACTGGCATGTTAGTACACAAAAATGTCAAATTTATCCCTCACAAGCAGACACATATTGATGTTTACAGATGGAAATCTCAAGAATATTTGATTTCTAAATTCAACACATTGACATTTGTTTCAACATGCATATAAAGTACCTATCTTTAATTCATACAAACAGGTAGGTAATCTGATTATATTTGTATTAGTACAGGCTATTATTATAACCGATAATTATCAAGATGACAAAAGGTAACAGCTGAGAAGCACAGTATTGTTTAGCTCATGTCAACATGATGTCCAGTTGCCATAAAGTAAAAATGGTATGCTAGCCATCATTGTGTCTATTTGTGATATTACAAGATGTATCTGAAAGTGTACCAGACTAAAAACTAATCAATCATGTGACAAGCTGACATGTCCTTTGTAAACACTGGGCATTTTGTGTAATAGCTAGGTAAACACAGGAGTTTACCATAACAGTTATGATTTAGTTTGAAAGTAGTATGGATGGAGAATGATAATTAGTCAGATGTTTGTACCCAGATTTTATTGACAAGGTTTTTAAATGGTTTTGCACTGTGATTGATGGTAATTCATAATTATCTTAAATAACATTAATATAAGCTTAAGCACATTAATTCTATAACCTGCATGTGATTTTTAAATGAAAATATTAAATATTTTCAAATTAGTTACATCTTTCTTTTTTTATATGTACTACTCATATCTGTGTGATCACCCTCTTGAAAGACTACCCTACATATAAGACCACTTTCCTGCTGCAGAAGGGATGTCCTTATAAGAGGGAGATCACTGAACTGCTCGGTTTCAGCCGATTCAAAATTTTCAATAGTGGATGCACTCTAACTTCACACTCCAACATAAATGATCAAATATCTAAACAAAGTGTGGAAAATGTCAAATGAAACTCAGATTAAGGCAATAAAATCAAGAAATTATGGTCAAAATCAATACTTGATTAGAAAAGTTTCTTGATATAACAATGCGTACTATTTCACATCTCATATTCCTTTTTTTATCACAAATATTAGGTTTGTGAACATCATAAATTTGAACATTTTATATCAAAAATTATTTTATACTCTAAAACATATTTATGACATTAAATATTCACATTTTTTACATAAAAATTATTGAATAAATAGTAATATATTCTAAGTCAATCAAGAGCCAGAACTTTATGAATGCATGGTCCAAAACTGCTGATCAAATTTATCTGAGATCTTGTCAAGATAAAGCTTTTCAGAAAATTTGGTTGACATCAAACAAACGTTTTGGATGCTAGAGTGTTCAAAATGCATTGGAATGCATTCCTATTCCAAGACAGTCAAGGACCATTACTCAGTAAGGGAAATTTGATTAGCAAATGTGGTGTATATTAAACAAATGTCGATGCTATGGAAGATGTAAGCCAGTGATGGGCATAATTCATTCAAGAACCATAACTCAATAAAATATTGTCAAAACCTGATCATCATAAAAGTAATCCAAGACCTTCTTAAGATGAAGCAGCACAGTCAATTCAGTTCAAATGAAATAGAAAATGTGAATGCTAGAATGTTCATATCGAAATGGAATGTCTATTGCAAGTCTTTTAAAGCCCATAGCTCTATAAATTAAGGTCAAAATCTGATCATCTTCAAACTCCTCCATGAGGTGCTAAAGCTTCTCAAAAAAATTACTAAAATCAAACAAAAACTGTGAATGCTTGTTTCCACAAGCTATAGAAATGCTCATTCAAGTTGATCAAGGGCCATAGCTCATTCAAGTTGATCAAGGACCATAGCTCATTCAAGTTGATCAAGGGCCATAGCTCATTCAAGTTGATCAAGGGCCATAGCTCATTCAAGTTGATCAAGGGCCATAGTTCATTCAAGTTGATCAAGGGCCATAGCTCATTCAAGTTGATCAAGGGCCATAGCTCATTCAAGTTGATCAAGGGCCATAGCTCATTCAAGTTGATCATGAGCCATACTTGTAACTCTGTAAGAAATAATATAAATCTACTCATCATAAATCACATCTAAGACATTGTCGAGGTGATGCTTCACAGCCAATGGGATACCTATTGTAACTTATTCAAGGGTCATAGCTCTGAAAATATGATCTAAATTTTTGTCATCATTCAACTCATCTTGGCTCTGTTAAGATGAATTTGACTGAAATCAAACAAAAAGTATGAATGTTAGTGTTCATAAGCCACTGCCTATTCAAAGCTGATAAAGAGCAATAATTATTTGAAATACAAGTTAAATCTGCTCTTTCACAGCAAATTTGGTTTGGTTTGGTTTAGGTTTTAACACCATTTTTCAGCACATGATAGGCTATACATGGCTGCCAGTATATTTGGTGGAGGAATAACCCAGGAATACCACAGGAAGAACCAACGACCCACAGGAAGCTATTAGCAAGCTTTCTCACATACCCACGTTAGCTGAGGTGTGACTCTAACCCACTCGGACCGAGGTGATATGTGAGTGATCCGTGAAGGCGAGCACCTTAGACTACTCTGCCACCTGGGGCCTCCAGTAAATCTGGTTTAAAATGAAATGAAAAATATGGATGAGTGTTCACAAGGTTGTGCATTAGAAGTGTCAATGCTAAAATGATTCAAGAGTCATAACTCTAATACTGCAGAATGTGCTGATCATTAAACTCATCTGAGCTATTGTTAGATGATGCTTCACCACAAATTTGATTGAAATCTTACATATGGAAGCTAGGAAGCTAGTGTTTACAAGGTTGAGCATTCTCAATACCTGTGCTAAGATTATCAAGGGTCATGACTCTCTAGAAATATGATACAAATGTTCTCATCATCATATTTATATGAGCTGTTTTTGAGACAAATGCAAATCTGGTTTAAACCCAATAACAAGAATGCTAGGACTTGTATGTCAATCCCATGATCCCGTTCGTTCAGGAAGAGTAGTAATAACATGATTTTCAAGATGGCTGCCATTGTGACCATATTAGATATCAGATCAGCACCATTTTCATTTAGGACCAAATAGATATCATAAGAAGTCTTCTGGTGAAAACGACATATAGATATGACTTTCCATTCTGGAGTAGTAATAACAAGATTTTCAAGATGGCTGCCATGGTTGCCATACATTTGCAATTTCAAGGTCAGTCCTACGGATCATACCTTGAATGTATGCCAATAGGTGCCACCATGGCTATTTACAAAACCAGGATTGACAGAGAAGTTGCAAAATGCAATGAACTATTTTTTCATTCGCAACTTATTGGTCAATTCTACATGTATCATCAATCCAATTGTAGAAATAGCCTGTGTGGTCCAAATAGAATGCAGTTTCTTTTTTGTTAAGAAATTTCCAGCAAACAAAATGTATGATTTTTCTGTAGATTACTGTGCTGACATACATCTGAGGCATATTTTTGTCTTGCAGAAATAGTTGAGGTGGTCTGAATAGTTGCCATATTGGACTTCAGATTGGAACCATTTTCATTTAGGACCAACTAGACATCAAATGAGCGGGTAAGAAATGCATAATTAAAATTAGTTTACCCCCCCCCCCCCAACTACATTTTAATAGCAGCAATATCTTACCCGCAACTAATGCGCAACTGAATTTGTCAGTTACATGTAGGTGGGTAGGCTGATGTGTTAAACTGATCACAAACAGAAAATGTAGTGTACCCACCATTTGAGGGAAGATCCACTCATAAATTGTTGGTGTCTCTCTGTGTCAGATGTTGTGCCACAACTATGGGTCCCTGAGAAAAAATGCTTTCGCTTTGTTGTGCTAATGAGCAGAGGTAGAAGGAGGAGAAGGTAGTATGGGATCACCAAAAATGCTGCCTTCATGACATCCTCCAAGGAAGAATGATTTAAATAGGCCCATGAGGCAGCAACGTCTCAAACCTCATGGCTTTTAGAGTCATAAAAGAGAGGTCTCTATCAGTAAGGGACTGAGAACCTCTTTTAATTGTGGAGACAATCTACCATGAAATAGTGGAGGCTGAAACATCAATGGAGCCATTATGGGGAAGGAAAAGATGTTTCCTACCCTTTCTTTTCCCTTTTGAGGCATTTAGATAGAAACGAGTGCCCTAACTGGGCATAAAACCCTATCTTGATCATCTCCAGCACAGATTAAACTGAGACTGGGAATCTCTATAGGTGATGGAGCTACCGAAAGTAACTGATTTTTGTCTAAAAATCTTGGTTGGCAAAGAAGGGAAGTGGAAACGTAATTGCCATTAAACCAGAGACAGCCAGTGTCAATAGACAATGCATAAATCTCACTGCATCTTCTTGCAGACACCAAAAAGAGCACAATCACAGTCTCAAGTGTGAGGTTCTGAATTACCGTATTTACCGTATATATTGGGACAGGATAAAATAAATGATTTTTTTCCTGTCCTATAACTTATGGTAAACTTTTTTTCAACTAGATCATATGTCCCAAAACTTAAGAACCGAAACAAATTGTGTTGAATTTGCCCCCCCCCCAGCACTTCGTGTTAAAATAAGGTAGGTAAATTAAACGTTTATTTGATAATAAACTGAAAGAAACTAACCTTGCACTGTTCTCATTTATTCCTCTTTTTTGTTCTTCATAAGCAATTTATGTATAAAAGACACAAACGTATCCACTAACACATGCACCGGTAATGTAGAGTACCGGTCTTGTGTATCGCTTATGTCAGGTAACAACATTGACACATTATTTTATTGACGTGAATATAGACACACGAATCATGTTTGGTTGTCCTCAGAAGTTTGAATACCGGTATATTATCAAACTTAAAATTGGATACAGTAAAATCACAAACAATAGAAAGAGAGAGACAGAAATAACAACCGATTGCTTGAAGGCACCAGCAATTCACGCATGATCCGGTGTATGGTGCAAAATAACCAAGAGTGTATTATATCCAGGTTAACAATATAACAACATTTCGCAAATAAAAATCATTATTAGGAAATACATTCACCGTGAGAGCAAATGACAATATTTTCGCTACCATGGGATACAGAACGTATTCTTAAAGACAATTAATGCCGTGTATATTATTTACCCTGCAGACATCAATGCCTGTTTGTATAAGTTACAATTACAGATGGCAAACAACAGAAGACCGGGTGGTGAATAAACACAGCTGGTAGCGAGCAATAAACTCATTGTTTCAACTTACCAGTAGGATTTCAAATACAAAGTTTATTTTATTACAAAGCAAGCAGACCCTGGAAGCCAACTTTGGATTATTTTAAGTGTGCACATTTTTTATATACAAAGTCGGCAGACCAAGGGAAGCCGGCTTTGGTTTCTTTTAGCAGTATTCACAGGAATTTTGCAAATAAATTGAAACAGTGGAACAGTCGGGGTCTGTAAGTGACACTTTGAGCATACATTGTGAAATGTACTGGTATTAAAGGATTTGCCACAACTGAACAGGCGTCATTTGTGCGGCATGATCATAGGAAGTTCAAATAAATTCTGTCAGCTGAATATAGGACTCTACTTGGCACTGTACAAGGATCAACTCGGCGGCTCGATCAAAGGGTTGGGAAAACAAAGTGAGGCTGCCTATACAATCTAAGGGATTTGCACTGGCAGATAACTGAGGAAATATTACTTGGGAATTAGATCTGGCTTATGAAAAAGGCAAATATAAATCAACTCAAAACTGTTATTGCATCAAACAGTGTTTATACAGCAAAACAAAATATAATACAAGTACGGGTTGCTCCGACTTGCACGTATTTTGTTCGTAGTGCAAACATCTAGTCTCCTATATTGCCCATAGATTTATCAAATTTTGTTCTTCAAAAGTTTGCAGATAAGAAGACAAGTGTAAACATACAACACTGACAGCGGTTTTTATTTTATTTATTTAATAAAATATAAGTTCGAGTGCATTTTTTTTACCAGCTAAGCATCGATATTATGATTTAAAAGGTGTCCCAAAACTTACGACTCGAAAAAAACGATCTGTCCCAGAACTTACAGTGCACAAAAAAATTACTTTAAAAATTAATTTATGATGTCCCAACATATACGGTGTCCCAACATATACGGTAAATACGGTAAGCCTCACTCAATGGTTCACAGGGGGTTTGGGATAAGGACAATAAAACACAAGATAGATCCCATCTAGGCGTAAGAGAGCGGGAGATATGTCACTGCAGCTCAAAATACTTAATGAGATCAGCAAGGTGCGAATCCAAATCGATTGCTGAGCCCTGACAAAATTTAAGTGTGTTGGAGATGGCAGCTCTATACCCCTTGATAGCTGATACTGAACATCTTTTGTTCTCAAAAAGGAATAAAAGGAAATCAGCAACTGAAGTTACAGAGGGACAGCTAGGATCAACGTGTTTCCTACTGCACCAATCCCAGAAGATTCTCCACCTGGCATCATAGACCTTGGATGCTGAAGCTCTCCTGGCCTGAATGATGCAACTGGCAACCCAAACTGAAAACTTGTTCTGGTGGACAGATCAACTGAGATGAGCTAAGTGTGAAGATGGAGAATTGTGGGTTGTTGTGTAGGAGGGAGCCCCTGTGTTGCGACTGAAGATCCCTCCTGTGAGGTAGAGACCTGGATTGATCTGTCAACATGTCTAGAAGATCGCTGAACCACGATCGTTGGAGCTACAGTGGGGCTATTAGAATAATACAAGCAGTGGAAGTTCTGACTTTTTGCAGAACTTAAGGTAGCAGTCAGAATGATGCGAACAGACGATACTGCTGGAACTGAATGCGTCCACTATCCATACTCTCTGGTCCAGGACTAGAGAGACGTCAAAGGGGAGTCTGTTGTTGAGCATGGTCGCAAACAAGTCCACCAGAGGCTCTCCCCATAGTAAGAAAAGGGACTCTGTCACAGAGCACGGTGAGGAGTCCATTCTGTGAGGACTGTTTTCCCTAACCTGAACAGATTGTCCACTAAAACTTTCTTCTTCCCCAGAATGTGGTGAACTCGGAGGGTCATGTTCTCCGAGGTGGTCCAGTGGAAGAGGTACCAGACCTCTACACAAACAGATAGGGCATATGTGCCTCCTTGATGTTGGAGATACACTATGATGGACATGTTGTCATAGGAGACCATGACACATCAAGCCCGGGTCCAACCAAACCAGAGGTATTTCCGATGTGGAGGAAAAATCGGGATGTGCAAATAAGCATCCTGAAGGTCAATGGAGACTGCCCAATCTGACACATGCATCGCGTTCTGTATTGATGAAGTGATCTCCATCTTGAAAATGTTCCTCCATAAGAAACTGGTTTAACGGGGAGAGATCGATTATGATACAAAATTTCTTGCTTTCTTGGTGACCAGGAATATTCGGGAGTAGAATGCGAGAGACTGATCATTCAGGACCCTCTCGATTGCCCCTTTCTGCAATCTTCCCTTAATTTCACCAGCTTGGACTGATGAAAAAACATCGGGTGCCTTGATAGAGGGGGTTGTTCCTGAAACTGAAGTCGGTAACCCTCATTCACAATAGAGAGGACCCACCCATTGTCCATGATGTTTGACCAGGCTTCTGAAAAGAGGCCAAGACAAGTACCTATAGAGACGTTTGGGAGAGGAATGCACAGCAGGAGAGGGTGTAAGTCCCTAGGGCCATCCTCCCCTCCTTCCTTGGGAAAGGGAAGCGGGTTGGTTAACTTCCTCCTAGAGGCTCTTCACTGACTTCCATGCTGAGATCATGACTGAGGAGGAGGAGGTCTCATTTGAGGTTGTGCATTAGACTGGGGTTGCATCTGTTTTATGAATTCAGCAAGTGGCCCCTTGGGACAGTTCGCATTAGCATTCTTCCTGGACAATTGCAATGGGCCAGGAGCAGTAGTGAAGGGTCCTTCAAATCTTGGTAAGCCATGGTGGGGATGAGTCATCCGAAGATGGCATCACCTTCCAACAGAGCAGCCCTTAGAAGGTCTTTACTATGGTTAAGTAAGACCTCAGAGGAGTCCAGTGCAACATCACGGTGGATGTGTTGAAGTTCCGCCAATAAAGCCATTGCAACAGAAAGAGAATGCAGTGATGTCTTGGCCACATCTTCCAGCATGTTTTGTAATGTGGCTGGGTTCAGAGCAGCCTCCTTCAGCATACTAAATGAAATAGCTGAGAAGAGGACAGCATGGGAAGTTATGGTGACCAGAAGACAGACTTTCTGCTCAATGGCTTCAATTGTTTCAATGGGAAGGCGTCTCATGCTCCAGTTGTAAGACCCACTTGGACGCGTCCTGCATCCAAGTGTGGGAGGTTATTGGGCCACATTGGGAAAGGTACGCGGTTACTAGAGGCAGAGACCATAGATCTCAAAGTAGAGGGAGGCACAGACCACCCTCTATGCCATCAAGCGATATCTTGGCCTGTGTAGAACCTCTGTGATATTTCCTCTATCATTGAGGAATGCAGAAGAACCAGTAGATCTGGCTGTGGTTGAGTCCTGGCAATCTTGGGCTGTGTACTGGACAGTTTCAGGCACAAATATGCGGGTAGGAGGCTGTAAACTTCATTTACCGCCTTATCAAAAGACCAGATCTCCTCCTCTTTGTCCAACTGAGAGGAGCTGGTGGGTCGGATAGGAAGCATCAATTGAGCTCTGAAGTCAACGAAGATAGATAATGCATCATCATCTAGAACACTCCAAGCAGGATAGTGGCTGGGCATCACGATGTCCTTCAGAGGAAGTGACATAGGAGCACTCTGTATCATGTCCTGTACTTGTTCGTTGTAATGAGTAGGGGATCTATGTACTCTAGAAGTTCCAGGATGAAGACGAGACCACTTGTCTTACGTGGATGAAGCTATGCCTCCAGCCTTCCTGTTGAATATCACCTGAGGAGGAGGTGGTGGCGGGACACAAGCCGCAGCATCACCTCTACTCTGGGTCCAGGGTCCAGTAGCCCAAGAAGGCATAAGGGACCAATTACCCTGAGGTTGAAGGCCCCACATCTCACAGATACTGACCTGATCCCCTTCCCTAGTCTGGACCTGCTGGGCAGACTCCCAATCCTGTACAGGGTATGAAGGTAGAGTGGGGAGAGATCTCAGTCTGATCCCTATCCCTGTACCATGAGGCTTCTGAGTGATGACCAGTGTAAAGTTGGCGACCAGGGAGCGGTCTTACTTGTCTCCGAAAAGACTGGTCCAATAGGCTCCTGGGACCCTGGAGTATCCGAGCTGAAGAACTAGTCTTCTTACAGTGTGTTCCTTCCTATTGTCACTGTAAGAGAAAAACCTGAAAATTCAAATGAAGAGGGAGATTGACATTTCCTCCTCCCTCCATATGTATGTCTGGAATCAGCTAGATTCCAGACTTCATTAGTCCATTTTGTGCAAAACGTACTATTCTTACGTGTACACTTTGAACATGTGAGGCAGTTTGGGCGAGTGTCCCAAGAGCCCTTCTGGTGGTCACACTTTCCCACAGACTGTCCTGACATTGTTCTCTGAAATAAATGTGATCTGAAAGAGAACAATAATATTAATAATAATACTGTATTATTTTCACACGTGAAACTGACCTGTTTCTTTGTACTGCGTGCTATATATACCCCAGTGTATTGCACAAGGTAAGCAATTGTTCTCTGAATTAAAAAGTTATCTGAAAGAGAACAATAATAATAACAAAATTGTATTATTTTCTCATGTAAAAACTCACGTGTCTGTATGTACTATGTGCTATATACACCCAAGTGTATTTGTACAAGGTAGGCAATTGTTCTCTGAATTAAAAAGTTATCTGAAAGAGAACAATTACAATAACAATATTGCATTATTGTTTGTTTTTTTGGTGAAACTCACCTGTTTGTATGTACTACATGCTGTATACACCCCAGTGTATTTGCACACTGTTAAATAATGATTCACTCATTAAAGAATTTCCTTTATTAAGGGGACATTAAATTGTTAACCTTTATTGTTCTCTAGAAGTAATGCAGATACACACAATAAGAATGTGACGCATCATGCATGGTATTAAAATACAATGGTGAAATAGAAAAAACACCAAACTGATGTTTAATCAATTATTTAATTAAAGAAATTATGAATTCCTATTAACTGAGGTAGGTCATATGTTGTGTTATAACTTAACACACAAGACTTACCCGTTAACCAATTGTATTTTGAAAAATAAGACCAGTGTACCTTAACCCCTAATGGGTGGGATACAACATGGTAACCCAAGAAGACCTTTCCAGAACTGATTACTGAAAAAGGGCAGGGCAGGGGTTACTGGCATAAAAACAGAAGATGAGATGGATGAATGTAACACTAGAAGAAATATCAATGAAGGGAGAACCAAATGTAGTTTGAACTTGTGACAAGCAATTTTTCTCTGGTCATATTATGAAAGACACAACCATTAACATGGCATCCTTGAAAAAGATGACTGTTTCTGCACATAGGCATGAGAGGTGCATGAGTGGACATTATGGTATCACGGTACCAATTGCGCAAGCCCGGGGGGGGGGGGGGGGGGGGGGGGGGGGGGGCGGAGCTTAAGGTGTAGGGAACATTGTATTCAGAAATAAACAACAAAACTAGCTGTGATTGGTGTATTATGCAAGAGTTGTAGTTTCTGTCTGGCTTAAAAAAAAGTTGAGTCTCTTAGCAACATGTGAGATTATGTTAATTCATATGTAGATCAATTTTTGTATTTGTTATGATTTTTTAAAAATGTGATACACATCACTGAAAATGTGTCTGTTGTGACTGGATAACTCTTACCCCTGTCTAGTTCCAGCAGAGTTATCGCTCTTAAATGCAATGGAGTACCTGGTTCTGTCCTTGTCAAATTGACAATCTAATATTGCTCTCTATGACAGTGAGTGACACGCATGCTAAAGTAGTAGAGAAGGTATATTTATTTCACCAAACATTAACATCAAGGTCTATGGAAAAACAATTGGTACCGTGATACCTTATTGACAATTCTCCACTCTGTGGGAGGATGTATACACATTGAATGAATTAGATTTTTCAACACAAAAATGTAAAAGCTGTGCCATACTTCCAATTTATAGAATGATCGGATGTACCCTACTTTTATGCATGTACTAGCGTAACAGCTACTGAAATGGTGTAAACCAGAGGGACTCAAATATTGCATGTAAGCTGAATGGTCAGTTAGCCAGAATACCCAGTGGATAATCCATAATAAAGAGGCTAAAGTGAACCCATAATAATGGCCACAATTACCAAGGATCAAAATTACTCAGGTGCTAGATTATACAGGTTCCACTTTAATGTGAAATTTGGCAAATGATACCACCAAAAACAATATTTTATTTTGTGTTTTACATCTTAGTAAGTTTTATCACAAACACTTTGTTATACATGGAAGTTTTCCAACAACTAGAAGTAATAAATGACTCTTCTGTGGACTTTGGTACATGTTACATCATATATGTCTAATATGAAATCAACATGATGTTGCTACATGAGTTGATTAAATGTGACAGCCATCTTTTAATTTTCCTGTAGTAATTACTTTTATGCATGGATTCCCAAACCAATGGCTAAGAATGCTATTTACATTAAAAAATCTGATGCAGACATAATAATGGACACAAAACTAGGTACCATGGACTGAAGACAGTTGGTACATGTTACATCTTGCCTGTCCAATATGCCTTTATCAAGATGTTTTTACTCATATTGATTGCATGATAAAACTTTCTTATTCTTCCTGAAAGAATTACTGTTATAAAATCATCTTTGATCGGATTAAAATGAGTATTATTTAAGCTTTAAATCTAATGAGTACGTAACAAAGGATATAAATGAAAACTGACACTTGAAAATCAGTTGTGCTACTCAAACCATTTACACATGAATTTCAAGCAAAATACCATGTAAATTGAACCATTCACCAACTTATAACTATACTATTTTCTATCTTTATATTTTAAAGCATTTTGAGGTTCAAGGATGAACCATGGTACATGTACATTTATGTTTCTCCATCTGATGGCATTTCATGAATCAGTCAAGGTTTTATCTTCAAGTTCAATGTCACTGATCAATTTTTTTCCCCCTTTTCTGTACTTTTACTCTAATGCTCTTTATGACAGAACCATGCAATTTGGATTCTTTCCATGACTACCCAGTAACTATAGAGTTGTTTCAAAGGTCTCAGTTAGACTGCAGTATTCAGTGTTCTCCCTAGGAATTTTTTATAGCATCAGGGTAAGTACGCAGTAGTGTTAAAAGGGTGTTTTCTAAAACACATCATCATCATAAAATTGAAATAAAATCAGTGAAATATAAAAGAAAGTAATACATGTCTGTTTACAAGGTGTTCTTTATTTCCCTTTTTGACATCATGTTATCAAATCAAAATACTTTATAGTCTTTTAATTAAATTTACTGAATTTCTCGCTATATCTTAAATAAATACAAGTGAATTTTGATTAAATATATGTCATGTGCACAATGGATATGTTGGCAACATCTTGAATGACGTTAATAAGCATCCCTTCTGTAGGTTTATGCACCGTAAGAAGGCATTGAACAAAATTACTTGAACAAACAAGAACCATATAAACTCACTTACAAGTCAAGTCCAACTGCAAACAACATAGACTCCGATCTGTCGATCAGGGTCTATGTTTGTTCTACTGATCACTTCTAACAAACTGCATAGACCCAGATCTGTTGGAGCATTATGTGATGGCAGATCTGGGTCTGTGCAATTTGCAGTTGGACTCGACATATAAATGAGTACATGTATATACAGTAGACCCAACTTAGTATGAAAGTCAAGTTGGAACACATCGCAGAGGTGTATAGTCAGCATCCATTGTGTGACTTGGAGATTAAGGTTAATGACTAATTGCAACTTTTAGGTTTTTGAACGATATTATGGCTTGTGAACTAAGTTACACTAGCAACTTAGTGGATCTTGATGAAACTGGTTGTGTAGTTCCATTTGATAATATCTCAAATAAGTTTTATAGTTGACACTCAGTAACACTGGTTTCAAGATCTGGGATAAGGACAGTTCAAAAGTATAATAACATGTTAACATTATGATGCATTAGAAGGAGTTTTATCAAACTTAATGGCTGAAGAATAGCTTGGATACAAGATCAATGGTCATATCAAACTTAAAGGCTGAAGAATAGCTTGGATACAAGATCAATGGTCATATCAAACTTAATGGCTGAAGAATAGCTTGGATACAAGATCAATGGTCAAATCAAACTTAATGGCTGAAGAATAGCTTGGATACAAGATCAATGGACATATCGAACTTAATGGCTGAAGAATAGCTTGGATACAAGATCAATGGTCATATCAAACTTAATGGCTGAAGAATAACTTGGATACAAGATCAATGGTCATATCAAACTTAATGGCTGAAGAATAACTTGGATACAAGATCAATGGTCATATCAAACTATATTGGGTTTTTTTGAAACAAACAGCAATGCAAGTAGGTTCTTTAGTGATGAGGCAATTGGAGTAAAGTGTCTTGCCCGACGACACACCATAGTAACCAACCAAGGCTCATCCGATGGTAGGATTCGAACCAGCACCCTTTCGACTAAATTGTCAGGCATGCAATCCACTGAGCCACCATGGCAGTAGCCTCTTAAAATATGCAGGAGGACACATCAAGCCTATTCTACATCTGCGAGCCCGCAGGGGTTTTAAAACTGTAAGGTCTAAAGAACATGAGAATTAAATCAAATGGTAACTTAACAGTAAATTGGAGAAGGATACAGTTTGACATCTGGTATGAGTTCAGTAGAACTGAACTGTTACCCATGACATCAGATTCATGGTCAAAGGTAATATGACTTCGATTTTCATACTGTAATTATATGGTGTTTGTCAGGAATGTCATTGATGATTTTGAAACTCTGAATTCTAAAGGAAGAAGAAAAAGGTATCACAATAAGAAAAAGAGCCGCTTTCCTAGATTCCTGAAAATTTATTCTATGTTATAAAGTGCCAGTCCTTTCCAGTGACTCTTATGTATGACAAGAGTCCCTTGCCATGGCAGCCATACTGGATGTGAGATCGGCACCATGTGCATTTAAGACCAACTGGACATCATAAAAAGTCTTTCAGTGAAAACCCCACGGCAATATAACTTTCTGTTCATGAGAAGTTGCAATAAGATTTTCAAGATGGCTGCTGTGGTGGCCATATTGAACTTCATATTGGCACCATTTTTATATATGACCAACTAGGTATCATAAGAAGTCTTTTAGTGAAAACCCCATATTGATATGATCCATTCAGGAGGAGAAGCAATAGCAAGATTTTCAAGATGGCTGCCATGAAGGACAGATTGGATGTAAGATCAGCGCCATTTTCATTTAGGACCAAGTAGACATCATAAGAAGTCTTTTTGTGAAAACCCCATGTTGATATGACCATCCCATTCATGAGTAGTGATAACAAGATGAACGGACAATGGACGATGGACGATGGACAACAGACCATCCCATAAGCTCTTCTGGTCTATGACCAGTAGAGCTAAAAACTAGATGTGATAAGATCTCGCTTTATGAAATTATTATTTTCTAAACATTTCTTTTCAGGCTGCAACATGGATATTTGCATGCTGTTTGAAAAAGGGGAAACAAATCAACGATAAAGAATTAGATCTCATTCTGTAGCAGCTGTCATTCTTGGTGCACAGTTTTATGACAGCTTCAAACATTATCACTGAAATAAAAGGACATCAAAGGATACCAGCTGGTGTTATATACAAAATTTTAATTGCTTTTCTATGGCAACCATGGATTTAAAATCATTAATTTTGACAAATGCAGGTAACTACATGCTGGTAACTACAATTCAAAGACAAAACAGAGTTAAAGATATTATTTTATACATAAATTTTAATGATGTTGAACTGAAACATGTTATGCAAGGCAAACTTTTAGAAGTTCCATTTGATAACAGTATGTTATGGTCTGATCATATCAGTAATGTTACCAAAAAGATACCTAAGAATATCTGGTCACTATCAAATATCAAAGAATACCCAACTGTTGAACACAGGATAATGTTTATACAAGTTGTATTCAACCTCATTCTAACTACAGCAACATCATACGGGGTAATGCTTCTAAAAGAAATATGTTAAAAGTGGAAAGACTTCAAAAACAAGCTGTCTGAATTATCGTTGAAAAGAATGTTGTTAATGGCTACCAATATATGAATGATTTGATGATCATGCCTAGCTATGAAAGATTATGTTTAAGAAAAGTTAAATTTATGTTTAAAGTTTCTATGGGATCTATACCCAACAATATGATTGATATGTATAATAAAAGGACATAATATTAATACAGATGCTAGTTTACCTATACTATGCTCTGTGTCATGTAATAACTTTTTGCTTCCTAAGCCCAAGAGCAAATTATACAAAAATAGTTTTGGGTTTTCTCATCTATCGTCTATACTCGCTTATAATCCAATACCAACTGCAAACTGCATACACCCAGATCTGCCATCGCATAATGCGCCGGCAGATCTGAGTATGCAGTTTGTAAGTACTAATCTGTAGAACAAACACAGACCCTGATCTGCCAGCGCATTATGCGATGGCAGATCAGGGTCTGTGTTGTTTGCATTTGGACCCGGGTTATACGCGAGTATAGATGGTAATCATTTGGAACCTAAAGATGTTCATTAAGCATCATCAGCGTCTTCCTTTCATCACAGATGTTGGCAATATCTAAAATAGGCTATGTCAAACTTTGTTGTATATTGGTACATGTGTATATATTTAATAAAAGCATTTGTGGATTTTTACCTCTATATAAGTGTGCGTGTGTGTGTGTGAGAGAGAGAGAGAGAGAGAAAATGTCTGCAATCATGCAAGCTTGTGTTACACAATGCTTTTATTCTGCTGCTTTTCTGGACTCTAATCAGTAATACTTTTTCTGTTTGATACTTGTTTCCCTACTGCATTTGATATATTGTTTGTACATATCAGGGCTGAGCAAATCCCATAGTCCGACGTCCCGGACTAGTCATTTTTGAAGTCGGGCAAGTAAAATTTTCCAAGTCGCTAGTCTGGGACAAGTGCTTTTTAAAAAAGTCGGGCTAGTCCTTATTTTCGTGCTTTAATCACTATATCTACCTTTATTTGGCCAATCATGCCCTCCGGGCGTACTTAATACTTGATTCTACTCCTCTTCGTGTATACATTTACATCCTGTTACCGCTTGACTGCATATTGGGCTAAGCGACCAACTTATCGGCAAATCAAAACACGTCAAACAAAAGAAAGCCAGTATGATCAATTAGTAGTGTTTTAAGCGGCTTTGTTGCATTGAGTTTACTCAAGCCAGATTATCACGAGCGGCTCACTATGATTTTAATCCAGCGAGTCAGTGTAATTAAATTAATGAAAGGTACTTTACCGACATCAGTGTTGGTTTCTTTTATGAACTGATTAAATGACAGTAATTATTCTTTAATTTTTAATTGATCATACAGATGATTAACTTCCACGTGCGATATTGCTCATGAAGCGAAACAATTACGCTAATTAATGAACTGTCTCTGTTCGTATTTAAAAGAGAAAATGTATGTTATGATCACTAATTATCTGTGCGTGATACAAAAATGATATGAGTAACTTGTACTCGTTTATTGATATTATTTTTGGACAAATATGTACACTATGTACGCAAAATTAAAAAAAAAAATTATTAGGAATTAATTAAACAAAATCTCGAAACTTGATGTATTGTCATAATTGAACAAGTGGCCTACACTTTATTGGTATTAGGGAAAGCCCGACTTAGTATAACTGGGCAGAATTTGGTCATGTATGTACGTTCTTGGCGTTTCGGCTTCCGCCACGCTTCGCGCCTTCGCTTGCTTAGTCCGTGCCGCCTTTTCCACTCCAGACTGACTACTTCAAACAATTCAATAACAACGTGCGCTACAACGCGCACACATATACCTGTAAACATTGTGGTTCTAGTCCTATGTACAGGTATATCAACACACCTTACGATTTCGTGCGTTCAATGAACCCCCTTTGTGGGGCAACCATGCATTGACTGTAGGGTGTGTTAACTGTACTACCCCAATAGCGCGCATTCAATCTAACCGCTTCGTGCGGAATCATGCTGCGCTGGAGGAGTGTACATCTGTAAGTGTCAGGTGTGTTACGAACTGTTAACACACCTGACCAACTAGAAATGTGTTCAATCACATATTTAATCCCCCTAACGGGGGTATATAGTCGTGCATGCCCGAAGGGCGCATACGACTTTAATTCAAGAACAACAACAAGTTATGATCACTTTAGAAGTTGTTGTCAAGCAAGCTGATAGTTACTCTGTGGATAAAATGAGTTTGCTAAATTATTTTCGCAAGGAAGGTAATAACGGCGATTCGGAGAAGGAAAATTTGTTTGAAAGTGGAGGGATAAAACGTAAGACTGATACTGAGTGTGCGGTAGCTGTTTCTCCAAAGAGACATAAGCAACAATCTATGATGGCAAAAAATGTCAAATATGACACTCCTAAGAGACAGAGAAATTTTCAGCCGCATTGGGTTGATTGTTATCCCTGGCTTGAATGTATTGACTCGGAAGGAAAGATGTTTTGCAGTTATTGCAAACAATATCCAAAACTGGCACAGGTTGGAAATTCACCCAGTGTATTTGTCAGTGGAAGTGACAATTTCAGGATTGAACCAATCAAGTCTCATGACATGTCTGGACCCCACAAGGTCTGTGCAGTCACCGGATCCACCTGTTGAAATTCTTGGAACACTCTTAGTGAATACTCCACCTAGTCTCAGTCAATTATGCAAACTATTAGAAATCATGTTTGTTATAAGCCCATCCACTGCTGAGTGTGAACGAGGATTTAGTTCAATGAACCTAATCAAGACTTCTTTAAGGAATTCCTTAAACCAAAAGAGTTTACAAATGCTAATGAACATTTCTGCAAATGGACCAGAGCTTGAGGACTTCAATCCAGACACAGCTATCAACTGCTGGCTTAGTGCTGGTGCAGGTGGCAGACATATACATGGACATTTTTTCAAATCCATCAGCTAAAACATATATTCATGAACCTGAAGAAACCAAATGTATAACAACCAATGCTTTTTAAAAAATTAAATTCTTTTAAGAAATAATTATGTTTTATATTATTTCGTTTGTTTTTTCTATGGATTAAGTACATAGATCTCATCAAATCTCGGCAAGTGATTACCATTTTGGGACCAGTGAAAAGTAAGGTGGGACCAGTGAAGAGTAAGGTGGGACTGGTGAATTTTCTGAAACCACTTGTCCTGGACTAGTGGTTTAAAAAAAAATTTGCTCAGCCCTGCATATGTAAATAAATCAAGGACCTCAAAGGAGATCAGTATTTGTACTAATTGTTTCAGCCCCATAAAATAATGACTTTATTATTATTATGATTATTATTATCAAATAGGACTCCATATACCTAATAAGAAGTCTTTCAAGTGCGGTTGATCCCATGACATTAGTGTTTGCAAGTGCACATTTCTTACTGGCATTAATTTTTGACTCCACATATTTGGGATTTTTGACTCTTTCATCATTGCAAGAAAATCAAACATATATAACTTAACACTGAAACATTCTCATGAGATTAGGGCTTTATACAGCCTAAAGAAGAAAATAATAATAATAATAATAATAATAATAATAATAATAATAATAATGACTTATTTAAAGAAGCTCATTTGGTCAACTGACCAATCTTCCACGAGGCCTTATACAATTACATGTATATGTTGTAAAATTTTAACAAACTGGTGTCTTTAGACAAGAATGCTATTAAAAGCTAGATTATTGATCTACTGCTACTATAAAATATGTACAAGGCATTAAAGATAAGTACATACAGGATTCATACAAAGATTAGTAGTCAACCTGTGTAAAACATTACGGGTGAGTACATAAAGAACATACTTTTAAAGAAGAGTAGTACTGAATTGCACAAAATCATACAAATGATTGTTTCTGTAAATGTTGACTAAGAAGCTTTTTAAAACCTAGGGAAGAGTCAGCTGACTTTATATTCGGTGGAAAAGAATTCCATAGTTTGGCTCCAAAAAAAAAGCACAACTCTTTTTATGAAACTCTGAATTTGGTTTAGATAAATATAAATCGTGGTTCAAGATCAATCTTAGTTCAACTGTATGTACATTTTCCACAAAGTTAAAATTACATTGAAGATAATCAGGAGCCAACCCATGTAAGGATTTGTAGACTAGTAAACCCTTTTGAAGCCGAGTTCTCTGTTGAAATGGAAGCCATTTAGGGGTTTTAAAAAGACTCATTGATGGTGTATCCAAACCAGCATAAATAATAACTCGAGCTGCTCTTTTTTTTTTTTAAATTTCAGTAGTCTTTCTTGATTTTCTGTATCACTATTACCCCCCAGATAGAACAGCAATATTCTAGATAGAGATAAGATTTTATTCTGTTCAAGTGATAAAGCATTAAGTTTACTTTTTTAATGACCTTATCAACTTGCATTTTCCAGCACAAGATATTGTCTATCATAATGCCAAGTAATTTTCCATTTTCAGACTGTTCTATATCTATTCCTTTTAGCATTACTTTGAAGTCATCTTTCTCAGCTTTTTCTCTGGCTCAACTATGATAATGGCTTTTAACTTTGCTGCATTTATCTTCATACTATTGTGCTCACATCAGTTATTTACTTTAACCAAATCCTGATTTAATTTTAGTGCTAAGGTTATGGCGAGTTGATCCAGTGTTATATAATGTTGTGTAATCTGCGAACCTGTTAGTGGTGGATAGCTCAATGTGATGTGGTAACTCATTGCTGTATAGCAGAAAGAGTAATGGTCCAAGAACTGATCCTTGCGGAATATCTGACTTTATGAGTTTCTTATCTGAAAGCTTATTTAAAATAGAAACTTGTTGCCGTCTGCCTTCAAGACAGGATTGAAACCAAGTTAAACTTTCATGGTTAACTTGATATATGCCGAGTTTTTCCAGCAGGATTTTGTGATTAACAAGGTCAAAAGCCTTTGTAAGGTCAAGAAAGACTGTACCTACCACGTTACCTTGATAAATTGCTTTTAACCAATCATCCACCATTCTAGTTAGTGTAGTCTGGTATGAATGTCGTTCATGAAAGCCAGATTGTCATCAATGTCGTACTGTAGTATCATTTATTTTTTCGAGGGTCTTAATTTTTGTGGTTTTGTAAAAAAAAAAAAAAAAGACATTTTCGTGGGTACTTAATTCGTGTTTTTGCCTGTCAAAGTTTGCATATTTGTAGCATCTAATTTCGTGGATTAACCTCTACGGATACCCCCAAATAAAGAATACAAATTAACAAAACTATGACGACAACAAACGACGGCCTCTTCCATGGTTAAAAGAAAACGACCATCTATATCAGTACAAATCAAACACTTGTCAAAATAAATCACTTACACTCAACATCAAAGGGAGCCGACGCAGCCAACAACACTAAGCGAATCGGTTATTAAAGTACATGTGTATGACCTTTCCTTAAAACAATGTCCTTACTTTCTGAAGACCATGGCGTCTTAGATCGGTCGGTTTGGATAATGTCATCATTCCACGTTGGAACCGAACATGTGACCAGCTGCCCCTTGCTCAATGCAATTTGCAATCAGTGTCAACATTTGATATGTTCAGAGCCAATCAAAGTGCGAAGATGCTAAGTAAATTTAAAAACAATGGAATCACTCCTTTGTTTGAGCCTGCCTAGTGTACGAACCAACTTCAACCACTAGACTTTACTTAAACCCTCGTGAATCGGGGCGATTTATGCTGAATGGATAATTGCGACTCAAGCCAAAATGTGTGAACGATTGGACGTTCGTTCGTTGGAATAACGACGTGTTCGTGTACGTCGGTGATTGGACGTCATTATACATGGCTTTAAGAATATTGGACCGGTTTAATTCAACAATTTCTGGTTTATTTACCAGACAAACGTGCGTGTACCAACCGATGTGGTTGACGCAATGTTGATTCAGCGGTTTTGTACGAAAATCAGTGAAGTGTGAGCTTCAGTAATCTGCGATAATTAGTGTATACACAGTGTTCCATTAGTAATTATGCTTCAAGCAATAGTTTTAGTATTTTACAGTCATGTTGTTCATTGGGATTAGGCATGCATGGATAAAATGAGACGTGTTTTCACGAGGATTTAAATTGGTCGTCAAAAGTTTCACTTGAATGAAGAATCGATTCGAATAAGTATTAAATCTAATTTTCATTTATAGTATAATTTCTTATTCTTTCTTTTATTTTCAGTAATATCAGTTTTTGAATACCTTATGCTTTTTTCTCGTTTCTCTCTATCCTTACTTATTTCACAACATATAGATTTAAGGCAGTGAGTGGAAATTACTGCTACCGGATACCGTATAAGATATGTGTGCATTGAAACAATATATCAAATGCTTTAGGATTCTGTTTTTTAAAGGGTTAAATAAAGATAAATAATATTTGTTACCAGATTACAGAAATCACGTTGATTTACCAAATAGAGTTGTTGATCTCTAGGAATCAAACAGTAAAAAAAAATGAGGTGTGTGGGGGGGGGGGGGGCGTCTTTATCATATGTGGCTAATTTTTCGTTGGGTCTATAGCAGAGTCTGTCCACTAACGTTCTCGGCCCATAACGAACTCGGCCTACCCAAATCGGCCCATAATGTACTCGACCGTATTACGTACTCGGTCCACGATTTATATAATAGTAATGTTGATGTAATGTTTTTTTTTTTTCAACAGTCATTTCATTTGTCTTTTAATCGTTGTACGTTTCTTTATGTTTAGTGCATCTGTGTATGATTTTTCGTAAATATTCGTTATGATAGACCCGACGTCCTCTTTTCTTGACCCAGTTTAGTACCTGTAAAAAGTCCATAGTAATGAACAATTTTCGTCTGGAAGTTTTTTGACGACATTTAAGGTGCAGATCATTCAACAATCAGGATTTAATTGATTTTGGTTAAGATATATGAGTATTAAATGGTACAACAACAAGTAATATTCATTATATTCTGAGTAAAAGCGCCTACATGACCACGTTGACATACACTTTAATTAACTTCAAGAGTAAACTGTTGTCAAGAAAATTCAAAACATGTGATATTTTTTACCGTATACCGTAAATTTTGTATCAACAGTAAATATTTTCCAGTATTCTAAGTTTAAAACGTCTCTGTCCTTGCACGGGCGCTATGTTAATTGAGTTAAATGGATATTATTTAAAAAAAAAAAAAAAAAAAAAAGATAAGCGCAGAGACAAAGCAAATATATCTAATTCTTATGTGTTTATTTTTTTTTAGTATAACATTTTTTATCTTTGACATGTCTTATTGCTTTTCTCAATACTAACCGTAATTAAATATTTTATTATATAAATTTTGTGCAATGAGACATTCGAATTACAATTAAGATTGGGGAGATTGCTTAATTAAATTTTTATGGGACGACTCCGTTATGGGCCGAGATATCCAGTCACCCTTTAAATTCGTGGTTCAGGGGATCAACGAAATCCACGAAAATTGGTACCCCACGAAAATCTGTGATGCTACAGTAAATTAAAAGATTCCATGTAGTTTTGAAATTAATTACAAACATGTCTTTCTAATATCTTTGAAAGTGATGATAAAAGTGATATAGGTCTATAGTTATTCATATCAGAAAGATCTCCCTTCTTGTGTATTGAGTTACTTTTGACAGTTTTGGACTGTTTGAAACAATACCTGCAGAAATACTTAGATTGAATATATACATAAATGAAGATGCAATCACTTTAGATGAGAGCTTTAGGAATTTAGCACGTATACCATCTAGACATGTAGCTGTTCTGACATTAAGTTTGTCTAATTCATTTAAAATGAATTCTAGACTTATTTTGGGTATTTTGAAGTTGGGTTTTTTTTTGTTTTTTGTTGCCAAGTTTTGAGGAAATATGCTCATTTAACTCATCACTTGAGTTTTTTGTTTATGTTCACAAAGTAATCATTGAGTGCATTTGCAATTTCATGATGTTCTTGCTGAATGTTACCATTTTCACCACTAATACATCTAAATGGCAGTTTATTGACAGATTTGCCTTTTAAGTCAATGAAGGTTTTCCACAGTTTTCTAAGATTCTTTATTGGAATATTATCTGATATTTCAGTGGAATAGTTAAGTTTTCCTTGCCTTTTGAATCATTGACTTAAACTCTGTTTCTCCATAATCTGTAATAATTGTTAGTATCTTTTAATCTATGAAATCTATCCATTGTCTTAATAGCATTCATTATATCACTTGTGATCCTATTGGGTTGATTTTGTTGCCTAACTCTCTTGAAATTAATAGAAGCATGACTGTTCATGGTGTCAGTAACATTTCTATCCAAATGTCAAAAGCATCTGATGGGTCATCAAAAGATTCAATTATTGACCAAGGGATATCTTTCAGTTCTTAAAAAATATTTGTGCATCAAATCTTTTCATTATTTGATACTTTTTTGAAATAATTTTTGTGTACACCCTTTAGGATAATGATCACTTATGGCATATTGGGGAACTGCAACTTCTTCTATAATGTTGTCAGCATTGTTAGTATAGATGTGATCAATTAGTTTCTGATACCTCTGTTACTCTAGTGGGTACATGACCTATCTATTGATAATCCAGCTTTGATTGTCGTCATACAGCAAATTGTAATTGAAGTCACCTACTAAACAGACTTCTTTGTTTTCTATATACAAAGTTTTAAGCTTACTTTGAAATATGGTATACCAAGCACTGTCAGCATTCGGTGGTCTATATACACAACCTAATACAAATGGCTTTTGGACATTATGTCTTATTTCTACCCAAATTATTTCCATACCATTTGCCTCGAGATCATAGCGTCATTTGAAAGGAATGCTGTCCCTAATGTAAATGAGAAGTCCACCACCCTTTTGGAAAAGTCTGTCGTTTCTTTGAAAACTGTAGTTAGGAATATTAAGTTCATCATCATGAAGAAGTTAATGTAAGAAGGTTTGGCTGAATGCAAAAATATCAATTACTAATTTATTTCCTGAAAGAAGTAATTTGATTTCATCTAGTTTTGGAGAAAGATAATGGATGTTTCAATGGCAGATTTTCAGACCTTTTTGCTTATGCCACTGATTTTGAGACAATTCTAAGTTTTGATGGTCTTGAGATGAATGGCATGGAATACCTGAGTTCAAATTTTCACTATCAATATATGAAACATGATATTCCTCGAAATTATTTTCATTACAGTGTCCTAAATCATGACTATCAACTGTTTTTTTCCGAAAATTTTGTCAGAGTCTTGAAACATTAGCACTTTCAGCAGTTATCTCAGTAACAGTTAACACATTATGATCACTGATTGATGGAGGCAATTATTGGGATTGCACCAGAGGTTATTCCATGGGCATCATCACTCACTGGGATATCTATACATGTAGTTTGTCTTCTATGATGACTGGGAAAATCACACATAGTAGATCTTATAGCTTGTTTCAATGTTTCTGGAAAATTGTGTTTGGTTTTTAAACTTATGGCCTGATCTTCATTGCCATAATACTAAAGCTGCAAAGTTGAGTGGAACATTTTGCTGTGTTTTGTCTTATGTCCATATTGTAGACAGTCATGACACTGAATTTTGCTGGTATGTCAGCATGATTCCACATTATGTCCTGGTTCAAAACAATAGAAATATCTTCCTGATTTCTTATGATGCTTAAGACAGTTAGCATGCTCCCAATCATATTTATGATCTTGGTTTCTATGACTTTAAGAGGAGTCATAGTTGTCCTTTAGTTTTGGGAAAATCTCATTTATGGCATGGAGAAAGTGTGTGAAACCCTTCTTGTTCAAATGGATTTTGTCTTCTGCTGTTCCAGAACTAGTCCAGATTTTGTCTCTTGCCATTAGGTGTTCCAGAACTAGTCCAGATTTTGTCTCTTGCCATTAGGTGTTCCAGAACTAGTCCAGATTTTGTCTCTTGCCATTAGGTGTTCCAGAACTAGTCCAGATTTTGTCACAAATGCATGCTTTGTCTATTATTCTGTAATTCCACTTGTGACATAGATGTTTAATTAGAGCATTCAACTCAACGAATGTCTGTGTCAATTCTTGGACATGCACTGCATAGAAAGACAGTCAGGATTGTCCAAGTATATGTTGTTGAGGATGTTATAAAAATTGGTTTCAACTTGGTGAATATGAACATTGTTACTAACATCATTGCCACCAACACTGATGATGATGGTGTCATATTGAGAAAGGTCACTTTTTCCCATGGCATCTGATATATGACAAATTTCTGCCCCAGGTAGACACTTAAGTTGAACCCAAGGTTTCAGACCTCTTTCATTAACATATTTAATAATGGAGTCTCCAATATGAGAGTGTTTTTTCCAAAATTATCATGTTCTTTGATGTTTTCTCCTCTGTTTTTAGTAGAATCCAGTGTATTATGGAATCCAAAGCTGTTGTCTAAGGTGGGAAGACACTTTATTTCTACATGTGTTTGTGACATTGCTTGGTATCAAGTTTTCCACTGTTGCTTGAGGGACTTGAGGTTTTTTTTCGTGTATCCTGGGTGGGTTTGGAATTATTATTTTCTTTCTAGGTGTTTTCTTCTGTTTTCATAAGCCTGCTAATTTAACTAATGTGATTTTGTGATTCTTCTTTATGAGTATTAACAATTTCTGTTTTCATATTTGTAATGTCTTCCTGCACTGTTGTTAAAATGACAGGATGAAAACTATTTGAAGTAGTGTAGCCATACTTAAGTTGCACAATTTCTGACAGGAGCAAATCTTGGTCTTTATTTAATTGTCTTACTTTCTCCTTCTATGTATCAGTGTCAGTTACGAATCAATAGTATTGAGCATTTTGTTTTAAATTGTAAAAAATACATTTACCATAATTACTCGCGTATAATCTATGTCCAAATGCAAACAACATAGACCCTGATCTGCCGTCACATAATGCGCTGGCAGATCAGGGTCTCTGTTGTTTGTTCTACTGATTAGTCCTTACAAACTGCATAGACCCAGATCTGCCGGTACATTATGCGATGGCATATCTGGGTCTATGCAGTTTGCAGTTGGTATTGGATTATACACGAGTACATACAGTAGTCTCTCGGTAGTATATACGGTAGTCTCTCACATCACAAGAAATATATCTTTAGGAGAAGTAGAAAATAACGAAGTGATTCAATAAATTCTATATAAAATCCATGTGTGGAATGAAGTCAAGCTTGATGTACTCTGGAGCACAAAAATCATGATAATACCTCTATCTCCCAACTGATAACAAAAGGGTATATTGTTTTAATGCTATCCATCCATACTAAAGCTGCAACTGCAACATTTACACGTGCAAATCGCTAAGTTTACTTTACTGCCTGTAAACGCTTACAAAATCGTTAAACGTGTAATCAAATATGCATATGGCTGTCAGTGATTCAGGAACTATCCATTGCAATTAAATTATTTATTTCCACATCTCTGCTTAAGAGGACTGTTTAGTAGTATTTTATGTTAATTTCCTTCCAGGAAAAAGCAGACATTTATGAGAAATTGTTGTAGCACACATTACACGTCATGTCAATTTACTGATAATGCTGATAAAAAGTTCTTTAAACTACATTACATGTATTTACCTTTGCAATACATGTCTGTTAACAGAACCTTTCATTATTAACATTTCAATTTAGAGAAACAGCATTTCATGTTTGAAAGCCACTGCATAGTTTCGTGGTCAATGTATATTTTCATTGTGTACATGTATGTAGCAGCTGGAACAAGATCATGATGATTCCAGGGATGTTTTACTGAAATTGTCATATATATTCAACACGGTTGAAATGCAATGGTAACGGAGGAATGCCAAAGTCAGTTGAAGTAGGGGGAAGTTTCTTTAACAAAATGAAGAAATGCACACCAATGTTGATGAAAGCGATTACATAGCTTCATCATATTTGCGATTATGTCAACCACCAGTGGCAGTAAATTGCCTCCTTAAATTCTCATTTCTAAAGCACCCATGTCTTTGCAAATGACTACACTGTAGTACAAAACAAACCGACTGACCCAAAGTCTACAAATGTCAGACACAAAACTAAACCAATTCAAATTTTACATTAATTCAATAAATGTCAATAAAAGACCGCTAATATCCATATATGTAAATCAAAAAATAAGTTTAAACTCTTTCCCTATACATGGCCTAACTGACACACCATAAATGCCACTGGAGAAGAACATGAGAACTTCAAACTCACTGTCTCTGACCATGGTACACTACATTTAATTTAGAATTCATGATTAGTGACAACCGTAACATCCAACTGATCTGATGGAACAACCTTCTTATAAAGTATGCAATTTCTCATATATCTTACCAGATCAATTCTTCATTTTCATATAATTAATGATTTTCTTCTCTTGAACCACACTTCTGCCTTGCAGGAAGTGCCTTCTCACACACCAGTGAAAACACATCCTACAACTATAGTAGTTTTCAGATGGGTATTAAGAAGGAATGACTGATAATACTGAAGATATCAAAATATATGGATTAATATTTACAGAACAATATGTGTTGAATCGATATAAGACATGCAAGTGAAATGCAAATAATGGAATAACTCAGTTGATAGTATAAATTTCACATACGTTTCTGAAGTTTCTTTGCTATTAACAGTACCGACTGCAACTGTATTTTCTATATGGAATGTTTGAGAGCCATTGGGTCACAGATATGTGTGTAATATAATTCTCTGTGATGGGACTGTACTGACTGGAAGAAGACCAATATAACAGCCTCTATTACACTGCATAGTGATGTTTAAGACCCCATGTGTCCATGTGTATGCAAAATGTAACACTGGTTGCATCTTGTTAAGTCTTTATGCAACATGATAATTACAATGCAATCGCTCAATTTTATCTCTGTCATTATCTATTGCACATAAAATGCAATATCAAATTGTCAATTTTAGCTTTTATAAATACCTTATCCACAAAACAGGTTGTACCTGCACTTTCCATTGTCAGTTTTTTAAGTAAATAATGTAGCATTTTCAATTTATTACACCACACCCTCCCACCCTATGATGTCTGTTCAGATTACCAATAGCCCTTCGTTGGAAGTAAAGTCATCCAAGTCATTCAGCATCTACGTTAGACCACATGACTCCAAGCATACCTTGGCAGACAAATCTCAGGCCCTGTGTTAAAGTTAAGCAATTCAAAGCACAGAATGTGTGCATCATTCATTACTAGTATGTATTGTCAACTATCCAAACACCTAGTCAAAATAATGTTCAAATTAGAAAGGAATACATCTCCACTGCTGTGAAAATGGAGGAGCTGTCTGCTTACTTGTCACCTCTTCAATCATGCACAAACCATTGGAGAATTAAAATACTTATTATGCCTAAAATGCACATAAAAAATTAATGACAAGCTTTTGTGTGATCAAGATGTCTTCCAGTAAGGAAAAGAGCAAAATCACGATTTTGAACCAGAAATATACCTTATGGATATGAATGGAATGAGGGAACAATTCCAGCAAGCAAACATTTATTATTTTTGACGGGGATATTTCAGAACAAAAATTCTTCGTCCACCAATGGAAATTGGGGCCACCATACAGCCCTAATTAATATAACAGAATAATCCCTGTTCCAAATCCCTTTTAGCTCAGTTATACAAAAACAAAAGCCTGAGGTTGATGATGCAAATTGATTAACATGTTTATTTGCATGTGTAGATTTTCAACCATTTAAGCAATTGAAAGTATTAGTTTTTGGCACTTTTGAAACTAAACCTTTTTCAATAGAAATCACACAAAAACTGCTTGATCATGACCAATGAAATTAAGTAAGCATATATTTAAATGCAAATTATATGCATGTGACGTGCATGATTTTCAGGTGTGTCTCATAAAACTGATGTCATCATTGTGGGTCAATCAATAATGCACAAGTGAGCAAATAAATGCAACATATTTGTAAATATGTACTATATTCAATGTATTAAACTCACATTCCTTAATAAACACAGATCCCTTTCTTGGGTTAAAACCTGCATAAAAATAGCCACTTCTCAGTAGGGGTGAAATGATTCATTGATATATCAATGCATTGATACTTTTCCCATATCGATACAAGAGGCGAAGAATCGATACAAAACGATACTTACCCTATAGAAGTTACTTTAATCTTCAGCAGTCATGAATAATTATTAGTCGTTTGCCTTTTCATTCTTTAAACTGAGAATTTATCTGAGATGGCCGTTGCAGGCACAGGCATTAATGTTTGTCAGCAAAAAAAAAAACTCTTGAAAACACCCACTCACCTTTTGCAAATTAACACAAGGTTACATGGTTCTAAATGTGTCCCCCCCTCCCCCCCCCCCGCCCTTTCACCGATTACGTGCTAATTATTTTATCCCATCAGCATGTTCAGCCACTGATAATATATATCAGCATAAAGGAGACTTTCCTAATTTGTTCCCCATGTATGGTTGAAATACTTTACTGATCATTTAATAGCTAATTTTACATGAAGTTTCTCTGCTGCTTCGTATCTGGTCTATATGCATCGAATTTAAATGCTCCACTTCTGGTAGGTCACTCAGTGAAATGTTAACTTTAAATTCTGATTGGTGGTTATTGTTTGTTGCAGTTAAGGGTGAAACGATTAATCGATATATCGATACTTTTTCTATATCGATACCCATATCGATACAAGAGGGGAAGAATCGATACAAAACGATATTTACTCTATGCAAGTTACTTTAATCTTCAGCAGTCGTGAATAATTATTAGTCATTTGCCTTTTCATTCTTTGAATTGAGAATTCATCTGAGATAGCCATAGCAAGTACATGCACTCATTTCTGTCAGTAAAAATAAAAACAATTGACAACACCCACTAGCCTTCTACAATTTAACACAAGTTGACTAACTCACGTGGTTCGAATTCTGCCCCCTTCTCCCTCCCCAATTCCATGCTAATTAGTTTATCTCGTATGCATCTTCAGCCACTGACAACATATATCAACGGAAAGAAGACATTGCAGATTTCTTCCCTATGTATGATTTAAGCACTTTACTGATCATTTAATAACCACTTTTACGCGAAATTTATCTGTTGCATCGCATCTTGTCTACTTGGATCGAATTGAAGGCTACACATCCAGTGTGTCATGCAGTGTTACATGCAATTCTGATAAGTGGTTATTGTTTGTTCAAGTCCAGGGTAAAACAATAACCACCAATCATAACTAATTGTAGCGTGTTCACTGCGTGACATACCGGAAATATTGGCATCCAAACTCTATAGAAATAGATACAAAGCAACATAGAAACTTTACACAAAAGTGACTATTAAATGATATGTGTAAAGTACTTAAATCATGCACAGGGAAAAAATTTGGAATATCTCCTTCTACGTCGATATATGTAATCAGCGACCGAACCTAATAGCACAGAATCGGCAAGGAGGCAGATTGCAAACCGCACGAGTTATAGCCACCTCGTCAATTTGTAGAAAGGGAGTGGGTGTTGTCAATAATTTCCTTTTTCACTGACAGAAACAAATGTCTGTGGCCACGGCAGTTGATTTGCATCTGCAGGAAGTACAATGTGAAGGATTTGGCTATTAGTCATCTCCGCTGCCACAATCGGATTTGTTATAGATAAGAATTTCCGTGTACAGGGAAATTGCACTGTTTCTTCTGTTTTGAAGATAACACCGTAATCTCTTCAAAATTTAAGTGATGACATGAAACTGGCAATACAATGTTTAAAAAACATTCATTCAATGTAAAACAAAGGGCGTGGTGACCAGAAGGAGTCATGCATATGATCGAATGGAGCAACCTGAAATGGCCTAAAAGGGTGAATAAAAATCACCAACAGCTAGTCTGTTTAGAAGTTTTTTTTTTGGTTTTTTTTTTAAAAATCTTTTCAAGGATGAATGTCATATGAACAGATGATAAGTCTACATTTGTTTGTAATCTGCATACTGGAAATACACCCAATATGTCAACACACAAAAAAATGGCACCACCTACCACTGACAGACATTCTAAAGATGAAAAGACCATCAAGTTGATGTGTATCGATAATGTATCGTATCGTAGGCTGTGTATCGAGAATCGTATCGATGCGTGGCAGAGGTGTATCGTTTCACCCCTAGTTGCAGTCCAGGGTAAATAATAACCACCAATCAGAATTGCCCGCAGCTTATTCACTGCATGACACCCCGGAAGTATTGGCATCCAAACTCGATCCAGGTAGACACAAAGCAACTGAAAAACTTCGTTCAAAATAGTTATTAAATGATCTGTAAATTACTAAAGAACAAGTTTGGAATATTTCTTTTTACGTTAATATTGGTAACCAGTGACTAAACATGCCAACAGGATAAATAAAATTAGCACAAATTCAGCAAGAAGGCAGATTTCAAACCATGCAGGTTTGTCACCTTGTGCTAATTTGTTAATTTTGTATAGAAGTGGAGTGGGCATTGTCAATAGTTTTCCTTTTCACTAACAGAAACGAGTGCCTGTGGCCATGGCAGTTGTTTTACATCTGCAGGAAGTACAATGTGATAGATTTTGGTTGTTAGTCATCTCCACTCCCACACCTGGACTTGTTCTAGATAAGATTTTCCTTGCAGTTGGAAATTGCACTATTTCTTCTGTTTTGAAGATAACACCGTCATGTCTTTCAAATTTAAGTGAAGACATGAAATTGATAATAAGATCTTTTAAAAGCATTCATACAGTGCAAAACAATGGGTGTGGTTACCACGATGAGTCCTGGATCCGATCAAATGGAATAGCCTCAAATGGCCTAAATGATTGAATTAAAATCACTAACAACTAATATGTAGTCTGTTTGGATGTACATGTACTTTTTTATATCTTGTCAAGGATGAGAATGGCATATGAACAGACGCTAAATCTATGTCTTCTGTAATCTGCATATTATTAATACAACCAATATGTCAACATATATAAAACAGCACAACCCTACCACTGACAGACCTTCTCAAGATGAATAGACCATCAAGTTGATATGTGTATTGACAATGTATCGTATCGGAGGCTGTGTATCATGAATCGTATCGATATGCAGCACAGGTGTATCGTTTCACCCCTACTTCTCAGCACATTTGTCTGGATCCTAGCAAGCTTTGTGGGAAGGAAACAGCAGGTAAAACCTGCCTATAATATTATTTATTTTTCTCAAAACTTACCACCATATATGCCTGGTGTATTGTTACCTTAAACTTTGTGAGCTTAAATCAGTCTCAAAAAAACATTTCTGGCCCTCAAATAGCTAGAAAAAAATATTCTTGCTCTGATTTGTAGAAAAAAGGATCTAATTATATCTATTACAAAAGTTGAAAAACAAAAGTCCCTCAAAAGGACTGATGCTCTACTGGCTGAAATGAATTTAGAGGAATTGAAGATAAGACCATTATTTCTTTGTAACTGCTGAGTGTTGAAACCATCTTGGATAATTTTTAACCAATAACAAGATTTTCTAATTATCCACTCTGGCAACCATACTGGATTTAAGATCAGCACCATTTTCATTTAGGAAAAACTAGACATAATTAGAAGTCTTTTGGTGAAAACCCTATGTGAATATGACCATCCATTCAGGAGGCATAGCAATAACAAGATTTTCAAGATGGCTGCCATAGTGGCCATACTGGATGTTAGAACACCATTTTCATTTCAGATCAACCAAACATCGTTTTAAGTCTTTTGGTGAAAACCCCATGTCAATATGACCATCCATCTAGGAGTTGCAACAACAAAATTCTGAAAATGGCTGCTGTGGTGGCCATTTTGGATGTTGGATCGGCACCATTTTCATTTAGGACAAACTAGACATCATAAGAAGTCTTTTAGTGAAAACCCCATGATGATTGGATGACAGAGGATGGACAACAGACCATCCTGTAAGTTCACCTTGTCTATGGCCAGTAGACCAAAAAAAAATTATGGCCAGTAGACCAAAAAAAAATTATCTTCTGGGAAATGAAAAAAATATCCTGGTTAAAAAAAAAAATCCCAATCCCTGCCCCTCCCCGAAATAGAAATGGTCGGTCCTTTACTTGTAGTGGCTGACCAAGAGGTGATAATCCATGAATGAGGCATGCCTGTACATGTAATAGTACATGCAGTTGCAGTGGCAGTTACTTCAAGACTGTTACTCCCACTAGTAAATCGGGCTTTTAGGAATGAAAAATGATAGTATCCATTCGACCTATATTATCAAAATTATTTGAAAAGCAAATAGCTATGCAGGTCTATGAATTTTTTTAAAACTTGTTTTCTATTTCACAAGGCACAATCAGGATTTAGAAAATATCACTTATGCCATACAGAACTCACCAAATTTTCAGATCTTTGGCAACAAGAAATGGATATTGGTTCTTTGACTGGGATTGTTTTCCTTGACTTCAAGAAAGAGTTTGATCAAATTGATCATGAAATTCTGCTGCACAAGTTGAACTGTTACAGGTTTGATAATTCTTCTTTAAACTGGTTTAGGTCATTCCTAAACCAAAGGTCTCAACAAGTACCCATTGGCAATATTACCTCACAGACTCGCACTATTCATTCATGGGTCCCTCAAGGTTCTGTTTTGATCCCTCTCCTCTTTCTTATTTATGTAAACGATCTTTCATTTAATAATAAATCCACAAATACATATTTGTTTGCAGATGATGCAACTTTGTATACATCTAGTTCTGATACTGAAGTTATCCAAACAAGATTTGACTCGGACCTTATTAGAGTTCAAAGTCGGGCACAACAAAAAAAGATGGTAATTAATAAAGGTAACTCAAAATGTACGATTTGGGGGATATCACAAAAACTTCATAAGTTAGGGAACCCAAAATTATCTCTTACAATAAATAATCATCAGAAAATGTCAAACATGAAAAACTTGTAGGTGTGTCTGTAGATAATAATTTACAATGGGATGACTACATTGACAAGTTTTGTAAGCACTGTCATCCAAAATTGCTCTACTCAGCAGAATCAAGCAATATTTACCTACCGAAACTTGCATTCTATGCTACAATTCATATATTTTTCCAACAATCGATTATTGTTCAACTGTATGGGGAAAATGTGCCAAATCTCAGCTAGACAGAATTTAAAAACTTCAGAAAAGGGCAGCATGCATTATTTTAGCATCTATTGATTATTCATCACAAGCAGTGTTTACAGAACTAAAATGGTTTACAATACATGTATATGAAAGAATTCATTTTCACAAGGCAGTTCTTGTATATAAATGTTTACATGGAGCTGCACCAGAGTATCTTCTGGATTTATTCAAGCCTTACTCAACACATTACCAGTTGAGATCAACATCACATGGAAACCTTGATCCACCGAAACCAAGAACAGTAATTTTACATGTAAGAAAAGCTTCTAATACTCTGACACAGTTCTGTGAAACAAGCTTCCACTGCATGTAAAATCTGCAGAAAATATTACAGTAATTAAGAAGAGATATCATGAGTATGTATATGTTACTAATAAATTATAATAGAATTTAGTATTTATAATACTAAAGACACGTTAAAATAAATAGTAATTACCATTGCCTTTTGTATGACACAGATTGTTATACTTTTTTCTTAAAATATATAAAGTATCATTATTATTATTATTATTATTATAATTATTATTATTATTATTATTATAACTTGTATGCCCTGTCATGAAATGACCCATACATTCAGCTTGCATCAAAATGCACGTAAAACCTGCACTTAATTATCATTGCTGCTCACATCACAGTATTCGATATTACCCGATCTCAGTACTTCATTGTTAGTTTATGACTTGAAGCCTGAATTAATTTAGTTAACTTCTCAGGTCTGGTGATCTGTTTAAAGAGTATGTAAATGACTGAACCTGAAAAATAAATTCTTGTGAAAAGCACAGACATGCCCAGAACAAATCCTATTTACACCTGCTGGTATGTACACAGTATGTCTTCCAAAATCAATCAAAAGCAAATTTGTCCTTCCTATTAACCATGTTTAGATACAAAATTGAAGAAATAACACAATTTATTTGTGCTTTTATAATGTATCAGGGACTAATATTTATTCCATATCGACAGAAAAATTTAAAAACTAAAATTCTACGTTGGTAAAACATATTCCCACACGACTCCCTTTTGACCTCCTGGAGTAGGTAGGTGTGTGTAAAGCCTTCCCAAGAAGCAAATGTCAGTTGGGTATGTGCATTTGCATTGTCTTTTCATGCTAATTAAATATGTACAGGGTTCTTGGGAATGCCAGGATTTATGAATATGTCAGCCTTCTCTTTATCTTTTGTTTTGTTTTGTTTTTTTTTTTGTTTTTTTTTATTTTTCGTATTTTCTAGTTTTAAAAAATGGGATCCACGCCTGACCCGCGTTATAAGCGGGTTCGCGAGTTATCCGGGCGCGAGTTATCGAGGGAGCGGTATACTAGGAAAGCATGTACACAGTTCTTTTAAGAACTATCTAAACAATCACAATCTACTTCATGAAAATCAATCTGGCTTTTGAAAAGACCATTCTTGTAAAACTGCACTTATCTCTATGACTGACAAGTGGCTGAAAGCCTTAGATGAAGGACAGTTAGTTGGTACTGTAATGATTGATTTTTGAAAGGCTTTCGACCTAGTGGATCATGAAATTCTTCTTGAAAAGTTAAAAATCTATCAATGTAGTGAAGATCTTCTTAAGTAGTTCACATCCTACTTAAGCAATAGGTCTCAACAGGTAACATTAAATGGACACCTATCTGAAACTAAAACAATAAGTTGTGAAGTGCTACAAGGTTCTATCTTGGGGCCCTTGTTATCTGTTCTGTTCATAAATGACCTACCCCTAAAAATAGGAGATGCAGTCTCATCAACTGACATGTATGCTGATGACACTAATTTGTTTGATGCTCAAAGCAATCAAGCTGAAGTTGAAAAAAAACCTTCAAACTGCTCTTAACAGACTTAAAATATGGTGCAAGGAAAATGGTATGATCCTCAATACGGACAAAAACAAAAATCTTGCTGATAAATACTCAGCAGAAAAGAGCAAGACTGCAAACTGATATGATGCATGTTCTCTATGATAACAGTGATCTGAAAATGACTTGTTTAGATAAAATTCTTGGAATATTTGTAGACAATAACTTGCAATGATCTCATATATATATATATATATATATATATATATATATATATATATATATATATATATATATATATATATATATTATATTTCAAAGAAAATAAACTCTCATCTCTGGCTCCTAAAGAAAATCAAGGCCTTCATTCCATTACAGTACAGAGTTACATTTTACAAAAGTAATATTCAACCACATCTTGACTACTGTAATATAATTAGAGGAACACATCTGCTAAAAATATGAGAGAAATTTCCAGACTCCAGGAAAGGGCATGTAAAATAATTATTGATCAGCAAAACAGAAAATGTTCAAAATGCAATGCTTACATTCAAAATATTACCAATGCATGAAAGAATATATCTGAGAAAGGCCAAAATGATGTCCAAGATGTTTACAAAATCTGCCCCAATTTACCTAAACACCATTTTCCAGGAAAGAGAACCTACTGGTACCCCAAATCTAAGATCATTAAAAGCGCAAAATTTCAAAGTACCCAAGCCAAAAAAGGAGCTATTCAAAAATAGCTTTCAATTTTCAGGTGCGCTTGTTTGGAATAACATTCCACATGATATTAAATCAGCTCCTAGTATATCTTCCTTCCACAATAGTAGCATTAGATGGATGAAATCATTTTTAAAAAAAAAAAATTTAAAGTATATGTTACACCACCCACCTCCTGTGTTTCATTTTCATTTCTGCAGCAATGCAGTGTTTACATTAATAGTTGTTTATATACTGTGTATTTGCTTGCTTGTGTATGTGTGTGTGTGTGAACATATTATTTTTAGCTTGTATTTTATATGTACATAATTGAGGGCCTCAAGGTAGATTAGTTCTCATTTGTAACTAATTGAGTCAACCTCTGAAAATAAAGTCTTTACTATTATTATTATTATTAAACATGGTGGAATGTGATTCAGCTATTGTCCAAGTGCTGCAGGAGTCTGCGCAAAAGTGAGAAACCACACTCCATCAATATGGTTATTGAACCAAGGAAAGTGAATGATGCCCACTATTCTTGCACAGCAGGGTACATTTGATTTTGGGGTTTTTTTTACCCTCATACTGATAAGTTTGGTTTAATGAGGTGTAACACCCATTTTCAGCACATGATAGGATATACATGGCAGCCAGTATATTTGGTGGAGGAAGAACCTGGGAAGAACCATTGACCCATAGGAAGCTACTGACAAGCTTTCTCACATACCTAAGTTGGCCAAACCGAGACTTGAACCCATGTGGACAGAGGTGAGATGTCAGTGATCTGTAAAGGCAATCACCTTAGACCACTCAGCCACCAAGGGCCCCAACAAACAACATAGACCCTGATCACTTCGCACGGTATGAGATAATTTGTTTTCAATGCATACAATTCTGCACTGGGTGGAGGTCTATTCACACCCATCATCGGTAGCCCAAGGGTTTAGTATGCACACATGGGATTAATCTTGATGTTCATCATCTCAGCAGCCTCAACATATACAAGTCATGCTCAATTGCATTTTTTTAGATCCGTGAATAAACAACACATCAAGACAATTACAATGCCTACTCATTTGCATTGATTTTTTGGGGTATTAAACCTAATGAAACTGTTTCAATTATTTCACAGACACATGCTTTTCTCACCTGTAATGTTATTACATGATATTATCACTGTTCATGCATGATGTTATCACACTGTTGTGTACCATGATCATAAAATGAAATAATTATGATTCTTTTCAGGTTAAAGTTTTCCCATTAATAATTCACTGAATCCTGGAACATTAGAGTGCATTTATATGTACTATACTATTTCTGGTCTGTAATGTTATTACCATCTATACTCGCTTGTAAGTCAAATCCAACTGCACAGCCCACATCTGCTATTGCATAATGCACCTGCAGATCTGGGTCTATGCAGTTTGTTATGAGTAATCAGTGAAACAAACATCACAGACCATGATCTGCTCGTGCATTATGTGATGGCAGATCAGGGTCTATGTTGTTTGCAGTTGTACTCGACCTATAAGCAAGTATATACAGTACATGATATTATCATTCTTCATACCTGTCATCACAATCTTGTACACCATAATAAGGAAAGGATTAAAATAATTAAACTTTAATTTTTTTTCTACAATTTAATGTCAGTTTTTATGTCTTTAATATTAAAGTTGGATACTTTAAAATCATGCATTCATTGCTCTGTGTAATAAAATGATATCTTAATTAAATACAACACTATACTGTTTGGCATATTTATTCTTGGTACTCCTAATTTCTCGAGTTGGACTCCTATTTTATGAGCTGTTACTCCATTTTATTCAAGTTGGGGGTCCAGGACTCAGGTTTTAAAATTCTAGTGAGAACTCTGATGTACATTGTCATATGGTGAGGATCTCAATAGTTTCAAGGTACTCCAGAGCTGAGACTCTTAGGGGTAAGGATGGACCCTGGGGCCAATGTCGGTTGCATGGATGTGCCAAGAAAGTGTACACAATTGGTTGGGGGAGGGGGGATCTTAACAGTTTCCAATTTATTACCCAGGACTGAGGGTTAGGCCGTCAAGTTTACACAGAAATTTTAACATTTACACCACCACTGGAACACAAAATGATTCTGTTTTAATGTGAACTATCCACTTGCATGCCAGAACTGGCAATCTGTAGCAACTGTGAGTTGCTGTCATTAAGGATATTGACAAGAAAAGTCTTCTCAATTAAATCTGAAAATAATTTTTTCCCACATTAATTCAGATTACTTGGCAAGATTATCTACCTGTTTACCTAAGCTTCCGCTTGAAGACAAGGAAGAATCCGTCAGCTTTAGAAAATAATTGCAATATGAATTCTATGTGGAAAGTTTTTAACAAACTAGGGGCAGGTAAACGTTCCACAAGGTCATCCAAAATCCAACAACTTAGCCATGAAGGCCAGATTATTGATGAGGATGTTGAAATAATGTAACATTTTTTGTCTATAAAATCTTTAATTTACAAATCAAATCAATAAACTTTACATGTTTGGAAAGGTATTTAAATTCCCTGTCTATTGGTTATTTTATTTTATTTTAGCTTTTTATTGCACTGATATATTAACCCTAGGGAATTATGCAGGAGCACTGTGGATGTTGTTATATGTTTTCAACTTTTTAACAAATTACACCTATGTACCTAATTGCTTGTATTTGTTTGTACCTAATGAATAATAATGAATTTATGATGCACAAACTGATCAATGAATAACCTAAATTATGTAATGTGAACATTGATATCTCACATTAGTGAAAAGTTATGATTGATTAAAAGTTTGGTGGCATTTTTTTTATATACAAAAACCAACAATTTAATAAATAGAATTCATATGCAAGTATTTTATTTAGTTTTAACATAAATACAAACATGAACAAGGTTTTGGCAATGTTCATGAAAATCTATTTTAACCAACAAGAGTGAATTCATTCATGAAATGAAAAACTGAATGTAGAAAGTAACAGCAATATGTCAACCAACTAAATCATTATCAAAATACAATTTTAACTACCATCATGTATATAGAACAAAATTTATTATGCAGTACTGGATAGAAATAAGAATATTTCACTGGTTTAAATATTCCAGGAAACAAACCTCTCTGGCGTAATATAAAAATGTTAACGTGTTAAAATGGTTAATGCTGTCTCCCATTCAACTATACCGAGTAGTCGGTAATCACATGTACACATGATGGCTATTTTTTCAGTACTTCAGTTTGGATATTGAAGATACCTGACTGGTGACTTAAATTGTGTTAATTGGCTGCTGGGTGAGTACTTTTTCCCCCAGAGACCGCGTGCCCACTTTTAAGCGACTTGTGTATATGTTTCATGTGATTGGTTATCACACTGGTGCTACCCCCCAGTGTAGGAAATATCGGTACACCATTGGCAATATTTAGTTTTCTGTTTGCCGCCGGCATCAACAGTTGTCAAATACTTCCAAACCGGATATCATTTGCCATTTTGAATAAGATCGAGATCCTAAGTTATGTCATTTTGTCATGCATTTTATTTATCCTTTAAACAGAAGGCAGATTTTGTAAACATTTACATGGGCAACATGAAACAATCTCCTTTATATGTATAAACATGACAGCCCTAATTGAGGAGCTATGTCTCTTAAGGGTAGGGATGGACCTTGGGGGTCAATGTCAGTTTCATGTATACAGTATAAATTTGTCTTTCATTGCCCAGTAAATGTAATATGAAAAAAAAAATTTATACATGGTTATAGGGTGGGGATTTTTCATACTTTCAATGTCAAACCCCATGTTCTAAGTGTGTGTGTGTGGGGGGGGGGGGGGGGTTGGAAAGACCCAGGGATACCAATGTGATATGTGTTGATACTTGGGTCAAAGATCAAACATGCTATTTTTCAGACAGGTCAGGGAAACAACTTACAAGGTTATTTGATATTGATGTGAAATCACCCCTATTTCCCAAGCCCACCCCCATAGGCTAGATCAAAATTCCAAAAGTGCTAGCAAAATCTACCCACATGGGACTATCATTGACTCAAGTTTCATTTGACTCACTTTAATGGTGAAGGAGGAGTTTAAGAACATTACACATATACAACCATACACATGTCTAGTATATGACTATGCATATGTACATAAACATTCGTATGGACTGTATCATAAGGCCCCTACACTGCTTTCAAAGCAGGATAATTAGGTTTATACAGGAAAACTGTGTACATTTTTTATGGCTATTCAGCACCTCCATGCCCCATTCTGATTCAATGACAAAATCCTGACATGTCCAGCCCACTACACTGTGGGTGGATAAAGCTCCTTTACAGATGGGAAGAGCATAATGATGTAATTATTGTCCCCACACTTTTCAAAGAAAAGATACGGATTATGTTACTGTACCCTGCCAATCTAGACATGCATGCGCACTTGAGTAATGTTTCATAACTCCTCCTACACCATTAAAAATTGAGACTTCAAACCTTGGGATGCAACTGGGGGTGATCTGTAAATATGCACAGTGGTTTTAAAATTTTTGAACTGCTCCTGGGGGTGGAACTCAGGGTGTTTTACATAAAATCAAAATAATTCCCAAATTATGAGACTAACATATCTGAGAATTGCTGTGTGTGCAATTACTAACCCGAGTGTCAACATATGTAAGATCTGGATTTTAATGGAACCCCTGGGTCATGTCATGGAGGCATTATAGTTGCAGTCCTGAAAAACTACTTAGGAAATACTGAAATCATCACTGTATTATGTATATAGGTTACAACATCTGTATTGGAAAATATGAAAACGTTTTTGTTGAGCGATATTGCACGATGTTAGGAGTGCAGTATCGTTCAGTTAAAATAAGTTCATAATTTCCCATTTAAATGTAGTATCTTCTTTATTATATACTCATTTCATATCTAGGAGTGATTCAAAAGAATATGGTAAACCCATTTTGTCTCCCTATACAACGCATGGAGGAAATGAGGTAATTATCTTTCACAGCAGATGCCTCTTTTTGAAGCATGTGTGCAGTAGCGGCGCAAGGAGGGGGGAGTCGGTGGGTGGGTGGGTGGCAATTGCCTCCGGGTGCCAGGTAAAGGGGGAGGCGCCATTGGGAGAGGGTTTTTTTGCAGCTGAAATTTTCATAGTATTTTACCTCACCTTAGTGCTACGATGGCAATCCTTCACAAAACTTATATTTAGGAAGGAGGGGGAGGGAGGTTGGCAACTGACATAAAAACTGTTTTCTGTGGCAATGTAGGGGTGCCACTGAAGAACATTGCTCCCAGGTGCCTCGCACCCTCATGCCACCACTACATGTGTGTGTCACCAACAGTAACACTCATTATGATGTAACATTCACACATCATCATAGACATACTAGGGGATTATTTAAAATTGCAACATTGAGGACAAGAATTGTTTTTTGACACATGTGTCATTCAGTATGAAGCAGTGTAGTGTGGAGAAATACAGCACTATTCCAACAATGTAAAGTTAAAGGAGAAAAAAAAATGAGTATATACTAAATACACTTAAATACACTCATCAAAGATGAATTTAGATATGCAACTGGCATTTATCCCTGGGTTTATTCTTATCACCAGGGACTTATCCCCTGGGTCATAACATAGAAACTATTGCAATCCCTACTCTAAAACCAAATATACACTTTACTGGACATAAAAGACAAATTCATAAATGTATCTGATATTGGCCCTGGGATCCATGTCTTACCTATAACGGCTTTGATCCTGGGTTATACTTAAAAATTATTGAGATTCCTACTCAATAAACACATACAGTATACATTTTCTATGCATGAAAAATTGGCGAGGGTCCATCCCTTGGACTTAGCCCCTGGGTCATAACATGGACACTTTTTTTAAGATTCCTGCCCTAAAACCATATATGCACTCACTGGGCATGAAAAGATGAATTCATATATACCAGGGATTTTTCTGGGTCTGTCTTGGGGCCAAAATTGCAGCCCCAGTGCCAAAAAATGGGTCCGGGCCATTCAAATATACTACAGATGTGATGCATGAGGGGCATTACTGGAGTAAGCAGGAGGCTAAGCACGTATAAACAAGCATCTCCACTCAAGTGCTTGCTTGAGAGGTGCTCTTTAAAGATCAATAAAATCACATTACACAGGTAATATAAAAGCAACTGTTCCCACTCCACATGTTATATTTTAAAACCTGTTTTTTGGTGGCTAATAAGAAATAACAATAGCGTGGGGAACATCGTCAGCGGAAGGATTTATATTTGCTCAGCCTCTATCCTACTCCAATTATGCCCCCCATCAATCACATCTGAAGTATGCTTGGATTGGAACCCATTATTTTTCATAAGCCTTTGGCCTCACATATATAAACCAGCATGTTTAAAGAAAGATAACAAAAAAAACACTAAAAAGAAATACAGTCACTTCATTCGCAAAACTGCTTGCATACATTTTTTATTTAAATTTATATCCTGTAAATCAGACTTTTTAAAATTTTTGGATGGGGTCCAATCAGCTGTTTTAACATGTCCCCAATGGGAACATCATCTCCTATACATTGCAGATGTCAATACTGAATGATATGAATTGGCTTTTAAATACTCGGTTTCAATTCCCAACATGTGTAGCACCGCTTTCAACTACATACTAATATGCTACTTGTAAACACTTTAAAAGTCCTAAATAGGTCCTAAATTGTTGAAACTAAGTGCTAATATAATACACAAGTCAATAGTACACATCATAAACTTAGGCCTAAAATGTTATAAATTTTGTTATACCTTAAAGAGGGCAAGAATTACACCACTACATAAGGGCAATGAGAAAAAATCTTCCAGAAAACTACAGACCTTTTTTGGTCCTACTGACCATTTCCACAATTATTGAGAAACATGTTGCAAAACAATCAATACTTTCTTACATACAAATGACCTCCTACATCAACACCAATCAGGTTTTCTATCAAACCACTCATGTCATACTGCACTAATAAAGACAACAGATAAACAGCTTGAAGACACTGATAAGGGTAACATAATAGGATCTATCTTTTTAGATCTAATGAAGGCATTTGACTTTGTTGACTATAACATACTTATTGGAAAACTAGTTTATTACAATTTCAGTGCAAAAACCATTTCCTGGATACAATCTTATCTTCGTGACAGAACCCAGCAAGTGCAACTAAACAGTACTCTATCAAGTGCTGGTTGTATAAAATATGGTGTGCCTCAGGGCTCAATCCTAGGACCTATCTTGTTTCTCTTATACATTAATGACCTGCCATTGTCTACAGAAAATGCTGAAACTGATATGTATGCAGATGCAACATTTCACACATTGGGTCAAAACAGCAACAGAAGCTATAATCCTAGCCCAAATGCAAACAACATAGATTCTGAGCTGCCATTGCACAATGCACCGGCAGATCTGGGTCTATGCAGTTTGTAGGGACTAATCAATAGAACAAACAACACAGACCCTGATCTGCTGGCACATTATGTGATGGCAGATCAGGGTCTATGTTGTTTGCATTTGGGCTAGGATTATACACGAGTATGTACGGTATTATAAGATAACTAAAGTAAGTCACAACTGTTTCTTCAGACACATTATAAGAACTGTTTCCCCACCCTGGACAGAAACACCAAATGATCCAGCTGCACCATGCAAGGTAATACATGTACTGCATTTTGGTGCCTTTCACCCTGAAGTTACAGACGAGATTGATAGCTTTCACAGAAAATCTTGTACTTTGGAAGTTTGTTCTGATATACCACACCTAATAGTTGCAACTTTACCTTCAGAGGGCTAGCCTCTCTGAAATATGGCAGTATAAGCAGGTTCTTGTGTCATTAGGGAGTCTGGTATGAATATCAACAATACAGTAAAACCTGTCTTGAGCGACCTCTGCTATGAGCGACCACCTGTCATTTCCGACTACAATCGTAAAGCACGGATCGATTTTATTATATAAACGTACAGTCGTGATCGACCACCTGCAGAACGCGACCAGCGATCACGATTTCTTGGCACAATATGCATTTCGACACTGTTATGAAAGACCGCATCGGAAAAACAGAGATAAACACAACTGAACTTTATTTAATCCTTTGTAACCGCGACCACTTAAAAAGTAAAGAATGTAGGCTGGGCTACCGCTTTCGTAAATTTTACAGGTCATGCATGTATTGTTATATGTTATGGATTGTAACCCAGACTAGAGTATCACGAGAACTGAGACAAACACCACTGAATTTTATTTAATCCTTTGTAGCAACGACCGTTTAAAAAGTAAAGATTGTTCTGAACAAAACAAACTATCGAACAAAAAAATTAGGCTGGCTACCTGTTCTGTAAATTTGACAGGTCATGCATGTATTGTTTTATGTTATATATTGTAAACCAGACAGTACATGCAGATTGTTCATTCGGAATTACCTCGGCTGTTTCTGAGAGACTAAATTTCGATCCGTAGGATTGACCGCGAAGTTGCGAATGGCTGATTGTTCTAAAATAACACTACTATCACGAGAACTGAAACAAACACCACTGACCTTTATTTAATCCTTTGTAGCAACGACCGTTTAAAAAGTGAAGATTGTTCTGAAAAAAAAAAAAAACAAATAAACAACAACAACAAAAAATTAGGCTGGCTACCGGTTCCGTAAATTTTACAGGTCATGCGTGTAGCCTCGAGTAACCACCTTTCGTTCTCTTAACGTGAATTATAACGCGTTCGTTACAATATTATGATAATCTATTAAAATAAACCATAAAAAAGTGTCCAACTATATCTACTTCATTTAATCAGCGTCAAAAAAATGTGGCATTCATGTACATTAGTTCATAGTTACCGTTTTTCCGAGCGTGTGTATGTTTACTTATATCCGGACACTCACTAAAAAGTCACGTGGCATATGACCGGACCGTGCCAGTTAGACCAAGGTATGGATATTATTAGTTTATAGCATCTCCGTGTTTTTTAAATTAAAAAAATTAAATTTAAAAATGAATAATTTTTCCGTTAATTCTATATGCAGTTTGTGCACTTACATTACTGCTTGCTTGTTCCTTACCATACAGATACATGACTCAATAGACAGAGAGACAGAGGGAGATAGAAATTTAAAAATAGACACTAGTGAATGGATACACATTTTATTATAATAGATTCAATGTCTTTTGATGTAGAATATATGTTTATTATGAAATAATACTGAAACGAAAAAGTCAGTAGTGAATATACATTTCGAGTGTAAATTTTTCTTATGTTGTATAAGAACTCCACATGATTAAAACCAAATATTTACATTGGCTATCCAGTTGTAGAAATTCCCAAAGTGGATTATCCTGTTCAAAATATGTAAACAAAGCCAACATGTGATCGGCGGCGCTATCTTTAGCATATACCGGTAATAGAAAATTCAAGGCCAAAATGTCTGACATAAAAAAGACATTAGTGAAAACATTGATTTTCATTATGATTTTTTTAAATTACATGAAATTAACTGTTTAAATCTCATTTATTCTGATTTTAATGTTTAATTCATTCCGGTCACTCTTTAAGAATGTTGGTGACACAGCTGATGACATCATTATCTCGAAACAAGTGCGTTAGATCATGAGAAACATGGCGCACGATTGAAGGAGGCACACGACAACGGGCTGTTGGACAATAGTCCTTTCTTACAAACTGTAAACCAAACTAAAGTACATGTCACTGGCATTGTAGTACCAAAGTCAATGTAGAGGTCGCATACATCGTTTGTCTTTGGAGTTAATCCGTAATGCCTTGGGTGAATGATGTCTTTGTCTTTGTTTTTAATACCAGTAGGGGAGAATCATTTTCTGGATTCGATTATCATTGTTAAAGGGTTGTGTTGTTTGTTTTTTTAATGTTACTGTGATTTTAGCCATCACACCAAGCCGTCATCTGTCTACCTTAGTGCCGTTGGTTACACCCTTTGTTAATAGAGTTAATCCCTTTATGTCATCGGTGAATTGAGCCTTTGACTTTGTCTCTAAATAAATTCTGTTTCTGGATGAGTTAATTATGTCTTTTTTTTCTTCATTCATTGGTACATATACATGGTACATATACATTGTAGATGTTGTATATGTATTCTTTATTTCCCCAAAGCCTGATAAAAACTGCTACAGTCGTTATTACAATTGATAAATGATAACGTTAACACCTAGCACCTTAATAACAATGGCAGAATCTACAACAAAAAAGAGACAAATTCTAACAATGGAGGAAAGAATGAAAGTAATAAAAAGAAGTGCAAAAGGTGAGACCGCTCACAAAACAGCAGCCAGTTTAAACGTCGCGGAAAACTCAAATTCAGGGTGTTATAAAAGACAAGGAGTCAATTAGAAATGAATTCATATGCTAATACATGTATATGTGATCTTCAGATATAAATGTGATTCACGTTTAATGACATGTATATTTTTATTGCTATATAAAATTATTTTTAGATGAATGCATGCAAAATTTTAACAAGAGGTATAAATAAAGAATGCAATATAAACTGTGCTGAATTTCGACCTTGGAAACTGGTCTTTTTGTACAAACCTGTTATGAGAGACCACCAGTCATGAGAGACCGCTTTTTGTTGGCAGAAGGGGCAGTCTCTCAAGACAGATTTTTTACTGTACAAGCCATCATGAAAGGAAACACTGGTTGAGATGACCAATATGGGGTTACCATAAGAATTTTAATAGCTTTGTCACTCAACTTATTCATACTTTTCCCTACTAAGCGCAAAGGAGGAAACTGTATGTTCCGAATTCATGCCAATTACAGGAAAAAGCATCAAAAATTAAATGCTCCTGGTTCTGGATTCCATGAAACAAATTTATCTTTGAAAACTTGGTCTAGAAGCAAAATTTCTCTATTTAACATCCACTCAGTAGATTTTTAAACGCACATGTATTGTCTGGTAGAATACCAATATGTTTATTCCTTACTAGATAACAGAGGGATTGCAAGGCATGGAAGATGGCAAGAAGTTCTAAATAGTTGATATATGATAACTGGATTCTTCTACTGGCCAAAGGCCACCAATAGACTGAGTTCAATCAACTGAAACAGCTCCCCAACCATCTTTGGAGGCATCTATCTAAATAATGAAGTCAACTGGCCCGAGTCTGAACTTTTTAACATTACATTTTATGTTTTCAAATCACCATTTTGTCTCTGCCTTACTGTTTTCAGACAGGTTTATATGTGCATCATAATCCTGGTACTCTGAAAGACCAAGTACTTTATCCCTCTCCAAAAAAAATAAAAATAATAATAATATAAAAATAATAATAATAAAAGTGACTTTATTTAAAGAAGAAACTCATTTGTTCAACTGAGCAATCTTCCATGAGTCCTTCTACAATCACATGTATATGATGTACAATTTTCACAAGTTGTGGTGGCTTTAGAGAACAATGCTATTAATAACTAGATAACTGATCTACTGCTACCATAAAATATGTACAAGGCATTAAAGATGAGTACATATACGATTCATACAAAAGTTAGTAGTGAACCTTTTTAGGACATTAAAGGTGAGTACATGAAAGTACATTGTTTTAAAGAAGAGTAGTACTGAATTACACAAAATCATACAAATGATTGTTTCTATAAATGCTGACTAAGAAGCTTCTTAAAATCAAGGGAAGAGTCAGCTGACCTTATATAGGGTGGAATGGAATTCCATAGTTTGGCTCCAGAAAATGCAAAAACTTTTCTTATAAAAGTCTTGAATCTGGTTTAGCTAAATATATGTTGTTGTTTGAAATGGATCTTCATGCATATGTACATTTTCCACAAATTTAAAATTACATTTAAGATAATCAGGAGCTAACCCATGTAATTAAGGATTTGTAGACTAGTGAAGTTGAGTTCTTTGTTGAAATGGAAGCCACTTAAGGGTTTTAAAAAGATTTGTTGATGGTGTATCTAAATCAGCATCAAGAATAACCCTAGCTGCTCTGATTTTCTGCATCACTATTACCCTACACAGAACAGCAATATTCTAGATGTGGTGTGATATAGGCATTGTAGAATAACTTTCTCTGGTCTTGAGGGCGATAAGATTTTATTCTGTTCCGGAGATTAATATGCATTGGTCTCTCTAAAGCTGCTTGAAAGGCATCAGCTAGTAAACCAATAAACGATGATGTCTGGTCGAAAGAAATGTCTTAATGGATATGTGAATGCCAATGTATATTTGGGGAGGGGGTAGCCTGTTTCATCTGTAAGGAAGACTCTGAATTGTACTGAATTAATGAGAAATCCAAAAAGAGAGTATTCTCTGAGACAAAATAAGGTGACAGCTGTTGTACTTAACCATAAATCCCATATATAACCTTTTCCAGCATTAAATTTGTATTTTCTCTGCATAAAGTGTGGAATATGTCAATGTTGATGCAAGCACTTGGGTGTGGAATATGTCAATGTTGATGCAAGCACTTGGGTGTGGAATATGTCAATGTTGATGCAAGCACTTGGGTGTGGAATATGTCAATGTTGATGCAAGCACTTGGGTGTGGAATATGTTAATGTTGATGCAAGCACTTGGGTGAAAATGCTAGTTAAGGCTTACACAAAATAATGTTCTTTTTTCCAAATCTGAAAGTAAACAATTCCAAATCAGAACTTCAATAAAAATCTAATACAATTTGCCTAGAAAATGACCTTAATGATGGCAGCATGGGATCTAAAGAGTCAAAGTAACCTAGGCTACTGAAATATTTAAATGTTCAAGAATCCAGTCTTTGTAAAGTTTTGTGAATTAATAATGTGTACACAAAATTCAAAATTTCCCACCTTGACTTTTTTTACATGTAAAATTCCTATTTCATGGACCCTGAGCCCCATTTTGAAAATGGATGAAAATCCCTGTATACAACAAAAATTGGGCCCTAGGTCTGTTCTTTTGAAAATGGATGAAAATCCCTGTATACAAAAAAAATTGGGCCTTAGGTCTGTTCTTTTGAAAATGGATGATAATCCCTGTATACAAAAAAAATTGGGCCCTAGGTCTGTTCTTCTTACCCCCTGGAACTAGACCCAAGAATCACAGATTTTAGGGGTGGGTATGTGACATTCATGGGCTTGAAATTAGCAGTAGTCTGCTAGCCAAGGCTACTAAATTTACTGTCAGACTAGCAGTTTACATATTTTCAGTAGTCCAAGTTGTCGCCTGTCAGCTAATGAAGAAGGACTAGTGAATATTCTGCAGGACTAGTAAATTTCTCAAGCTACTAGTCCTTCTGGCTGCAAAGAAATTTACGGTAAATTCTAAGCCTGTATTAGAGTGTGGGGATATGTTTTACAAACACTCCAATTAATCCATGTTGAACACTTACCCAGCTGAAAACAGTTTTACAGACCAAGATCAGCATGATGTTTTACAAAATTAAGGTCTACAATGTTTCATTGAAGACATAAGCAGTACATACAGCATACAGTATGTACTCGCGTATAAGCTAATACCAACTGCAAACTGCATAGACCCAGATATGCCATCGCATAATGCGTCTGCAGATCTGGGTCTATGCAGTTTGTGAGGACTAATCAGTAGAACAAACAACAAAGACCATGATCTGCCGGTGCATTATGCAACAGCAGATCAGGGTCTATGTTGTTTGCATTTGTACCCAGGTTATACACGAGTAAATATGGTACGCGCCATAGCCAGGGTCAGTACAATTACTCTCCTCTACTTCATAGAGGCAAGGTACAAATTAAATTGGAATCAACGAGCTTTCAAGACACTTAATTTAGCTTTGGTTCCTCTCTTTGCATGCCAAATTTCAATATCAAAGATAAACTAGCTGTATTCTCCAAGAATCATATCTAATGTCAGGCCTCAAATTTGCAAAACTTTCAAGTCAAGATTGAGCATGGACTTGAAATTTGGGAATCAAATATTTCAATTCAAAGTAATACATGAAGACTGAACAAAATAACTGCAGTAATACACTGTAGTAACAATATGCTAGACTATTATGCCAATAAAATACCTTGCAAATTTCAAAGCCTTCAATCTGTGTAAAGGTTTGATTTCTGGAAACTGTTCTTTCTGAATGTTATATGTTGAGGAGAATTTTGTAAAAAAAAAAGAAAAAAAAATGAACCTCAAGCCTTAGTTAAGTTTCATGCCTAGACATTTTTAAAAATATGACTAGGTATATTAAGCTGGCATTATCACTTCATTTGTATATCACTAACACTGTGACATCAAGAATTTTATTTAAGGTTTTTCTGCAAATGATTTCAAGTATTTGGTTTGGTTTGCAATGCAAGTAGGTTATTTAGTGCAGAGGCAATTGGAATAAAGTGCCTTGCTCAAGGACACACCACAAGAACTGACCTGGGCTGATTCAATAGGGGAATTTGAACCCGCAACCTTTAGATCCGAGTCGTGCATGCTAACTGAGCTACCATGTCTGCTCCATTAGTCACCATTTACAACATGGAGGAGAGTGCTTTGGGCCTATTCTGCATGCCCAAGCATGTAGGGGGCTGATTAAAAGTAATAGCCTAAATAAAAAAGTTAAAATCCAAACCCTACAACCTTGATTTTACATGCATCACTTTTGGTACACAACAAATATTATCTCTTTATTACATTTTTCCTAATTATTACACAAACGGTTGAAAAAAGACTTACTACATTTGCTTACAATATACAACCGGTGTACCTAGTTTCCAACAAAAACATTTACAATAGTATCCAATGCTACATCAATAATCAAAATTTTGTTGGCTATATTACAACATGCCTCTTTTTTACAAGGTACAATGAACGAAGAGGCAGTAACCAGAAAATATACATTTCATAAAATGTAGTAGCCATATGGGAAAATTAGTAGCCAATCTGTAATCTGCCTACCACTAATGGAAATACAAGACTAAACAAATTAATCTTGATAAGCCAACTAATGTTGAAACATGAGCAAATCTATTTCTTTTCTAACATCCCTTCATAACATGCACTTGATCATGCTGCATATTTAGAAAAGTACTAATTACATGTATATAGAAAATAAATGCACCAATATGAAGATCCAGTTCATCTACACTTCTCAACATCAAATGTATACGCTGTATCTGATTTCTGTTTTATTACTTTTTAACTCCAACAAAAATATTACGCAGATACTAGAAAGCAAGAAACATGTATAAACTCATATATTACCATGGTAACCATATTGGAAGGAAAATAAATTCCCCTTAGCAAGGCTGATATACTTCAAAAAATAATCTAAAATACAATAATGACACAACTGTTTGGATTGGTGACTGCAATTTGAGGCTCACTAACTACAGTAATATGGCATCTCTAAGAAATGAAACATACAGGATTATTTACATTATATAGCAGAATAAATTGCACACTGAAATAGGAACATTGTACACCCAGATCTGATGTCATATAATGCGCTGGCAAATCCAAGTCTATGCTAACTCACTTGAAATCTTAATTCTAACACGAACCCATTTCATGTCCCATTACAATGCATTAAGAAAAGAGGTATTTATCTTTCACATTATATACCTCTTCTGGAGGCACTTGTCACGTCAGTAACACTCAGTATTACCGTATATACTCGTGTATAAGCCAAGTCCAAATGTAAACAACATAGACCCTGATCTGCCATCACATAATGCACAAGCAGATCAGAGTCTATGTTGTTTGTTCTACTGATTAGTCCTTACAAACTGAATACACCCAGAACTGCCGGTGCATTATGCGACGTCAGGTCTGGGTCTATGCAGTTGGTATTGGATTATACACGAGTATATATGGTATATAAAACTCAGCCAATGGTTGAGCAAGATACTCACATGCTATAGTGCAACTGAGTGCAGTCAGTGTTAAAAAGTCAAACTCGTGACAAGAGTCTTAAAATGTTTTGACTTTCATGTAATATTTTTGATGCAAATTATCATAAACATATTATCATAAAATACTTAAAAGTACATGTATATTGCAGTAACAAAGTCATTGCTTTTACCCCCTTTTCCTATAAATATAATATGATTTTGTACCCTGCTCCCATATACACCAAGATTCAATGTAGGATTCCACCTGATGAAGCCACTGTCCCATTAGGATTTCTAAAGGGGGCATCCTAGAATTTGACATGGGCCACCACTTTTTCTTCATGACTCAGTTTACATCAAGATTAGACAACAACTGTTCCCCAAAATTGAGCTTAAAATTTTAATTACTCTTAAATAGTAGAATACAGTTTTATTTTGTACATTGAGTAAGAATGAATTATTACTTATGACAGAACAATGAAGTACAATTTATGTTGATTGCCCTAAGATAGGCTGGTTGTGGGACTTTAACGCCATTTTTCAGCACATGATAGGCTATACATGACAGCCAGTATATTTGGTAGAGTAAGAACCCAGGAAGACGCTGGTAAGAACTACTGATCCACAGGAAGCTACCGGCAAGCGTTCTCACATATCCACATTGGCTGATCTGAGTCTCGAACCCACGCGGACAGAGGTGAGATGTTGGTGATCTGTAAAGTCAAGCGCCTTAGACCACTCAATGACAATGGGCACCTTGTTCTTAAATAAATAATTTCTCACTGACAGGTTTCAGATAATGAAATATGTATGTATTTATCACACTTGTCATAAATAAGTATGACAAAGTCATCACAATTATTTCTTTGGAATACTGTTGAGTATTTTCCTTGTGAGTAATAATTCTGCATTCATGTAGGTTTTGTTATCCATTCATGTTGGAATTTTTCTCACATGATTTTGACTGACATTCTGGTCTATTCTAGGACATAAAACAGCTGGATTCACACTAATTTCTCAAAAACTGTGCTGAAAAATCAACTGAATGTGCATTGAGCACTATATTTTTAAGGCCCACTATATTTCTAACTTAAATCCTTGCTATATTCAGAAAATTGCTCTTTTTTTTTCCAAATGAAATTCCCCCCCATCCCATATTTTCAGTTATAGAATAGGCCCTGGACATTCAGCCGATTCAACGCTAGGTGGTTCATGATTAGTATGAGGTGTCTGTTTAGAATATTCTGTGCTACCAGCATTATCATCTTTGGGCAGATTTCAAGATGATCTTGCAGACTCCGTGCCCAAAAAATTAGTGATGCTTATTTGCCTTCTCTTCATTTGGACTACTAAACTAACCTTGTGTATGTAATAGCTCCACTTGGTATTTAAATGTGAGTGAATTCATGCATTATCTCAGAACCAGACTGTTGCAACTAGGCAACTCGCTCATGTCTTATTGCCATGCTTCCATCACATACAAAATAAAAGAACATGATCTGCACTATTGTAAACTGTACTGTTCAGACAAAGTAAAGTGGTGGTGCACTCAAGTACCGGGAGTGAGTAACTTACAGTTTTTGTGCATCACCCAGGTGCAGCTGGATTTTTCAAGAGCTAAAAATTGAAAACAGGCATCTATTTGAATAGATAAATATCTGTTTCAAGAGTTGCTATTTTGAATGATCGCCAAGTGTGCCAGCATGGGAGGATTATGTAAAAACAAGTGCAACATTGAAAATATATTTACATATTGAAATATGTTATCTCACGTCACTTCGAGCCATAACTCAATTCTAACATGAAAAATAAATGTAATCTGGCATATTTACACTGATTGCACTTAGTTGAGCTAGCACTACAGTATGTGTCTTGTTTAACTATTGGATGCATACTCCTGTGAGGAGTTTGGCTTGTTTACACTGATTGCACTCAGCTGAGCTAGCACTACAGTATGTGTCTTGTTTAACTATTGGCTGCATACTCCTGTGAGGAGTTTGGCTTGTTTACACTGATTGCACTCTGCTGAGCTAGCATTACAGTATGTGTCTTGTTTAACTATTGGCTGCATACTCCCGTGAGGAGTTTGGCTTGTTTACACTGATTGCACTCAGCTGAGCTAGCACTACAGTATGTGTCTTGTTTAACTATTGGCTGCATACTCCTGTGAGGAGTTTGGCTTGTTTACACTGATTGCACTCAGCTGAGCTAGCATTACAGTATGTGTCTTGTTTAACTATTGGCTGCATACTCCCGTGAGGAGTTTGGCTTGTTTACACTGATTGCACTCAGCTGAGCTAGCACTACAGTATGTGTCTTGTTTAACTATTGGCTGCATACTCCTGTGAGGAGTTTGGCTTGTTTACACTGATTGCACTCAGCTGAGCTAGCACTACAGTATGTGTCTTGTTTAACTATTGGCTGCATACTCCTGTGAGGAGTTTGGCTTGTTTACACTGATTGCACTCAGCTGAGCTAGCACTACAGTATGTGTCTTGTTTAACTATTGGCTGCATACTCCTGTGAGGAGTTTGGCTTGTTTACACTGATTGCACTCAGCTGAGCTAGCACTACAGTATGTGTCTTGTTTAACTATTGGCTGCATACTCCCGTGAGGAGTTTGGCTTGTTTACACTGATTGCACTCAGCTGAGCTAGCACTACAGTATGTGTCTTGTTTAACTATTGGCTGCATACTCCCGTGAGGAGTTTGGCTTGTTTACACTGATTGCACTCAGCTGAGCTAGCACTACAGTATGTGTCTTGTTTAACTATTGGCTGCATACTCCCGTGAGGAGTTTGGCTTGTTTACACTGATTGCACTCAGCTGAGCTAGCACTACAGTATGTGTCTTGTTTAACTATTGGCTGCATACTCCTGTGAGGAGTTTGGCTTGTTTACACTGATTGCACTCAGCTGAGCTAGCACTACAGTATGTGTCTTGTTTAACTATTGGCTGCATACTCCTGTGAGGAGTTTGGCTTGTTTACACTGATTGCACTCAGCTGAGCTAGCACTACAGTATGTGTCTTGTTTAACTATTGGCTGCATACTCCCGTGAGGAGTTTGGCTTGTTTACACTGATTGCACTCAGCTGAGCTAGCACTACAGTATGTGTCTTGTTTAACTATTGGCTGCATACTCCCGTGAGGAGTTTGGCTTGTTTACACTGATTGCACTCAGCTGAGCTAGCACTACAGTATGTGTCTTGTTTAACTATTGGCTGCATACTCCCGTGAGGAGTTTGGCTTGTTTACACTGATTGCACTCAGCTGAGCTAGCACTACAGTATGTGTCTTGTTTAACTATTGGCTGCATACTCCTGTGAGGAGTTTGGCTTGTTTACACTGATTGCACTCAGTTGACCTAGTACTACAGCACGAGTGTAGGGCCATCGCAAGTCTGCACTCGACAAAACGGTGCCCCAGGCAACTGTCACCTTAGGCGCCCCCCACCCTTGGAAAAAAACACCACAAACTGTTTATTTTCTAAATGTAATAATAGCCATGAGAATAATAACTAAACATAGATATTTTAATGAAACAGCTGTACATTTATTTAAGTAAAATACAGAATTAAAGAACATGATCTGCAAAATGGTGCCCCACCCCACCCAGGGGGCACCCTGGGCAGTTGCCCGTATCGCCTGCCCCTTACGACAGCCCTGCATGAGTGCATACATGTAAACCTCCCAGGCAGGACAGTTTTCCTCCCAAAATGAGGAGTGTCTCCCTGTTCCTCATGTCATTCATTGAAATGTCCATGTACTCAAAATTATTTTTTAAAAATCCGGAACTGAAATCTTTCTGTTCTTTTTTTTTTCACCTTGCTTCCAATGTAGTATATTTATAGTAAAGACTTCCTGTGATCATGTGATTGATGTGGCTTATGTGAGCATGACACATTCATTGCTAATTCAACAGACAATAAGCTAAAAGTAATACTATGTGTGATTAGTAGTAATTTAGAAAGGATGAAAGACATTAATGGATTATGGCTGGATTAGTAAAGAACTCAAGCAGCATAAAACAATTCAAATTACCTCGATTCTTTCGGTAAGGTAAGCTTGGCTTTGATGTTTCAAGTTGGTTGAGATGCATTATACTATGTGTGATCCGAAGAAATTCAGAAAAGATTAAAGATGTTAATGGATTATGGTTGGATTAGCCATTACTAAAGAGCTAAAGTGGCATAAAACAGCTCAGTTTCCTTCTGTATTTAAAGTTTATTGAGATATCGAAGCGTGCTTTATCTCCCAATGCTAAAACATCAAAATCTGAACAACTCAAATATCACACAGAATTCAATAATGGATAAAAACAATAATTACTGGGGCTGGAATCAAGTTCATTCTACCATTCCTGTAAAATCAATTTTAAGGAGAACTTCCCAAATTTGACACAGACGGCACCAATCTTGTGCAGTTCTGGCACGCACTCAGCAACCTGAATCTACCCACAGGCAGGAAACAGTTTAAACTTATTGGTGGACTCAGTAGAGGACATTTTCTATTCTGAGGAAAATTCAGGCTGACACCAAAGGAAATCTGGATCCAGTAACAATACACTATCTCCTAAGTGTTGCGATCAACAATGATGAGGACTGCCACAAATATAATCCAGGCAATGATCTACTAAGAAATGCTAAAAATGCTTGTGCTACATGTAAGGACAGTATGAAAGGCAACAAGTTACTGTGAAGGGACTGATGTGATGAGATGATGTGTGTATTTTAATACAGAAAAAGGAAATTTCTTGAATATGTCATTTTTGTCCATTTGCATGCTAAAAGATGTGTCAATGAAAATCATCCTGATCTGAAGTTAAAACTCCTGACCAAACTTTCCAAATCTTCTAATCTGTCATAATCTGACCTCGCTATTCTGTCACATGTATGCTTAAACATAAGTTTTTAGTACAAAAGGAATCAAAAGTCCTTTTGTGTCAGGATACCTTGTGTAAAATGTGTTCAAATTCTATTCAGCGGTTTTTGACAATAAGCTGTTTAAAGGTATTTGTAATTTTAGTAATGGCAGCCATATTTAATCATCAATCAGCATCATTTCTGCAAAAAGTAAAGCCCTTCATGGAAGGATGCTTTCTGTCAAATTTGGTAAAATTCTGTTGAGCACATCTTGTGAAGAAGTCATAACACTGGAACAAATTTGAAAGACCTTCCCGCCAGTAAGCTTTCTGTACAATTCAGTCAAATTCTATCAAGTACCAACACATTTGTTTTAGAAATTGCTTAACAGGTTTTTTGGTTTAGTAATGGTGGCCATATTGGATGATGAATTGGCATCAACTAAAAAAAGGTGAAATTCTTCAATGCCAGAATGCTCTATTTACTATCGTGTACAAGCTGGTTAAGTGGTTTTGGAGACGTTTCAAAACAACAATTTTTGAACAGAAGATGCATAATGCATGATGGTCATGCAGGTACATTGTTCTAAACTCTCAAACCACCTAACAGTTGGAAGGCTGATGACATGGTGGCTGGTTACCAAATAAATTATGAATACCATCTATACTCGTGTATAAGCAAGGTTCAAATTCAAACAACAAAGACCCTGATCTGCCATCACATAATGTGCTGGCAGATCACGGTTTATGTTGTTTGTTCAACTGATTAGTCCTTACAAACTGCAAAGACCCAGATTTGCCAGCACATTATGCAATGGCAGATCTGGGTCTATGCAGTTTGCAATTGGTATTGGCTAATACTCGAGTACATACGGTAAGTGAAAAGTATCCTCTAAATGGCACTTCTACAAACTTATCTACTCCAAAGGATCTAGTTCATCAGTACGGATGTCCCTCACTGTAAGGTACCTCGGTATTGTGCAGTCCCTCATATAACATGGGTATGGTTATGGATTCCACTGTTGCCATGAATAGTTTTGAACTGAACCTGCATCACTATAAGCAGACTTTCACTTTGTTTCAGTTTCATATCTCTACATAACCATGTAATAGTCAGGGACTATTGTCCATCTGCTCTACATCATCCAAAGCAAAGCTTGCTGCATAGTGTCTTAAGGGTCCATGCTAATTACTCAGTGCCTGCCACTTTGCCCAAATAAGTTGAGAAATCAAAGTTGACTTTGCCTCATTTTGAGACAAATATCACACCCTCACCCCTTTTTGGACATGGAAAGCTTTCCTACTGAGTACAATACCAACTTGCCTTTTATCTGTTCAAAGATTACTGTAACAAAGTTTCAACACAGTATTTTTCACACTTTTTTTTATATCAAATTTGGTGTCAATTTAAGCATTATTTATGTCTGCAATTAAGTTTCAATCTATGAGATTCCTGCCAAAAAATGCACACATGAAACCTGAAGAAATGAGTGAAATTCCATGCATCTGTATCCCAATCATGAGTGAAATTCCATGCATCTGTAGCCCAATCATGAGTGAAATTCCATGCATCTGTAGCCCAATCATGAGGTAATGTGAGTGAAATTCCATGCATCTGTAGCCCAATCATGAGGTAATGTGAGTGAAATTCCATGCATCTGTAGCCCAATCATGAGGAAATATTTACTCACTGAAGGTTTATAGGCTGATTTAAAATAAAGGTAAACAAGTCTGTTTATATATTTCAACCTGTAAAAGAATGAAGAGAGGACTTTTAAATAATAAATATACTTCAATATTTCACCTGTTTTTGGCAGTAACCTGTTTTTGAGGTTACCGTCATTGGGAAAAACAGTCTTACATCAATTTTGCTGAAGCAAAATAAGAAAACAAATATCATTTTCATAAACTTCAAAGAGTATTTCTTTTGATGTTATATTATTTAGCTCAAAGTATCAGCAAAAAGGCCTGTTCTAAGTGACTGTTTGAAACATTCTAAATTTTGACCTCTCTACACTCACTTTTCTCTATTTCCCCACCACTCTGCCATATTCTGGTCACTTCGCCCAAACATTCGAGTCCAACAGGGACCCTGGTCGCTGAATCATCAGCATATCACTGTAGTCTTGCATTGGGCACTGTATCATATACACAGAAATTTTCTTTTCCCCAATTTTAAATAGAAACACTTCAAGGTCACTAAAAATGTGTCAATACGATACAGATGCCCCCACCAATATGATGCAGTTAAAAGGCAAAGTCCTAAATCAGACACAGGGGTCATAACTCTCTAAACTTTTTCCATAAATTAGTGAAAATCAACCTTGACATAGGTCTTTTAAGGTAAAGCCTCACACCAAATTTGGTTTCTGTCTATCAAGTTCTTAAAAAATGTATTATGCTGAAACAGAAGTCTGATGCAATTGAAGGGCTAAGTTCTAAGTCAAACAGTGGCCATAACTTATTGTTAAGTCCATGAAGTCCCTCAGAAGTTATTGAGTGTAAAGAAATTGAAAAGCACAGTTCTAAATCAAACAGGGGCTAACAATCCATTAAATTTTGTTGGAAAATGGTGAAAATCAAACCTGACCTAGCCATGTCTTCTTAATGTGGAAACAGAATTCTGATGCAATTGATGGGCAAAGTTCTCCATTTTAAATTTTCTTTGAAATAGTACAGTATCTAACTTGACCCATGTCTTTTTTTAATGTAAAGCATCATACCAAATGCATTATGAATCCAGAGTCCTTCAAAGTGTACTGCACAATTTCTTCTGGTCTTCATCATCATTATCCATGTTGTTATCAATGTCATATTTTCCATCAAATATCCTATCTCTTTGTGATGAATTTAATTTGTAGCCCCACCCCACCTCTTTCCCACCACCATTTCTAATTTGTATACCCATCTCAAAACCCATGTGAATGCATTGCAAGTTTGCTAATACACACATGTAGATTTGCACATGTGCAAATACACTATGCACACTATTTGCACATTTTGTGCATGTGAATTGGAAAAGTTATATTACACATAGGTATGAATTTAAACATATCATCACAATATAATACCTGTAGAGCAGGTCATCCTGAAAAGGAGTGACAAGAAAATACTTTTACTTTTGAATTACCAAACTCCACCTACTGAACACCTGCTGTCAATCATTATTTTCGTAAATTTCCAAGAATTTCAACCAATTATAAGTTGGGCTATCAGTGAATCATCAATCAAAAACACCTAATGTGCTAAGCTAGTCTAACTTAGAGGTACCGTACATACTCATATAAAAGTTGGATCCAACTGCAAACTGCATGGACCCAGTTCTGCCACTGAATAATGCACCAGCAGATATGGGTTTATGCAGTTTGTCAGGTGTAATCAGTATAACAAACAACACAGGCCCTGATCAGCAAGCACATCATGCAACGGCAGATTAGGGTTTATGTTGTTTGTAGCTGGACTAAACTTATACATGAGTACATAGAGTACATGCAACGTGATTCACTAATGGTTAGTCACCTATTTATTTTTTTTTTGCTATGTAAAATGTATGAATTCTATATTCATCATCATTCATTCAACCATAAATCATTCTTAACATTTTCAAAAGAAAACTTTGATTTTTCAGAAATAGCTATGTTGATATGTGGACATGGTTATCTCAACTCTGGCATTTATTTGTCAACAATCAAGCACAATTTCATTCTAACATATTAATATTATCTAACTTTTTTATTCTTTTTGATGCCAACCAAATTGTTGGAAATGAGAGAGAATAACAGAGTTTTCTGATAAATTTCTAAATTAACACGAACATTAATTTGCATGGATCATCCATTTTAACTCCATCAAATCAATTCCAAAATACAGCACCTGGATATTTTGCATGTAGAAAGAGTCTGGCTTCAGTGTTAGCAGAATCCAACTCCTATCAAGGGCAGCAGTGTTTTTTCAGATGCACCAACTGGTATTGATTATTCATCAAAAGCGTTGATTACAGAACTAAAATGGCTTACAATATACAAAAACTTATTTTCACAAGGCAGTTTTTCTTGTATATAAATGTATACATGGAGCTCCACCAAAGTACCTTATTCAAGACTTTAACAATTGAGGTCAGCATTACATGAAACCTTCATCCACTTAAACCAAGAACAGAACAATTGAAGACAAACTTCCAGTACTCTTTTCAGTTCTATGGAGTACTCTTCCATGTAAAATCTGCAGGAAATATTTATAATACAGTACTCCCTCATTATAATGCTGTCCACTGGAGCCATAGATTCTACTGCCTTATAGTAAAACTGATGTGTAATGAGGTAGACTACACATATAATTTTACTCCCACTTAATGAAATGGGATCCATGACCATACCTGCCTTGTAACAGGAACTGTGTTATAATGAAGGGCATTATAGTGAAGAAGTGTTGTATTTTACAAATAGATTAGAACAGACTTGAGTATTTATAATACTAAAGACAATGTTAAACTAAACAGGAGTTACCATTACCTTGTTATATGATGTACATTGTTATACTTTATTCTTAAGGTTTGTGTGGTCCTTTTTGTCATTACACCATGTATTTTGTCCATATGAGTTCAAATAAGCACAGCAGAAACAATATAATGTAATTAATATAATGTAATTAATTCTAACTGATAGTAGTACCTAGATTACATTATTGTAATTACAAATAGGTAAAAATATTAAATCAACTGCATGAGAACAAACCATTTTTTTTTTTTTTTATAGTTTTCTTTCATCCGATACCATCATACATTTGGTAGAGCAATTCAAGTACAATGGTTTAATTTTGGTCATGGGGACCATAGGGGTACCCTGTTATAATGGGGGAAAGCTGTATCATGCTGAGGCAAGTAAAGTAAAGTGCCTTGCCCTAGGACACAAGATGGTAGCCAATCTGTACTGATCCAGTGATGGGGACCGAACTTTGACTTTTGACGTGTTTCAGGCAAGCAACAACAAAAGTGAATCACACAAAGCAAGCAAAAAAACTTACATTTTTTTTTTTTTTACATGTAATAGATTAAAAGCTGGAAATGTGTTCGAGGAATACAGATGACCCACCACTGTGCCTGAAATGACCTATACACAAAAATTTAAAAGGTGTGAGGGACCAACATATGGACAAGGGTAACACTAAATGCCCCTATCACTGGCATGGCTGGCCACAACAAATGTATTGAACTGATGTACTGTCTATACTCACTTATAAGTCCTAATGCAAACTGCACAGACCCTGATCTGCTATCTCTAATGTGCCAACAGTTCTATATCTATGCAGTTTGTTAGGAGTAATCAGTAGAACAAGACAGACCCTGATCTTCCGGTGCATAATGCAACAGCAGATCAGCATCTCTGTTGTTTGCAGTTAGACTCGACTTATAAGCGAGTATAGATGGTACTAGCTAAACATTCTGTCATTCTAGATTTGAATTGTTATTACAGAGGTACTTACAGTGTATGTCATTTCACTTTTGCAACAAATTTCAATAGCTTGGCTACTCTGTACAGCAGGGGTGTCAAACTCCTTTGCTATGGCAGGCCAGATTTGATATAAATAATAATAAACAATTAGTCTGGTGGGCCATATCTGGCCCACGGGCCATATCTTTGACACCCCTGCTGTACAGCAAACGTGTGGTAGATCTTTTCACTGCAAGAAAACTTCAACTTGTATGACAATTGATTAAGCTACATGTACTATAAAAATGTGTAAAAATGAAACAAACTCACAAATTATCCAAAACAGACCAAAAGCAGTCACTGTGGTATTAGGAATATCTTTCTCGTTAATAAATCTTAATTTCACTAAATCTAATTACAGTATCAATAAATCCTTGATGCAGGGTTCCATAGAAAAATTGCAAAGTAGTTTCAAGGGCCTTTCCTAATATTTTTCAAGGTAAAATTTAATAATTATTTTTTTAACAATTTCTAAGACATGTAATTTCTATACATGCTTCAGCAACCCTAGAGTCTTACAAAGGTTACACTATAGCACTGTGTACAAAAAGGGGGTGATGAGTAACAATTTTGTATGGGTATAAATTACTCCTTGTATAGCTGATTTGCAAGCAATTTGTTCAGATGAGATACAAGGAAATGGCTTGAAATTTGTCGTAATTAATAATACGATTTTCCTATGATATTCCAAAGTTTTCCAATTTCCATAATTGTTCAAGACCTGGAACTTTTTAAAAATCCATATTTATTATATAAGGCTTTACATACCTGAGGAACCAACATGATGGCAAAAACCAGTAATTAAACCCTTCAATATCATAATTCACCACACCATATATTCTGTGGAAGGAATGTATCCCTGATCAATTTTCAGCATGCCATATAGCAGAAGAATTATCCTGGAGACACAGAAATCCAATACATTAGAACTATTTATTTTATAAACATAATCTCTCTTATCATAATAAACAAGCACTGCATGTGGCACATGATGTGCCATTCTTGATCTTATTAATCATAATAATCACATTTAACCTGGCTCAAGCTTTGATAATAATTCAGAAGTTTTGAGCAAGGCACATGAATGTGCACAGTTTGAAATACAAGTATGCACCAACTAATAACAAGAAACAGTCCCTCAAAGGTACTGATGCTCTATTCACCAAAAAGAACTTCCAGGAATCAAATATAAGACCATTTCTTGTATTTTAACTGCTGAGTGTTGAAACAATCTATGATATTCTTGAGCAAAGGTAATATTTTCAAATTGGCCACTGTAGGAGGAGTAGCAATAACAAGATTTTTAAGATGACTCTTATGGTATCCATACTGAAGTCAGATCAGAACCATTTTTATTTAGGACCAACTTGATATCATAAGAACTCTTTTAGTGAAAACCCCATGTTCATATAACCATCCATTCAGAAGTAGTGATAACAAGATTTTGCAGATGGCCACTGTTGTGGCCATACTGGATGTCTGAGCAGCACCATTTTCATTTAGCACCAAGTTGACCTTGGGATGATTGCGGGCGTATTTGTTTCATGGCCATCCTCTATGTAGATTCAACAAGCAGCAATGACAAACTTGTGCTAACAGATAGATGGATGACAGACAGACAACAGGCCATCCCATAAGTTTTGTTGGTCTATAACTAACACAGCTAATAATGCATGCCTTCAGGACTGAGGTGAAATTAAAATATTCTCTGGTTAGAATACAATGTTAGGAAGCATACAAGAAAATGGCTCAAAATTCATATTAGCTGCAGCCTTGACCTTTAAGATAGCTATATATATGTAATAGGTAAAACACAACCTAGTGATAGAGTATACATGTACCAGAGTAAAGTTTCATTTATCTAAACAGTTAATCCTTATAGAATGGAAATTACATGTCAGTTACTTTGGTTTAGTTTAAACATATTTTATTGCCACAAATTTTAATATACTGTACATGGCAAAGTATTGGAAACAAGTTGTACAACTTATAAGTTTCCCTCCATTAAAAAATTACATATCCAGCGTTCAGGAATGAGACAATAATTACATAAAGTCAAATTAAACTATGTATTAGTGAGAGAGAAAGACAGAGAGAGTTCGGTATAGTCCGATGGTAAAACTATGATTAAATATCTAAAGGGCAATAATGATAAATTGACATCACAGTTAGTGCGTAATGGACTCTATGAGATTATAAATGTGTAAATCTGTTAATTTTTAATACAAATTTTGGCATTTCCTTTTGTATTGATATATTTTGTTCTGTATTATATACTGTCTATACTCGCTTATAAGTTGAGTCCAACTGCAAACTGCACAGACCCAGATCTGCAATCGCATAATGCGCCAACAGATCTGGGTCTCTGCAGTTTGTTAGTGAAAGTATGCCAAAAAAGTTGATCTCTCATGTTATTTATCATACCATCTGCACTCAAAACAGCTGATCTCATGTTATTTATCATACAATCTGCACTCAAAACAGTCAATCTCATGTTATTTATCAAACAATCCGCACTCAAAACAGTTGATCTCTCATGTTATTTATTTACAATCTGCACTCCAAAAGTTGATCTCTCGTGTTATTTATCATACAATCTGCACTCAAAACAGTTGATGTCTCATGTTATCTGTCATACAATCTGCACTCAAAACAGTTGATGTCTCATGTTATTTATCATACAATCTGCACTCAAAAGATGATCTCTCATGTTTTATCATACAATTTGCACTCAAAAAGATGATCTCTCATTATTTATCATACAATCTGTACTTAAAACTGCTGATCTCTCATTATTTATCATACAATCTGCTCTCAAAACAGTTGATCTCTCATTATCATACAATCTGCACTCCAAAAGTTGATCTCATATTATTTATCATACAATCTGCACTCAAAACAGTTGATCTCTCATGTTATTTGTCATACAATCTGCACTCAAAAAGATTATCTCTCATGTTATTTATCATACAATCTGCACTAAAAACAGTTGATCTCTCATTATTTATCATACAATCTGCACTCAAAAAGTTGATCTCATGTTATTTATCATACAAACTGCACTCAAAAAGCTGATCTCTCATGTTATTGATCATACAATCTGCACTCAAAAAGTTGATCTCTCATGTTATTTATCATACAATCTGCACTCAAAAAGCAGTGTTGCACCTTGGTTGAGCAGAAGGGGGTTATTTGATCTCGCTATTTCCCTATAATGATCAAGATATGGGGATTTGTTACATTTAGGGTGGGAAAATATCCCCTGGGCTCACTCTAGATGCAACACAGCAAAAAGGAAACAATAATCATTCTCAATAAGAAACTTGCAAGAGCAGCTAGGATTATCCAGCAATAAGGTTAGCTCTAAATAAATAATAATTGAGTCTGCTACATTTATGTCTTAATCAGACTAATAAAACAGAAGCTCATCTATCGCTGCAGGCTAAACAGCAAGGGGCTGAAATAATGTGTTAAGTTATACATTTATCATTATACAAGTAACATGCACTGACCCCCCTTGGGACCTAAAAAGACACTTTTTGAGTCTCAAAAACCCCCCAACACTGTCTGGGAATATGGCAAGTATGCACCTCATGTCTCCAATTTGTTCTATACAAGGGATGCCACTCTCCAATAGTGGGACTGATGTTCTTAAGCTTGCTAGGGGAGTTGTCATTCCACATATTTTGCCAAGCATGACGAACATGCTGATTTATACACTATCTTAAGTCAGTACATGTATATGGAATCTTCCAACTGGAAATGGGTGACTGCGGGGCAGCTTTGGCTGCTTTATCTGCCCTTTCTTTACCCTTTGCATACCTGTCAACCTCATGAGACAACCTGTACACCAGACCAAAAATAACCTTACAAAGACCAGAAAAACCTTACGCCAAAGACAGGGCTGAGCAAATTTTTGTTTCATCCACTTGTCCAGGACAAGTAGTTTAAGAAAATTCACTTGCCCCACCTTACTTTTCACTTGTCCCACCTTACTTTTCACTTGTCCCAAAATGGTAATCACTTGCTGAGATTTGATGAGATGTATGTACTTAATCCAAAGAAATAACAAATGAAGTAATATACAACATAATTATTTCTTACAAGAATTTAATTTTTCTAAAACAGTTGTTGATATATGTTTGGCCACTTCAGGTACATGTATATATGTTTTAGCTGCTGGATTTTGAAAAAAATGTCCATGTACATGTCTGCCACCTGCACCAGCACTAAGCCAGCAGTTGATAGCTGTGTCCGAGTTAAAGTCCTCAAGCTCTGGTCCATTTGGTGAAATGTTCATTAGAATTTTTACACTCTCTTGGTTTAAGGAATTCTCACACTTTTTTTTCTTTATCATAAAGGTATTCTCACACTCAGTAGCAGTCTTACGTTTTATCCCTCCACTTTCAAAAGAATTTTATTTCTTCAAATCGTCCTTATTACCTTCCTTGTGAAAATAATTAGCAAAACTCATTTTATCCACATAGTAAATATCAGCTTGATTGACAACTACTTCTAAAGTGATCATAAGAAACATTTTCTCTTTTAAATACGAACAGAGCTTATTAATTAGCGTAATTGTTTCGCTTCAAACGCAATATCGCACGTGAAAGTTGATCGTCTGTATAATCAATTAAAAATGAAAGAATTATTACTGTCATTTAATCAGTTCATAAAGGAAACCAACACTGATGTCGGTAAAGTACCTTTCATTAATTTAATTACGCTGACTCGCTGGATTAAATTCAAAGTGAGCCACTCGTAAGGATCTGGTTTGAGTAAACACAGTGCAACAAAGCCGCTTAAAACACTGCTAATTAATCATTCCGGCTTTGTTTTGTTTGAGGTGTTTTGATTTGCCGATAATTTGGTCACTTAGCCCAATATGCAGTCAAGCGGTAACAGAATGTGCACATATGCAATAGTTATAACTGACCACCTGTAGGTGTTATACAGGATGTAACTGTATACATGGAGAGTGGTAGAATCAAATATTCAGTATGCCCAGAGGGCATGAATGGCCAAATAAAGGTAGATGTAGTGATTAAAGCACGAAAATAAGGACTTTTTAAAAAAATATATAAAAAACTGTACAAAATGGTTGTACGGCCGTACACTGCAAAACTCCCCAAAAAACGTACAAATTACGGGATTCCTGTACAAGTAGACAGGTATGCCATTGTGCCAATGTGACTAGGCAGCAAACAGTACAGAATACTTTTCCCACTCTGTATGAGAAGATCATGTTTCTGTAATATCTGGAATATTAACTGGTTGTCAGATTTAAGATTCTGCAAGGCTTTCAATGTAGAAAGGGAAGCCAAAAAGATGATGTAATTTGTTTCTTGAGAGGTTTCAACATAGTTCAAAACTCTGAGTAAGGCTGTACTTTCTGCAGTAAAAATTTGAGGCTTTATCCGGTAACTGGCTTGAGATGGTGCCATCGGGTGTTGCAATGACAGCTCCATCCTTGTCTCCATCTTTTGAATTGTCTGTAAACAAGGATGTATAGCTACAATAGGAGGCTTCGATTTCATTGAATTTACTCTGAAAAAGGAGAGGATCTGTAGAGGACTTTTTGAATTCACAAAGGTCAAATATTACTGTAGGTTGTTTTGATAAGCAGCGGTGATTTGGGAATACCAAATTTTGCTATATTTCCCACACCGATTTTTGCCGGTTCCAAGTAAGGATAAATTCATATGCCAAAGGTTGGAATGAAGTTTGGTTTCTGGATGTACAAGGTTTGGTAATTGGATCTAAACACTACATCATGTGTGGGGTTAGATGGATTAGACAATACTTTGGTATGGTTCATTTGCCTCAACATAGAGACTTCTGAAGGGGAAGTTCTAAATGCACCTAGACAGAGTCTAAGTCCCTGATTGTGTATCGGCTCAAGCATCTGCAGGTAAGATTTACAAGCTGATCTATACACAATCAAGCTGTAGTCAAGTTTTGATCTTACTAATGACCTGTATAACTGAAGCAAGACCTTCCAATCTGCTCCCCAATCTGTGTTTGCCGTGACTCACATTAAATCCAGGGCTTTTTGACATTTGTCAGAGGTACCTAATACGAGGAAGAAAATAAGTCCAAAAAATTTGCTCTCCTCCACAACAGGAATAAGACAACCATCACAACATAATATGATGTAACAGGCAGAAATGCATACAGTAAGTTTCTGAGGCCAACAAAAAAAATATGTGTTTTTCCTATTGCACTGGTTTTAAAATTAGGGTAAGCAGGTAGTTCTTTTTTTTTTTTTTTTTTAATTATAGATAAATTAAATAATATTTCAAGCGCTTCAAAGTACTGGGCAAAACTGGCTCAATTAGATGCACAAATCCATTTCAACGATGTGATTTTTTTTATTTTTTTAAAAAAAAAATTTGGAGGGAGGGGGGGGGGGGGGAAAGTGCTAGAACCGGCAACGAGAAACAGGGATGGTCAGCTGACCGGAAACAAATTTTTTTTTGTTGGCCTCATTTAAAAAATTAGAACCTGTTTTCTTCTGCCCATTTCTGAACTTTGTTTACACTCATCTGTAATTAACGTTCAATAGTATGCATATTCTTTGAGCAATAGCAGATCAAAAAGTCGCCAACATATTACAAGCAGTCAGTCCTGGATTAAGACCTTGCTCTATGCTATTAATTTTGATGCTGATTAGGGTGACTTACAATATGCTGGCCTGAGGTACACCCATCTTGTGAGGACATCTTTCAAAAAGGGTGCTGCCTAACATAACTCGAGTTTCTGTCTTTCAAAAAATTGGAGAAAAAGTTAGGTAGGAAGCCCCTCAGACATAGGTTGAATAGGTCATTCATTATGCCGTACTTCCATGTGGTGTTGTAAGCTCTGTCCAAGTCAAAAAAGACAGCAACTATATGTTATTTCCTTATAAAAGCATTTCTGATAAATGCTTCAAGTCTGACAAGATAGTCTATAATGCTTCTCTCGTGTCTGAATCCAGACTAAACATCTAATAGTAGTCTGCCGGATTCGAGATACCAGAGCAGTCTACCATTTTTCATCTGTTCCATGGTTTTGCAAATACAGCTTGTTAATGCTATGGGATTATAGTTGGAAGGGTATTGGTATCACCGTCACTTCTTGCCAAGACTGCAGGATGTCACCAGTTTCCCAAATTTTATTGAAAATCTTTAGCAGTGTATTTAAAGCTGCATCAGGTACGTCCTCCAAAAGTTGATAGTGCATATCATCTGGTCCTGCTGAAGTGTCATTGGCTCATTACTCTCTGAGAGTGAAATGTTTATTGCAATCTTCAGCATTAGCAGATTTGAAATTTAGAGGAACCTTTTCTTTCAAGTTTCTGACACAGTGGAGGTTTTCACAATAATTCTATTGTCAGGAGTTCTTTGAGAATGTTGTGGCCAATGTATTTGAGATTTCTGGTATGGCTGTGACCATTTCATCAGATTCTTTAAATGCTTGATACAGGTCATGACCATTTCATCAGATTTCTTTAAATGCTTGATACAGATCATGACCATTTCATCAGATTTCTTTAAATGCTTGATACAGATCATGACAATTTCATCAGATTCTTTAAATGCTTGATACAGATCATGACCATTTCATCAGATTCTTTAAATGCTTGATACAGATCATGACCATTTCATCAGATTCTTTAAATGCTTGATACAGCTGCTTTTATTTTTGCCAATGATTTTTCGTACCATATTCCATACTGATCTAATAGTGATGTGAGAGTTCAACCTAGAGATATAAGATCTCCATGTTTTTCTCCTGCTCTCTCTAATCGTATGACAAACTATAGCTCAGTATATACAGTATTTATTCAGATTTGCAAAACAGCTAAACTAGGGTCACCCCATACTTATCATAAATTAAAATCAATGATCTATACCATCACAAGACATATTTCAGGAAGTTATGTGATATAATGTAAACATGATCTTAGTGAAACATTTAAGCTCTAACAAAGAAATAGTACTAGTGAAGAGTTTATTCACAGCAGTTTAAATGAGCTACCAATACACTCGCTTACAAGTCAGGACCAATTGCAAACTGCATAGACCCATATCTATGCAGTTTGTTAGCAGTAATCAGTAGAACAAACTACATAGACCCTGATATGCCAGCACATTATGTAACAGCAGATTAGGGTCTGTGTTGTTTGCAGTTGTACCCAACTTATAAGTGAGTATATACAGTACAAGTGTAACAAATACCAAGACTATCACCTCTTTAATATGTAAGTACAAATGATTTTAACTAATAAATAACCATGATGAAATATATGTAAATGATGAAGCTATATATGGATCTACATACATACATGCACACACACACACACACACACACACACACACACACACACACACACAGAGAGAAGTGGATTTGGGGGAGGAGGGGGCAGTTAAAATATTATATCTGTAAGTGACAAACTGAGAAAAGTTGCCTAATTGAAGAAAAATTCTCTACCCTTTTCAGAACTGACGCCTTTTAGAAATAAAGCTGGATACCTACCTACTTGCCTGTCCACCTACCTACCAACAGTGTAGTAATGTCACTGTTTGTTTTTCTGGAAATTGTGATTTCTTAAGCGAAGCTGTCTTATTGTCATGACAGATCACAACCAAGTTAATCACAAATGCCATACAGTGCTGCTCAAATGACCATAGTCACTTTATTTCATCACCTTGGAAACTGTGATCATACATATATATAAGATTCTGCAACATATCCAAAACATAGAATATTTTACTCTGTAAAAAGAATTGCAGGTGCCAGATTTATACTAAAAAATTGCATCAGCCAGAAAAGAGTCTTCACTATACTGTACCCACATACCCACTTACCTACATAGTGGCTCGTATCATTGCTTAAAATTTACCTATGAAGGATATATATATATACCAAACATTATAACACAAGGGAGAACACTTCTCTCATTTCTCCTATGACCTATTTAAGAATTAAGACTGATATTTCAAGCCACATTTCACGTAGCATAATAAATTTAGCGCTGATGTTTATCTCAAAGATTCTAATTTTTAGGTCTACATCAAATTTGACTTACTACTTTACCTTTAAGGAATGCCAGCCTATTTTCCAACATTACCGCTGGACATGGCTATGATCGCACCCACTTAATATGCAAGTGCAATACGCTGAATGGAATACTATACTCTCATTGGTTGACCAAAAATGAGGTTATCAGCTGGCAAAGTACATCATTTTGTTCGACCAATGAGACAGCAGTATTCCATTTAGCACGTTGCTGTTGCATATTAAGTGGACATGTAAGTCAGCTTTGACATACATAGACCTAAAAAATCTAATCTCTGAGCTAAGCATCAGTGCTAAATTTATTATGCTATGTGAAGTGTAGCTTGAGACATCAGTCAATTCTTAAATACATGTAGGTCGCGCGAGAAATGAGAAGTGTCCTCCCTTGTATTCTTGTATTATTATTATTATTATTATTATTATATATATGTAAATTTTAAGCACGATATGAGTCCGTTCTTACCTACTTATGAACTGACAGTGTCTAGTGAACAATTCAGCCATTAATACGGGGTATATTGTAGGATGTTGGATTCGCACTCAATTTTATTAAAAAACAAAACTAGCAGAAAAATCAATCAAATACATGCACAATTGCATATATTTTCAAGCCCTACATTTTATTTCTTCATTAAATCACCTCCTATATTACGAAAATTCACCCTTTTTTTTAATGGAGGGGTGAATTTCCCTCCTAAATTGTCAGTTCTTGAACTGACACTGATTAACAGCAGAAATAACTCCTTCAACCTAGGTAAACAGAAATAACCCTACAAGCACATAGAGAATGAGCTGTATTGCAAACTATATCTTATAATGAATACTTGATGTACATTTTTTTTTAAAACTATGTCATCAGCAAGAGTTCCAAAAAACAATGTCTCACCATTTGCAGCCTGATCCCACCACCTTTCTGTACATTACAAAGTGAGCTGTGGATCTGCACAAAAACTAAAATAACATTGGCTTGCAAAACAAAACTGTTAACACCGAGTTGGCAATGATACCAACATCAGCATCACTGTGTCTTGCATATTTCCCCCAAAAAGATGAGACAAAAACGTATATATGACTACTTGATACAATAATGATAATGTACAAACCTTTCAGACTGGCAAAATTGTTCTAGTTTTCCATATTCTGGAAGGAAGAGGTAGTGCTTTGCTTTACTTGTCTTGTCTCCCTGCAAACATGTACAATTGTACCTGAAATAGGGAATGTGACAGAAATTCTCTCTGTTATCTCTACATGTGTTCGATTAATATTACCACTGTGTACTCCACTGATAAGGTTAAGCTAAGGTCACGATTTCTCCTGTTCCATATCCCACCCACCTGAAATCAAACACCAATGTCTAGTTCCAATTCAGTTGTTCAATCATTAACATGAAATTGGAGAACTAACATGCACCACTTCATAACATCCTTATTAAAACAGCCTAGTTAAGTATGCCCTAGTATGTAACTGGTACTACATGTGGAAAAATGACATAGAGATTTATCAGAGGCTTGCACCTGGTTTCTCAGTTTTTTCATCCAGGTAAACTGTACACAAATTGTAATATATCTGTCACAAACCAACCACTACCAGTTCACATGGACCAAGGTAACCAGATATGAGAAAACTATGGAGTCCTCTCACATAAATACATGTCTACTATGTTAATATATTACAGTCCCAATACACGGTACACATTTCAGAAACTTGTGTTTGTGTGCAAACAATGTGATTCTGTCCTGCATACATCACTGCAGTCATTTCCTGAACATGCAGATATTGTATAGTAAAACCTGCATGTGAAATACGTATATAAAGCACATTCAACAGACCACTCAATTTGCCCCTGATGTAGATGTCCTTTCTGTACATGTGAAATATACAAGTAAATGTAAATGTAAGAAAATGGGTTCATACATTTTGTCTTATAGATATATAGAGAGGTGTTTGCTAAAGAAGGTTTCAATTTACATACTTTATTTACCAGAATTTGAAAAAAATGACCAGACCAAGATGCAGGATTCCAACATAATTCTGCAAACAATTTTCCATGACTTTCCTTCAAGATGAAATTCAATGTTTCTATTGATAATAACTTTTTCCAATTAAAAAGACAATTTATTAACCACATGCTATTTGAAAAAGTGCTGGCGATATAGATCCATCAACACAACTATACATTTTAATGATTTTATGTGTTACCTTTATCTTTTAATATTTTATACCTTTTACAAAATGTGTACATCGTTTCCAATTATATTTTATCTTGCTGTATTTCATGTTTACATTTATTTTGAAGGGTTTATCTTCCTAAAAGTTTTGTGCAGTTCTTCATTTTAAATATTGTAGAATTTTGCTTTTAATTGACACCATACAGCCATTGTCGTACAGAGGTGCCATTAAACACTAATACACACACACACACACACACATACATACATACATACCATCACTGATGCCAATAGGATTTACATCCCTTTCCTAAATTCAGAAAAAGCTTTCATTCGGTCTGTGGTATGTTTTCAATAAATAAGAAACGGAAGAAATAAATGAAATATGCATGAATTTGGTCTCATTTTGAACTGAAATGTAGTTTTTTGGGGGGTCGGGGGTAAAACTAATTTTAATGATGTAGTACTTACCTGGGTGGAAAATACCCTGACAATATGACGAGAATTCATCTTCCCATTAGGGTGAACCAGAAGATTCCAGAACACTGGATCCCTCCTGGGACACCCCACACACACTGCCCATGTGTACTGCCCTTCATTCTTTTCCTAGAGAGCAGCCTAACTTAGTGGGACATCAGTGCAGAAAGGAGGAGGGTCATTGGCGACAGAGAGTCCTCTTTCGGCAGGCTGAACGAGGCTGCTGAAAAGAGGACGGCATGCAAGGCTACGATTACTGCTCTAAGGATTCCCGAATTTTCACTGGAAGGGGAGCCGAGGTCCCCATAGCAATGCCCATTTCAGCCATTTCAGCATCCAAAGTTGGAGGTTAAGTGGACCGGGAAGGAGGATGAACCTTATAGCTAGAAGCAGCTACCAAGGGTCGCAATGTAGAGGGGGGGGGGCAGACGACCCCATACGTTGTCTAGCAAAGTCTTGGCCCTTGCTAAACCTTTGAGAGAGCTCCTTAATTGTAACCAAATGAGGAAGCAACAAGAGATCTGATCGAGAGTTTGCCCCAGAAAGTTTTTCCAAACTGGAAACAATTTTAGAGTCACCAGAACCTGAAGGTTTGGGGCACAGGTCATTGGGCTTTATCGTAAGACCAGCTATCTTCCTCCTGTGCCACCTTAACCAACTGGTGAGAGTAGGCATGGGACCTGAATGAAGGCGGTACCACAACGGCCTGTTCTGTATCAAACTGGTACACATCGATGAGAACAGAAAGGACATCTTCATCCTGCTCTCTCTCCTGGGAGGCAGGACTAAGTGGCCCAATGTCTCTCTGTTGAGGGGGAGATTTGGGGGGAAGAGGAACCTGAACTGGTAACTCCACCCATGGAGCTAACAGACTGTTCTTATTAGTGGATTCCATCACCTTCCTTCTTTTTGACCCAAGATGATGTAGGTCTAAGGCCTGCAGCCACAATCTCACTACCATGTGGCCATGGTCCAGAAGTCCATGGCTGTATGTAGGGATAGGGCCAATTGCTGCCCTGTAGGAGAAGGCCCCGCATTCCGTAGGGATTTAGAGGAACAATAGGGAAGGGGGATGCTGATCCGATTCCCTTCGCTAATCTGTAAGCTGATTGCCAGTCCCCCACTGGATGAAACAACAGTCTGGAGAGGGGGGGGGGGGTCTTGGTGACTGGGCAAAGACCAGACAGGTGACTCAGATCCGTAGGAATACCATTTCCCAGATCTGATAGACTTAGATATGAGCTCTCCCCATGCTGGGGGGCTTGATCCTGTCGCCGACAACGGGCCCCAGGGACTGAAAGGGTGCTGTTCCCTTCCTATGCGGAAAGGGGGCGACTCACTTTCAGCTGGCACAGAGCTGTGGACATGTAAAAGGTGCTGCTCCCCCCTCACTGGGGGGGGGGGGCATGCCTCACTCTGCCCTTCTTGATGAAAGAGGCTGCAGCTCCTTCTTGAGGGGAAAGTGCAACTGAGGGGAGGGTACAACTCTCTCTGTGTCCTAGTGGAAAAGAGAGTGTGCTGCTCCTCCATCACTAGAGGGTGCAACTCACTCTGCCCTCATGGAATGGGAAGGGTACTGCTCTCCCTAATGGGAGGGTGCAACTCACTCTCCATCCATTTATAACCTCCTTTGGGAGGGGGCCCACTAACCCAAAGAATCTCAGAAGAGACTTGTATAATCCTTCTCGAGACCCGAGGGACTCAGAGAAAAAGAACCCCGAAAATTCTGAAAATGACAAGGAAGGAACCTTCTTCCTTGCTTTATGAGTATGTCTACGCTCAGCGAGAACCAGACCTCGTCCGACCATAGGCTACAGAAGGGACAACTATCTGTCCTATCACAACCTGTACAAGATAAGCAAGTGTGTGGGGGGGGGGGGTCCCAGGGGGATTTCCTATGACCACACCTACCCACACCATGCTTAGATACTGTTCCTGTAAAAGAAAGCTGAAAATATTTTTATACAATACTTCTATGCAACTAAAAGTAAACACATGGTAATGCATGGACTAAGTCTATGCTAATATGATAACAGCGATAAGTCACCTTACTTGGGTGTTTTCACAATGTTTAAATGCAAAAAAGGAAGCAATGCTAAGCTCAGTACATAAAAATACAAGATAATCAAGTCAACCAGGCTTAAACGAAAGCTAGGGACTACTCAATTAGCAAAAAACCAGTAGGTATGATTGCTAATAAAAACTAGTAAAATCAAGGAATAGCTATCCTAAACTAATATCGAAAAAGAACCTGTGTTCAATAACCAAGCATGTGATATGAAGGTAAATGGTGTGCGACCTGCTTTAGCAAGTATAAAAATAGCACCATTCACAATATGGGTAATGCGAATTACAAAGATTCATAATGAACAATAATATTAATCAAGGAGAGTCCGTAGACTGCAATTGATGCAAGGATAGGGAAAATTTAACAAAATACCTACCCTAGCTAGAAAAATGCACAACCAAATTAGAAATTACTATCGCCCTGTGAAGGGAAAAAAGAAGAAACAAATGCTAATAACTCTCAAGACAGCTTAAATTAATAGAGAACAAACTCGATCAGGGGTATAATCCAAACATTTACGAAGAATATACACACAAGAGATATAGTAAATTCGCTTGTTAACCCAAGAAGCGATGGCAAATCTTCATCAAAACTAATTTTAATTATGTAAAACTTACCCATCACTATTGTATAGCTTTTACTTTTACATGTTGAAAAACATTGTCCATTCAATGTGAATATATCCTCCCACAGAGTGGAGAATTGTCAATAACACACAGTCCACTCGTGCACCTCACATGCCCATGCACAGAACAGTCATCTTTTGGATAGACGATTATTACACCAGGACTCAGAGCAGGGTGGGAGGAGTGCATTTGGCAACAGTGACAGGTAAGTACTGCTTAACTAAAATTAGTTTTACCCACAACCCGAAAAATAAAAACTACATTTTAAAAGCAGCAATATCTAACCTGTCACTATTGCATAACTGAATTTGTCAGTTAGGTGGGTAGGCTGATGTGTTAAACTGATAAAAAACAGAAAAATGGAATGTACTCACCGTCTGAGGGAGAGATCCACTTTACAGAATGTTGGTATCCCTATGAGCCACATGTTGTGCCACAACTATGAGTTCTATTGAAAAAGTACCTGTGCTTTGTTTTGTTAACGAGTCGAGGCAGAAGGAGAAGGTAGAATAGGATCGCCAAAATGCTGCCCTCATGATGTCATCCATGGAAGAATGATTAAGAAAGGCCTGGTTCCTGGTTCACAAAGGAGAGAAATGGATTCGTAATTCCCATTAAACCGGAGAAAGCCAGTGTCGACAGACAATGCATGAATCTTGCTGTGTCTTCTCACAGATGCTAAAGCAAGTGTAAAAACACAGTCTTGAGTGTGAGGTCCTGAAAGGAAGCCTCACTCAATCGTTCATACAGAGTTTTGGTTAAAGACCATAAGACACAAGATAGATTCCATCTAGGTGTAAGAGTGGGAGACAGTTCTCTGCAGCTCAAAATACTTCATGAGATCGGCAAGGTGTGAATCCAAACTGATTGCCATGCCCTGAGAGAATTTAAGTGTTCTGGAAATGGCAGCTCTATAACTCTAGATGGCTGATACTGCACATCTTTTGTTCTAAAAAAGAAACAAAAGGAAATCAGCAATGGAAGTCAGAGAGAGACAGCTAGGATCAACCTGTTTCCAACTGCACCAATCCCAGAATATTCTCCACCTGGCATCATAGACCTTGGATGCAGAAGCTCTCCTGACCTGAATGATGCAACTGGCAATCCAGTCCAGAAACTTGTTCTGGTGGACAGATTGTTTGAGATAAGCCAAATGAGAAGGTGGAGAACATGTGGGTTGTTGTGTAGGAGGAAGCTCTTGTGTTGCAACAGAAGATCCCTCCTGTGAGGTTACCAAGGGTAGATTTATCAACAGGTCTAGAAGATCGTTGAACCACAATCAGGACCAGAGTGGGCTATGATAATGATATGAGCAGTGCAAGTTCTGACTTTTTGTACAACTTGAGGTTGCAATCAGAACAGTGGGAAGGGATATGTGAACAGACGATCCCACTGGAAGCTGAATGCATCTACTGCTTATGCTCTCTGGTCCGGGACTGTAGAAACGTAAAAGGGTAGTCTGTTCTGTTCTTGAGACTGGACACAAACCAATCCTCACAGGTGCTCCCACAGTGTGAAAAGGGACTCTGTTAATGAGTCCATGACTTTTTTGCCTGTCCTGGACAGACTGTCTGCTAATACGTTCTTCTTCCCCGGAATATAGTGAACTCAGACGGTGATGTTCTCCGATGTGGCCCAGTGGAGGAGGTTCCAAACCTCCATGCAAATAGAAGGGGTATGTATGCCTCCTTGACGTAGGAGATACGCTACAACAGATGTGTTGTCTGAGGAGATTATGATACACTGACCCGTTAGTCTGTCAATGCACCCGTGCAAAGCTAGAAAGACGGCTTTCATTGCTAGGTTGTTGATGTGGCGGGATGACTCGTCCAATGACCCTGGAGAATTATGCTCTTCGGCTCTAAATGAGCGCCCCAACCAGAATCTGACACATTGGTGAACAGACAAGAGTGGGGGTCAGGTGCATGCATGGAGACCCCAGTCAGGAATCTGTCTCAATTCATCCACCAGCGCAAATGGTGATGAAAATCTGGTCCTAAAGGAATCAGTGTGCTGATAGAGACTCAGGGAGGAACTGTATAGAGCGCATAATGGTGACGTTCTAATGGACATTCAAGCTTCCCAATATGAGCAGACAGCGATGTTTTTGCTCTTAGTGTCACTTGAAATCCCAGGTATCGATCGATCCGATCCAGTTGAATCTGGACTAAATTCTGGTTCATGAGGAAGTTCATCCCCATGTAAATGATGTCCTGAGATAGAATGAGCTCTGACTTCTTGAGGCTGTGCAAAAGACCCAACTGAGTTACTGTTGCTCAACAACAAAAAATATCCTGATGGAGGGACTGAACCTGAACATTGTGGATCAGCCAGTCATCAAAGTACTGGAGAATCGGGGTTTCCAGTAATCAGAGGTATGTTGCTACTACTTCCTTAACTCGGGTGAAGACTCTGGGTGCAGAACCGATTCTGAACAGCAGAACCTGGAATTGAAAAACTTCCCGGTCCAAGCAAAACCAGACGTATTTGTGATGTAGAGGAAATATTGGAATGTGCAAATAGGCATCCTGAAGGTCGATGGAGTCCAACAATCTGGCGGACAAATTACGTTCCGGATTAAGGAGGTGGTCTCCATCTTGAAAGGTTTCTCCAGAAGAAACCGGTTTGGAGGGGAGAGATTGAGTATGATACGAATCTTTTCACTTTTCTTGGTGATTTGGGAATAGAATGCGAGAACTGATCATTCAGGACCCTCTTGACTGCCCCTTTCTGCAAAAGGGTGTGCACTTGTTCCATTAATTTCACCAGATTGGACTGGTGAAAGAACACGGAGGTCCTTGACAGACAGGGTTGATCCCAAAACTGAAGTCAGTAACCCTTGCTCGCAATAGAAAGGAACACCCATCATTTCTGATGCTTGACAAAGAGGGTTAGAAGAGAACCTAAGGGGACATTTGGGTGAGAAATGCATGGCAGGAGAGGGTACAAGTCCCTAGGGTCATCCCTCCCCTCCTTCCTTAGGAAAGGAAGGCAGGTTAGAGAACTGCCTCTTTGCGGTTCATCGGTGACTGCCTTGAACCCAACTGTCAAGGAGGAGGTCTCTTTTAAGGTTGCAGATTGGACTCAGGCTATGTCTGTTTGAAGAATTTTGCGGGTGGCCCTTAGGGGCAATTCACATTAGCACGCTTCCTGACAGATTGTAATGGGCCAGGAGTGAGTGTGAAGTATCTCTGATGATGATCCTTCAGATTTTGTGAACCCATGGTAGGGACGAGTCCTCCGAAGAGGGTCTCAGCTTCCAACGGAGCAGCCCTTAGAAGGTCTTTACTGTAGTTAAGTAAGACCTTTGAGGAGTCTAACGCAACATCACGGCAGATGTGCAGAAGTTCCACCAATAACACCATTGAGACAGAAAGTGCATTGGCCACAGCTCAGCTTCCAGAACGAGTTGTAATGCGGCTGGATTCAATGTGGCCTCTTTCAGCATACTAAATGAAGTAGCTGAGAAAAGGTCAGCATGAGAAGCTATGGTGACTAAAAGCTTCTATTGTTTTTTTGGGAAAGCATGCCCAGGCTCAAGTTGAGATACCCATTTGGGATAAACCAGCATCTAGCTGGGGAGTTTTATTAGGCCACTTCGGGAAGTCTACCTGGTAACTCAAAGCAGAGATCATAGGTTTACCGCCTTATCAAAGGACCAGATCTCCTCCTCATCCAACTGAGAGGAACTGGTGGGCCTCATAGGAGACATCAGTAGTGCTGCTGCTACCTCGAAGTTATTGGAGTTGACGAGGATAGATAGGGCATCATCATCTAGTACACTCTGAGCAGAAGAATGGCTGAGCATCACTATGTCCTTTGGTTAAATTTGTACCAGATGGGGCTCTATGTGTGCTAGAAGTTCCAGTGGAAAGACGAGACCACTCCTTCCTGGTGGATGTCACCTGACGAGGAGGTGATGGTGGAACACGAGCCACGGCATTACCTCTACTCTGGGTCCAGGGTCTCACCTCTACTCTGGGTCCAGGGTCCAGTAGCCCATGAAGACATAAAGAAACAATTACCCTGAGGTACAGGGCCCCACATCCCATAAGGATTCATTGGGATAATGGGGCGGGGGGGTACCGATCCGATCCTCTTTCCTAGTCTGAACCCAGTGAGCAGACTCCCAATCCTGCACAGGGTGTGTTGGTAGAGTGGGGAAAGGTGGGAACTCGGTCGTATCCCTATTCCTGTACCGTGAGGCTTATGAGTAATGACCGGTGAAAGATTGGTGGCTGGTACGATCTAACTGGTCACTGGGACGAACTGACCGATGACCCTAATATATAGTCATCCAGACGAACTGACTAGTGACCGGTCAGGCGACATAGATAAGTCAGAGCCTAATTCGTCTGATTCATCACTCATCAAGGTGCATTGCTGCTCCTCCCACGTGGGAGGGTGTGACACGCTAACCAGGACGCGAGACAAATGGTGCATCTCCTCCCTCGTGGAAGGGAGCAACACACTACTCTGAATGTGAGGAGTGTTCGACTTCTCCTCCCTTTCGGGGGAGGCAATCTACTCCTTGAACATTCATTCCCTCCTACTGCAGTGTTCTTCCAAACTTAAGAACTAGTAATCTTGCAGTGGGTGCCTTGGAGCTCTGCAAGAGAGAAACCTGAATAATCAGAAGATGAGGGGGATTGACAATTCCTCTGCCCTCTATAAGTACGTCTAGAATCGGCCATATTCCAGATTTCATTAGACCATATTTTGCATAATGCACAAAGATTCTTTTGTGTGCACTTTGAACATGTGAGGCAATCTAGGTGAGTGTCCCAAGGGCCCTTCTTGTGGCCACACTTTCCCACAGACTGTACAGACATTGTTCTCTGAAACAAAAAGTTTCTGCAAGAGAACAATAAATAATGACAATGTTATTATGTCACACATGAAACTCACCGGTTTGTATACAGTGTGTGCTATATACACCCCAGTGTATGCACAAGGTTAACAATGAACTCACTCGTTAAGAATTTACCTGTCTTTTCTTAGATTCAAGAGCGACATTTCAATTGTAAACCTTTATTGTTCTCTAGGAGCAATGCAGACATACACAAACACAATGTGACATGAGTCACACAAATAATTATTAATATACAATGGTGAAAAGGAAAAAAACACAGAATTGATGTTTAATCAATTATTTAAAAGAAAGGAATACCAATTCCTGCTAAATTAGGGTAGGGCCTCAGTTGCATTATATCTTAACACACAAGACTTACCAATAAACAGTTCTATATTGATAAGAAGAGGGGTATACCCCAACCCCTAAAGGGTGGGATACAACGTGGTATATTGAAAGGTCCCTTCCAGAACTAATTTCTTAAAGGGGGCAAGGGTTACAAGCATATAAACAGAATACAGAATGGATGAATGTAATACTGAGATATAATATTGTTGAAGGGAAGACTACAATGCGGTAAAACACTCACAACAAGCAATTTTTCTCTGGTCATGATCTACAGCGCATCCAATAACATAGTGTCCTTCAAAAAGATGACTGTTCTGCGCATGGGCATGCGAGGTGCATGAGTGGACCATGTCTTATTGACAATTCTCCACTCTGGGGGAGGATGTATTCACATCGAACAGAATTCGTTTTGTGACATGAAAAAAGTAAAAGCTACACAATAGCAGCAGGTAAGATATTGCTATTAAATTTGCATTATGACGCATGG